>OFHU01002335.1:0-600000 GCA_900245905.1 Lacerta viridis | reverse complement strand
TGGAGAAATCTTTAAAAACCACCCTGTCCTCAACTGCCCATTTCTGATTTCTCAATTACTCGTTCAAAGAGTTATTAGCCCCTGTCTGTAAGTACTCATAGTATGTCAAGAGTTTAATTGCTTCTAAGTGTCATATAATTGTAGCATTCCTTGAAGCCCCTTTGACCATACATGATACTTTCTCTGCACGGACCTATAAAGGTGTATGCCAAAACAAAACTGCACACAGTATTGTAAAGATTACATATGTGTGTTTGTTTCAACAGGTGTGCACTAATAAGAAGGCAACAACTGAACGTGGCCTACAGTCAAGCCTATTCAGGACGGGTATAATTACTACTCTTGCTACTGTAATTATCAGTGTGCATCAACGCACTTTACAAATTAGCACAAGCAAGAGTGGTCCCTGCCCACCCAAGGGATTTACAAGCTACATTTCAGCTGTGAGAGGAAGAGAAAAGAGAAGCCAGGGAGGAGGAGGAGGAGGAGGAGGAGGAGGAGGAGGAGGAGGAGGAGGAGGAAGGAGGAGGAGGAAAACAGTATAGATTTACAACAGGAGTTTGTGGGAGGTCACAGTTCAGAGGCAGATGAGGGGGAAAGTTGGGAAATAGGAGAGCTAGAACAGCTGGCTGACATGTTGTTGCTAGAAAGCATCCCAGACCCTCCATCTCCCAGAACCTGGTGAGCCTTAAAAGTAGGAGAGCAAGGAGCTCAAAGACAGAGGGCACATAGCAGCACCTGTAGAAGTGACAAATGAGGAAGTGGGAGAGACGGGGGTGGAGATTCACTCAGGACAATGCCATTATCCAAGAGGCTGGGTTCTATAGCCTCTCTCTGTAAAGATTGAAATAAAAAAGGACGGTAAGAAACTTTCCCTTGTCTTTATACTTTCCTGGGCAGCCAGCCAGGAGCCACTGACAGCATCCTGACATGTACACACACACACACACACACAAAACAACTTGAATGATATATTGTGGGGGGCCAGGTAAGCCCCACCCTGCATAATTGATCACATGACCCAGTGCGCACACACCATTTGAATGGGAATCCCCATCAACTTTGTGGGGGCCCAGCCCCCTCAAATATTTTATTGTGGGGGCCAGGGGCCCCATGGCCCATAGGAGTTGGTTCCTATGCGTGCGTGCACGCACGCACACACACAGAGAGTGGTGGGGAGTATGTCTTCATTTCAGTAGAGGATAGAGTTCCACCACAAACACTTCATTCACTTCTGCTTATACATTGAAACAAGAAGTCACTATCACTCATATTCAGTAACGGATGCATCTTTGCGTCCTTACATCCATTTTGCACAAAAATCGCTGCAGTAGCGTTGCGTTATATCTACACAATTTCATAAGCACGAGCTAAAGATAACTGACAGTGCCCCAGCTCAGATTGTAAATCCTTGCTCCACTGGCCATTAGATTTATTTCAGACACATGATGCTAGACCCTGAAGCTATTCATCCACTGCAAAGAAATCCCTTGTGTTTATTCTGGAAGTGCCGAGACAAAAAATAAAATAAAATGAATACCAGTTTGTAAACACATCGAAAGAAGTGCCAGACAAAGAAGTTGTTGCTCTGGCATTTTCACTCCATTTAAAAAAGAAGAAGAAAAAGAATCACACACAGCCCATTGACCTAACACAGAAATATTAAGAAGCGTGTCCGCAGTGCTAGGGATTTGTGATATCTTACATAGGATTGTCCTGTTCCAATAGAGAGAAACACATGGATGAATGTGTTGTATGTATGCATTTTCCCAGACTGAAATTCCCAGTGTAAGAGTTGCAGGCTAGACATAGAATCCTAGAATTGTGGAGTTGGAAGGGACCACAAGAGTCATCTAGTACAACCCCCTGCAATGCAAGAATCTTTCAGCCAACGTGAGGCTCAAACCCCTGACCCTGAGATTAGGAGTCTTGTGCATTACCTGCTTAGCACCAGTCAGATTGTCCTGAACAACCAATAACCACAGATCATTTCTTCAGGTATAAGAAGAGCTGGACAGAGGCTGGATATGTTCCTAACACCTCCCAGCAAGGCAATGGTAGGTGGCTTGACTCTTCGAAGCAATCTGGCCAGGCTCCTGAGTCTGACTTTTGAGCTCAGACATATCGTGTACAGAGGCAGAGCAAGGTGGGTGCGGTGCATGCGGTCTGCCCCAGGTGTCATCCCTGAGGGGGTGGCATCACCGCGCCACCCCCTGGGATGCTCGCCACAAGTGGCGCACCCCTGGGAGGCTTGCCCCGCCCCCATGGGCTACTAGCCCCACCTCCCAGGTGCACGCCGCTCTGGGTGCCAGAGCAGCTAGCTCCGCCACTGTGTGTGTACAGTCCTTCTTTGCTCACATTTGCCCCCATTGGACTGGAGTGAACGATATTGAGTCTAAACCAGTTTATGTGTATAGTAGTATTTCAGCAGAAGACAGACAGAAAAAAAAATTGGCTTTCTCTCCAGTAAGGTAACTGCTAGGGATTCAGGAAGCGCATTTGTATCACATTAAATTGGCATGCTGTGAGCAACAGAGAAGTATGGGTAAGAAGTTAAGGCTAGACTTAATCAATTATTGTGAAAGTAATTTAAATCTGACATTTAATGTTCTGAGACTAGGCAATATGGCGCTGACATTTGAGGCTCAGTTGGTTACAGCACCGTGCTGGTAACACCAAAGTTGCAGGTTCAATCCCTGTAAGGGGCAGGTACATACAGTGGTACCTCAGGTTACAGACGCTTCAGGTTACAGACTCCGCTAACCCAGAAATAACGCTTCAGGTTAAGAACTTTGCTTCAGGATAAGAACAGAAATCGTGCTCTGGCGGCGCAGCGGCAGCAGGAGGTCCCATTAGCTAAAGTGGTGCTTCAGGTTAAGAACAGTTTCAGGTTAAGAACGGACCTCCAGAACGAATTAAGTTCTTAACCTGAGGTACCACTGTATTCCTTCATTGTAGGGGTTGGACGAGATGATCCTTGGGGTCTCTTCCAACTCTATGATTCTATGTCCTGCAGCAGTGTGGGTACCTGGGGGCAAAACTCAGACCCCAAAACAGGTGTTTCCATAACAGGAGTTATCCAACTTGTATTGGATTATGGAACATGTTACTATGGCAATACAGGAAAGAATTCTATATAGAGAACACTGTGAAGATAGACTTTCTTTGAAATAAAGGGGATTTCCTTGATTTGTTCAGACAATAATAGGTGATCCTCAACATCAACTTCGTTGGATTGGTCATGTTGTGCGGATGCCTAATTATCGTCTTCCAAAGCAACTACTTTATTCCGAACTTAAAAACGGAAAGCACAATGCTGGTGGTCAACAAAAGAGGTTTAAAGACTCTTTCAAGGCAAATCTTTAAAAATGTATTATAAACACTGGCAACTGGGAAACACTGGCCTGTGAGTGCCCCAGTTGGAGAATAGCCTTTACCAAAGGTGTCGTGGGCTTTGAAGATGCTCAAACTCAGGACGTTAGGGAGAAACGTGCTAAGAGGAAGGCATGATTGGCAACCCTCACCGTGATCAGCTCCCACCCAGAAACCTATGTCCCCACTGTGGAAGGATGTGTGGATCCAGAACTGTCCTCCACAGTCACTTACAGACTCACTGTTAAGACCGTGTTCGTGGAAGACACTCTCACTCGGCTACGAGTGATTGCCAAAGAAGAAGAAGAGGTGATCATCAGTTAACATAAAGGATGAAGGGATATATTTTTAAAAGAAGATAGGAATATGGGGAAGAGGGTTGTGCTAACATAGGAGACTGTACTGCTGACCAAGGTGGCAATTCTGTGCATATTTGTTTGGAAATAAGTCCCACTGACCTCAATGGAGATTATTCCCTAGTAAATGTACAAGTTTATATGGTGGCCCTACGGAACTGAACAGGACTTAAATCTGCGTATACATGGGTAGGCTTGGTCAGCTCTCCAAGACCACAGGCAGATTCGGATCTTGAAAACACTTTTATTACTTAGGATTTTTTTTTTAACAGGAATATGATGTCATGAAACTAGGACCAAACTCCCATGAACCAGGTGCCTGATTACTAAACTCTACCTGCCAAATTGTCAAAAATGGCCATTCATTGTGACAGATGGTTAACTATTTATTCAGTTAGCAGTGTTTCCCAAAGCTGGGTCTCCAGTTGTCTTCGGACTACAATTCCCATCATCCCTGACCACTGGTCTCGCTAGCTAGGGATGATGGGTGTTGTAGTCCAAAAACAGCTGGTGGCCCAACTTTGGGAAACACGGAGCTAATGCATTAAAAGCATCATAATGATGATGAAAAAGAAAAGGATTGAAATAAGGTAACCTGACTATTTCAGTTCAATTTAGCATCCCACACTGGGGAGCGGGGAATTTATTTAGAGGGCTTGGCTCCAGGGATTGTAGCTTGCGTGACAATATCAACTTACAACCTACAGTTTTTCTGGGTGAATTCATTGCTAATTATATGCTGATAACATATTATCTATGACAATATTAGAGTATGCACCCCTTGAGGTCAATTTACCAAAAGGCATTATTCCATGTCAGTAAGAATACTTCCAAGTTTGGGACTGATGTTTCATTGTATTTGTATTTTTTATTTTTTTGCTGAGCTGCTATAAGAAGGGCAGTGAGGTGGGAGAGAAAAAATAAATTATATTTTGGCAGTCTGGGGAAAAATGCAAGTATTATGTCTGACCAGCAAGTTAGGAAAAAAATATTTATTGTGAATGGCTTTAAATCTGGATTTGGGGACCTGGGTTGCCATCAAACAGCTAAAATATGATAGGAAGAAGTCCAGATAAGGGAGAGATTTGTTTCAGTTCACATTTAAAAGTGAATCTACCTAATCTGCGCTTTCTGAAACAAAACATGAGCTGAAATACAGCCATCTTTGGAAATTTAAACATCTCTGAACTTTGCAATGCTGTCCTCCGGCCAAGTAATGTGCATATACTGTACATGGATAAAGTAGGCATAAAACGGCATACATTGGTGAAAATATTTTGCTTTGCCCATTCTTTTTTAACGTTTTTGTCCTCTTGGTTCCTGAGCTTTCCAGTCAACTTTGCCATTTCGGCATAGTGCATCAACTTCCTTTGCCATTCCTCTCTGGTAGGGACTCTTTCTTCTTTCCATCTCTGGGCTAGTAGCATCCATGCGCCTGTTGTCGCGTACATGAAAAGTATTTTCTTCTCCTTTAGGATGTCAGTGCCTACAATTCCTAATAAACACACCACAAAGACGTAACCGGCTGTATCAAAATAATATCCATGCAATATATTTCTCTCTGTGTCAAAAGTTCTTCACAGACATAGTCTACATATACAGATCAACAAAGTTCAGCAAAACCTTTTCCGTGAACTGTGCAAGCTCTTCTTGTGAATTGTGCAAACTTTTGTTTGGACCACACAAACACAGTCCTCATATCTGGGACTTTGTGATCGATATCGTTCATTGGGACTTTTATTCATTTTGCTATTACGTTACTTTGCTGAACTTTGTTGATCTCTACATGTAGACTATGTCTGTGAAGAACTTTTGATACAGAGAGAAATATATTGCATGAATATTATTATTATTTTGGTTTCTTTTTTTCTTTTTAAAATTTATTTATTAAATATTTTCTTGGTTTACAAAAGTGTGTGCAATGTCTCTCGTATTTTTCCATGTAACATTTTTACAGATCAATTTTGGTTGTTGAGACATTAGGGAGAGAAGGGGGAAAGAGGTGGGTGGGATGGGGGGGAGGGTGAGGAGACAATGTTTCCATTTTCCTTAATATATGTAGGGTTTGGTGTCAGCGTCGTATGTGTTGGAAACCAAAGAATATTATTTTGATACAGCTGGTTACGTCTTTGTGGTGTGTTTGCGAATGCTTCCACGTAACCTAGCTTTAATGTGGTTTTGTTGTTGTTGTTCAGTCGTTCAGTCATGTCCGACTCTTCATGACCCCATGGACCAGAGCACGCCAGGCACCCCTATCCTCCACTGCCTCCACAGTTTGGCCAAACTCATGCTAGTCGCTTTGAGAACACTGTCCAACCATCTCATCCTCTGTCGTCCCCTTCTCCTTGTGCCCTCCATCTTTCCCAACATCAGGGTCTTTTCCAGGGAGTCTTCTCTTCTCATGAGGTGGCCAAAGTACTGGAGCCTCAACTTCAGGATCTGTCCTTCCAGTGAGCACTCAGGGCTGATTTCTTTAAGGATGGATAGGTTTGATCTTCTTTGCAGTCCATGGGACTCTCAAGAGTCTCCTCCAGCACCATAATTCAAAAGCATCAATTCTTCGGCGATCAGCCTTCTTTATGGTCCAGCTCTCACTTCCGTACATTACTACTGGGAAAACCATAGCTTTAACTATACGGACCTTTGTCGGCAAGGTGATGTCTCTGCTTTTTAAGATGCTGTCTAGGTTTGTCATTGCTTTCCTCCCAAGAAGCAGGCGTCTTTTAATTTTGTGACTGCTGTCACCATCTGCAGTGATCATGGAGCCCAAGAAAGTAAAATCTCTCACTGCCTCCATTTCTTCCCCTTCTATTTGCCAGGAGGTGATGGGACCAGTGGCCATGATCTTAGTTTTTTTGATGTTGAGCTTCAGACCATATTTTTGCGGTTTTACCATTCCTAATAGGAAAGCATCTGGTTTTTTAAACAAAAGTTATTTTAAACATTTGTTTTTCATTTCATTATATATCATTTCCCAGAAAGCTTTTATTACCTTACACAACCACCATATATGGCAACAACCTGTGTTTCCAGACTCAGGTCTGCCATTGAACATGTAGAACTGCCAAATGGCAGAAAAGTACCGGGTAGTAAGTAGCACAGGTTGGAGAAGTGTGTTCTGCTTCGTATTTAATTAGAAGGTTGGCTTTTTTAAAAGTCTCACTCTTTCCTCCTAGCCCAGTTTTATATCCATCAATTAGAACGTATCAAGAGAAATTATAGACTGCTGTCGTGCTAGGCTGGAAAAGACACAACCTTAATAGCACGCAAGCCACCTTTATGGCAAACCCATTCCAAAACCGCAGTCCCGAATTAAGTTTTGAATGATACATTGCTGCTTTCCAGCTAATGAAATCCTGTTTATTGCTCATTTGCAGATTTGCTAGTAAATGAGCAGAGCTGTGTAGCTGCAGAGAAGGGCCCATTTCTTATTTCCTATCTGATTATTTAAAACCTACTCACCACTGTGAATAGTTCCAGTGATTACACTTCTGCAGAGCACTTCAATTATGCCATTAGGGGAAGGAGGCAAAACTGGAAGATATTTGAGGGATGGAAAATTCACGCACGCATACATGCGGGCTTAATTCTTTCCCTAAAGGATGTTGACAAAAAGGTGTAAAACTTAACAATTTACGTAACGCAGCACCAAAGATTTTGCTTGCTTCTCTTTATATTTCTCAAGTGGTGGTAATTATCACCACTTGGGGGGAAGCCATTTCAAAGCTGCTAAAATGGTTAGCAATGGCTTCCCCCCACAAACCCCGGAGGCGGGGGAGAGAGAACTGCTGTTTAACCCTTCACAGAGCTACAATTCCCAGCACCCTTAACAAACTACAATTCCCATCCCAAGATTCTTTGGGGAAGGACATGTGCTTTAACTGCACTTTATGATGTGGATGAGACCATTGTCAGAGGCCAAAGAGAAATGTATCACTATTCCTTCAGATTTGCTAGTGTCTTACACATATGTAATGCAAGGAATGTTTATTTCACATGCAGTTTCATTAAAAAAAAACAAAAAAACTGGTGCTGTAAAGAGTCCGGCTCGCTCAGGGCACGTCCATTTCTCTGTGGGTACTTCCAAACTGTCACTATTTTCTGGTTGGATCCAATTATAGGTAAAGGCAAAGGTAAAGGACCCCTGGATGGTTACGTCCAGTCAAAGGCAACTATGGGGTTGCAGAGCTCATCTTGCTTTCAGGCTGAGGGAGCCGGCATTTGTCCACAGATAGCTTTGGTGGTCATGTGGCCAGCATGACTAAACTGCTTCTGCCGCAACGGAACACCGTGATGAGTGCCTGAGCGCACGGAAACGCCGTTTACCTTCCTGCCGCAGCGGTACCTATTTAGCTGCTTGCACCGGTGTGCTTTCGAACTGCTAGGTTGGCAGGAGCTGGGACAGAGCAATGGGAGCTCACTCCGTCGTGGGGATTCGAACTGCCGACCTTCTAATTGGCAAGCCCAAGAGGCTCAGTGGTTTAGACCACAGTGCCACCCGCATCCCCAGGATCCAATCATATACTGAGTGGTATAATGGTTAGAGTGTTGGAAACCAGGGTTCGAATCCCCACTCAGCCATGAAGCTCACTGGGTGCCCTTGGGCCAATTGCCATCTCTCTGCCTTACCTACCTCACAGGGTTGTTATGAGGATAATAAATTATTATTATTATTCAGAAAATACCTAAAGGCAGCCCTGTTTAGGGAAGTTTTTAAACTGTGACTTTGTATTGTATTTTGGTATTTGTTGGAGGCCGCCCAGAGTGGCTGGGGAGACCCGGCCAGATGGGCGGGGTATAAATAATAAATTATTATTATTATTATTATTATTATTATTATTATTATTATTATTATGGACCACATAGAGACTACTAATATAATAATAATAATAATAATAATAATAATAATAATAATATATATGCCCCACCATCTGGCTGAGTTTCCCCAGCCACTCTGGGCAGCTTTCAGCACATGTAAAAACATAATAAAACATCAAACATTCAGATGTCTTCTAAAAGTTGTGTCTTCTAAAAGTTGTTTCCCTCCTTGACATATGCTGGGAGGGCGTTCCACAGGAAGGGTGCCACTACCAAGAAGGCCCTCTGCCTGGTTCCCTGTTACTTCACTTCGCACAGTGAGGGAACCACCATAAGGCCCTGGAAGCTGGACCTCAGTGTTCGGGCTGAACAACGGAGTTGGAATTGTAATAAACACAAACACACAAACTCAGGCAAAAATAGCAATAAAATAAAATCATAAGGAATGTTCAACAAACAGGTCATCTGGCAACGCCTTGTGACAATTTTATAGTACACTTCAATGAAGTTGCTCAGGCTTCAAATGTGCGGGGTATCTTTTTAGCTCTTACAACAGCTCAGTGAGGCAGGGTGGAATTTGCCACGGGATGTAAGGTTCTCAAGCAGAGATGGGAAAACTTTGGTACACCAGGTACTTTTAGAGGACAGCTCTCATCATCTCTTATCATTGACCATGCTGACAAGCTGGAATGTGTGCAGAGGAGGACAACCAAGATGATGAAGGGTCTGGAAACCAAGCCTTATGAGGAACGGTTGAAGGAGCTGGGTATGTTTAGCCTGGAAAAGGGCAGACTGGGAGGAGATATGATAGCCATCTTCAAATATCTCAAGGGCTGTCACATGGAAGATGGAGCAAGCTTGTTTCTACTGCTCGGGAAGGTACGACTCAAACCAAAGGCTTCAAGTAACAGGAAACGAGATTCCGACTAAACATCTGGAAGAATAGTAAGAGCTGTTCAACAGTGGAACGGACTCTCCTCAGGAGGTTGTGGACTCTCCTTCCTTGGAGGTTTTTAAGCAGTGGTTGGATGGCCATCTGTCATTGATACTTTAGCTGAGATTATGCAGAGGGTTGGACTTGATGACCCTTGGGGTCCAACTCTTCAATTCAATGATTCTAATTATGCAAAGATACAGGTATGTAGCTGTGTTGGTCTGCCATAGTCGAAACAAAATAAAAAAATCCTTCCAGTAGCACCTTAGTGACCAACTAAGTTTGTTATTGGTATGAGCTTTCGTGTGCATGCACACGTATCTGAAGAAGTGTGCATGCACACGAAAGCTCATACCAATAACAAACTTAGTTGGTCTCTAATGTGCTACTGGAAGGATTTTTATATTTTTATTTAAAGATAAAGAACCATAAGAAAAAGCAGGGTCCTTGTCATTGCACCTGGACTACAGACTGAAGAGGTACACAGATCACTAGATCACATTCGCCCCAACTATGGTGAGATGTATCTCTATTTAATTATTTCATGCATGTCGGTCTTATGCATATTTGCAACATCTTTTCTCTTGTTTTGCAGTAATACATTTCTTCTCTTTTGCAACGCTGTCATCTGTCTTCTGGGCATAACAGCCAAACCACAAATCTTCCATTCGTAGCTATAGCTATTTGGTTATGTTTTAAAGCTCCGTATTTTATCCTGTAGATAGTCATACTGAATACAACAGAAGGAACCTTGGCTGGTCCATTTCATCACTTTTAGGGAATGCCCACTGATAACATTTCATTTTCTAGAGATCTGCTATGAGAATTTAATTTCAGCCGTAGTCTTATCTGAACATGCTTGTAAATAACAACCTCCCTTCCAGCACCTCCATTAGGGCTCATATAAATGGAAATTTCTTTTAGTGGAGAGAACACAGCCATTTGAGCTGAACTGCATGATCCTTTGCCTCTGGGGAGAGTGGGAAGCTCGCTATTTTTCAGCATCTTATTTAATTTCTGTTTCAAATGAGGGTTCAGTGTTCTTGGGATCCATTTATTTGCATATACACCTTGACTGAAATGACAGCATTTCAGTTAAAGAGGATGAAGGATGTAAAAAGAGGTAATAAACTCAAGGCTAGCCGTTAAAGCAAAGGATCACTCAAAAGCAGGGAAATTGTATTTGTGCTCATTCAGTCCTAGCTTTCGCTGCCTCCTTCCCATCAGTGTTTATATTTAGGACCAAGCCGCACATAAGGGGATCTCTTGATATATTTTCCTTTCCCTAAAAGCAGCCCTGGGGAGGGGGCATGTGATCAGGACTGTGGTGTGGAGAGCAGGATTAACCCTTTCCCAGTCTGGGTTAGCTGTATACCAGCTACATCTGGTATGCTGGCTGAGACCCTACCGGCCTGCACACTGTCTCGCCAGGGTAGTACATGCTCTGGTTAGGGTGAGAAGGAGCAAAGTGGCGGTGAGGGGCTCCCATTTTGGCACCCACCTTGGTCCAACCTCAACACCCACTCCTTGGCCCATCCAAGTAAGCTGCAGTTCCAGTGTTGACAGAAGAGTAGCATCATTGCTCCACCGACATACCCTCCAACATTTCTCCAATGAAAATAGGAACGCCCTAAATAATAATAATAATAATAATAATAATAATAATAATAATAATAATAATTTTATTAATTATACGCCACCCATCTGACTGGTTTCCCCAGCCATTCTGGGAAGCTTCTTTCTTGTTTTATATAATTTTATTAACTTTTCTGTTTTACAATTTGGAATACTCATTTAAACAACCTTAAAATATCAATGACTTCCCTTCTTCCATGATGGGGTTGTTGGAGCGGCGTTTTCTGGTGGTAGAGAACAGAAGACAAACCCACGAAGCAGCAAGACTGGACTTAAACAGGGTTTTATTACAACAAACTTAGAGCAAATAGATGCTGTCGCTTAGCAGGTAAATTCAAACTCTGACTGCTCCTTCAGCACAAACGGTAACTGCGGTAACTGCGCAACACGGAACTTAACAGAAAACAATTCTTAAAGCTACGCACATCTTTTCTGTTTCTTTGCAGAATGAAAAGCTCACCTAACAGGGGTGAGCTCCCGTTGCCTGTCCCAGCTCCTGCCATCCTAGCAGTTCAAAAGCACACCAGTGCAAGTAGATAAATAGGTACCACTGCGACGGGAAGGTAAACAGCGTTTCTGTGTGCTCTGGTTTCCGTCATGGTGTCCCATTGTGCCAGAAGAGGTTTAGTCATGCTGGCCACATGACCCGGAAAGCTGTCTGTGGACAAACGCCGCTCCCTCGGCCTGAAAGCGAGGTGAGTGCTGCAACCTCATAGTCGCCTTTGACTGGACTTAACCATCCAGGGGTCCTTTACCTTTATCTTTTTTAAGACTCATTTACCACTTCAACTGTTCATCAAGTAATATATCATCTTGTAAAGGTAAAGGGACCCCTGCCCATTAGATCCAGTCACGGATGACTCTGGAGTTGCGACGCTCATCTTGCTTTACTGGCCCGCCGGAGAGGTATCTGTTTATCTACTTGCACTTTGACGTGCTTTTGAACTGCTAGGTTGGCAGGAGCAACGGGAGCTCACCCCGTCGTGGGGATTTGAACTGCCGACTTTCTGATCGGCAAGCCCTAGTCTCTGTGGTTTAACCCACATCACCACCCGCGTCCCATATATCATCTTGTACTCATAAATTCACAAAGATAAATTCAACACTGAGGGTGGAATTCAATGCTGGATCTCCTCAGAGAAGACCCATTGAAATTAATAAACATGGGTAAGTCTATTTTATTTATCAATAAAAGGTAGTTGAATTCCACCCTGAATGTTTCCTTTCAAATACAGTAGTTACAGCAGAATATCTTGCATGAATGCTATAAATAACATATCTCACAGCCCAAGAAATAGGCAGTTTCACATGCTCTCTCTGTGTCTATCTCTGATTAACAGTTCTGTCTATATCCTCGCTTAAGAACAGACCCCAGATAAAGAAATCAATATATCCAGGAAGGGCACTCCTGCTGTTAACAGCTACTGTTGCTGAGATCAGAGCAGAGTTTTCGTTAATATCCTCTAATGGTCTGCAAAGAGTTATGAAACGGCATCGAGCAGCGACGTTGAGAAGATCTGATTGCTCGAGCAGATTGGCCATTTTGTACCTTGAAAATATTATGCTTTTGAATTAGTGCCAATCGCAAACAAACCGAGTCCCTAAAGCCCAGGCCGGTTTATAAAAGCAGCGGTCCTGTTTTCAGTTCTGCCTTGCAATATGACAGGACGTGCATTTCTCCAATGCAAAACCTGAAACACGAGCTGTGCATCGGAGGATTATTTGCAGGATGTTAATGGTGCTGAAGCATGAGAAAACCTTCTAATGTTGACAAAAGGCCAAGCTGCAGGTAGATGGCAGGTGTAATATCAGGGCTACTTTTGTTTGCATATACACGTAAAGCAAAGAGAAGCTCTTGATGGCTATTGCCTTGTTAGTTCACATCCAGGTCCTTTCATCCTCCATGGTACACCCAACAACCAGATAACTTGGCAGGTTCACAAGCCAGACAGGAAGAGGCGAGTCTTTTCCTGTGGTTTGTGCCTTGCCGGTAGTCTCTGTCTGTACCTGGATATTTTAACATGTAATCCTGCTGCATCGACGTCAATGGGAGATTTTGTAACTAATTTCTCTAGGATCGGGGTTGTAGCTGGACATTCCCATCCTAACCATGTTTATTCAAAAGGAAACCCCGCTCATTTCAGGGTAAGAATTAAAGAAGGGGAGAATTTCAGAAACGACAATGGGATATTAGCTCTGCCCAAGGCATGATGGAGAACAACCAGGAAAAGAGAGACATAATATTTTACAAGGAGAAGAAGAAACACCACGGACAGAATAATTGCCACACACAGGAAGAACAAGGATGTAGTTTGAGTGCCTCACCTGTAGTTTTATAAATCATTTGATGTGTCAATACGAATGGAAGCTGTTAATATTGCACTTGTTGTATAAGGGATTGTTATTTTGACCGGAGTGTAATTGAAATTAATAAGATTCTGGAACACAGAAATAAAGTAAATCATCAAACCATCAATTCTAGCAAGCAGGGGGCCACCTAAATTATATAATTTGGTATCTGAATGATTGGTATTAGTAATTGTATTATAATTTGGCATACTTATAATGAGGCTATTATTGTACAGTCGTACCTCGGGTTACGTACACTCCAGGTTGCGTACTTTTTGGGTTACGAACTCCACTAACCCAGAAGCGCAACCCGATGCCTGCGCGATTTACGCATGCACAGAACGTTTTTTGCGTTTTGGGGGGTTTTCGGAACGAATTGTTCAGGTTACGTCCTTTTCGGGTTACATACTGTAACCCAGAATGGATTAAATACATAACCTGGGGCACCACTGTAATTGAAAAGTAATAAAAAATATTATTAAAAAAGAATTAAATAAGATACAGGTGATCATTTATCCAAGGGTAATGTTACTACAGTGTACTTGTTAGTATAGTAGCTATCCGTGAACCAAAATTATTACAATAAATGCATAGTTTGACCCATCAGCAAATAGCAGCTGCAGGAGGGGGGGAGGTGATTTCTCCCATCCAGCCCCCAAGTGGCTGCTATTTAGAGTAAACAGGATAAACAGGCAAGACCAACACTGTGTTTAGAATAGATGGACTGGTCACCCGGCGGCTGGCGCCAATGCCTTTCCCAGATCCCGGGGGTTATAAGTGGTTGGGGCGCGGGATCCCCGCCTGGGCTCCCCGGCTACCCGTTGTGCTCCGAACCCTTCCCCCGCGCCCTCTGTAAGGAGGGAGTGGGGGTGAAGGGACTTCGTAAAACATGCGGCGGCAATATCCCAAATCTAAGAAACCAGAAGCTTTAACATATAATCCTGACAACTACTTCAATTGAAAGTACTAGGCAGGATTCCCTTTCAGCAAGCCAAGGAGATAAGCGCAGGAAAAAATGACAAGGAGGAAAAAGACAGGAAATATACACCTCCCTTCTCCGAAGATGTTGGACCTTTAGAAGACACCTGAAGGCAGCCCTGTATAGGAAAGTTTTTTAAATGTTTAAATGTTTTATTTTTATTTTTTTTATATGTTAGAAGCCGTCCAGAGTGGCTGGGGCAACCCAGTCAAATGGGTGGGATATAAATAATAAAGTAGTAGTAAATAATAGTAGTAGTAGTAGTAGTAGTAGTAGTTGAATAAGGCAAAGGTAAAGGGATCCCTGACCATTAGGTTCAGTCGCAACAACTCTGGGGTTGCGGCGCTCATCTCACCTTTATTGGCCGAGGGAGCCAAAGGCGTACAGTTTCCAGGTCATGTGGCCAGCACGACTAAGCCACTTCTGGCAAACCAGAGCAGTGCACGGAAAAGCCGTTTACCTTCCCGCCAGAGCAGTACCTATTTATCTACTTGCACTTCGTGCTTTCAAACTGCTAGGTTGGCAGGAGCAGGGACCGAGCAACGGGAGCTCACCCCGTTGCGGGGATTCAAACTGCCAACCTTCTGATCGGCAAGCCCTAGGCTCTGTGGTTTAACCCGCAGTGCCACCCGAGTCCCCGTTGTTGAATAGGAAGTCTCTATTTTCATTGGAGAAATATTGGGGGGTGTGCTCCACTGTGCAGCTTGACCTCCCATGAAAAGACTGATTCATACTTCTAGCACTGAACCTCTTCCTGGAATACAGGGCAGCACCCTAATCTCTATTTTCATTGGAGAAATATTGGGGGGTGTGCTCCACTGTGCAGCTTGACCTCCCATGAAAAGACTGATTCATACTTCTAGCACTGAACCTCTTCCTGGAATACAGGGCAGCACCCTAATAATACTAGAAGCTGTCAATTCCTGGTCTAGGAAGCGAGCCTTTCTCTCCTATAGCAGTAGCTGAATTAAAGCAAGCAGAGTTTCTTCACTACCAGTTCCTTTTATGAACAGATTGCATGCTCTTCTGCTGCAATGACTCCAGCTTAACAGCTCTCTTAAATTTGCCCGTAGTCTTGACATAGCAATGGCAACATCCCCCCAAGCAGGACCTGCCCCCTTTCACTGTTGTTGCCTTGCCTCCTTGTATGCCTCTAATGACTTGCTGCCAAGTTGTGGCGCAGGCATCAACATGCATATTCAAGAGCACCAGAAGCAGTCAATCTCTCTCTCTCTCTCTCTCTCTCTCTCTCTCTCTCTGTGTGTGTGTGTGTGTGTGTGTGTGTGTGTCAGCAGCTGAAGGTCAGTTTCCTTTTGCCATGTGGCACACACAGTCGACAATGTAAGCACATGGCCTTTTGAGGCTGGGGCACTTCTGAATATGCATGCAATGCCCTTAAAAAGGGGGTGGGGAGTGGGGAGATGGCTTTGTTGTTGAGTCTGATTCTGTCCATTGTTAGACAGCGCAACCCTTGGGATTACTCAGCAGTGACTCAGTCGCTTGTGTACAAAAGCGAAAGACACTGGAGAACAAAGGAGAAACCACAGGCTCCCATCTTTTTATGATCAAAGGCCGCAGGAAATCCACGTAGAATATAGTAATTTGAGAATACACAGGGCGATCTTTTCAGCTCCGGCTCACCAGCGAGCCAGGGCAGCCTAACAATGGAAGCAATCCAGGCAACCACAAGGGGAGACTAAGATTTCAGGGAAACCTACCTCTGGTTTCAGACAGAGATTGTGGCTGCCTACACCTTTGGAGGAAGCCTACAGAGGTTGCCAAGCAGCTCATCCTTGACTACATGGTCCTCAAAAACGAATTGTTTTTAAAAATCCGCTCCCATAGAAAATTAAGTGTGATGAGGAAGGGTTCTAGTAACCTAGCCTTTTCCCTGACTTGCTAGTTGTCTACGTTTGGACTGGATGGCCCTTGTGGTCTCTTCCAACTCTATGATTCTGTGTGAAGATTTTTTTTTTTATAAACTGCATCAATATCTGTGAATTGTAAGGATTAAATAATGCTACCGCTAATTTCAGGGGAATGGACAAGGTGACAAAAAGTCAGGAAAGAGTTGCTTGCTTGCTTGGAGATGGGGGAAAGGAAAGGCACAAACACAGCCCACCCTCTGTACTAAATTCCTGATAGTACAGTGGTACCTTGGTTCTCAGACTTAATCCGTTCCAGAAGTCCATTCCAGGCTTCCGGTTAAACCAAAGCGTTCCAAAACCAAGGCACTGCTTTCCCATAGAAAGTAATGCAAAATGGATTAATCCATTTCCTGCTAGACTTTTAAAACACAACCCCTAAAACAGCAATTTAACATGAATTTTACTCTGAATTGACCCTGTCTCAGACGTGATAGACCATGGAAAATGACATCCATTTGCTTCTCCAATGAAACTGATTCAATGTATTACAATCCTTCTGCAATACTAATAAAATACTATAAAGAAATACAATATTGATAAATAATATGCTGCAAAATGACTATTCAAAAGGTAAATTGTAGTGAGAGACACAGGGCTGATTTTTGACTGGAGCTACAAATGATGAGAGTCCAGAGATGATGAAAATTTTTGAAGACACAAGTTTCATTGTTTGGATGGGCCTGGCTTTTATCTGACATGATAGTCATGCAGTGTTTGGATGGGGGCTTTTAATCAATCATTTCTCAGTAGCAGTGACACAATCAATTCAATCAGTAGCTGAACAGTGGGCACAAAAACAAATTAACCGAAAAAGTCACAATGTTGGTGTTTATGTTATGTTATGTTTTTCTCTTGTTTTATTGGAAAATAATAAAAATTTTATTAAAAAAAACGAAGTCCATTCCAAAACCAAAGCGTTCCAAAAAAACCAAGGCATGCTTTCCCATAGAAAGTAATGCAAAATGGATTAATCAACTTTTAAAACAACCCCTAAAACAGCAATTTAACATGAATTTTACTATCAAATTGATCCATAAAATGAAAGCAATAATCAATGTACCACTATAAAATAAATAAGACTATTGTAGATGATAAAAATTAAAATTTTTTCTTACCTGCACTGATGATAGTCATTGTTGGGGGGCTTTTATCCATTTCTGTCACACAATCAATCAATCAGTAGCTGAACTGGGTTCCACACAGTCACAAAAACAAATTAACCGAAAAAGCCTCAAAAACAAAAACGCAAAATAAATAGCAAAAACAAAAGCGCCAAACTTAATCCGTTCTGCAAGTCCGTTTGACTTCCGAAACGTTTGAAAACCAAGGCGTGGCTTCTGATTGGTGCAGGCACCCTGGAAACAATAGCCAACAGCCGCATCAGATGTTTGGCTTTCAAAAAAGTTCAAAAACCGGAACGCTTACTTCCGGGTTTTCGGCGTTTGGAAACTAAAGTATTTGAGTACCAAGGTGTTTGAGAACCAAGGTACCGCTGTATAGGAATCTTGTTGCAATTTCTCTTGTAGCTTACAACAGAAGAGCATTTTATTGTATTGTATTGTATTGTATTGTATTGTATTGTATTGTATTGTATTGTATTGTATTGTATTGTATTGTATTGTAGCACTAGGAGCAGCCAGCCTGCAAACATCCTTAGATTTGGGTTCCAGCAAAAGCTATGCAACTGACCACTCACATCCCAGCCTGTTTTCATTTTCTGTGACTTAAGAATGTTTGTGTACCTTCTAAGGCATTCAACCAGTTTAGGGAATCAGTGACAGAAGTTTAATGAATGGCATAATAGTAACAACAACAACAACAGCTCTGTAAAAAAAAAAACTATTGTTGGAGCACAAAACATGGATGTTATGCATAGTCAAATGGAAGCGGAAATTATTCTCTAGTGAGAGATTCATCCTGCTGAAACTCTGAAAAATGAATGCAGATTTGGTAGAGTTCTAATTCATTGAGAAATTATCAAGCACCAAAATATTACTGAGCAATTGGGGCAGGGGGTTTCTTTACCAAATAACAATCTCAACATTTCACAGAGTAAAATTTGTTTTCCTGCCGAGGTGCCACATGTTTTCTGATACTTGCATTCCACTAGACGTTGTGGATGCTCAAGATTTATTAAAACAAGAAACGTCTCTACAGAAGTTTTTAGACAGATTTAAAAATGTGCAGGAAGAACCTTCTCTGCTTATTAAAACCAGCCGATTATTTCTTAGTCTAGACAATCTATAGGGTTTCTTTCGTTTTTGCTCTTACCAGAACTCAGAAGTCATAACTAATTACTTCTGTGGAAGCTGAAATTATTTTGGAATGTTTTTTTTTTTTTTAAAGTCATACTGCTCATGACTAAACTCTTACTGCAAAGAGTTATATTTTTCACCATGCAAAATACTCATCTAAAGGGAATTCTTTCCCATCTTTAGTCAAAGAGATCTTTCACATCATAAAATCACCATCTTCAACTGACAGTTATCTAATGTTCCAGAAAAAGCAGCATAAGTCATTGAGCTTCACTGCACCAGAAACTCCTTGGAATGATCAAATGAGTATCTCATCAGTATTTTACTCCTAGCAGGGGGGTGAGAGTACCTTCCATTTCCTTATTTGGTCTCCTTTACATGGTGTAATTTGTTCCCTATTCCTACAGTAATACCAGCTCTGGTATCTGAAGAAGTGTGCATGCACACGAAAGCTCATACCAAGAACAAACTCAGTTGGTCTCTAAGGTGCTACTGGAAGGAATATTATTATTATTATTTGGCTATGGCAGACCAACACGGCTACCTACCTGTAACCAGCTCAGTAGCATTGTTCATTGACATCGATGGCCAGAATATAGTCCTTTTTTCTCCATTGCATGACCAGGCAGTGACAGCCCCAGCCCCCAGGGATCATAAAGACTCTGACAACGTTATATGGAATTAAAATTAGGCCACAACTTTATTAAACTTCCGAATGTAGGAAGACCTTGGCTTAGGCCTTGGGTGTGTATCCCTCCCAGCCCCCCAGCCGGGGGGAACTGGGGCTCATCAGGGTAAATGGGATATGGGGGTGCTCTGCGAGACAGAAGTGTAGCAGGCAGCCCAGCCCATATCCCCGCACGCAAGGTAATTCACTGACAACCTTTCATATATATAACCCCTTTAAGAGGGGGACCCTGGAATTGCCGCCGCAAGGGGGGTGAGTCACCACTTCATGCCCTCCCCCCAATACAGGGAAGAAAAGACTAAAGGATTCCACCCAAGGCCATAACCACCAAAGTTGTGACGAATTGCTACAGGGAAGACAAAACCTGCCAATGCAGGAAAATTTCTTCCCGGTCCTTCAACAGCAACCAGTCAAAGACCGTAGCAGCACCCACTAAACAGGAAGAAAAAGTTAACCTGCAAACAAGAAACATTAAACAAAGGGAGGGTGAATCTCCAGAGCCGACTGCCTGGCTATTGTCGGCTCCACCCCCTATTTATAAATGGGGCTGGCCCCACCTCCCAGCAAGAAACTTGATTACTGAGGCTGGGCGTGAACCTCCAAAAATTAACACTGAGAGGCAAGCCAGCCCCTGTTCGCCAGTAAGCTCCCTGGGAACTGTAGCACACGCAATCCCACAAAGGGCACCCACAATGTAAAGTGTGAGTGCTCATTATAAGCAACAGTCTGTTATCTGCATATACATATGAAATATGCTGTTCTTTTCCAGTTTAGCTACGAGTGCAATTGCTTGACTGAAAGCAACTCCTACTCCTTTTTTTCTTTTCTTTCAAAACAACATCTTTTTTATGAATCACAGGGTGGATATAAGTGATTTCCCAAAAACCTTGGAGGCCTAATCATTGGCTTTCAAAAACAAGCTGCTTTTTTCAAGTAGAATTGCAGCAGAGAGATTAATTATTCCAGTGAGAGTCTGACTTAGCAAATATCCATCTCACTAGAGGAGAACAAGTATTTGTCTGGGGAATACAGCCAGGACAGCCTCCAGCTCAGTTTACAATGTTTACTTTGCCTTCACACATTTCACATGGTCCTTGTATCTGTGGCTTAATCAATAATTATATACATGACATCCGTGTTGAGATATCTCCAGCCTAGGGATCAGATAGATTTTCTTTTAGAAAAATGAATACTGCCAAACATTAAGAGAGAACAGAATCCATTTGCTTTCCCATTTGCAAGAAAAGATCTACTGAGCTTCTCTCCACGGATCGTTACCTGATCATGATACATGCTCTACATTCTATTTTTCTTACATTGCTCAGGTAATCTTTAAATATTGATTGGTTTTTATAGCCTGAAATGCAATGAATGAATGAATGAATGAATGAATGAATGAATAGCTTCTTGGTGGTCTCTGGGTAGGTTATACTTGGTGTTGGCACCCATACCCTCTGATGAAAATAGGGGCATTTTATTCCATGATGATGATGATGATGATGATGATGATGATTTAATCATTTAAACCCAACCCAATTTAATGGTTTGCCCCAGTCACTCTGGGTGGTTTCCAACATATAGATATACATAATAAAACATTAAACATTAAAAAAAAACTTCCCTATATAGGGCTGCCTTCAGATGTATAGTGAATTATCCCCTTGTCTTGGGGGTCGCATAACTCCATGCCTCCTGACATATCTCCTTTGAAAATAAGGACATCTTAAGGAAATGTGGGACATTCTGGGATCAAATCAGAAACTGGGATGGCTTCAGTAAATCTGGTACTGGCTCTGGAAAATGGGGACACTTGGAGGGTCTGGAAACCACACTTCTGAAATCAGCTTTCTGGGGAGGCCATGTTATCTCATCATTAGGATTTAGACAGAGAGCAAAGACCTGTTGATTAACCTGTGCATTTAAAAGCAGGGATGGGGGAGAAGTTCAGTTCTGTTCATTTTTAAAGGCAAATTTCTCCAAGTCACACTTTCCGAAACAATACGTGAACTGAATCACAGCCAACTTTCAAACTTCTCCAAATTTTGCAGTGTCGTTTTCCAGCCATGTAATGCATGGGGGGAAATGTGTATCCAAGGACAAAGTGTGCGTAAACATCTATGCAGTCATGAAAATAGCATACAAAAGACATTATGTTGGGGAAATTGCTTTGCAAAAGTGAGTACATTAGGCAAAGTTGCATACAGAAATGTGCATATCAGGATACATTTTCTCCAAAACGCTGATCAATTTTCACGAGGACTTTTTTATTTTATTTTTAAAGAAAATTGCAGAGTGGTAAGGGAAGGTAGCAAACTGGAACTTAAAACTGGAAAAATTAGAAACTGAGAGAAACAGAAATTCACACACCAAAACTGATTTGCTCATCTCTATTTAAAAATTACTTGTGATGTGTGATGTTGCCTTCTTGCATTCCCTTAATGGAATTATTGCTATGTTTATTAGTTGTATAGGTTTTGTCTGTTGAAAATAAAAAGGCATTGCACTGAACTGGGGCAGTAAAAACTACATGAAACTAGGAACCAGAAGAGAAATGTTCTCCCATTTAGATGGGTTAAAGAATATGACTTAGAAAGAGAAAGAACTAGGACTTCATTGAGATCAGCCCTAAGTGCATCCCATGAGCACCAGATCAATGGGACTCCAGAGACGCAAGAACATTAAAGCTTTAGCTTCCTGGAGAAATGTAGCATTTGTGAAGTGGCGCAGAATAAATACCTGTAATCTGCAGGCATCTTGCTGCTGTGGCAAGGTGACTTTGAACAGAGAGCAAGTGCACTTTTAGATGTACACATTTTCTCCTTCTGCTTCCCCCCACCACACACACACACCTTTTGTAAGTGACTTCCTGGGTAGTTTTAATGTAATTTGAGATAGATGCAAAATCTTTGCCTTGGGATTCAAAACGTTTCGCCGAGCTCGTGAAGCTGCCTCTGTGCAAAAACAAATATAGGCTATATTTGGGGAACTGTTCTTCAATGCAAATCCCCTTCTTTTCTCTGTCCCCCCAACGGGAGAGCCCCCTGCCTCTGCTGACTGCTGTTTGGAGACTTTCCAGATTCACTGCCACATGCTGCAGCCATTATCTGAATCCATATTTGAAGTGAAACGCTGCCTTCCCTCCAGGGCATCATCCATCCATGCTGACTGAGAATACTTTGGCGTCTCTGAAAGAGCTAAATTGTTTCAGCATCTCAGAGGGAAGCTGGGGAAGATCTCACGCAGCAAAAAGAAACCGTCTCTCTCTCTCTCTCTCTCTCTCTCTCTCTCTCTCTCTCTCTCTCTCTCTTTAAAGCTTTTACATACATCTCCTGTGATTGCAGACCCTCCAAGTGTCTCTATTTTCCAGGGACGGTCCTGGTTTAATGGAAGCCGTCCCGGTTTCTGATTTGATCCCAGAATGCCCCTGGTTTCCTTAGGATGTTGCTATTTTCATCAGATAAATTGGAAAGTATAGTAGGGTGTCCCTATTTTCATCGGAAAAATGTTGGCTGGTATGGAATTAGGTGACCCCTGAGCCAAGGAGATAAGTAACTACACAACTTTTAGAGGACATCTGAAAACAGTCCTGTATAGGAATTTTTTTTTTAATGTTTAATGGTTTATTATATTTTTATATATGTTGGAAGCCACCCAGAGTGGCTTTGGCAAATTATCATCATTATTATTCTGGAACACAACATCGAAAGTCTTTTAAAAAAAATACTTTTTGTGTATGCGACAACAGCCACACGGATGCTGTTAGCCCAGAGCTGGGAAGGAGATACAGTCCCTACCAGAGAAGAATGTCAGATTAAACTGCTGGACTGTGCCGAAATGGCAAAGCTCAGGAACCAAGAAGACCAAAACTTTAACAAAGAGTGGGGAAAATTTTATAAATTTATCTTGGAGTCCACTGTAAGTAGATGAAAACATTAGTAGGATTGCAATAACACTTGTAATGTAGCAAGTACTATGGAGATAACTGAGCTAGGTTGGCAGGAGCTGGGACAGAACAATGGGAGCTCACCCCATCGCGGGGATTCGAACCACCGACCTTCTGATTGGCAAGCCTAAGAGGCTCAGTGGTTTAGACCACAGTGCCACCCACATCTCTTTACTGAAATCAAACTACTGTGCTGGTAGCACTACTGTGCTAGCAGACCTCCCCAGAGTGCCAGCAGTGAGTATGGAGGTCCAGGGCTGCCCAGATGACAGGAGCCTCATCTTGGTCTCGCTGATGAGGTCCAAAGGAAAACAGAGCTATATATTGACAGAAAGAGGCGTACAAGGAGCCATCCAACTGTTTTAGGGACTCCACTCCAGATTTGTGTAGGATTTACTCCTTAGTCTTTTCTTCTCCCAAAGATATCCCATAAGGCATCAGAAGTTTAGGATCAGAGTTTTCCTTCTCCTGCATGAGCTACCTTCCCAGGTTGTTGAGCCCCATCTGTCTCACCTGTGAAGCAGAGCAGCATACAGATGAGAACTCGCCCCAAATCCCAGGATGAGCAGTGGTTTTATAGAAAGCAATGTCTGTAGAGCTCTGGATAATATGATGGTGCTGCAATCCAATCCCTGGCTGGCCCAAATCATGCACACGCCTGATATTTCTCTTCATTTAAAGATCTTAGAGATGCAATGCCACGTCTCTTCTAATGTGGCTGTTAAGTAGTTGTTATGTACTGAGTTGAATAGGATCCAAAATGCAGCAGTCTGATTGGTCCTAGAACAATAGGATTCAGAATGCAGCAGTCTGATTGGTCCTAGAACAATAGGATTCAGAATGCAGCAGTCTGATTGGTCCTAGAACAATAGGATCCAGAATGCAGCAGTCTGATTGGTCCGCAGGAGCCACCCAATCCAGCTCCAGGTGGAAGTGAATCCGCAACCCGATTGGCATACAGGAGTATCCCGGAATTAGCCAATCACATGGGGCCCATTGTGTAAATAGTGTATATAAAGCAGACGTTTTGGGGGAACTGCATTCCTCGCTACAATGAGCTGAATAAAGAGCATGAAATCCACACTTGACTCCGAGTATATTTCAGTAGTTCTGCTGTTGCACAATGAATGCACCACTGTTATTAATTTGTTATAGTGGATGCAAGACAGCTCTTGTGTTGCACGGGTTTAATATCTTCCCAACACTCAGACTGCAGTTTTAATCAAATGAGGCTAGGCTGTAGTCGTGAGTGTTGCCCAGAAAGGGCAACTCAATTTATTTTACTGCACTTACACCCATTTTTTCTT
Source organism: Lacerta viridis (assembly GCA_900245905.1). Lineage (NCBI taxonomy): Eukaryota > Metazoa > Chordata > Lepidosauria > Squamata > Lacertidae > Lacerta > Lacerta viridis. Next base: position 575,436 of record OFHU01002335.1, on the reverse strand, counting down.
CCAAAGAGTTCAAAGCAGCTTATATCTGGTTCATAGGTGATTTCCCACCCAGGCAAGTTACAGGGCCATACTGCCTTGGCTTTAGCTGCAGAAATGCATCGTTGTATTTTGCTTCTATGCACATTTGTGCAGATTTAATCAATTAATTAAATCCTCGCCCTTGCCAGATGATCCAGGAAGGACATGAAAACCTTAAGGACTGCTTCGGCTCACTTTGATTTATCAAGGTCAGGTCTGAGGCACTGTTCAGACAAAGCGAAAGAGATGCTGATTCTGCTAGGGGTGAATAAAGGATTTCCATTTCCTGCGCTGTTAGTCTGGATGATCTCATCAGCAATAGCTTAATTTAATGGAATGGGTAAAAAAAAGAATTAAAGACCATTGCAGTTCCAAACTCAGTTTTGAATGAATGGCGTATTCTGTTCTTCAGAGTCATGCTTTCTGGTAGGTATTCACTTTTGGATTTTATTTGTGTGCGTTTTATTGATGGCATTTAATAAACGCAGAAGTCTCTCCGTTGTGTGATACAACATCTTAGAAGAGGTACAGGTATCTGTTTTGTTTCAGAAAGAAGAGGAATGTTTTCAGTATATGTACATATACAGTGGTACCTCGGGTTACAGATGCTTCAGGTTACAGACTCCGCTAACCCAGAAATAGTACCTCGGGTTAAGAACTTTGCTTCAGGATGAGAACAGAAATTGCGCGGCGGCAGCGGGAGGCCCCATTAGCTAAAGTGGTGCTTCAGGTTAAGAACAGTTTCAGGTTAAGAACGGACCTCCAGAATGAATTAAGTTCTTAACCCGAGCTACCACTGTATACACACATCCCTTTTATGTTTCTATAGTTACATGCTCTAACCAACAGAGCTATGCAGTTGTGAAATTAAAGTAACACAAAAAGCTGTTACTTAATTAATGAGGGCTACCCTTCTAATCCATCAAAGCCTTTTTTGGCAGAAAAAAGGTAACTCATTAATTGACAGGCTGAAATCCTCAACTCACCTCAAAATGGGGCCCATTGAACTCAATGGAGATGAGTTCTGGGAAGCCATGAATAGGCCTGCAATGCAGAAGTTGCAGCTTTAATTTATACATTCCTAACTGATACAGTGTGTCTGCATTTGCTATTCTTCATTGATTTGGGTTCGCAAATACAGCCACTTGCCAGCATACAGATTTGGCCATATATCAAAGAAACACGTTAATACAATTTCAGAAACGGTTACAAAGGAGAAAGTTCCATACATCAAATCAAAATGCAAAAAGAAAGCCAGAGTCTCTGTTGTATCCATAGCATTATCATTATTCTTGCTGCACAATAATAGTGTCCAGGTGGGAAGTTAGGAACATAGGATACAGTCTTAAACTGGGACAGAACTTTGGTCTATCTAGTTCAGTATTGTCTACACTGACCGGCAGTGACTCCCCAGATCAATCACTCAATCAATAGAATATGAGACACTCAATCTTAGGGTCGTAAGTTCAGGATTCCCGCGTTGCAGGGGGCTGGACTAGTTGACCCTTGTGGTCCCTTCCAATTCTATAATTCTATTATTCCAAGGGTTTCAGGCAGGGGACTTCCCAGCCCTACCTGCAAATGCTGGGGATTGAACATGCAGCTTTCTGCATGCCCACAGATGAAACATATTTCTCAGTGTGTTTTAATAGGAACAGCAATTTGTCTCGGGAAGATAATCTCCTTGTAGAAGCTAGCAACAGATAGAACACCATATTCAGGTATAAAGTAAATAAGGTGTTGTTATTTATACTCCAGATGGGTGGGGTATAAATTATAAAATTATGGTTATAGTTGTACACCACCTTTCAGCTGAAAATCACTGGATAGTTCACAACATGTCCACAACATATAAATACAAAATGAGAACACAAAATACACAATAAAAGAAAAGCAAACCAATAACCCCCCTTCCACAAGCACATTTTAAAGGCCATCAATCAGACAAAGGTCTGGTGATAGAGAAATGTTTTTGCCTGGTGCCTAAAGATAGAATCATAGAATCGTAGAATCGTAGAGCTAGAAGGGACCCAACGGTCATCTAGTCCACCCCCTGCAATGCAGGAATCTCAGCTAAAACATCCATGGCAGATGGCCATCCAACTTCTGCTTAAAACTTCCAAGGAAGGAAAGTTCATCACCTCCCAAGGGAGACCATATGTTATGAAGGTGCCAGGTGAGCCTTTCTGGGGAAAGCATTCTACAAGTGAAAAGCCACCACAGAAAAGGCTCCTTGTCATGTTGCCGCTCTCCAGGCCTCTCATGAAGAAGGGTCTCAGATGATCACAGGGTCCAGGTCAGTTCATATGGGAAAGGTTGTCCTTGAGGTATTGTGGTCCTGAGTAGTTTAAGGCTTTATAGGTCAAAATCTGGCCACCTCATGAGAAGAGAAGACTCCCTGGAAAAGACCCTGATGTTGGGAAAGATGGAGGGCACAAGGAGAAGGGGACGACAGAGGATGAGATGGTTGGACAGTGTTCTCGAAGCTACTAACATGAGTTTGACCAAACTGCGGGAGGCAGTGGAGGATAGGGGGCAGGGGCGTCGTAGGGTGGGGGCGGTGGGGGCGGGCCGCCCCTCGTGCCGCCCCTAGCGGGTGTGTGCGGTGCTGCTGCTCCCGGGGTGACGGAGGGAGCGGCGGCGCGTGGGGTGACAAGCGGCGGCCCCTCCCACGCGCCGCCGCTCCCTCCGTCACCCCGAGAGCAGCAGCACCGCACACGGACGAGGCTCCGGAAGCGGCGACCCGGCATCCCCGGGGGCGGGGCGTCGCCGCGTGTGCGTGCGTCATGACGCACACGCAGCGATGCCCCGCCCCCGGGGATGCCGGGCCGCCGCTTCCGGAGCTTCGGTGGGCTGCAAAGAGCCCCGAAGCCGCAGCCTGGCACCTCTTTGTGCTACGGCAGCGGCTTCGGGGCTCTTTGCAGCCCGCCGAGGCCCCCAAGCCCCCGCCCGGCATACCCCGGGGGCGGGGCGTCGCCGCGTGTGCGTCATGACGCACACGCAGCGATCCCCGCCCCGGGGATGCCGGCAATGCCCCGCCCCCCAGGGGTCCTCTTGGCTTCCCCCCGGGCAGCCAAGGGGCTAGGAATGCCCCTGGATAGGGGTGCCTGGCGTGCTCTGGTCCATGGGGTCACAAAGAGTCGGACATGACTGAATGACTGAACAAACAAAAAGGTCAAAATCAGCACTTTGCATTGGGCCCAGAAACTAATTGACAGGCAGTGCAGTCAAGACAGGATCAATGTAGTATGTTCCAACCATCTTGTCTCAGTGAGCAACCTGTCCACCAAATTCTGCACCAGCTGAATCTTCTGAACCATCTTCAGAGGCAGCCCAATGTAAAACATGATGGTGTTGTCATGGGCCTTAATTAGCATTTGGTTCAGTGTATTTGTCTTACTTATAGAGGTTACTAGACTTCTTTTTGATAATCATTCCCTGTAAAAAGAATAAAAGACTTGAGAGCATGCCAGATGAGCAATCTATTTTCATAGTTCCTGGTAGCTATATACTATCAAAGCGTAACAGAAACAGTAGCTTTAAAATATACATTTCCTGTAAAACCCATAAAACTCATTTAGATGTCAGAAATGTACATCTCACCTGCATCCTATCATGACTGAGACCCAAAGAACTTCTATATCATCTCCCAACAAGAACTGTTAATGTTGCTCTAAGGTAATATGGAAAAATTAGGGCAATGGGTAAGATCACTTCCCCATATTGTGATGTCATCTTGTTGGGCAGTTCCCTGGAAACAATGGGGCACATGCTAGCCCTGATGAGTGCGGGAATTGCCCTGCATGCAAAGACAGGCTCTGGCAGATTGAACAGATGAGACCAATGGTGGGTCCAATAGTCAAGAAGGAAGTTTCTGCATGTGCTATAGACAGAAATGAGAAGCAGATGGGGCTCATGAACCTGGGAAGGTAGACCATCTAGAACAATGATGGCCAAACTTGGCCCTCCAGCTGTTTTGGGACTACAACTCCCATCATCCCTAGCTAACAGGACCAGTGGTCAGGATGATGGGAATTGTAGCCCCAAAACAGCTGGAGGGCTGAGTTTGACCATCACTGATCTAGAACAGGGGTCAGCAAACCTTTTCAGCAGGGGGCCGGTCCACTGTCCCTCAGACCTTGTGGGGGGCCGGACTATATTTTGAAGGGGGGAAAATGAACGAATTCCTATGCCCCACAAATAACCCAGAGATGCATTTTAAATAAAAGGACACATTCTACTCATGTAAAAACACGCTGATTCCCGGACCGTCTGTGGGCCGCATTTAGAAGGCAATAGGGCCGCATCCAGACCCCGGGCCTTAGTTTGAGGACCCCTCATCTAGAAGAAGGAAACTGATCCTAAACCTCCACTGCCTTGCAGGAGATCTTTGAGAAAATAAAAGGCTTCGGAGTATACCCTACATAAATCTGGAGTGGAATCCCAAAGATGGTTAGATGGCATCTTGCATGCCACCTACTGGCAACTCCAGCTGCCAATCTGGTGCCAAATATAGTGCTGTGCTTTCCTTCGTACCACATCAGCAAAGCCAAGAGGGAGATCTTGTCATCTGGGCAGCCCTGGACCTCCATACACTCCTTGAAAGATTCCATCAATGGTGTCTCAAAAGAATTTAACACATCACTTGGGAAGACAGGAGAACTAATGCCAGTGTATTGGAAGAATCAAAGATCACCAGTGTCGAAGCAATGATTCTTCAACATCAACTTCGTTGGACTGGTCATGTTGTGCAGATGCCTGATTATCGTCTTCCAAAGCAACTACTCTATTCCAAACTTAAAAATGGAAAGTGTAATGCTGGTGGTCAACAAAAGAGGTTCAAAGACTCTCTCAAGGCAAATCTAAAAAAAATGTAGTATAAACACTGACAACTGGGAAACACTGGCCTGCGAGCGCTCCAATTGGAGAACAGCCTTTACCAAAGGTGTCATGGGCTTTGAAGACGCTCAAACTCAGGACGAAAGGGAGAAACGTGCTAAGAGGAAGGCACACTTGGCAAACCCTCACCGTGATCAACTCCCGCCCGGAAACCTATGTCCCCACTGTGGAAGGATGTGTGGATCCAGAATTGGCCTCCACAGTCACTTACGGACTCACTGTTAAAACCGTGTTTATGAAAGACAATCTTACTCGGCTATGAGTGATCTACAAAAAAGAAGAAGATACACACTGCCCAGGCTTGCTCACTGAGGAAGTTACTTTGGCGCTGCTAATGCAGCGGTTTGACTTCACTTACGAAGGCACACTCCATTGTCTCTGGAAACAGACGGAAGCCAACAAGAGCAACAAGGGACAAACATGTGCATTACGGTAATTTCTGCTCCTACAGAATTCTTTGACATCCCTAGTGTTGCCTGTATGAGTGGAGGAAAAGCATGGAATTCCACTCTATGCGTATTCAGAAACTCACTCACAGGATAATTTTCCAACAGAAAAAAGTCGGTCCATTAAGATGTGGTAAAACTCCAGAGGAGTGCATCGCAGCAAATGTTGGCCTGGGGGTGGGGGCGGTTCTGGCACAGGGGATATCCTCGTTTCACCTTTGAGATTACATGACTGCATCAGAGCTTCTTTCTTCCTCACTGTAAATAGAGTTGCTATGGCAACAGAATCCCAAGCTCTTCACTGCCTCAGCTCTTGCTGCTCTCCACTAAATTCTGGAAGAGGGTCCCTAATTGAAGGAGACTGTGGTGAAACCACTCCTCTAGAAACCCTCCCGGATTCGCAAAACCGTAGTAATTACTGGTCAGTTGCCAATCTCTCTTCCATGCCCAAGGTTCCTGACCAGGTGGTCATGGCCCAGATCTAGGCACTCTTGGGGAAAACTGATTTTCTAGACCGATTTCAATCTGGACCCTCTTTTTTTCAATTAGGCCGAAGGAACTGTTGGGAGAGAGATAGAAGAAATGTGTCCTTGCTAATGCTCCTCAAACTCCCGGTGGCTTTTGATGCCATAAACCATGGTACCCTGCTGAAATGGCTGTCCAAGTTAGGAGTGGGTGGCACTATTTAGTGGTGGTTCTGGTCCTACTTCGATGGTCATTTACAGAGAGTGATGCTTGGAGAGGCCCCAAAGAACTTTGAATGTAGGGTTCCTCAGGGGTTGATTTTATCCCTCATGCTGTTAACATCTACCTCTATATCTGGACTGGGGGAAAGCCAATAAACTAAAGCTGAATCCATATAAGATGGAGGCGCTGTTAGTAGGTGATACCCTAGACTGGATGCTGGAGAGGTGACCTGCTCTTGATGGGGTTATATTCCCTCTGAAGGAACAGGTACACAGCTTGGTCAAACCTCTGGGTCTATTGCTGTTGCTTGGGGCTCAGTTGACCTCCGTGGCCTAGAGTACCTTCCATCAGCTTTGGCTGGTGGCCCAGCCGCACCCATATCTGGATCCTCTTGTAATCTCTAGATTAGATTACTGAAAAGTATTATATGTGGGGCTGCCTCTGTAGATGATTCAGAAACTTCAGCTGGTACAGAATCTGGTTGCCAGGTTGCTCACTGGGGCAAGACGGTTCGAGCATATAGCACCAATCCTGGCCCAACTGCACTGGCTACCAATTAGTTTCCAAGCTCAGTTTAAACTGCTGGTTTTGGCTTATAAAGCCTTAAATGGCTCAGAATCGCAATACATCAAGGACCGCCTTTGTCCACATGAACCAACCCAGACCCCGTGATGATCATCCGAGGCCCTTCTTTGGGTGCCTCCTCCACAAAAATCCCAAAGTGCGGCAACACAAGAACGGGCCTTCTCTTCAGTGGCTCCCTGCTTCTAGAATGATCTCCCCAGGGTGGGTATTGGTTTTTTGTTATTATGGTATGTATTTTTGTTTTTTTATATTTGATCTTTGGGTAAATGGCAGTATAGAAATTTAATCAGTAATAATAATAATAATAATAATAATAATAATAATAATAATAATGCTGTTCTTCATTTTACTGAGACTTCTGAAATGCAGTTACATTACAATTCAGGTTGCAAAATCGGCCACAGACCTTTGTGAATTTACTTCAGGAGGAGAACACAGTGACCCAGCCAGCTCTAGGGTAATCTCTCACACACAGGCATTAAAAAGAATACCTTTCTCCTGAACCATTTCCCCCCCCCCATGTCCTGCTTACCTAGTTTGTTTTAGAATAAGCGGCTAAGGACAACTGCATGTTTTGTCTCAGTGCCTGGAAGCTGTAGCCGCTAACATGATAATTAATGTTTATAGGGGGGATGGTTATCTGCCCTGAAAAGAAGATCTGAGTACAATTCCAAGGTAACCCGTTTTCTGCCTTCAACTTTTATGGACCTGCATTTTTTAAAAAAGCTAAATTTAAAATCAACCGTTCATTGTGTAAAGCAGCTGAAGAAATTACATCATTTGTAAAATATCACTTCAACAAAAAAATGTACTAAAGCTGATGTATTATTGAGGACTCAAGTTCAATTTAATAAAAAAAATTAACACCCTACTTGTTAATTTTGCAGGCAAAATTCCTTTCCATCATAATTTATTACTCCTTAACTTAGGCCAGGTTGACACAGGTAAACACCTGAAAAGGTAATTTGATTACAGAGCAATAGACAATTCCTTTGGGATAAATTTGACTCTGCATGATGATGCCATCTTGGAAATAAATGTCCAAAGGGGACATAAAATTATTTACTTTGGAGTTGAAGGATGCTGTCATGACTGTAGAGGCTGACCTAGTTGAGTCAGCAGGCTTTCCCCACTTGGAGCCAGCCTGAGGTCCAGCTCCGAGGGCCTTCTGGTGGCTCCCTCACTGTGAGAAGTGAGGTTGCAGGGAACCAGGCAGAGGGCCTTCTCGGTAGTGGCACCCGCCCTGTGGAACGCCCTCCCATCAGATGTCAAGGGTAATGAACAACTACCTGACTTTTAGAAGACATCTGAGGGGAGCCCTGTATAGAGAAGTTTTTTAATGATTGATGTCATATTGTATTTTTATTTGCTGGAAGCCACCAAGAGTGGTTGGGGTAACCCAGTCAGATGGGTGGCATCTAAATAAGAAATTAGTAGTAGTAGTAGTAATAGTAGTAATACAAAACATAAGAACCTGTGAGAACTTAAGTATTGGGCCTGATGGACTGGGCCTATGAGAGAAACAAGGAGATGTAAGCATATCTGTCATAAGCGCTGAGTGTGCAGGGCTGTGGGTGCTCCAGCCCCCACAACATTCCCCATGAAAGGGCAGAGCACCAACAGATTTTTGCACCTGGGCCACGCAGGCATGTGTGCCTGACCTCAACGCACCGAGCAGAGGAGCATATGCTTTCGCCAAGCACTCCCCTGACGGAGCCTGCTGCACCCAGCCTGGCCGGGCATGCTGCCCAGCTGAGGAGAGGGGCAGCTTACTCTAGGGGGCCCTGGAGTGGCTCCTTGTGCCTCCACTACCGACCCCACTACATGCCTCCTTACTTTCTGGAGGCCTGTTACGGCCTCGGGAAGGCCCAACGAATGCTTTAGCTGAGATTCCTGTATTGCAGGGGGTTGGACTAGATGACCCTTGGGGTCCCTTCCAACTCTACAATTCTATGATTCTATGAATCTACCTCCATCCCACACAGCAAGCCACTTCTGCTCACCAAACTAATACTTTGAGGAATCTTTAAAGGGAGCCATAAACTGCTGAGAATTTGTAAAAACCAATACAGGTTAGTTCTTTGTTCAAGCCAAGGATTTCCTTTTAAGTCCCCTGTACCGTAGTGTTCATGTGAATATTCCTTTATTCGCTTATCTAAAGATTTACCAGTGAGCTAAATTTTCCAAGAGAGCATTATAATTTCAGATCTGAAGAGCACATTCGAGTGAAACGGGCTGGTTCCCACTGACAGTCGTATTATGCCAACCCCACACATTCCATTGGCAAAAACTTTATGCTACTAATTTCCATATTTGGAGGCAACTTTTTCCCATTCGGCCACAGCACACGTTATAATGCAAGAGTATAATCACTACTTTCTGCTTTGTCTCTAGAATTAAAAGCATTGCTCCAGGTTCAAAATTACAGAAGGAAGAGACGGCTTTCCACAGTGTTAAAAATAGAATGAACTTTTCACTCTGGGGGGAAACCACCAACTCCCTAACACTCCCCCCACCACCACCACCACACCACTAGTCATATACCAAAAGGAACTGCCCAGATGACCAAGCAAAAACATACTGCCAGAGCTTTTGAATGCAAGTTCTTTCCATGCAGCAGAATTAAAAACCTATAAACAGAGCCCAAATGCAGAAGTAAAACTAGCTGGAGTACAGTATATTTGCAAATAAGGCCCGCTGACCAATTTGCGATTTCTGCTTCTTCCCATAAAAAGGAATGGAATTGGAGAAAAACAGTATTGCAAAGGGGTTGTTATTATTCCATATTTATATACAGATGCTTTTTACACTAGATCCTGTGATTATTGTTTAAGAAGGTTAGCTGAATTTTTGTCATTAATTCAGCAAAAGTTCAGCTATGGCATTTTATGTGCATGACTCAGGCAGAGGAAGAATTTGTGGAGGATCTAAGTCCTGCTAAGCTTGCACCAGTAGGGCAAAAGGTAGGGGACAGGTTTTAGCGTCCCCTGTTCACTTTTAACCTCCACACCCTCGCATTGATCCCAATGGGGGTGGGGGAAAATCAGCGTAAAAGATCTAAGGCTGACATATTCCCTCGAGAAAAACTCAAGGCACATCTAGAGGAAGGAGTTTTGGATCTAAGCAGACCCCAAGCCTCCCCTGATGTCAGGGGCTGGACTGAGGAGGAATGATGGGAACCGCCACCCCTCTCTCTGCAGCTTCCCGAGAAGAGGAGGACAGTATAGATTTAGAACAGTGGTTTGCAGAAGGTCAGAGTTCAAAGACTGCAGAGGGGAGAAGCTGGGAAATATTGGGGGAGCTGCAAGAAGAAGAAGCATTGGGGTAAAGACAGCTAACAGACTCAAGTGTCTCTTGAAAGCATTCCTAATCTCCCCCTCTCCCAGAACCCGGCATGCCTTGAGGGTAGCAGAACAGAAATCTCAGAGGCAGAAAGCACAGATCAGCCGACACAAGGGTGACATAGAATAGGAGGGACTGAGGGGGTGGGACTTTACTTGGAGCAATGCCATTATCTAAGAGACGCCACATTCCTTTGCCTCTCTCTGTGAATATTTAATAAACTACTTGGTAAGAACTCTTCTTGTTTGTTTGTTTTTGCTTCTTGGCATCCCACCGTGGGAAGGATAGGATTCCCTAAAGCCTTGCCACCTGATATGCCTCTGCAATGCCTCCAGTTTTCCCTAATCACCATCGGAGCACCAGCGCTGGAGCTGGAGTAGCAATAGTGGCAGAGGTTTACGTCTCCATTAGCTGGTCCTTCTTCTCCTCGGGCAGGACTTACATGACTGCAGCCTTTGATAGCACAGAAGAAATTACAGGGTCTTAGGGCTGTACAAGGGTGGCACTGTGGGTTAAACCACAGAGCCTAGGGCTTGCCGATCAGAAGGTCAGTGGTTCGAATCCCAGTGACAGGGTGAGCTCCCATTACTTGGCCCCTGCTCCTGCCAACCTAGCAGTACAGAAGCACACCAGCACAAGTAGATAAATAGGTACCGCTCCGGCAGGAAGGTAAACGGCGTTTCCGTGCGCTGCTCTGGTTCCAGAAGCGGCTTAGTCATGCTGGCCACATGACCCAGAAGCTGTATGCCAGCTCCCTCGGCCAATAAAGCGAGATGAGCACCGCAACCCCAGAGTCGTCTGTGACTGAACCTAATGGTCAGGGGTCGCTTTACCTTTAGGGCAGTACAATACATATTTCATGGTAATATTCTGCTGTCTGCTCTTTCTTTCTTATAATAATTTCCCAGGTGGCACCAGATATTGCTGTACTGGGCTCCAAGGCTACCCACACACTATGGCCTCAACCTTACACCCAGTGAGGTGTAGTGGTTAGAATGTCAGATTAAGACTTGGGAGATCAGGATTCAAATCCCCACTCAGCCATGAAGCTCAGCTTGGGCCAGTCACTGCCTCGAAGCCTAACCTACCTCCTATGGTTGTTACTATTGGGGGATGCAGGTGGCACTGTGGTCTAAACCACTGAGCCTCTTGGGCTTGCAATCGGAACGTCGGCAGTTTGAATCCCCGTGACGGGGTGAGCTCCCATTGCTCTGTCCCAGCTCCTGCCAACCTAGCAGTTCAAAGCATGCCAGTGCAAGTAGATAAATAGGTACCACTGCAGCGGGAAGGTAAACAGCATTTCCATGCACTCTGGTTTCCGTCACGGTGTCCCGTTGCGCCAGAAGTGGTTTAGTCATGCTGGCCACATGACCTGGAAAGCTGTCTGTGGACAAACACCAGCTCCCTCGGCCTGAAAGTGAGATGAGAGCCACAATCCCATAGTCACCTTTGACTGGACTTAACCGTCCAGAGGTCCTTTACCTTTTACTTTTTTCTCTCTTTTTTACTGTTGGGCAGATTAAATGAGAAAGAGAACCAAGTATATCACATTGAGCTCATCGGCACAAAAGGTGCTATATAAAGGAAATCCACCCGTCAACTAAACCTTCTCATACTAGAGGAGAAGGAACAAGACTTGGTTTCCAGACCTTTTCACTTCTGGCATTGATTTTTGTTCACCATCACCATATTGACCACAAGTCGATATTGTATCCTCAAATTGCCGAGCAAGCGATTACAAACATATCTGCTTCACAAAAGAATGGGCAGTTATTTATTTATAACCTTTCCCAGGAGCAAGATTTTTGTGGAGAGATGCTGGCTTTGTGACAGAAAATGCACTTGACAATCAGTCCACAAGAATGTGTGTTTTGCAAGCACGGTACACAGTTTTGCAAGTGACACTGTAAATGTTTTCCACGCCAGTGTTTACGTAGTCAAATTTAGCAGCTTTGGACATTTCATGAGATCACCTGATAACAAACAAAGTTTAAGCATCTGACCTTAGCTGAGGCCAGACAGCAGAAATTCATCAGAAATATGTGGCAAGGATAAGTTTCAAGGAAGTAAAACAAAGAGGCGTTTTTAGATTTTGTTTTGTTTTGTTGCTTTTTTGCAGTGCAGTTTCTTTTGCAACTTACATTTATTCCTCTCCAAGTCGAGCAGTTTTTTGTTTTGTTTTTCTAGTGCTGAACTGAAATTTCTCGGAAGACACTGAGGTTTTGCTTTCGCCCTACTCGGATTTCTGAGTTTTTTCTTTTTCTCGCCGGACTGGAAAAAGACTACTTCTCCGAAGTTTCTCAGAGTATTTTCACTATTATTTGCATGTGTGCAGTAGATGCCATTTCCCCATAATGCCCTGGAATGACCTTTGGTCTGGAGCATGCAAATGGTGGCAGCCAAAAAATAAAAGCCGAGGGAGGGAGGGAGGAAGCTGTGATACTGCAGCTGTTAATGGTGAGCTTTACTCCTGAGAAACTGTTGGAGAATAACCAGTCAGATCTATGGCCACAGACATCCAGTCTTCATTCATTTTCACAAATCATGTTCTACTCAGTAAGAGCATGGGTTGCGGTGGGGGCTGGCAAGCCACCTTCCTTGCCGCTGGGCGGGTTATTTGGCTGGCCACAGCTTCAATAGGCTTTAGCTATGTTGCTGGGGAAAATTAAATGTTGCCATTCTTGATGGACAGCCCAGCGTCCTTTATATACTCTAGCACGCAGGGTGATCCTCCTCTTGGCTGCGTGCTTCGGATCACCCGCCCTTCCCTCCCTTGGTTTTCTTAGGATGCTACTTGACCTTGCAACTGCCTGTCATGGGGTCGTCTGCTTTGGGGCAGGGGCCCAGTAGGAATTTTACAGTTGGCTGATTGGCTGTGGCCATCTGGTTTTGCCTACTGCAGTAGCAACTAGTCACAACTTGTAAGGTTGGCGGTTAGGCATTGGTTCATTGTGATTGTGATTGAAATGATGATGGTGTAAGGGAATTCCGTTAAAGGAAGCCAGGGGCTCGACATTGCTTTTGTCCGAACCCCGGTCGGGGGACAGGGCCACGCAGGAGCCCCTGGGAACCTCCGGGGAGGGGAGGGCTCTGCCCCCAGCCTCCATATCTCTCCCCGGATGGGATCTCCCGCCGCTGACCGGTGGTCAGCTCTGTCCCGTCGGACAGCTAGTCAGAACCAATGCCTGCGCAACCACTCACATAATTTGTATTTTAATAAAGTTGTGGCCTAAATTATTGCCAAAAACCCAAAACAAAGATTATGTCTGATGTGTGAATTTATTGGGGGGTGGCTTGGGGACCTCGACACGCAACTATTCCTGCTCTGCTGCCACCTTCAACCTGGAATTTTCCTCTCTGGGTACTTTCTCCCCCCCCCCTTTTTTAATATATATTTTGATTAGTTTCCATTTTATCACATTTAAACACATCCTTATTATGCCCTTTACATATTTGTTCTATCAAGCTTCAACTTCCCTCCATCCCGTCTCATGACTTTCATAGTTCATTATTGCTTCATAGCATTTATACATTTTCCAGTTTACGTTTCACTCCTTCCGTTTATCACAAAATTTTAAATAAATATACAGAAGGTACAAATCATAAACCTTGCAAGTTTTCTTACAACAGCCCTGCTAGTGTTGTTAATCGTTTACAGTTTATCCTTCAGATATTGTACAAATTTACTCCAGTCTTTCTGGGTACTTTCAGATGCAAGGCTTGTTCTTCTTTTAACTACCCTTGAATTTTTAAAAGCATGTGGAATAGCAACACATTCATAATTATTTTTTATACCTCTAAGAAAGAATAAGCCAGAACGGTCACAGATATGCTTTAAAAAAAAAAAAAAACCTGTACGTTTAATTATAGATTGAAGGTAAAAGTCCTTCCCTTTTGAAAAAGATTTCTTTAAAAAAAATAAACAAATTATGCATTCCAGTGCTGTGCTGAATCTCCAGACACCCACTTTTATGTGAGTGTGAATGCTTCTTTTAATCACTGCAGTTGGATTTCCTTTCAAGACATCCTTCTCTGACATTGCTCCAAGAGAAAATGTGTCATAGTGGCTGATGAATATTACAGCGAGTCCTCGGGAAATTGTTCAAACATCATGCTGTCTAGGGCGTCAGAAGAAGTTAAATACATGAGCTAGCTCCTCGGCATGTATCAACAGATGCCCACTCTTCTCTTCCCTAATTCGCTATATTTAACAGATCCCACATGCGTATATTAATTGTTACACAAGTTCTAATATTGACCACTATGGAATAAATCAGATGGAATTATGATATCTAGAAAGGGGTATAGAGAAAAAAAAGTGCAATCTTGGGAGGGGAAAATTGCAAAAAAAAAAAACCACGGGCAATCTTCAGTTGCCTGATCCCTTCTCTTTCCTCTTCCAACTAGACTCCTTCCCCATTCTTGGCCCCTTCCATTTTCCTTTCTGCTTCAACCCCCCCCCCCCAGTTTATTGTCGCTATTGTCCCACAAAAGCGCCTGGACTAAAACCGTTCATCAAAAACTCCTCTCCTGTGGCCTATCCCCACAACACCTGCTCACGATGGGCCCTACCAAAGCAAACAGTCTAATTGGCCAACGTTTAAAAGACATAGAGCAACAGAATAACCTGGCCACTATAAAGAAATTCTGCCCCTGGTATGCTCATTTTCCACCCTCCCATTTCGATTCTCTGGCTCCATAGCTGCATAAACTTATCATTCCCAAAATACAGACGTGCTTTTACACTTGCAAGACTGGATGTTTTGCCATCTGCTGTACTTGAGGGTCGATTCCAAAAGATCTTACCTGAGAAACGACTTTGCCCCTGCGGAGATGGTAGTACAGAAACAGTGGCACACGTCCTCCTGTCTTGCACCCTCTACAAAGATCTGAGGAATGAGATCATCACCCCACTCCTATTAACCATCCCAGGGCGCCCAACCACAGCCATAATGTCCTTTCTTCTATCAGACCAAAATGAGCAGATTGTTAGAGATTTCAAAATGCCTACGTGCAGAAAGTCAGCTATCTCCTTTTGGCAATTAACTGTTGGCTGAAAGCCAAGATCTGCTCTCTCTCCAGACCCTTAGCAACAACTTGTGATTGGTTAAGGAGTTCCTAAAGAATGAGCTCTGTGTGAGAGCTGTGTGTGGTGTGTGTAGTTTTGGTTAATGAAGGTTGAGAGAGAGAGAGACAGAGAGGAGAGGTTTTACTTTTGTTTCTTTTATTTCCAAAGTCTGTACATAGTAACTTATGGATACTAGTTGCTTCAATAAATACTGTATATAGTTATCCAAGTGAGTTGCTGAGTTCCTGCGTTGTGCTGTCCAGTCAATGCTCTACAGCCAGAAGCTTCCAGAAAACCTGCGTTCACTCTGCTGTGTCCAGGACTATGTTATTTCCTGACACTAAATCTTAAGACAGATAACGGTTAAGGTTGCTAGGTTCATAGCAGGGGCAATTAGAATAAGGGCCACTAACTGATTGATGATTCAGGATTTTAAAATGTGCTTTTAGATCAAATTCTCTTTTCTGTATACATTGTAATGTTTTATTGTTGCTATGGCCATTGGCTAATGCGAATAAAGTTTTATCTATCTATCTATCTTCAATCTATCTATCTTTCTGCTTCTTTAGGTTTCTTTCTGCTTCTTTAAGTTTTCAAATACTTTCTGATTCATCTTCTTTCTCCTTCACATTCTTCTCCTTCCCTTCAGCTGCTGAAAAAGTTGCAGTCCCTCTTTAAATGGCAAAAGACTATTTTGGCTTTGTTCTGCTTATCCACGGCTGAAGGGAGGGAGGAAGCCGCTTTCCCGAAACCTGACAAAACATAGTGAAATAAATGAGTCTACTCTGTATGTAGCACATCCTGGCAACACATCCCAAAAACAATGTTTACAGGCATCACCCCAAAATAGCCCTTTTGGGGCAGATCCTAAAGTGATGCTAAAAGGAGTTCTGGTGAAAAAGGGGGGTCACATGTCGTTTTTCAGTTTGATAAATGGTATGCCCTCTATTTGGGACGCAGGTGGTGCTGTGGGTTAAACCACAGAGCCTAGGGCTTGCTGATCAGAAGGTCGGCGGTTCAAATCCCTGCAACGGGGTGAGCTCCCGTTGCTCGGTCCCAGCTCCTGCCAACCTAGCAGTTCGAAAGCACGTCAAAAGTGCAAGTAGATAAATAGGTACCGCTCCAGCGGGAAGGTAAACGGCATTTCTGTGCGCTGCTCTGGTTCACCAGAAGCGGCTTAGTCATGCTGGCCACATGACCCGGAAGCTGTACGCCGGCTCCCTCGGCCAGTAATGCGAGATGAGCACCACAACCCCAGAGTTGGACACGACTGGACCTAATGGTCAGGGGTCCCTTTACTTTTACCTTTTATGCCCTTTATTCTTAATATTTAAACATTTCTGACAAATGTTTCTTTTAAAACTAGCCAGCTCATTGCTTTGGTAATCAGTTCTGCTCCTGTTTCCTCCTTATGATAGATTATGTGTACAGTATATAAATCCAGTGTTTAGAAGGAAAACTTGATTGAAATAGATTTGGACAAAGTTTACCAGAAATAACTGGAAAAAATGTTTGTAAGTCAGAATACATGCTGACCCAGGAAGATAAGAAGTGGGACTGTCCCTGCTTATGCAGTCAGATTGCATCAGTTTATGCATTCCAAATTAAAGGCAGATACCTGCCTTGAAAAACCCATTTTGCTTTCGATGGCAAAACAGACACAGTATTTCATTTTGCCGTCATGTATCGTTTCATGTGACAGCAAAAGTTGATGCGGCACGATGACAGGTGATGCAGGCAATTCAGGAAAGAAAATTGTGCCCTCTCTTGCTTTTTGATGAAGAAAAGTTGCTCCTTCCCTCTGTTGAGATCGCCCAAGTTAATGTGATATGGGTGGTCTTATCATTGCGGAGTCCTGGAAACATCAAAGGAGAACTTGTATATGGACAGGCATGGTTGCTAATGACTGCTCAAGGCTTTCCAGCTGGAATGGATACGACTGAGTGTAACGTGAAATGAATATAAACAAGGCCGAGCGTAGCTCTGTACTTAATATATCCATATAGCAGAATTCTGCATCAAGGCAACTCAATTTCTGCACAAAGAACAGCTGAATTCTGCAGGGTCATCCCTCAACAAATTGATGCCCTCCAGATGTTGATAGGCTACAACTCCCATCATTCCAAACAACTGACCAACCTGAGTTGGGAGGCAGCTGATGGGAGCAGTAGTCCAACAACATCTGAAGGGGCACCAGGGTAAGGAAGGTGGGTATAGATTGCATAAATTTGTATATTTTGGCTTGGTTTCGCATAACTTATTTTCCTTATCCAAGATATGTGGAAGAAAGCACAAAAGCTATGCTTCCCTTTGCAGGACCTTGTGCACCCTGCTTATTGGTGGCAAATAGGAGGAGTACTTTCTGCTCAGAGTGTTTTTTTAAAAAATCTTTTTTCAAATTTATTTAATTTTCAAATTTATGAACAATTATCCAACAACCAAATTAAAAAGAGAATTTCATAAATGCCCCTGGACTTCCCTCCTCCCATTTGTGGGTCCTTATGTTAATTTTCCCCCTCCTGCATCTTCTCTGTTAATCCAATTCTATTAAATCTCCATTGCAACCATAGTCCAACGTTAAACTGCAAGTACCATTCCAATCCTACTAATCATAGGATTGTTTTTGATTATATTGAAGGTAAATTATATATTTTCCCCATTCCTTATTAAAATTCTGGTCTTCCAGGATTATGCTGAATTTGCAAAAAAAGACCAGAAGAATTAAAAACTAAGAAGACCAAATATTTTTCAGTCCCTTTGATTTCAGTGGGGAAAGTAAGCACATATCTTTCCCAATGATATTTTTTTAATGTATTTGCCTGCCCTATAGCAAATTTGTGTGTAGGAGCCACTCAGCCAAGCGATTAAGCTCACAACAGAAAACAACTGTTTAAGAAAGTTGGCAGGAAGGCGCTGTTAACTAAGGAAATGGGGTGTGGAGGTGTTACGACCCAGCATGGTGGTCCCAATCCAATTCAGCTCTCATCCCACCTCTTGCTGCTGCTATTATTATTATTATTATTATTATTATGGATGTGGGTGGTGCTGTGGTGTATATCACTGAGCCTTGGGCTTGCCAATCAGAAGGTCGGCGGTTGAATCCCCGTGACAGGGTGAGCTCCCGTTGCTCGGTCCCAGCTCCTGCCCACCTAGCAGTTTGAAAGCACATCAAAGTGCAAGTAGATAAACAGAAAACCGCTCTGGTGGGAAGGTAAATGGTGTTTCCATGTGCCGCTCTGGCCACATGACCTGGAAAAACTGTCTGCGGACAAACATCAGCTGCCTTGGCCAGTCAAGTGAGATGAGTGCCGCAACCCCAGAGTCATTCACAACTGGACTTAACTGTCAGGGGTCCTTTATATTATTATTATTATTATTATTATTATTATTATTATTATTATCAGTGCAGAAAGATGTCCCATCTGGTTACTCTTTTATGGAGTTCCTAGCAGCACTCCTGCTGGATTGATAATAATCCTAGACCCAATATCGAAGTGGGTGCTTGCAACGTTATATATGAAAAGTACGTCCTCTCTTTTTTTGAGAGAGAGAGAGAGCTCACAATTTTTCTGCCTGCCACATCATCTCGCCGACACATCTTTAGTTTATGGCTGCACAGAGCGTTTCCTCAGTTCCGCTCACCAATTTTCAGGCTGCTTGGAGCCTCGCCAAAGTTTACAATACACTGACAGATTCAATCTATCTCAAAACTAACCTCATCTTAGCCTTATCACTGTCTCCACTACAAGACTGATGAGGAGGAAAAGGGGAAGTCTTTGATAGATCTAAGAAGAAGAAAAGGATGCCATTTATCATATGCACTGTTGAGTTTTCCCTTCCCTATTCATCTATAACAGAACAAACATGTTGTAGGTATTGCACAATTATAAAGGAAAGTGCTGCTTTAGGCAACAATATCTCTGAACTGGCGTTGGAAATCAAAAGTGGAGATAGCGATAAAGGTAGAGATTGGGAGAGTGCTTCTGAAGCCTTTAGAAAAAGTCCATATATATATATTTCAGTGGTAGGGAACCTGTGACCCCCCAGATGTGTCACAGGTGAACCTGTGACCCACTTACTGTTCCCAATCCTAACCCTGTGGAAAGCCATCTAATTAGACTTTAATTTGATTTTGAGATGTTTTTAGGAGGTAATTTAATTATTGTTTGATTTTATACCAATGTTATGTATCTGATGTTAGCCACCCTGAGCCCGACTTCGGCCGGGGAGGGTGGGATATAAATAAAAGTTTTTTATTATTATTACTTGTTATTATTCCTTTGTAAGAAAATATGAAATAACGTAAAACCATTTTTGCGGGGGGGGAATCAATGGGGGGTTGACAAGAAATTTTCCACACCGGGTACCACCTGACCTTCCCATGCCTCTGGGGGGGGTTGACAAAAAAATTTGCCCCTGGGTACCAATTTAACTTGCTACGCCCCTGCTCCCAACTGCTAAGCAAAGCAAGATGCATAGTGCACACAGCACATAACTAAGACATACAATGATTTTTTTGCAGTGAGCTAGCTACTACCAGTCTCTATTCAGCCGAAATTTGTTTATGTCAACTCTGGATATGAATTCATGTGACCTGTGTTTGGCTTGGTAGGCCATAATTTACGCCAGCTTGCCTTTGTGACTATTCAGCTATTACTCATTTCCCGAGTTATGTTGAAATCTGCTCCAGGCAACGTCACCAGTCGTCTGTGCAGCAAAGGTCTGGGTGGATTGAGCAGGCAGCTGCCCCTTTTCGAACAAGATGGTGGGCAAATATTTAACCAGGGGTAAACACATGATACCCTAAATCCTGGCTAGGGTCAACCCAGAGAAATCCAGGCACAGAATAAGTTTGGATGCACAGTTCATTACCCAAGTAGGATCACCTAGCTGCATCAGAACAATTATGTATTTGCTTGTTTTAAAAATGAAGGTTTTGTTGTTGTTGTTCAGTTGTTCAGTCGTGTCCGACTCTTCGTGACCCCATGGACCAGAGCATGCCAGGCACCCCTATCCTCCACTGCCTCCCACAGTTTGGCCAAACTCATGCCAGTCGCTTCGAGAACACTGTCCAACCATCTCATCCTCTGTCATCCCCTTCTCCTTGTGCCCTCCATCTTTCCCAACATCAGGGTCTTTTCCAGGGAGTCTTCTCTTCTCATGAGGTGGCCAAAGTACTTGGAGCCTCAACTTCAGGATCTGCCCTTCCAGTGAGCACTCAGGGCTGATTTCTTTAAGGATGGATAAGTTTGATCTTTTTGCAGTCCATGGGACTCTCAAGAGTCTCCTCCAGCACCATAATTCAAAAGCATCAATTCTTCGGCGATCAGTCTTCTTTATGGTCCAGCTCTCACTTCCATACATTACTACTGGGAAAACCATAGCTTTAACTATACGGACCTTTGAAGGTAACAGCCTTGAAATATTCGAGCTTTCTATTTTCTGCAGTATACCCAATGTTTTGCACCACTGTTTTTCCGCTGCACCATGGACAGTAGTGAAAAGTGAAAAGTTTACTTAGTCTATGCAATTGCAATCTCTATCCACCCAGGGGAGGGAGGGGGGATAAAAGTAATCTTGAGATGAACTCTTCAACCCTGCAAAGGAATAGTTCACAATATTCAAGGAAAAGCACTGCTGGACCTTACATGTATGTATGTCACAATTCATTTTGCTGATTTAGATTTTAGTAATTGGGTGGCAGTCAGCTAGACTTTTCCCCTCTTAAAAAGTGTGTGGGGGGGTGGTAGGTTCTAGGAAGGAATCTGTCAAGCGACATGGACATGGACTTTCTGTGTTTAATAAATTAATAATAATAATAATAATAATAATAATAATAATAATAATAATAGAATTCTACAGAGCACTTTAGTAAATGAAACCCTCCACCCTTTAGTTTTTTACTTTCCTCCATTAAAAGAACATGCATGTTCTCAGCATAGAGTAAATGGAAGTAATTCAAACTGGCAGCTGCAGGCAAATTTGGTGGTAAAAATAGGAACAAAGAGCTTGGAGTGATTTCACAAGATCATTTCTTCAGCAGCAAGGTTTGTACTCCGACAGAACCAAATAGCAAAGCTTTTAATACAGAGGATAAGTTCAGGCTATGCATCCATTAATTGAAATTGTTCATTAAAGGGCAAGCAGCGACGTTTGAGGAAAATGTGTATCTCTCTCAGTGTGTAGTCATTTGGTTTTTCTCTACGCAGGGAAGAATGTTAAGCCAAGGATTTCAGGAACAGTGACACTGCTGCAAAGTATCTTATATCTAAAACTTACATGGTGTGATGGGTTCAGATGTGCCACAATGAACATGCAACTTGATGCATTTGTTGGGAAAATGAGTCCTCAACCCCACTGCAACATGGATGGAGACACATTATCATCTATACTTTGTAGTGCACATGGAAGTTGCACTAGATACCCATAACCCACCTCTGGGTGGTATGGACCGCTCCTGAACCAGCATGAGAATCTGGACAAAAACTATCTCTGTTTGCAAGTTGTGCCTGTGCATAGCTTGTATCCATTAGCTGCCACCACACGCAAGCCAATTTCAAGGTACATTTTCATACCTCTGAGTTTCACAGGCGATACGCACAGTCTTGAGTACTTGCTGGAATGCCTCTATTCTCATAATCATGGCCGGACTGCTGTGATGCTGTCAGGTAATTCCAGGCTTTTGTCCAAATGGTATTACAGGGGGTGGGGGCTGCTTTGGATGGTGATGTGCATAAATTCACTTACTTCATAAGGTAGCATGCCAGCTCTTCTTCATTTCAGGACATCGTGGCTCCTTCTCATTCTGCCAAGTGGGGCCCTAGATGTCTGCCCCTGGAGTGCAGCACTAACCCCCACTTCCTGGCAGCTGTTACAAGTTGCCAAACACTCTTTTTCATGTGTGGCATTATTTAGATTGTGGGCCTGTAGGTATGTATATACAGACCCCTAAACAGGCCTATTTGGTCAATTATACAGTGGTCCCTCTAGTTACGAACTTAATTCATTTCGGAGGTCCGTTCTTAACCTGAAACTGTTCGTAACTAGAGGCGTGCTTTTGCTAATGGGGCCTCTTGCTGCCACTGCGCCACCGGCACACGATTTCCGTTCTCATCCTGGGGCAAAGTTCTCAACTTAAGGTAACTCTTCCAGGTTAGCGGAGTTTGTAACCTGAAGCATTTGTAACTTGAGGTACCACTGTAATTTCATCAGGAGGCAATCACATCACCTCCCCCTTAGTGCTTTAACATCTAAAGATGTTACAGGAGGAGGGGGGGTAAAAATCTGAAGAGTGACAGCTTTAAAAGCATCCCCAAAAGGGGAAACAGAGTTATTTACAACAGAAAGGCATGGGGAGAAAGGTAAATAGAGAAAAATTGGAACCTGGGTTTTCTGGGTTCTGTCAATGATTTCATCTCTGGATTTGGCCAGTATTCTACAGTAACAAGGACAAATCCTAAATGCCTCAGCTCAGTGGGGGATTACTTTGCACACCAGACAGTGTAGACAATAGTGAGCTAAATGGACCATTGGTCTGTCTCAAAGTAATGCAGATTGCTATGTTCGGATGTTTAACAGATCAACACTTTAGCTTGTGCATGGTGTAGACAAGCCCAAGTCTCCAACCCACATGGTCTGCATATTCAGCCGATGTATGAACCAATTCAAATCACACTTTTGTGAGGTAGTGGGGGCTGTTTTTTAAAACCCCACCTTGGTAAATCAGTTGTTTATTCTTTGCCCATAAAGCAGACTATGAAAACTGCAGGGGGAAGTGTAATTCATCTGCCTCTTGGCAAGGAACTCTTCACTAAGGCTGCCATTTTTACTTTATTTGTTCTGGGAATGAATGGGATAATCGATGTTATGTTGCTGTCTCTCTCACACTACACCACAATGCAGGGTTGTGCCTAAGAAGCAAAGCGAGCAGCCCTGAACTTACACACATTTATGTCAATTGTTTTAATAAATAGAGTACCATGCAATCATATTACACTATTTTTTATATATTACACTATATTAAAGTCGCTTAATAGCATTAAGGGCAGTAAGGCTCTCTTTTCAATTTTTATTAAAGAATAACTTGGCAAAAAGTAATCCAATATCTGTCAACTTAAAGGATAAGGAACATGAAACCTAAGTGTTGTGTATTGAGCAATAACACAGTCTAGATGTTAGCATAATGTATTGTGTCGTTTTACAGTCTTTATTTGAATGTACTAGTTACAGCGGGAACAGCAACCATTTGCTGAGGCAGGGAGCAGAATTTGGATCCTCTGTTGGATTGGCTCCCACAGGAGGGAAGCCGTGCCATTGGCTCCCGCCAAAATGTATCTCTCTCCACTTGATAACTGTTTCTATATAAACCCCAGTTTTCCCCATTCCCTTGAGTTCCTACAGCATCAGAAATAAAGAAATGTTGAACCTACTTCTTGCCTCCAGTCATTGACGACACTTCATTAAGATTGGAACAAAGATAAACACACGCACACAGGCAAACCTTCTCAAGTGAGATTTAGAGAGTGAAGTTTGCTTTATTTTAAGGAAGCTGTTCCAGTATGTGACCATGTGATTAAAATATATACATTGATCCCAGTTCTGGACTACAAACAACTACCATTACTGTAGGTATAGTTTGAAATGGGTGCTGAAAAATAGTCCCTAAATAATTCCTGCATTTTTCCCCATAAACAGAAATCACCAGCACCTATATGAACATTATTTTAAAATATTAAAGCAAACTTAAAAAAAAAAACGAACACAAAATTGCAAGGAATGAAATAGCCAAAGCAGTGTTGCAATGCATCGATCCCAGTTTCTGCAAACAAATTTCTCAATTCTGGGCGGATCAATCACTTTGGCCAAACTACTCAGATCACATCCTCAAAGCCTTGCTGAGAATTGTTCTGAGAGGAAAGAGAGAATTTACCTGCTAAATTTCTCTAGGGAAGGGAAGATATTCCATGACATGAGACTCTTGGCACGCAGCCTGTCCTTGGCCCCTCTGGGAGGGTCTTAGGCCTTTTTTTGTGATGGTACACCAGAGAAGGCAAGGCTACTGAACAAGAAAAGGTGGCAAGGCATAGCAAAACAAACTGCATGCAGGCATTTGGCCTAGGCCTGCAGGGATTCTCGGATCCCATTTTGTAGTCAGTGATAGAAGAGAGCCACTGGGATAGAGAAAAGCCTACCTGGTGTCAGGGCCTGGTTGGATGAAGAGGAGAACTCGGAGCCATCGGCCCAAAAGCCCCCCAGGGAGGGCTTGGACTGGATATATGAAGAAGAGTGGTGAGAGCCCACCTCCCAATAACCCCCCAGGGAGGGCTACGGAGACAACACCTTAGAGCCTGGAGCCTGGTGGTGGGACACTGAGGAGCAGTCAGCAGAACGGACAAGCTGGGAGAAGGAGGAGGACAGGATTAGAAGCTGAGAGTCACAGCGTGTGTGCAGATAGACCCAGTCCTGCTGACTTTCCTCCCCCTCTGACCCTCTGCTATGGACAGGATGTCCTTGATAAGCCAAGGCATCCCCAACATCAGGGGAAACGTGGCTAGCTTCACTAGGTAGAGGTAAAAGGTAAAGGACTCCTAGACAGTTAAGTCCAGTCAATGGTGACTATGGGGTTGCAGCACTCATCTCGCTTTCAGGCTGAGGGAGCCGCCGTTTGTCCACAGACAGCTTTCTGGGACATGTGGCTAGCAGGACTCAACTGCTTCTGGCACAACGGAACACCATGACAGAAACCAGAGCGCATGAAAACGCTGTTTACCTTTCCACCGCAGCAGTACCTATTCATCTACTAGCACTGGCGTGCTTTCGAACTGCTAAGTTGGCAGGAGCTGGGACAGAGCAAGGGGAACTTCTGATCAGCAAGCTCAAGAGGCTCAGTGGTTTAGACCACAGCACCACCCACGTCCCATGGAGCAGTGGTATGAGAGACTGACCCTGACACCTGGAAGCAATGCCTTTGGGGCTTAATGTCCTCTCAATAATCCCAGGTGTAGAGGCAGGTTGTGGTGAGAAAAGCAACTTACTACTACTTCTTATTGAAAACAGGCTCCTAGTTAGGTCCATTTTCACAATTAGCCAGGTGTTTAAGAGTAAGGCTACAGACGTTCATCTACAGGGAATTAGTGTCCCACTGCTGCCAACATGGAAGATACCATTTTCAGGTTCCCCATCTGCTAGCAAGGTGAGGGAGCTGTCCAAAAGAGAAGATAAGCTGTCTAGCCCTGCAGTTAGAGACAAGGAGCTGGCCAGCAGAGACGTTGCACCAGCATTATGCAAGCAGAAGATTCCCAGACAACATCCCATGGGGAATGTTCTCCCCAGGGAGGCTCACCTGGCACCTTCATTATATATCTTTAGGCGCCAGGCAAAAACACCCCTCTTCTCCCAGGCCTTTGGCCAATTCTATGGCCTTTTAAACTGGGGAGGGGGGTGTCCTTGTTTTTGTTTGTTACTATGTTATGCACTTTGTGCTTTTACATTGTAAACTGCCCTGTGATCCTTTGATGAAGGGGGGTATTGACCTGTGATAAATAATAATAATAATCAGGGCTTTTTAAATAGAAAAAATAGGTGCCAGTACTCGCCAGGAAGTTGTTACGTTAAGTGCCACACTTTTTAACAATGAAAAGGGGATGCAAGTATTATGTACCCTTGAGAACCCCCTGAGAAAAAGGACTGATTATAATAGCCATGCCTCATTTCAGTTATACTCTGGGCTGACCTATTTTAAAATAACAAATCCATAACTGCTCGTACCCTGAACCCCACAAAATAATTAATAATCAGAAGATCAACCAAACACTGCATCGATGTTTGAGGCGAAATCTTTAAGTTCCTCACACCTCTGTGGGAAGCATGTTTTAATTATCTCCTCAGGCAAAAGATGGAGTCGAAGAAAAACCTTAATCTTTCGTTATTTATTATTTAAAGTTCACTGCACTAGTGAAGCAGGAAGATGAGCACCAGAAATTTGAAACAGTGATGCCAGATGACCATTCCTCCTTAAATTTGTTTATGGGCATTCCTTCACTATTCCTTTGTGGCACAGTCCTCCGGGATGTTCCCTTTGAGTTACAAACTCATGGAAAATGAGTGGAAGGGCACACAAGAATGCTGCTGTTTGCACTTCATTTCAGTGAAGCTGAAACCCAACAAAGCAGCCTTGAGGATTGGGCCCTAGGGCTTTATCAGAAGAGAGTGAGTGCTTCCAGACTGGTGATTATTATGGGATTGGTGCTGCTCATCCATGCAGATTTTTCACAGCAGCCACACAGCATTGTCACCATCAAAATTCCAGCCCATATTTGCCCCCATTTAATTAGGATTTACCTTTTCTGCAAAAGTTAAAAAGATCTGTTGAAAATTGGATTAACATTGATTTCAGTGCTACACGTAGAATGAGAAAACTATATCAGCAAGACAGATATAGTTTTCTGGACTTATATGAAAATAAAACATTGTTGTACGACAGCACCGAACGCAGCACAGGAAATAATAGGAGATGTACCACCCAAGGATCTGAAAGCAATGCTCCTCTGCATGTTATGATCACATATTTAAAAAGTGAATGTTCAACTGGTGACTGGCTTATTTAAAAAGGTAAAAAGGTAAAGGACCCCTGGACGGTTAAGTCCAGTCAAAGGCGACTATGGGGTTGCGGTGCTCATCATGCTTTCAGTGCAAGTAGATAAATACATTCTGCTGTGGCAGGAAGGTAAACAGTGTTTCCGTGCACTCTGGTTTCTGTCACGGTGTTCCATTGTGCCAGGAGTGGTTTAGTCATGCTGGCCACATGACCCGGAAAGCTGTCTGTGGACAAACGCCCCTCAGCCTGAAAGCAAGATGAGTGCTGCAACCCCATAGTCTGGACTTAACCGTCCAGGGGTCCTTTACCTTTTCCATCCAAGCAGCTTACAACACTAAGCCTAAACAAAATTAAAAATTAAAAAATTCCTTCCAGTAGCACCTTAGAGACCAACTAAGTTTGTAACACCAAGCCTGTTAGGTTTCAGAAGGAGAATTGTGCCTTCAGGCTACCGTGTGGAATAAATGCCAAGTGTGCCCTGTTACTGACACTCAAGGAATTACAGCGGCCTTCATCAAACTGGTATCTTCCAAAGGCTTTCACTACAGCTTCCACTGTCCATAGCCAGCGTCCCGTTTGTGGATGATGGGAGTTGTAGTCAAAAAACATTGGTGGGCACCAGCTTGGAGAAGGCTGAATTAGCACCTCCCCCCTTTAAAAAAAGATAGGCAGCAGAGCTATGTGGGAGAATTCCTTTGACTTATCCGTCTTTCACCAATTCACTGTTTGCTCGATACAATCCAGTTTCTGTTTTGAAGCAAACATTGCACTATACCCAGGTTACATTACATAGAAACACATCTTCCTGAGAAAAACAAACCTTGACCTGATATTTCTCTTCTCAATATTTGACTTAAGCTAGCCAACCCTTTTGAAGTATGAATCCCCAGCAGGCAGTCTCAGTTTCTCTCCTCAGAATGACAAAGGGGGCACTAAACAGAGGCATATATGCCATATGGGAAACACATTTCTTTGTGAAAATGGACACTTCATTTCAGTCCCCCTCCCCCCATTTAAAGCTCTTAACAGGAGCTATATAAACAATGGCAATATTGCAGCCTGTGTTCAAAACGACAAGTGGCTTCAAGCTCTTTTTCAAATGCAGGAATTTCCCTTCAGATTGCTTGGCGTTAAGCACTGCAATGCTAAGGTTACCAGATTTTTTTCAATGAATCTGGGGACACTTTAATCAATCAATCCATCAATCAATTGCTACACGTTTGGGATGTTGATGCTGCAGTGGTGGCTGTGGCAGAGGGGCAGCTGCTGCCTTGACCTCAACCGCCACGTTTCCCCTTCCACTGAGCCTTCTATCTCCTTTCTCCAGGAGCCTTGGCAGCCCCTGAATTGTTGGTTCTTTGGTGGTAGGGGGGAGAAGCGGTGTGCGGTGTGCGGTGGGTCAGGCATGGAAGGCGGAGAAGGAGGTTCGGGCAGCGCGATGCCTCCCTTCCCATCGGAGCAGCCCAAATCCCATTCCTACTTGCGTGCAAGCAGTAGGGGGTGGGGATCCCTCAGCTGGGAAGGGAGGCTTCCCATTGCCTAACTGAGAGGTCCCTGCCCCTCTCCTGCTTGCACGCAAGTAGGACTTGGGAGGCTGCTCCGATAGGCAGCATGAAGCCTCCCTTCACAGCTTAGTTGTTGGAGTCAGGGAATGTGGAGACAGCCCGGAAGCGGCATCTTAGAGAAGAAGGAGAGTTTGGATTTGATATCCCGCTTTATCACTACCCAAAGGAGTCTCAAAGCGGCTAACATTCTCTTTTTTTTTTTATTAAACAAAATACAAACATTACACATACATACACTTATACATATACATACCTACATGTATGACATATAGACATTAAACAACACAACTGTTTCCACTCTCCAAATATTTTTATTACACAAACTCTTTTTAAAAATATAATCTCCATCTAGTGAGGTGAGTGGGCTTCCCATTTTAAACTCTTCATCAAATTTTACATTAAACACACTTTCAAAATATATAATTTAATGACTGAGACTTCAAATTATTATTACCTTTACAATTCATACTAAGAAGTGTGACTGAGAGACTTCAAAGAAGTGTGACAAAGGTCACCCAGCAGCTGCATGTGGAGGAGCGGAGACGCGAACCCGGTTCACCCAGATTACGAGACTACTGCTCTTAACCAGTACACCACACTGGCTCTTAAGATTCTGTGTTTCCCAGGGACATTAGATGAAATCTGGGGACATTCCGGGGATGGAATTTGTCTGGGGACTTATTCCCAAATCCGGGGACTGTCCCCAGGAAACAGGGACGTCTGGTAACCCTATGCAAACCCCTTTCTAGTATTTGGTGGTGATCACAATACCATGCTAACTGCCAGCCCAGTGTACCCCACACACCAACAGCCACAGGAACCTTTTAGTGGAAAAGGGGAGAGGATGCAGCTCACAAGATGGGCACATGAAAATCAAGGAGAAATGAGTTTGAGAAAGGCTTTCCTCCCAATGGGTTTTTCCACAGTATGTGTTTCACCAGTACTGGAGAAACAACTACCAGTCAAATTGGCTTCTGTGTGTACCTTGGGAGAAGGCACTATCTTGTTCTCCGCCTCAGTCAGAAAAATGTCTTGAGTCAGCCCTGGATAGAACAAATATTGACTTTATCCAAGTCTCTCCTTTCCCCCCCTGCTGAAATAAAACTTATTCACTCAATATTCCTACTTTAGGAAAGCATCAGGTTATACATAATAATAATAATTTATTATTTATACCCCCCTCCCATCTGGCTGGGTTTCCCCAGCCACTCTGGGCGGCTCCCAACAGAATATTAAAAACATGATAAAACATCAAACATTAAAAACTTCCCTAAACAGGGCTGCCTTCAGATGTCTTCTAAAAGTCAGATAGTTGTTTATTTCCTTGACATCTGATGGGAGGGCGTTCCACAGGGCGGGCACCACTACTGAGAAGGCCCTCTGCCTGGTTCCCTGTAACCTCACTTCTCGCAGTGAGGGAACCGCCAGAAGGCCCTCAGAGCTGGACCTCAGTGTCTGGGCTGAACGATGGGGTGGAGAAGCTTCTTCAGGGCGGAGACCGTTTAGGGCTGTAGATGACATCTGAAGGCAGCCCTGTTTAGGGAAGTTTTTTTAATGACTGATGTTTTAATGTATTTTTCATTCATCTTTTGTTGAAAGCAGCCCAGAATGGCAGGGGAAACCCAGCCAGATGGGCAGAGTAGAAATAAATTATTATTATTATTACTATTACTATTATTATTATTATTATTAGTCAGCACCAAGACTTTGAATTTTGCTCAGAAATGTAGGGTTAGGGTTAGGACCCTTTCTGATTAGTCCTAGAGGAATCTTCTTCACTTGGCTGTTTTCTTCCACGAACAGTGCATTTCCACACTGATACATCCTTCCTGATTATGACATCACCCCAGGAACAGATTCTCGAGTGCTTTAGAAGTCAAGTGCCTTAACACAATTCCTGTTCTCTAGCAGTCTCGGAATAGCAGGGACAGTATGTGGCCACTTTTGTCATGAACAAAAGGACACAGCAGTGATGTCAAGAGAAACTAAAAGATGCTGTAAATGCCTAATAAAGGTTTGATAAGTAACTAAAAGATGCTCTTGTCCTGTTCCCCCCCTGTTCCCCCCCCCAAAGGTAAAGGTAAAGGGTTAAGAGCCTATGCAGATGACCTGGTGTTATCCCTACAAGAACTGGAAAGCAGTGTACCCAAAGCTTTGGAGATAATTGAATCATTTGGTCGTGTAGCAGGCTTTAAGTTAAATAAAGCCAAAACTAAAGTATTGACAAAAAATTTGAACCCATTGCAGATGCAGAAATTGAAGAATTCTACAGGACTTAATTTCGTTAAAAAATACCTAGGAGTCAATATAACCCCGAAAAATCTCAACCTGTTCAAGGACAATTATGAGAAATTATGGGATGAGATAAAGAAAGACTTTGAGATATGGTCTAGGCTGAAGCTTTCTTTGATGGGTAGAATTGCTGCGGTAAAAATGAACGTATTACCAAAGATGTTATTTTTGTTCCAAGTGATACCAATTATAGACAAGTTAGATTGTTTTAGAAGATGGCAAAAGGATATGTCGAAATTTATCTGGCAGGGGAAGAAACCTAGAATAAAATTTAAAATATTAACAGATTCTAAGGAGAGGGGAGGTTTTGCCCTGCCAGACCTAAGAATTTATTTCGAAGCAGCTGCCTTTTGCTGGTTGAAAGACTGGTTTAAGTTAGAAAATACAGATGTATTAGACTTGGAGGGATATGACAATGTGTTTGGATGGCATGCCTATCTTTGGTACGATAAGGTAAAAGCCCACAAAGCTTTTAAGAATCACATTATTAGGAAAGCCTTGTTTCAGGTTTGGATGCAGAATAAAGATTTGTTGGAGAAAAAGACTCCTAGGTGGATATCCCCAGTAGAGGCGAAAGCTTACAAAAGGCCAAATATGTCTGCAAGGTGGTCGAAATATGCTGATATACTGCAACAGGAAGGTCAGACTTTTAAGCTTAAAAGTTATGAACAAATGAGGAGGAAGTTACCGATTGGTTGCAGTATCACCAAATAAATGAAACATTTAGGTTGGACAAGAAAGTTGGCTTCCAAATAGAGAAATCAAAGTTGGAGACAGAACTAATTGAACCGAACTCTAAAAACCTTTCCAGGATGTATAATTTGTTGCTAGAGTGGCATACGAAAGATGAAATGGTAAAATCAGTTATGATAGACTGGGCAAAAGATGTTGGACATAATATAATGATGGAAGACTGGGAAAAACTGTGGAAAGAAGGTATCAAATTTACAGCATGTAATG
Source organism: Lacerta viridis (assembly GCA_900245905.1). NCBI lineage: Eukaryota > Metazoa > Chordata > Lepidosauria > Squamata > Lacertidae > Lacerta > Lacerta viridis. The sequence goes on along the minus strand of OFHU01002335.1, from coordinate 543,978 downwards.
TTTTAAGAGAGAATATTATGAAAATGATTTACAGATGGTATTTAACACCAGTTAAGTTAGCTAAGATGTATCATCGATTAAGCAATGTTTGTTGGAAATGTAAAAAAGTGGAAGGTACCTTTTATCATATGTGGTGGACATGCCCAAAGGTAAAGGCTTTCTGGGAGTTAATTTATAATGAACTTAAAAAAGTGATGAAAGTTACTTTCAGTAAGAAACCAGAGGCCTTCCTGTTGGGCATGACCAATCATGAGATACCCAGGCAAGATAGAGTGTTTTTTATGTATGCCACAACAGCTGCTAGAATTTTGATTGCGAAAAACTGGAAAGGTGAAGAGCTCCCGACAGTAGAAGAATGGCAGATGAAGTTAATGGACTATATGGAACTGGCTGAGCTGACCGTGAAGCTCCGAGACCAGAGGGAGGAGAAGGTGCAAGAAGATTGGAAGAAATTCAAAGAATATTTAAAAAATCGTGAAAAATTAGATATTTGAAGCAGAATCAGTGAATATAAATGGCTTTAGTTATAAGATGTTAGAGTAAAATAGTATACTAGAAGTAATGTTGATGAAAGATGTATGTTATTAATTGTGGTAATAAGTAATAGGTAATATGAAGTAAGTTAGTTATTTGAAATTGTGATAAGAATTATGATGATTGATCGAAATTAGTTACAAAGTTACTAAAGTAAATTAGAACTGAACGCTGTTGAGAGAACGGGGGAAGTCCCCCAGTTAAGATTTAAACTAGATTTAAACATTAAGCAATAAGTATTTGAGTGTTCGTGTTTTGGTATGTATAAGTTTTTTTTTTTAATCTTTTTTTATTTTCATATTTAGTTTGTTGTTGTATTTGATGTGTCTCTATTGTGTTTCTGTGTTTGTGATTTGTTTAATGTGAAAAACCAATAAAAAAATTATATAAAAAAACAAAGGTAAAGGTAAAGGGACCCCTTACTGTTAAGTCAAGTTGCAGACGACTGTGGGGTTGCGGTGCTCATCTCACTTTACTGGCCGAGGGAGCCAGTGTACAGCTTCCGGGTCATGTGGCCAGCATGACTAAGCCGCTTCTGGCAAACCAGAGCAGTGCACAGAAATGCCGTTTAGCATCCCGCCAAAGCGTTACCTATTTATCTACTTGCACTGTGTGCTTTTGAACTGCTAGGTTGGCAGGAGCAGGGACCGAGCAATGGGAGCTCACCCTGTCACGGGATTTGAACCGCCGACCTTCTGATCGGCAAGCCCTAGGCTCTGTGGTTTAGACCACAGTGCCACCTGCGTCCCAAGTCCCCCCCACACACACACACACACCAAAAAAATTCAGAGAATGGCTCACTGGAGCACCAAACAGGAAATAAAAACTGTTGTGCAGAATTTCAGGGACAACATGAAAGAAGATAGAACAAGTAACCATAAACTATGCAATAAAAAAGCATATTTATACATTCCTTGTAGAGAGGGATTGTGATTAAGAGACTTCTGCCAAAAGAGATCCTCAGTTCAATTCATTGTGTCACTGTAGTCGATAATGAGTAGCCACTATTTTTGGCCTTCCTGTAGCCAAATATACCCCAAAACATAATACCCAACGGCTTCTTTTGGAACTTGTATCCCCACAACAAGATGGTTCAGAATTAGATCTATTTTTTTTCTATGAATTTGCCCCACCAACCACCCCCACCACTTCCTGCCAGGTCTCCTTTAAAGGATTTTTGAAAGATCACAAGCAGGCAGCCCAAGAACCAGCTGGAAAGCTCCAATTAATATGCTTCTTTTTCAGTGACAGGAGTGGTCACGCACTGGGGCCAACCCATCACTCTGTCCTTCAAAGACAAATCTGCCCTACCATTTTGGCTCTTGTTGCCCCATTCTGTTATTAAGTCACAATACTTCAGTTTCGGCAAAAGGGATAAAATTGGTGGGATTTTCCTGTCAGGGGTTAGATGTTTTCCATCACAACACTTTGCCTCTTGCATCCTCACCCCAGTATCCCCAAACTCCTAAATATCCCTTATCTGCCCTCCTTCCTGAACATAGGAAACTGTCGGATACCTAGTCAGAACATTAGTCCATCTAGCCAGTGGTTTTTTTCTGGGGGAAATGCTGGGGGAACTCATCACAAAGTTTGCTCCTTTGTTTGTTTGTTTGTTTGTTGTGGGCTCAGTCACAGTGCCCCCCCCCACGCACACCCAGGAAGTGGCTAAATGTAAGATGTGATTAATAAACTCAAGCAGGCAATGATCTGGATTAAAAATGGTCACAACTTTATTGATTACAGATATAGGAGGGGGTTTGCCAGCTCTCCTCCCTGGTAATAATAATAATAATAAGGTACAGGAACTCAGTTTCCCCCAAGTTGCTACTAAAAAAACAACAACCATGCATCTAGCCAAGTATTGTCAACATTGGGACGCAGGTGGCGCTGTGGTCTGATCCAATGAGCCTCTTCGGCTTGCCGATCAGAATGTCAGCAGTTCGAATCCCCACGACGGGGTGAGCTCCCGTTGCTCTGTCCCAGCTCCTGCCAACCTAGCAGTTCAAAAGCGCGCCAGTGCAAGTAGATTAATAGGTACCACTGCAGCGGGAAGGTAAATGGTGTTTCCGTGCACTCTGGTTTCCGTCACGGTGTTCCATTATGCCAGAAGCGGTTTAGTCATGTTGGGCACATGACCTGGAAAGCTGTCTGTGGACAAATGCCGCTGCAACCCCATAGTTGCCTTTGACTGGACTTAACCATCCAGGGGTCCTTTACCTTTACTAGGCAGGAGTTGGGGTTGCTATTGTCCCCTAAATCATACAAAAGCCTTAGCATCATGGCAGGGTCAGACAACTCCACAAGACCCAAACATTTTTGAGGGGCTCAGCCTTGGGTCAAGTGGGATCCCTAATCTGCCATTCCCTTTCCATTCTTGCATTTGAGAGGCCAGTTGAGAGGGATGTATTAAGGACTGCAGCAATTCTGTCTTGGGGGAAGGTCTCCTTCCCAATGTGGTTGGGATAGGAGTTAGAAAACTGCGGAAAAGCCATTTTTTCCTGCTTGCAAACTTCTCCAGCTCTGCATTCACTTCTAGTTCTTTCTATTCTATATGTGATTTTTATATTTTTTGTGGGGGGTGGGGGGAGAGAAGTGGTGAACCCCATTTTCAACTGCAGAACTTAAAACCGAGAGAGCAGCAATGGGCATGGAAAGCAGAAGGTTTTGCTGTAGGCCTTAAGTTAGAGACCTCTGCCATCCCAAAAGGCATGAGTCATGAGCTGCCGAAGGGCATAAACAGGCTCTGAACATCAGTGGGTTGCTTTGTCTGGAAACACAACAAGAGAGACACTTCCACCATTTGGGTTACTATTTCTTCTGCCTTTTCCAGTAAAAGTTTGTGACAAGAGTTCTCAGTTCCTAACTATCTTTGGATACAATAATGTTAGATGCATTCTATCTCTCTCTCTCTCTCTTTTGCCTGTAGGCAGAAGAGACAAAAGCCTTCCATTCGCACAAGATTGGTAAACAACATTAGTAGTGGTGCCCATCAGTATAATCCCATGTATGGTGTACTTGAATTCACTGGGTTATTCTAGGCCTGGGAAACCTCAGGCCTGGGAGTTGGAATGTGTCTTTGAACTGTCATTGTGCTGCCCTAAATCCTTGTTCATCTGGATGGAGAATAGAGGTGTGGAGAAATCTGCCTAGTTTACGGGGCGGGGGGGGTACATTTGTTGTTCCATCTGCTCTCAGGCATTGATCCAGAAAGGAAGGTGACTCTTGGACTGGAAAAGCTTCCCTACCCCTGTTCTAGATCATACATCTATGTTGTACGCTGGTGTTTCCTGTTCCTTCACATACCCTCCAACATTTCTCCAATGAAAATAGGGACTTCAACGACAACAATTTTATAGCCTGCCCATCTGACTGGGTTGCCTGAGCCACTCTAGATGGCTTCCAGCATATAGAAAAACATAATAAAACATTAAGGAAAACTTCCCTAAATAGGGCTGCCTTCAGATGTCTTCTAAAGGTTGAATCTCCTTGGCTCGGATGTCACATAACTCTATACCCTCCATTTCTCCAATGAAAATAGGGCCATGCTAAGGAAAACAGGACGTTCCACGATCGAATCAGGGGTCTCCCCTCCAACGGAAATAGGGATGTCCTAATGAAAAGTGGGACCTCCCAGGATCAAATCAGAAACCAGCACAGCTTCTGTAAATCCGGGACTGTCCCAGAAAAATGAAAATCAAGGTGTCTTAATTTTCTGCTGTGCTTTAGCAATCCAGAGAGAGGGATACAGATCTGGCGATAATTAATCCAACAAAAATATTTATTGATATCCCATTTCGATTGCACCCAGACAACACGGGATATGTAAAGTCAACAGATAAGCATAATTTTATTACACTGAAAATAATAACTTTAAAAGACAAATAGTGCATGCCGTTGTGTTCAACGGGACTTATTCCCAGATATGTGTACTGCAGGCTCAATCTAAAAACATAAAACAATTGTTTCCTCCCATTTTGTACCACTTCTGTTATTGTTCTTTTTTATTCACATCATCATTGCAATTCTAATTTTGCTTAATGAAAAGTAATAAAGTTTTTTTAAAACTGTCAAATAGAGGGGAAAGTCACTGACTGGCTTTTTTAAATGAGTCATTCACTTCCCTCCAGCTGCTGAGTGATTCCAATAATCCAGTTAGATGCCAATTCCAGAAGCCACTTAAGTGGAGATATGACCATTTCCCATCAACCAGAGGCCAACTCCATTCCACAGGGCAGCTTTTCATAATCAAATAGGGCTTTGGGGAGAGTTTAACAACAGACAAGTTAGACCGACGTGCTGGAGGCTTCCACTGGTCACATCTAATTTAAGAAAGGTCACAGAATCGGCCAGCTCACACGAGTCAACTTCAGTGCCTTCCATACAAAGGGGATTTTGTGTGGGACGGAAGCTTTAGTCAACGGCAGAGCAAACTTGGGTTGTTTCTTATTTCTGTTGTTGACATCAGATTCAAAGACCAAGGTGATGCATTTGGAACTAATGAGCCCTCCTGGGTATGTGGAGAAGAACAAGACAGACTGTCCCACATATAATGAGAGAAGCAAACTCAGACAAGCCAGCGGCTTTTATGCTCCAACTGTCCCTATTTTCTGGTACCTCTTCCAAGGAAGCTAACTGCCCCGATCTTGCCTTTTGGGCAAACGTTTTGACATTCTGTTAGTGTGCTTAGACATGGACTAAAAGAATTGCCATTTAAAGTATTCATTAATTATTTGGGAGGAGGGAATAAAAAACAAACAAACACAGTTCTGAATTTTTAAAGATGATGCCGGACTAGGAGAGTTTGAAAGCATTCGGGCTAGAAACACGACTGATATAAGAAAGCTGGAGCAGCGGTTTGGAGTGAGAAGAGAAATGAGCAGGTAACCATTAGGTTCACAAACATGCTAAAGTGCCAAGTGCAAATACTGAAAACAAAGGGTAAAAATACAGCGATATCTGAACAAATTGGATTGATGAATAATATAACAAGTGGTGTGAGTCCAAATACAGGATAATGACCCCCGTGCCGCCACAATGGCGAGGGTGGCACATCGGAGAACGGAGAAAGTTCAAAAAACCGTTGTCGGTGTCGAACAAGATGGAATGTTTCTCAAAGGGTCTCATGTTGGAAACTCCAAGCCGTGTAAATGGAAAAGGCGAATCAAAGCCACCGCCCAGATGGTGATGACTGATTCTTCACACCTGCGTTGTATTTAACTGCTTGATATGATTTTGTACAAAAGCTGTGCCTGAGATTATCTTTTCTATGTGGAGTAACCTGTTTTGCACGATTTGGTAAGATACAGTGTGAGACAGTTGTTTTATATTTTTTCTGGTTTATCATAAATTGTAATTTGAGTCAAAACAAAATAAAATAGAAAATTCTTTCCAGTAGCACCTTAGAGACCAACTAAGTTTGTTCTTGGTATAAGCTTTCATGTGCATGCACACTTCTTCAGGTATCTATGGTGCTACTGGAAAGAAGTTTTTATTTTATTTTGTTTTGACTATGGCAGACCAACACGGCTACCCACCTGTAACTGTAATTTGAGTGTTATTTGTACTATGCAGCTTTGGACTGATGAAGCACTTTGCGAAACCTGACATGTATCCAGAAAGCAGGTCTTCTTCATCCCCATCTGGGTGGTGGCTTTGATTCGCCTTTTCCATTTACACGGCTTGGAGTTTCCAACTGGAGACCCTTTGAGAAACATTCCATCTAGTTTGACAATGACAACGGTTTTTGAACTTTCTCCGTTCTCCGATGTCCCACCCTCACCATTGTGGGATATGAAAAAAGGCAACACGTGGACCAAATAATGTAGGGCAAAATGTTTCTTATTAATATCAAATAATATGCAGCAAAATTTCTTTATGATGTCAAATAATATGCAGCGAAGACAGCATTCCGGATAAGTACACTGTTTCGGTGTAATCTTCTTCAGTTCATAACTTAATATACATGCTCCTTATGTGGAGTAGTGGTCATGGCCGTATGTAACCACTACTCAAATTTGGGGCCATGCTAATCAGACATTATAAAGAAATTTCGCTGCATATTATTTGATATTAATAAGAAACATTTTGCCCTACATTATTTGGTCCACATGTTGCCTTTTTCATATCCTGCTTGTAGTTTGCAACACAGGGGTATATTTTTTTGTATTTAACCCTCACCATTGTGGCAGCATGGGGTCATTATCCTGTATTTGGACTCACGCCACTTGTTATATTATTCATCAATCCAATTTGTTCAGATATCGCTGTATTTTTACCCTTTGTTTTCAGTATTTGCACTTGGCACTTTAGCATGTTTGTGAATCTAATGGTTACCTGCTCATTTCTCTTCTAGTAAATTTGGTTTTTTTAGTTATAGCCAGTTTGTGTTGTTGTTGTTTTGTTTTGTTGTATTATTTTCACCACAATTGATACTTGTGTGTATTATTGGTGTGAGAAGAGGCAAGTTTGAGAACCTCCTGCAGTCAATAATGATCTCCAGCCACCGTAAAACCCAGCTGCTATATTTAAACACTCCATGAGCGCCTTTGAACTTGACAATGGGAGAAAGCTGGAAAGGATTATGAGCCAGTAACAAGTTTAAGTGTTTAGTCTGTTCCTCTTTTCAGCAGGAAGGTCACCAACTCAAATACAGATATTTTGTATTTTACTAACTAACTTAGCTAATTAGTACTTTCCAGAGAAATATGCAAACCGAAACACAGCCATCCATAAAAATTCACAAGTGTTCGAATTTTGCGGGGCAGTTCTCCAGTCAAGTAATGTGTTCAAAACAACAAGACATATACTGGGGTAAAGTGTGCATATAAATTCATATATTAATTAAAAAAGATAACCCCCCAAAATGCATTGTTTTAGGAGAAATTGTTTTGCAAAAATGTGTAGATTAGGAGAATGTTGCACTAAAATTCAGGTGCATTTCCATTAGAACATTTTTCTAAACAAAAAAATTGCAAACTGATGCAGGAATTGCGGAGAACCAAATTTAAGATTTGATAAATGAAACAGAGAAACCAAAACTGGCCTATTTGCCCATCCCTACCTAAACAGTGTAGCCAAGCTCATCTCTCCCTCAACCTCTCACACACTCCAGTCCTCAAACACTGAATAAAAGCCACCCCCACATAAAAGTGAGATAGAGAGTAGGATTGTGTTACAAATTGTACAGTATATTCTGCCATGCACTGTGACTGGTAATAAAAATATTTACATAAGTTATCATGAACTTCTCCGTTATGCACAAACACAAACCTTACTTTGTACACATCCTGAAAATGTCTGAGAAAATGTATGAGTATGCTAACTCTAATAGAACAGGGAGCTAGTAAAATAATGGCAACAGCCCAAGCAAGAATGGCACCAATGAAAGACAAGGAGAGAGCTGATCCACATAAATGTTGAGGTTTGGACCGCCAATGACTGGGTTGCCTCAAGACATTTTGTTCCATGTTAAGTATCAATTATTCAAAGTTTAAGCAGCAGTTCAATATTAATGTCCATTGATCATATACAGGGTATATGGAAATTTGTGTCTTTTACACAAAAGGTTATTTCAGGTCCCCAGAACATTTTATGCATGAGTTGGAACATTAAACTTACAAGAAATATACAATATATATAAGCATTATATAATTTCCCCTCTGCCTAGAAGTCAGATGCATATAAAATATCCCTGTCAGATTGGAAGTAAATTTGTCCCTTTCCCCACACCTCTAGGAAACCCCACACCTCTGCCTCACTTCAAACAGTCATGTTTTTAGTGATGAGCTTGGTTAAAGGGAGCAGAATCAAATAATATTCATGTGGCAGTTATTATAGCTATTTCAGATATTAATATTGTGCAGTTTGAAGCATAATAACTGACTCCTTTTGGAAGAAAACATTGTGCAGACCCATAAAAATATTCTTCAAATTTTGCTTGCAGAACTCCAAAAATTCAGAACAAAATACATCAAATGATATATCCCATACAATGCCTTGTGCTGTCCAGCACAGGCTCAGCATCTTAGAAATAAAAAGATAACTCAAAAATCAAAATAGTGTTTCTCTCCCCCATACCATCCTGTCTTAGCCAGCCTAAGGATATGCAACTTCTTGGAGAGCTCCATTTACATGCATTTGTTCTTTGTTGTGTTCAGAGAAGACTAAAGACACCACCCTTTCAAGATGGTGATTTGCAACTCAATAGCCTCATCACATGATCAAAGTTTACATTCAGTTTAGAGCTAGAGAACAATCAAAGGATAATCATTAACCCATTAAGGAGGTTAAGAGTCTCTTGGAAAAGAGGAAAAAACCCAGTGTTAGCAACACGCATTTAGCCATTCTCCACGTTAAACCTTCATTAATACACACGGGCATGTTCCCATTTCTGTGTGAATGAAACCAATTATACTTGAACAGAAGCTTTTGAGAAAGGGCTGTGGCTCAGTTCTTGTTTTGCTTTCAAGAAGCCCCAGGTACAGCTGTCCCCAGCATCTGCCAGTGGGGCTGAAAAGGTTTCCATCTTTGACTCTGGAGAGCCACTGCTTGTCAGTGCAAACATTATTGAGGTGGATGGGCCAATAGACACCTTCCCAGGGTGCCATATCAGATCATGAGAAAGGTCCACATGTTCCTATTTATTAACACATGTTTGGTTTTTTGCCTGGCCTGCTAGAGTACACAGTTTCAGTGTGTTCCATTGTTTGCTCCATTTTTTTCTGGAGGCTTGAGTCCAATGCTATGAGATCTTGTCTCACAGCAGAGTAAACTGAACGGAAGGGCACTAGGAAATGTTGTAGAGGATGTGGAGAAAATAGTTATCGTTATACAGTTTCCACCTGGTCAGTAATTGAGTCGACGTATTACCTGCTTTTCAAATAAAGACATTCAATTAAATGCACATGTTACCAAATCTTTAATATGGGTGCCTTTAACAAGCATGCCCTACCATGGTTTTTATAACTAAGGTATAAGTAGCTGGACTTTATTGGCTCAAAGGGCCAAAAAACCCTGTTTTTGAAGCAAAGCCTGTCACATGAGATATGCATGAATACTTAATTTCCTTTATCTGACCACATCTGTTGCACATGGGGGGAAAGGCTGCCAATTCTTTCTCATCTGGCTTTCCCCCGGAATTTTCAGTTCAAACGCTAGTAGAAATTGTTACCGTATTACTCAGCCACATAGCCAAATGTACATTCCCATCTATGTGGTGCCCCAATACGCATAAGTATACATGACTAGTGACCTCAGTCAGGCTGAGAGGCCTACTATGTGGGATTTTATCTCCACATAGTCCCGACCGGAGAAGAATGGCAGATTAAGATGATGGATTATGCTGAAATGGCTAAAATGACCGGAAGAATCAGAAATCAAGAAGACCAAAATTTTAATAAGGAATGGGGGGGATTATAACTTATCTTCTAGACCATTGTAAACAGTTAAAATTGTTAGTAGGGTTGGAATGTCACTTATAATAATGGTGAATTTTGGATGCAATGGAGAAATTAAAGATTTGGATTATTATAAAAGATGCAGGAGGAAATGATTAGCAATAGGACCCACAGAGAGAGAGAGAGAGAGAGAGAGAGAGAGAGAGAGAGAGAGAGAGAGAGAGAGAGAGAGAGAGAGAGAGAGACTTACTGTGTGGTACTGGTTGACTAAGAAACCCTCAGTGCAACATGACACAATAGGAAGTGTTGCATGGGCGATATGGAGTACAGTAAGTTCCCATACCCTCCAACATTTCTCTGATGAAAATAGGAGTGTCCTAATGAAAAGCAGGACATTCTAGATCAAATCAGAAACCATAACATCTTCTGTAAATCCAGGACTGTCCCTGGAAAATAGAGACACTTGGAGGGTCAGGGTTCCATCTCCCCATCCTCCAACCCCACTTCAGAGGCAGAGAAGCAAGAGGTGGGGTTGCTTGGAAGGTGGAGAATTAGCTGGTGAGGTTACACACTGTGCATACAAATAATTGTGGGCACTGTAGTTCACCCCTCACCCCTCACAGAGTTGCAGTTTTCAGCAACCCTTAAATGGCAGTTCCCACAATACAACGAGGGGGGAAATGTGCTCCGAATGTGCTTTAAAGTTATAAATAAAAAGGAGCACCCAGCTGACCTCTTACCATTTTATTTTATTATAGTGCTTAGTGTGTTTATAGTATTTGAAGTGTTAAGTGCAGGATAAGGTTGCCTCAAAGCAAAACTGCATTCCATGGATTTTTACCTAGCACAAATGACATCAGAGGACTTGAAAGCTAATTGAAAGAAGAGCATTATTTTAGTTAGCACCCAAAGAACCTGTAGAAGCTTGAAAAAGGAGTTTCAGACACTTGTTTTTTTGTCATCCTATCTCACTGTAGAAAGTACATACAAAAACAGCTACTGAGCTCAGCTTGTAGACAGTTGTACCTTGGAAGTCAAACGGAATCCATTCCGGAAGTCCCTTTGACTTCCAAAATGTTCGGAAACCAAAACACGGCTTCTGATTGGCTGCAGGAAGCTCCTGCACCCAATCGGTAGCTGCGGAAGCCCCGTCATACATTCAGCTTCCAAAAATAGTTCGCAAACCGGAACAGTCAATTCCGGGTTTGCGGTGTTCGGGAGCCAAAACATTCAACTTGCAAGGTGTTTGGGATCCAAGGTACAACTGTACTGGTCTGGGGGGGGCATTATCTGCCTGACCCAAGAGTCAATGGAATGTGCCTCCAAGGGTGGAGAATCACAGCGCCTGCTGTGGCTGCAGAGACTGGTAACTCGTAACTGCTGCCTCCCACATTGTTTTTGCTGCATTAGCAGCACTGAGCTGACCTCTCTGGGGCTCAAGCCTAGCCAATGTGTATGGAGGTCCTGGGCTGCCCAGATGACAAGACCCCCCCCATCTTGGCCTCGCTGATGTGGTCCAAAGCAGAGAAAAGCATTTGGCACCAGCTTGGCTGCAGAAGTTGCCTGCAGGGAGTGGGATTAGTGAGCATTTTAGCAGACATCTTAAAGCAAAATATGAAACAATGCTTTTGAAATTACCTTACCTTTCATTTCAGTCAAGAGAATTAAAACACAGGTTTGCACTGCTCAAGCGTATTTTGTTCGTCCCACACTTAACCCGAAGGCTTTTCCAATTCATCAGGCACTTCTCAAGATTTCTCAGCCCGCGATGAATCCTCTCAATCTTGATTAGCTCAGAAGGAGGCACAAAGATTAAGGAAGGAGATCTTTAAGTGGCTAGTGGGGCAGGTGAGTATGAAACATTAAATGCTTCACATGATGCAGACTCAAGAACTATTGGCCTTGAAAATACAGATGATTCCTTAGCTTCTGTAACATTCTAGTGCCGCCCTGGCCATCCCTCCGGCGCCCCCGCCAGCCGCCTCTCCGCCGCCTCCCTCCCGCGCTTGCCGCCCCTTGGGAGGGGGGTGGGCGAGCGGGGGAGAGGGGCGTGGCGCTGGAAACACGGGGTGACCTTCGCGCTCTGCGCGCAGCCGGAGGGCGCGTGGCCAGCTCGCGCTCCAATGAGGGCGCTGCCGGCAGGCGCTGCCAGCGGGGCTGGAGCAGGGCTAGGCCGTGCGCCCTGGTGCGCCGCGCCACCAGATAGGGGAAAGAAGAAAGAAAAGCAGGGCTATGATAGACATAGGGAGAAAGATTTGATAGACATGGGCATAGGAAGGTGCTATATACATAGTCAGACCATTCATGGATCTCCAGGGTTTCAGGCAGGAGTCTCCAACTGTACCTGGAGATGCCAGAGATTGAACATGAGACCTTCTGCATGCAAAACAGATGTTCTGCCGCTGAGTTATGGTTCTCAACGGCTGAGGTTACTGGAGCAATCAGAGATATTGAGATTTGCAGTGCTGGCCTGAACCCCTGGTGGCAAGTCAATACATCAAGTCCCCAGTCCAGGGTCAATCCACATGTCCAAAGTCCTGCAGAGATCCTGGAGCAGGCATCCACCAAACCCGGCCCTCCAACAGTTTTGGGACTATAACTCCCATCATCCCTAGCTAACAGGACCAGTGGTCAGGGATGATGGGAATTGTAGTCCCAAAACAGCTGGAGGGCCAAGTTTGGGGATGCCTGTCCTGGAGCATCCAAGCTGGGGTCCATCAACATGGGCAGTTGAGCAGACACAGCACAGACACGTTGCTTCTTGATTGCAGCATCTGGGCTTGATGAGACAGGTGACCCTCACCAGTTCTAAGCCTACTCCAATTGAGGAATCACACACCTCCTCCCAGAGCTAGTAAACCCCTTGCCTGCCTCAGCCTCCTGGAGCACCTGCCCACTGCTCCCTAAGCCTCAGAGTCTGCCGTGTTCATGGAGACAGGAGTCTCTTTGGCTGTGATGATGGTTCCTGCTGCTCCAGTTCCTGTGCACTGACCTCCACCCCCTCATCATCCTCCATCACCCAGTGAATACTTCCTACACCAACTTCCCATTCCCATCCCAATCCCCAGATTGCCCCAGTGTGCCCCAGTCCTAGCCGGGATGTTCTTCCTCCTCCCCGTTGTCCTGCCAGCTCATGACAAGTTCAGTCTTATGCATGTCTGCTTATAAGGTATAATAATAATAATAATAATAATAATAATAATAATAATAATAATAATAATATTATTTATACCCCACCCATCTGGCTGGGTTTCCCCAGCCACTCTGGGCGGCTCCCAACAGAATATTAAAAACACGATAAAACATCAAACATTAAAAACTTCCCTAAACAGGGTTGCCTTCAGATGTCTTCTAAAAGTCAGAGAGTTGTTTATTTCCTTGACATCAGGTGCCACTACTGAGAAGGCCCTCTGCCTGGTTCCCTGTAACCTCACTTCTCGTAGTGAGGGAATTGCCAGAAGGCCCTCAGAGCTGGACCTCAGTGTCCGGGTTGAATGATGGGGGTGGAGACGCTCCTCCAGGTATACTGGGCCAAGGCTGTTTCGGGCTTTAAAGGTCAGTACCAATACTTTGAATTGAGCTTGGAAATGTACTCTAATCGCTACACCAAACTGGTATACACCAAACACACATGCACACACTCACACTAGATAGAGGTGACACTGATTTCTCTCTCCACGTTCAGTTGGTAACAAACAGACCTGATCTTCAAAGCAGTTCACCATAAAAGTTTTCCATATTTTGTGGCAGCCTGGCTGAAAACATAGTGACTTAGTAACCCCCTACAATACATGTATTCTGGTAGAAAAAAATAATCCTTTTGATATTGAAAGGGGTTCTCTGAAATCCGGGGCTGTGCAAAATTATACTTTTGATGCTAAAGCCTAAATTCAAGCAGCAACAAACTGTGGAGGGGAATGTGGCATATATTAGTGGACAGAGAAGGAGAGAGGTCCAAGGATCCTTTGCTATTAAAAACAATTGGTGAAAGAATGATGTAATTTCACTTACAAAATAACAGGGTGTTAGTGAGGATCAGGTGCCCCTGAGCTGACTTCCTATATGTAATCCTACCATGCAATTAATTTCCACATTCATGGAAACACTTGCCTTTTGGCAGACTTGGATTTCCCTGCTGCTGTCAGCCAATTGTTCTGAGAGATCCACACATGAAAGGCGCAAGATGAATGAAGATCCTTTTCATTTAAGTTCCTCTCTTGTTTTTTAAGGGAGTTAGAACAGGATGGGAGTTGTAGGTCCGTATGACCTCTGCTCATTTTTTCCTAACATTTCAAGCAAGCCAGCCAGCCGGTCTCTTAGGAAAATCCCATTATATCCACTGATACCAATCTGCTTATTCTAAGGACACAGGCAAAATGTCCATCATTATGACAGGAGAGGAGGCTGGTCTATTAGGGCAAGTGGGGTACTGCCCCACCAGACTCAACTAGCCCCCAGCTGCCTGCTTCCTTGCTTCTAACCAGTCTAGGGGGCTGGTTGCCCTTGTACAAATCAGCAGAGAAGAAGTGAATGAAGACAGATCTAGAACTTATTGGCTCTTCCTGTCAGTGACTCTAGCTCCACCTACTGTTGGCCTCCCTGCCTTCCATCCTATCAATATTTATCCTTCAGATCTTCACAACATATTATTCTTTGAAGAACTACTTGAAAAAGATTTCCAGACGGTATTTAACTCCGAGTAGGCTTGTTAAAATGTATAAGATGGAATCAGATAAGGGCTGGAAATGCAAGGAGGTTGAGGGAACATTTTTTCATATGTAAAAGGGTGAAAGAGTATTGGGAAATAATCCATAATGAATTGGGGGGATGTTTAAAAAAATGTTGTTGTTGTTGTTGTTGTTGTTTAGTCGTGTCCAACTCTTCGTGACCCCATGGACCAGACCACGCCAGGCATTCCTGTCTTCCACTGCCTTCCACAGTTTCGTCAAACTCAAGTTAGTAGCTTCAAGAACACTGTCCAACCGTCTCGTCCTCTGTCGTGCCCTCAATCTTTCCCAACATCAGGGTCTTTTCCAGGGAGTCTTCTCTTCTCATGAGGTGGCCAAAGTATTGGAGCCTCAGCTTCAGGATCTGTTCTTCCAGTGAGCACTCAGGGCTGATTTCCTTAAGAATTGATAGATTTGATCTTCTTGCAGTCTTTTTTGTTGTGGATAATTCAGATGGAAATTCACAGGTGTCCAAAAAAAAAAAAGTTGTTTATGTATGCCACTACTGCGGCCTGTGTTTCGTTAGCCCAAAAATGGAAAACGAGCGAGGTCCCAACTAAAGAAGAATGGCAACTTAATCTGATGGAATATGCACAGCATGCAGACCTTAACATATAAAATAAGAGAAGAAGTTGAACATACTTTTATAGAAGATTGGAAAACGTTTATTGAATATATGGGGGGAATTGTGTACACTTGAAAACATTGGCAGCATTAAGATAAATTCAACAGTGTAAATAAGTTTTGATGGATGTAATAATGGAATACTGAATGGTTTAGTTTATGTAAAATATGCAGGGATTTATGGTATGCAAAATGAACCATGGAAAGAGAAGAAGGGAAGTCATTGATATTTTAAGGATGTTTAAATGAGTATTCAAAATTGTAAAACAGAAATTTAATGTGTGTGTGTGTGTGTGTGTGTGTGTGTGTAATTTTTTATTTATACCCCGCCCTTCCCAGCCAAAAACCGGGCTCAGGGCGGCTAACACTAATTAAAATCACAGCAAAAACATAAAAACAATCAATTTAAAATACAGATTAAAATACAAATTTAAAATTCAAAATTAAAACTGCAGTCTCATTTTCAAATAGCCCACCAATAAAAGAATGAAGCATAAGTATCAAACAGAAACCAACCCAAAGGCCAGGTGGAACAGCTCCGTCTTGCAGGCCCTGCGGAAAGATGCCAAATCCCGCAGGGCCCTGGTCTCTTGTGATAGACTGTTCCACCAAGTCGGGGCCAGTACTGAGAAGGCCCTGGCCCTAGTTGAAGCCAACCTAGCATCCTTGTGGCTCGGGACCTCCAAAAGATTATTATTTGAGGACTTTAAGGTCCTACACAGGACATACCAGGAGAGGCGGTCCCTTAGGTATGAGTATTTTATCCTTCAGTTAAAGTATTTTATCCTTCAGTTAAAACAGGATTGCTAATAAGAATATATTCCACAAGCAACACTAATGTTGTATTTTAAACTGTTGCGACCTGCCCATACTGGTTGTTGAGAGCCACTTCTGCCATAAGAGAGCAAACTGAACAATGGAACATATTGAAGAGGTGTTAAAGAACTGAGGTTAAAAGCATTTCAGTTTATTTCTAGAAGAAGGGGGGGGAACCAGATCCTCTAAAATACAACCTGCGATTTATTGACTGGTTCCTGAAAATCCTGCCAATGTGGTACATATCTTATTTGCTGAGTGGCCATTTGGAGCCTGAAACTCTGCTGTGACTGCACTGGGCTCTGTTTCAAATCTCTGTTAATCCTCTAATGAACCTTCATTAAAAGTGGACCGATATTAAATCAGTACTTGGATGTAAATTAAACAGGAGGAGGCACCGAAAGATCTAAATCTCTCTTTCTCTGGGATCAGTTCTAGCGACTTTCTTGACAACAGCAACTTTTAAAGAAGAAGAAGAAGAAGAAGAAGAAGAAGAAGAAGAAGAAGAAGAAGAAGAACAAGAAGAAGAACAAGAAGAAGAAGAAGAAGACAGAAGCATTTGGGAAACCACCCAAGAATTTTTCCCGCCCCCAAGCTTGGCATGGTTTCAGATGCCTTGGACAGGCTCATTCCTTTGCTGCACTGCTGCAACTTTGTTTTGAAATGGTAGCCCAAACTTTTAGTTCTGTGGTATTTCTTTTCACTTGGCGGGTGGGGAAAAAAGGGATCAGCACAAAGCAGATGTCAGGAATCGTGCGAATGCTTCCAAATCAATACTGTGGGGGCATTCTGTACTGCAGTGATGAGGAAGCTATGGGCCTCCAAACGTCAATAAAAGAGGAAAACTTTTCTCTATCCACTTTCTTAACACCGTGCAAAACACTAGACCACAGCCCCCACCATCCCTAGCCATTGGCCATACTGGCTGGAACTGATGCAAGATGGAGTCCAGCAACTTCTAGAGGGCCACAGATTCCTGCGTGCTACAGCATGGGAACAAGGAGAAAACATCAGACTCAGGACTCAGCTGCACAGCTGCAAATGTAAATGTTTTAAGTGCATTGTACGAAAGTGACACTACACTAAATGTTGATGGTGAGCTGATGGCTAATTCAATATATATATTTTAAACGCTTTTTAAAAAAGCATTTTCACTGCATTTTTTATATATGTCTAGATTCCACCTAAAGCTGGGCTCATAATGCATGATCCTCATTTATCTTCTTCTTTCTTCTTCTTTCGCAATCAATCTTAGCTGAGTAAGTTTGTCCTCCATAAACATGGTTTTAACAGTGAGTCAAATACTACTACTACTACTACTACTACTACTAATAATAATAATAATAATAAATTTTATTTATACCCCGCCGGCCCCGGCCTTGACCGGGCGCTCAGGGCGGCTAACATCAGGTATAAAAACAATTGATTAAAATACAACTTAAAAACAGGATTAAAATACAACTTAAAATGCAGCCTCATTTCAGTGGAAGCCCAGATCAAAAACTGTTTGGGGGGAGAAAACGTCAAATCTTCACCAAGGCCAACTATCCAGACTGGTCCTACATGGGCCAGAAAAAAGCCAGGGAAGTCCCCAAATAGGGGTTCCATCACAGAAGGAAAAGGAAAGAGGGGGAGTGTGGGAATACGTTTTTGGGACTTCCCGCGCTTTGCCACTTCACAAAAACCTTCCGCGCTAATGCAAGGAAGAAAAGAGATCTGGCTGGTCACTGCTGCCTGGATCCCTCCGCGCTTGCTAGAAAGCGCGCCAGGAAGCTTCTCAGTAACGGCCGAAAGCTGTTTCCCGCCCGGAAACACAGACAAATGCAATGTTATGATTGGTTTATGCAAATGCTATGACGCTGTTCAGTTTATCAATAAATGGCCCCTGCTCTCTGTTAGCGTGTGGTGGAGTGCGCACAGAAACACAAGAAAGAGGACACGAGACAAGCACAGAGAGAAACGAAAGAGAAACCAAAGAAAGAACATGCACAGAGAGTAGTTGGGAAAGCGCACCTCAACCATTGACTGCAGTCTCTTATTTCTTATTTTTATTTGGCCTTTTTCCTTCTTTTGGCCGCACCTTTTGCTATTCTTTTCGCTGCCAATCCTTTCCTCTTCAGAACCTTCGTAACAACCTTCGCAACATCAGAAAACATCTCATGACCTTCAGGATAACTTCATAACCAGGGGACCCATCATAACCAGTGGGAGCAGGCTCTCCATGATTACTGGTTATCCCAGAAGCTGGTTATCCCCACAGGGGAGGGGATCAGGCTGATTCCAGGCGAAAGGCCAGGTGGAACAACTCTGTCTTACAGGCCCTGCGGGAAGAAATCAGATCCCACAGGGCCCTGGTCTCATGAGACAGAGCGTTCCACCAGGCCAGAGCCAGTGTTGAAAAGGCCCTGGCTCTGGTTGAGGCTAATCTGACTTCCTTAGGGCCCGGGACCTCTAGGGTGTTGCTATTTATGGACCTTAAGGTCCTCCGCGGGGCATACTAGGTGAGGCGGTCCTGTAGGTACGAGGATCCTAGGCCGCAAATGCAAAAACAAATACCTTTATTGGCATTACGAGTTAAAACATTTCAAAACACTAGGATAAATTTAAAAGGGACAGGAATGAGGCTGTCGGGGATCACAAGGTACTGAACAATTCTGCTTCACCCTGTGTATTCCCTAGAGGGTTGATTCATTAAGAACCCTTTCGGGTAAGATGGAGATGAAAAAGGAAGCCACTGGGGCAGTAATGTTCTTGTCCCTATCCGCTAGGAGGAACCTCATTTGGCTCTCTCTCAGAGCCGTGGGTCGCAGGTTCAATATCTTGCTCAGTGAGTCTGTAAGTGACTGTGATGGGATGGGAGGTGATGGTCCCATCACCTCCTGGCAAATAGAAGGGGAAGAAATGGAGGCAGTGAGAGATTTCACTTTCTTGGGTTCCATGATCACTGCAGATGGTGACAGCAGTCACGAAATTAGAAGACGCCTGCTTCTTGGGAGAAAAGCAATGACAAACCTAGACAGCATCTTAAAAAGCAAAGACATCACCTTGCCGACAAAGGTCCGTATAGTTAAAGCTATGGTTTTCCCAGTAGTAATGTACGGAAGTGAGAGCTGGACCATAAAGAAGGCTGATCGCCGAAGAATTGATGCTTTTGAATTATGGTGCTGGAGGAGACTCTTGAGAGTCCCATGGACTGCAAGAAGATCAAACCTATCCATTCTCAAAGAAATCAGCCCTGAGTGCTCACTGGAAGGACAGATCCTGAAGTTGAGGCTCCAGTACTTTGGCCACCTCATGAGAAGAGAAGACTCCCTAGAAAAGACCCTGATGTTGGGAAAGATGGAGGGCACAAGGAGAAGGGGACGACAGAGGATGAGATGGTTGGACAGTGTTCTCGAAGCTACTAACATGAGTTTGGCCAAACTGCGAGAGGCAGTGAAGGATAGGCGTGCCTGGCGTGCTCTGGTCCATGGGGTCACGAAGAGTCGGACACGACTGAACGACTGAACAACAACAACAACAAGTGACTGTGGAGGCCAATTCTGGATCCACATATCCTTCCACAGTGGGGACATAGGTTTCCGGGCAGGAGATGATCACAGTGAGGGTTTGCCAAGCGTGCTTTCCTCTTAGCGCGTTTCTCCCTTTCGTCCTGAGTTCGAGCATCTTTAAAGCCCATGACACCTTTGGTAAGGGCTGTTCTCCAATTGGAGAGCTTGCAGGCCAGTGTTTCCCAGTTGCCGGGGGTTTATACTACATTTTTAAAGATTTGCCTTGAGAGAGTCTTTAAACCTCTTTTGTTGACCACCAGCATTATGCTTTCCATTTTTAAGTTCAGAATAGAGTAGTTGCTTTGGAAGACGATAATCAGGCATCCGCACAACATGACCAGTCCAACGAAGTTGATGTTGAAGAATCATTGCTTCGACACTGGTGATCTTTGCTTCTTCCAGTACACTGGCATTAGTTTGCCTGTCTTCCCAAGTGATGTGTAAAATTTCCGGAGACACCGTTGATGGAATCTTTCGAGGAGTTGGAGATGGGGTTCATAAGTGGTCCATGTTTCACAAGCATACGGCAAGGTTGGTAGTACAATAGCTTTGTAAACAAGCATTTTGGTTCATTGTACATATATTTACACCTGGGTCTACTTTGGAGAGAGTTAAGAGCATTGCATCTCAACAGGGGATTGTTCCCCACAGCAGTGGGGTGTAGTGGTTAAGAGCAGTAGATTCGTTATCTGGGGAACCGGGTTCGCGTCTCCACTCCTCCACATGCAGCTGCTGGGTGACCTTGGGCTAGTCACACTTCTCTGAAGTCTCTCAGCCCCACTCACCTCACAGAGTGTTTGTTGTGGGGGAGGAAGGGAAAGGAGAATGTTAGCCGCTTTGAGACTCCTTTGGGTAGTGGAAAGCGGGATATCAAATCCAAACTCTTCTTCTTCTTCTTCTTCAGTGGAGCATCATATCCCAGGCTCTCTCCCAGCCTGCCAAGATGGTTCTGGCCTTCACAAAAGCTCATGGAGTTCTGCCCACTTCCTTTCTTCTTCCCAAGAACCCCTGCTTCAGGTTGACATTTAACATCCTTTTCATTTTTTAAAAAAACACACACCAGAGCATCCCTTGTAGTTGCAAGGCTTGCATAACAAAGCAGACAGTTAACAGTCCTGGCATACTGTTTACTTAACAAAGAAAATGGCACAGCCGTTCTAACAGTCTCCTTTTTCTGCAGAAATCCATCTCATAGCTATCAATTCGGAGCCTTGGAAGGAACCCCAAAAACCTGCTTAGTCCAACCCCGAAGTTACTGCACCAGTAAAATGAACTCTGGATGTTTCCCAGCCAGGAGTTGCCTTCTGAAAACCAACCTCCAAAACAGTTCCAGGAAATAAATAAATAGCTGGAAGACATAGCCAAAGATGTGTCTGCAGGACAGAGATAAGAGTCGAGGCCAAAATGTGGAGTGGCTGAATAAAATTGAATTACGGACAGTGTACAAAATGGCCTTAAAGAGATGAGCCAATTGTCTTAACAATGGGGTGTATGCAGAAAAGGAGGACTGATCTGCAACTGAAAGAGCATCTAAAGTTTCCATCTTTTTATATGAAAACAGGAAAAATCCTATAAGCCTAAACTCCTGTTCTAATTTATTACCTCTTAGAAGCAATGCCTGAGCATCTCTCCCATTTATCACATTCCTAAAGATTATTCTCCATCAGCCATACACTGTCATTTATTCTTCAGTTGTGTTACATGCTTCCTACATCCAAGGGCACTGCTACCTGGGTTTGGCTTCCTTTGCTAGGTAAAAGACCCCTGGACGGTTAAGTCCGGTCAAAGGCTACTATGGAGTTGTGGTGCTCATCTCGCAAACAGGCCAAGGGAGACAACGTTTTTCCACAGACAGCTTTCCGGGTCATGTGGCCAGCATGACTAAACCGCTTCTGGCACAATGGAACACCGTGACGGAAACCAGAGCACACAGAAACGCCGTTTATCTTCCCGCCGGGGCGGTACCTATTTACTTGCACTGGCGTGCTTTGGAACTGCTAGGTTGGCAGGAGCAGGAACTGCTAGGTTGCCACCGACCTTCCGATCATCAAGCCCAAGAGGCTCAGAGGTTTAGACCACAGCGCCACCCACATCCCTTTGCTAATCTATTTAGAAAGGGCATCAACAGAGGCAAACATTATGTGAGAGATAAGGAACACAACACATGAGAAACACACAAACACTACCAAGTCTGGATTCAGATGATCTAAACTTTCCCACAGATGGGAGGAATGCGGATCCAAGTTTTGTTTAACCTTCATAAACATTTGAACACTAGGGGTGCAATTTCATGTCGTCGTCCCCTTCCATGGCAACAAGGGGGAGAGGAAGAATTTAGGTTCAGCAAGGGCCAACATCCCTTGAATATAGATAAATCTGCAAAAGCAACAACAGTCCCAAAAATGGGAACTGCAATTGTTAGTTGTGCTTAATTCTTACTCCCTTCTAACAGCTCTGGCGACTTGCCTCACCCACAGGAGAGTCCCAACCAGGGCCGGATTTAGGTTTGGTGAGGCCCTAAGCTACTGAAGGTAATGGGGCCCTTTATATGTCCAGCTGTCCTTTGTCAACAACAAATTGTCGCTGTTTTTTGTGTTGAATATATGCTATATGGTAATTTATGGACCTAATAGGTATCTAAAGCCATTTGCACATAACAAATAGGAGCCTACACAACACAAAACACTGTTGCTGTATGTAGGTTTTTTTTTATCTTATATTTTGGAAATGTACATCCAGGTTTTTTTCCTTTACATTTTTTGGGGGGGCCCAAGAGAGTGAGGCCCTAAGCTAAAGCTTGTTTAGCTTATACGTAAATCCGGCACTGATTCCAACCATGTTGCCAAATGGGAGGCAGACCACATTTCTTATGTCCCCGATCCCAGCGACTTTGTGGAAGCTGAAAGTATGAAATCAGTTCCTTTGCTGAACCTTAAGTTCAGGGATGCCAGCAGGATTTCCTGGGCCTGCTACATCCCCACCACCCCTGCACAATCTATAGACAAGAGCTGTTGTATATCTACAGATAACAAGCAAAAAAATACATTGAGTACTGTGCAGCTTCACAACTTTGGTGTCTCTCTCAGCCTCACCTACCGCACAGGGCTGTTCTGAAGATAAAAGGAATGAGAGGTGAGGAATACAATACTACAGCCTTGAGCTCTTGGGAGGAAAATAAAGAAAAAAATCTACAACAAACAATGCATGTGCATTTTCACAACTCAGGAAAATATACACACACAACGTTTTGCAAACCTTGATAAACACCGAAAAAATCCTAGTGTTAATGTAGGGTCTAAAGGAATTTTAACTTGCTGCGGCTCTAAGGTGTTTTAATTACTTGGTGGTTGTATTTCCTGATTCATTTAGTATTTTATACTCATTGTTGGAAAGAAGCCTTCTTTGTTTCAAGGTGGCGGCTGCCAGATAGAGACCAACCGATCAGAATTTACCTTTCCACAGAAATATTACAGAATTGAGGATTCTTTTGATTCCAAACACAAAAGGCCTCAGATGCATGTTTCAAATGCTGTTATTTAAAACCTTTCCGAGCTGCTTGAATTGATGTGACATTTAAGCACTCTGTTTTAAAGGCAGGGAAGCCAAGTTATCCATTTGACTGCAATTCAAGGACAACGTACTCTGCTGGATCCAAATTAAACATCCAAAGAATGTGATGGCCAAACAAACTGAACGAGAAAGGTACCCAAGGATGACAAGAGACTGTTGCTGGAATGATGGGGGAGGCAGCATCTACAAGGCTCCGCACTTAGTGTGACCAAACTGGTAACACTCCCTTTGAGCATCTCTCTGATGAAAATGGGGGTGTCCTATGCCATAATTTTATTATTTATACCACACCTATCTGACTAGGTTGCTCCGGCCAAACTGGGCAGCTTCCAACATATATAAAGACATAATAAGGGTAATTGGTGTTAGCTTGCCTTCAATAGAGACAATTTATGCTACCCGAGTTAGGAAGAGAGCAGAGAGAATTGTAGCAGATCCTTTACATCCCGGTCATCATCTGCTTGATTTACTTCCATCTGGACGTCGCTACAGGACTTCATATACAAAATCGGCCAGGCACAAGAATAGTTTTTTCCCTTGTGCCATTAAATTGTTAAATTCGTAGTTGTATAGCTTGAAGGGGAGGTAAAATATGGGTGGGGTTTCTTTGCTTCTTTGTATTGTGAGAGGAACAGTGTCTGTATGTTTACATTGCAATGTAGCCGAAACAAATTCCAAGTATGTTGGAAAATGTACTTGGCCAATAATAAATTATTCCTATTCCTATAAAACATTAAACATTCAAGAAAACTTCCCCATACAGGGCTGCCTTAAGGTTGTATAGTTAGTTATCTCCTTGGACCGGGGATTGCATAACCCTCCAACATTTCTCCAGTGAAAATAGGGACAGTCTGGCGTCAAATCAGAAACCAGAATGGCTTTTGTAAATCCAGGACTATCCCTGAAAAATAGGGACACTTGGAGTGTGTGTTAACCAAAGCTAGCCTACATTCTGCCAACATCCTACACTTATTACTCTTCCTGAAACCTCACAATCTGTTTAACAAGTCAGTTATTTTTCCTAGGAGTTAAGAGAATGCCAAATTGGCACTGACCCTTTTGAAATAAAAGCATTATCCACATGGATATGTATTTAAGACAATGAGAATGTGTCTCTTATCTACTTCCCTGAAGAAGAACCTGGAAGTAGCAACAGAAGACTGCAGCAAGGTCTTCCACCCATTGCAACAGAACAAAAATACTAAGGGTGAAGCCATAGCGATATCGGAAAAATATAAACTACTCACAACAAGATGTGCTTATCACTGCACTTCTCCAGTCTTCACTTTAGCACACATTGAAGAAAGGAGCAACAGGAATGTTTGTGCTCACCCAAAGGCAAGAGAGAATCATAGAATCATAGAGTTGGAAGAGAGACCACAAGGGCCATCCAGTCCAACCCCCTGCCAAGCAGGAAACACCATCAAAGCATTCCTGACAGATGGCTGTCAAGCCTCCGCTTAAAGACCTCCAAAGAAGGAGACTCCACCACACTCCTTGGCAGCAAATTCCACTGTCAAACAGCTCTTACTGTCAGGAAGTTCTTCCTAATGTTTAGGTGGAATCTTCTTTCTTGTAGTTTGAATCCATTGCCCGTGTCCGCTTCTCTGGAGCAGCAGAAAACAACCTTTCTCCCTCCTCTATATGACATCCTTTTATATATTTGAACATGGCTATTATATCACCCCTTAACCTTCTCTTCTCCAGGAGAAACTTGTGGCACCTTAAAGACTAACACATTCATTACAACATATGTTTTTGTGGGCTACAGTGCATTTCATCTGATGTATGACATGCTATCTTGAGTTGCAGGTAGTGAAATTGTTGGGCAGAAGGAAATGAAATACAGACCAATCCTGATGGTGATAATTACTTTATGAATAGTGACTATTCACACATAAACAGTCATTAACAACACAGATATCTTTGCATTGGCAAGCCAAATCAGATCCTCTTCAAGGAGGGTACACGTTGCACTCGGGCCCCCCAGGCATCTCCTACCTCTTGGTGTGGGCAGGGCTATGCCCTGCTCCACTCCGGTTGGTCGTTTCACAGTCACTTGGTCCCTAAAGCCAATGGCTTGGCTTGGGGGGTCGCCGTGAAAGATTATTTAACCCCTTTGCAATGTTTGCTGGACCTCTCTGCCTTCGTGCAGCGGATCACTCGCCCACCTACCCCCTTCATCTGGTGTGTTGGCCTTACTATGGATGTTATTGGTTGCCTGTTTTGCCGTGGGGGCCTGGTAGGAATTATTTCCATCTGGCAGATTGGCAGAGCCATTTGGTTTTCGCCTACCATGTAGCAATTGTCACAATTTTGTAAGGTTTGGTGGTTAGGCATTGGATCAGCAACATGTGAGGAGAGGGAGTGCAGCCATCACCTGCCCCTCCAAGCTCAAGGGTATTCCGTTAAAGCAGCCTTTCTCAACCTTGGGTCCCCAGATGTTGTTGTACTACAACTCCCATCATCCCTGACCACTGGTCCTGCTAGCTAGGGATGATGGGAGTTGTAGGCCAAAAACATCTGGGGACCCAAGGTTGAGAAAGGCTGCATTAAAGGAATCAGGGGTTGGCCTGGGTCTTGTCTGAAACCCTGTGGTAGGGGCTAGGGCCATACTAGGACCCCACAGGGCACTGGGGGTGAGCTCGAGTTGGTTCACATTGGCGGGGCTCCCTCTGGCAGTGTTTCACCCTTTTATCAGATTCCCCATGATGCAGGTGGGAGTCTAATATAGTTTGGATGATTCCAGTGCTTAATCCAATACCACTCACATTCTGTATTCAATAAAGTTGTGGCCTAAATTTTGCCCAGTAACTTAAACTAAAATCCCCTGTCACTGTGTCTTCATTTTTGGGGGGTGGTTGGGGGTGTCGAAGCGCAATCAACTAATGAAGTTATTAACAGCAGCACGGATGCTATTAGCCCAGAGATGCAAAGAAGAATCCCCCTACCAGAGAGGAATGGCAAACCAAACTGTTGGACTACGCCGAAATGGCAAAACTGACCGGAAAACTCGGGGACCAAGAAGACAAAAACTTCAAGAAAAAAATGGGACAAATTTATAGTTTATCTAGGAGACCACTGCAAGCAGATGAAAACATTAGCAGGAATTTTAATCCCACTTGTAATGTAACAAATACTATGGATAATATGGATAGATATAAAACGCAGATTGCGAAATAATATGCAGTTGAAAACGTTGAGAATAGGACCCATAGAAGGGATGGGAGGAAGTCTCGAGATTCAGAGAAATCTCTTTATGTGGATATGTATGTGGTTTTGTTATAAATTTATATATGTAAAATAAAACAAAAAAGATCAAAAAAACTATTAAGGAGTTTATCAGTATCACATTGTCTTTCTTAACTTCCACTGTTAATTGAGTACATATCATAATCTGGACTTTTCTGCATTGCATTTGCCTCTAATCTCACTGCTTACTATTATAAGCCAAGCCACCAGGTGCACTCAAACCTGCGACTCATGCTAAGACTTCATGCATCTGAGGAAGTGGACTTAAATGAATAGCACAAGTCGATGCTGACAGGCAACAGAACAGCTTTTTGAGGCGTGCTAATAACTTGCAGCAACTTATTACTGGGAGCCAGTACAGTGGAACCCCGGGTTACGCACGCGATCCGTTCCAGGTCGCCGTGCATAACACGGGCGGGCGTAACTCGAACGCACGTTAAAAAAAAAAAACCGAAAACCCGGAACTCGCGCGATTTGAGTGCTTCTGCGCATGCGCAAAGTGTGCAGAAGCATTCTGCGCATCCAGCAGTCGTGCACACTCCCGCTCGCTCCGGAAAACACTTCCGGGGGTGGGAGTGCGTATCCCAAACGTACGCAATACGGAGCGTACGCAACATGAAGTATGACTGTAATGTTTTCAGCAGCATTGTGGTAAGAGTTTTGTTTACACGGTTCGTTCCACAATATAATTTGCAGACAACATTCATTTACTCACAGCGGGGATCTCGATTCCCTTTCCTTAGAGCAGGGGTAGGCAACCTAAGGCCCGGGAGCCGGATGTGGCCCAGTCGCCTTCTCAATCTGGCCCACAGACAGTCTTGGAATCAGCATGTTTTTACATGAGTAGAATGTGTCCTTTTATTTAAAATGCATCTCTGGGTTATTTGTGGGGCATCGGAATTCGTTCATTCCCCCCCCCATATAGTTTGGCCCACCACATTTTCTGAGGGATGGGGGACCGGCCCACAGCTGAAAAAGGTTGCTGACCCCTGCCTTAGAGCAACTTCTTAATACCAGTAAATGAAAGAACGTCTCCTTTCTGGCTGGTTTCAGATGCAGGGAATGGATCCTAAATGGAATAGCTTGGAGTTTCTTGCATGTGTTTTGCAACTTCCGAAGTCCGGGAACATGAGGATGGCTCTCATGCACTTTCCCTTGAACTTCTGTCACGCTGCTCCTCATAATTTAAGACCACGGTTGCTTAGATTAAAAATGGGAACACTGTGTTTATATCCATGCAGTGCAACACTAAACAAAAAGCAAACTTGTAGGAAAGCACTTGGATTCAAAAGAGAAATAAAACAGGCCATGAGCTTGACTTCACCGCAGCACAAGCAAAACAGCTCTGAGTGCTTCCATTTGAGCACAAGCTCTTGAGCAAATATTTGTGCCACATATTTATCCTGCATCTCAGTTTGTCCTTGCTTTTGTGTTTCTTTTTTGGAACCACCTTCTGATGGTGTCGGAGGATGCAAGGCTAAGAGCCAACTTATACAGTCAGCAGAAATAAGTTGCAAATCTTTTCGTGGGCTGTGCCTATTCAGGCTGCAGAGGTGGGAAGGTGCATATTTGAATCTTCTCTCATTGATAATTTCTTTTCTTTTTTTTCTTTTTTTCAAAAGATTTTTTTATTTTCAAATACAACAATACAAATATACACACTACAAATAACAACAAAAAACAACAACATCAATACAAATATATCTAAATTTCACTTACACTATCTTTTACATTGTCTTGGTGACTTCCTTACATCCTCTCCTTCTGCGTACATTGTATGACATCTGCAGTAATTCCCTAACCTCATGTTAAGACATAAGTTTTTTAACTTATTCAACTATTTCTATACATTTCCAATCTGTAGCCTATTTCTTCTATCTGCTCTTTTCTTAAACCTTTATCTTTGCATAAGATCTTAAATAATCCTTAAATTTCTTCCATTCTTTCTCCACCGCGTCATCCCTCTGGTCTCGGAGTTTCCCGGTCAGTTCTGCGAGCTCCATATAGTCCATCATTTTCATCTGCCATTCTTCCACTGTCGGTATCACTTCAGTCTTCCAATTCTTTGCTATTAACATCCTTGCGGCTGCCGTGGCATACATAAAAATTACTCTATCTTTTTCTGGGATTTCTTGGTTAACAATGCCCAGCAAGAAGGCCTCTGGTTTTTTAATAAATGTGTTTTTCAAAACCTTTTTCAGTTCATTATAAATCATCTCCCAGAAGTCTCTTACTTTCGGGCATGTCCACCACATGTGGAAAAAGGTACCTTCTACTTGTTTGCATTTCCAACACTTATTGCAAGAACCATGATAAATTTTAGCTAATTTAACCGGTGTTAAATACCATCTGTACATCATTTTCATCAGGTTCTCTCTCAAAGTATTAGATGCTGTAAATTTAATGCCTATTTTCCACATTTTTCCCAGTCCTCCCGTGGATAATTTCATACCCTCCAACATTTATCTGATGAAAATAGGGACATATTTATTCTTATTCTTATTATTATTATTATTATTATTATTATTATTATTATTCTCCACCCATGTGACAGCTTTCAACTCTGGGCAGCTTCCAACATATATAAAAACAAAATGAAACAATAAACATTAAAAACCCCTATACAGTATAGGGCTCCGTTTAAATGTCTTCTAAAGGCTGTATAGTTACTTAGCTCCTTGACTTGGGCAGGGGGGTTGAAGTGTCACATAATTGATTCCCTCCAACATTTCTCTGATGAAAATAAGGGTGTCCTAAGGAAAAGCGGGACATTCTGGGATCAAATCTGTAAATCTGAGGCTGTTCCTTGAAAACAGGGTCACTTGGAGGGTCTGTAATTCTATTTATATATTTCAGTAAAAAGATCTGCATAACAGCAAGATGGATTTAGCCAAACTTTCTCTTTGATGAGCTTGCTTTCTGTTCAGAGGAAGCCACATCCACCCTTTTTGGGCAGGATTAAAACATGCAACACCCGCGCTTTCCACCGGAAGCAGTGCAGTCCTGGAAAAGTGTTGCAGTTTAAATCTGCTCATGGTATAAAGTGGCCCCGAGTGACATAGGACTCAGGCTACATTAGTCAAAATACAGCATTATAAATGCACTATAACACCGTGGCACTAGATGGTGCTGCAGAGCTGAAATCGCAACTCAATGATATTTTCAATTGTGAGCTTTACAACTTTTTTTGCAGAGCATATCCAGAGCGTTTTTTTAATAGCTGTGTAGATCTAGCCATAGAGAGGGTGGCAACATGAGAACGGGCCTTTTCTGCAGTGTCTCCCTGTCTATGGAATGCTCTCTCCAGGGAAGTTCGCCTGGCGCCTTCATTATACACCTTTAGGCGCCAGGCAAAAACATTCCTTTTTAACCAGGACTTTGGCTGATTGACATCCGATGCCCTTTTAACATGTGTTGGGGAGAGGGGGGTTATTGGGTTGTTCTTGTTTTTATTGTGTATTTTGTGTTTTTATGATGTGTTTTTATGCTGTAACCGCCCTGAGACCTGCGGGTCTCGGGTAGTACAGTGGTACCTCGCAAGACGAATGCCTCGCGCAACGAAAAACTCGCTAGACGAAAGGGTTTTGCGATTTTTTAGGTGACTCGCAAGACGTAATTTTCTATGGCCGTGACTCGCAAAACGAAGGCGTTTCGTTCCGCGAGGCATTCATCCACAAGGCATTCGTCTTGTGCGGTACCACTGTAAGAAGAAGTGTGGGAGCCTGAACCCCGCTGCGAGGAGGGCGGCGGCGGCAACGGGAGAGCGGGGAGAGCAAGCGGGGAGAGCGGGCGGCGGGAGAGGGAGAGCGGGGAGAGCAGCCTGCCTGACAACAACACTCCCCCTCCTGCTTCCCCTCAGGCACAGCTCAAGCCCGGTCAGGACGACAGGGCCGGGCAGCCCGGCAGAGGAGGAGCTGGGAGTTGCTGCTGCTGCTGCTGCTGCCGGCAACAGGCCAAGACCTTTTTTTGCCCATAGGAGTGCATTAATTAAATTTCAATGCATTCCTATGGGAAACCGTGCTTCGCAAGGCGAAATTATCGCAAAACGAAAGGACTCACAGAACGAATTAATTTCGTCTTGCGAGGCACCACTGTATACAAATTTAATAAATAATAAGAAAGGCTAAAAGCTGTGACCACCAGCAACAACTTGAACCATGAAAGGGATTGGTGCGACTACGTGACACTGTTATAAGAATTTTAAGGTATATATGGTCAAAGGCCTGGAAACGATGCCTTATGAGGAACGGCTTAGAGAGCTGGGTATGTTTAGCCTGGAGAAGAGAAGGTTAAGGGGTGATATGATAGCCATGTTCAAATATATAAAAGGATGTCATATAGAGGAGGGAGAAAGGTTGTTTTCTGCTGCTCCAGAGAAGCGGACACGGGGCAATGGATTCAAACTACAAGAAAGAAGATTCCACCTAAACATTAGGAAGAACTTCCTGACAGTAAGAGCTGTTCGACAGTGGAATTTGCTGCCAAGGAGTGTGGTGGAGTCTCCTTCTTTGGAGGTCTTTAAGCAGAGGCTTGACAGCCATCTGTCAGGAATGCTTTGATGGTGTTTCCTGCTTGGCAGGGGGTTGGACTGGATGGCCCTTGTGGTCTCTTCCAACTCTATGATTCTAGATTCTATGAGAACACTGTCCAACCATCTCATCCTCTGTCGTCCCCTTCTCCTTGTGCCCTCCATCTTTCCCAACATCAGGGTCTTTTCTAGGGAGTCTTCTCTTCTCATGAGGTGGCCAAAGTATACAAATATGTAAACCACATGTCTGAAACCCACAGAAAAGTCCTGAAACCATTTTCTCTCTCCCAAAATGACCTCAAATATTTCTCTGCAAGGTCGAAGGAAATGGGAAATCTCCCCATTGTCTCTTTCACAAATCCTGTCTTAAGGGCACATTTAAGATATGAATAGGGTGGGAGCCTGTGACCTGTGACCTGGATTCAGGAATTGAGTAACAAAAGAATGGCCAGGATGCCCAGGTAATTGAATCAAGCAACGTAGCAGACAAGAGAAAAAAACAACACACTCAGATTTCTGTTGTGGTCCACCCCTCCTATGATAAATTTGGGGAGGTGGTCATGGGACACACCCCTTCTGTGATGTATGTATGATGTTTCTAGGGGTGGTCTAGAGTTTGAGAGTGAGCAATTTAAAAAGTCTATATAAGGGCGGGCACAACTTTTGTTCTGGGTTCCTCCTCATTCGTGCTTGTGGTGAGTGAGGACCCTGTTGGAACAGTTTAATAAAGATCAGGCTTAATAGCTGCTTTACTTCTCAATATTCTCTGGTTGGTCTCTGTAATTTTCTCCTACCGATAGAGAACCTACAAAAGGACTCTATATGGGCTCTTGGGTACCCCATAAGGGAAAAGGAGCAGTTTTTCCCCATAACAACACCGAACTCAGGCAAAAGGCACAGACCTTGCTCCATGCTACCACTTTCCAAATGCATTGAAAGGCAAAGGGTTAAGGCAAAGTGACCCTCCTTTGTTGTCTTAATATATGGCAGATACTTGATATCCAGCTACTAGTATCGGCCAGTACTGCTGAAAGGCATAAAGGAACTTGGTTCCTGCAACAGGCGTTCACCCAATAAAGGCTATCATTTTACCCACTTTGTCCTCTAAAAGCCAATACTACTCGCAGCTATCAAATGTCCCCACAAACATTAGGACAAACAGTGTGTGGGAGCCATAA
The DNA here is from genome assembly GCA_900245905.1 of Lacerta viridis. Classification (NCBI taxonomy): domain Eukaryota; kingdom Metazoa; phylum Chordata; class Lepidosauria; order Squamata; family Lacertidae; genus Lacerta; species Lacerta viridis. Next base: position 511,803 of record OFHU01002335.1, on the reverse strand, counting down.
AAGGAATGAAATATGTACACATGCATGCTCCTTCTGAAAACATACGAGGACGGAAAAATAAAAATAAAAATGTGATTTCTGAGCAGCTTGTTCAATACAGGTCCTGCTTAGGGGGAAAGTGTTTTAATATGTTATATTTATTCAATTATTCACCAATGTAACCAAAGAAAGGGAGCTGAGCTCTGAGAATATATTCCTAAAACCAGTGGGGGGTTTTCTAAAAAAAATGTTCAGGGATACTCTCAAGAAAATCACCATTTTATGGTTCAAATTGAGGGAAATAAATACAGTCAATGGACAAAAGTACAACGATTCACAAAATGTTTAGGGGTGTGCATACCCCTGTGTACCCCCAGAAAAAAGCACTGCCTAAAACGTAAAATTATCTATTGGATAAAACTTGACAGAGGTGGAAAGACAAATGGTAAAAGAAAACGGGGAATACACTCGAGCTTTGCCAACTTGAGAGGAGGAGACATTAACAATTCATAGAGCAATCCCCAAACCGGCGACTTGAAAGATGTCCCATCGGGGATATCCTGTTGGGATTCCTTCTGTCCCTTTAAATCCCTCCTTAAAGCCTACTTTCTCCACAATTGTGTTTTCTGCACCCACAACGTGACGCCTTTTCTACCACTTAACTCCTAGTGTTTCTGTTTTCGCTGCTCCTTCCTCAAACCTCCAATCTTTCCCTTTAGGTAAAAAAAGGTAAAGGAACCCCTGGACGGTTAAGTCCAGTCGAAGGCGACTATGGGGTTACGGCGCTCATCCGCTTGCAGGCCGAGGGAGGTGCAGGAGAAGGTCCAATCAAAGGTCCAAATAATTGAATCAAAAAAGGAAGGAAGGAAGGAAGGAAGGAAGGAAGGAAGGAAGGAAGGAAGGAAGGAAGATGGTTCGCAAATGCATGTTTGGTTTAAAGTGGGGTTTAGGTCTAAAAAGGTTGATGTCCATCCATCACCTTGCTTGAATGGACAGTGCTCTTTAAAACACACCCTGTGCTTCTATTCAGCTGTAGAGTGTCGGGGGAAAACTAGGAAGGTTTTCATCTTGTGTTCTTGAACTTGTCACTGTCACTGTCGAATCACAGGATTTCTCAGGGACTTTTTGACAATGCTGCAGCACAGGAACAGACCCCAGGGGCTTGCTCCATTAAAATAAGATTCCCAGGCAGTTCTTCAGCAGATGACTCAGTGTGGAAAGGGTTCCCTGGAGGTAGAAAGCTTGTAAAATGCCATTCTACATATATATATGAGGCACAATGGAGACTACTGTATTTCCTTGATACATGGCTTATTTACACATATATACAGTTGTACCTTGGTAGTTGAACACCTTAGTTGTCAAACAAATTGGCTCCTGAATATCTCAAAACCAGAAGTGAGTGTTCCGGTTTGCGAACGTTTTTTGGAAGCCGATCATCCACTTCCACGGCAACTTCCACGGCTTCCAAATGACTACAGGAAGCTGCTGCAGCCAATTGGAAGCCATGCCTTGATTTTCGAACTGTTTCATGAGTCGAACGGACTCCCAGAATGGATGAAATTCAAGAACCAAGGTACGACTGTACAGCCTGCATTGGAGGGGTTCACAGCAGCAACACCCCAAAAGGGTCTTATTTCTCCCATAGCCACGGGCTTGGATTCAAGCAGATATCCAGCATGGTTCTCTCTCTCTCTCTCTCTCTCTCTCTCTCTCTCTCTCTCTCTTTGCTGCTTTCCTTCTAGGCCACATCACTGCTCCCCAAAAGCTAAACTTGGGCTTTATATGTTGAGGAAGGAGGCCCCAGCCATTTCCCATCTTGCACCGTGCCCCTTCATCCCCCTAAATAGCTCATCGCCCAGGTTCATCACCTCACCAGGAGGCTAACCTGGTCATCCCAAGAATTAGAAGCCTTTGTTAAATTCCAACACCTGATGGATCCAGGGATTAGAACAGTCTGGTGTCCAGCTTAACATCCTGAACTGATGACAATTGTAAACAGAGCTGCCACCATTTCAGGCTGAGAACATACATTTTAAAGAGTTGTAGCACATGCTAACACTCTGTAAATGATAGATATATCAATGCAGGGCCAGCCCAAGACCCTTTGGCACCTGAGACAAACCACCAAATGGTGCTCCCTCTTGCCTACACCAGTATCTGCTACCCCACAATGTGGGGAAAACCACAAAGCCAGCTAATGCCTCTCCATAGCTCCATCCTTATTTCAGACATCGTCATATATTGGTATATTGTGAGGTTTAACTGGTGATGTTGAAAACCAAATATCGCCCAGCCCTACTGTTTGCCTCAACATAGTTCCATCCTTATTTCAGACATCGTGATACATCACTGCATCACAATGTTTAGCTGGTGATATATCACAATGTTGAAAACCAGATATCTCCCAGCCCTAATGCCAGCACAGCAGAGGAATTTGCTTCTAGAAGAAGAAGAAAAGTTTGGATTTGATATCCCGCTTTATCACTACCCGAAGGAGTCTCAAAGCGGCTAACATTCTCCTTTCCCTTCCTCCCCCACAACAAACACTCTGTGAGGTGAGTGGGGCTGAGAGACTTCAGAGAAGTGTGACTAGCCCAAGGTCACCCAGCAGCTGCATGTGGAGGAGCGGGGAAGTGAACCCAGTTCACCAGATTACGAGTCCACCGCTCTTAACCACTACACCACACTGGCTCTAGTTCACAACTTCTTCTTTATTTTTATTTTTACCTTACCGTGGAAAAACAAAGTAGGTGTGCATTTTAATTAATAATTCTGAATGATGGTCCACTACCACAATGGCAGAAATTCTACCTTAAGGCAGGCTGGGAAGCTAGATGGTTAAGTAGGCATGAAATTTAATTTAGAGGGATGGAACAACAATGCATGATAGCTGGCTAGTTTCCCCTACTGAGCTGCGCCTGACTGCAAAAGAGATAGTACAAACTCATTTTTCTAAATGGCCTGGAGAGAAAGCCATTTTAATAATCAGAAACAAGGATAAATGGCAGCTCTAAAAGAATAGCAACTATTAAACTATTAAATAGTAATAGTATTATTATTGACCTACATGAGGCTACTTTGACAGCCCAGGGCCGGTTTATGCAACCGACAGGACGAATCATAAAGCTGTTCCTGGACCGTACCATTTCCAGGTACAGCTATATGTGTATGTGGACTGTTCCATTTTTTAATGCTTCTCTATCAAAACAAAAGCAATATTTTTATTATTTTAAAAAGTATGTATCAGGGACAAGGGTTCGGCTTAACTTCCCAATTGTAAGTTAAACACTAGCTATTTTATCAAGAATTGACCTTAAAAAAGGAAAAGGAAAAGGACTGCTGGACAGTTAAGTCCAGTCACAGGTGACTATGGGGTTGCGGTGCTCATCTCACTTTCAGACCAAGAGAGCCGGCATTTGTCCACAGACAGCTTTCCGGGTCATGTGGCCAGCAGGACTAAACCACTTCTGACATGATGGAAAATGGTGATGGAAGCCAAAGCACACAGAAATGCCATTTACCTTCCGGCCACAGTGGCACCTATTTATCTACTTACACTGGTCTGGTTTCGAACTGCTAGGTTGGCAGGAGCTGGGACAGAGCAACAGGAGCTCAGCCCATCGCAGGGATTCGAACCGCCAACCTTCCGATCAGCAAGCCCAAGAGGCTCAGTGGTGTAGCCCACAGCACCACCTGCGTCCATTCACCTAAGCAGCTAGCCTGCTAATGGGAGGCAATCGGTCAAGAGCATGTGTCAGGGACACCTCAGCTGAATCATTTGCACTGGTTGCCCATATGTTACCAGGCCATAAGAACATAGGAAAGTCTGCTGGATCAGGTCAAAGGCCCATCTAATCTAGCATCCTGTTCTCACAGTGGCCAAGCAGATGCCAATGGGAAACCTGCAAGCAGGATTCAAGCACAAACGCATTCACCCCTCCTGTGGTTTCCATCAATTGGTATTCAGCAGCACAGGAGACAACTCCTAGGGGATGAGGTCCCTTCGACCCCCCCCCAATAAAATATTTGAGGTGGCCAGGGGCCAGGAGTGCCAACTTGGCCTTACGACCATGGGCACCTGAGGCGGTGGGTGCCATGCAATGTGCATCGAAATGTGTGGGTGCCTGGCCCCTTCATGGGGAATTTTGTGGGTTCTCGGGCAACCAAGGCCCCAGGGTGTTGGCACCTATGCCAGGGGGCCTCAAGATTAATGAGCATTGCCATTCTAATGGTGTGTGTGCATCACATCGTTTCTGGGGATCAATTATGTGGGGTGGGGCTTACCTGTCCCCCTCAATATTTTATGTAGGTTGGCACCTCTGTTCAGAAGCATTGCTACCTATGGTTCATCCTGGGACATTCAACTTAATTAGCTTTTGACACTTGGCTTAATTAGTTAAGTCAGGTATGTCAGTTAAGTCAGGTTCCCCAGAGTGGATGGGGTACCTTGGCTTCATTAAAGGATCTGATTATTTCCTGGTTTTAACACCCCAATCCTTAATTAAATTCTAACACCTACTGGACCTGGGAGCAGTGAGAGATTTTACTTTCTTGGGCTCCACGATCACTGCAGATGGTGACAGCAGTCACGAAATTAAAAGATGCCTGCTTCTTGGGAGGAAAGCAATGACAAACCTAGACAGCATCTTAAAAAGCAGAGACATCACCTTGCCGACAAAGGTCCGTATAGTTAAAGCTATGGTTTTCCCAGTAGTAATGTATGGAAGTGAGAGCTGGACCATAAAGAAGACTGATCGCCGAAGAATTGATGCTTTTGAATTATGGTGCTGGAGGAGACTCTTGAGAGTCCCATGGACTGCAAAAAGATCAAACTTATCCATCCTTAAAGAAATCAGCCCTGAGTGCTCACTGGAAGGACAGATCCTGAAGTTGAGGCTCCAGTACTTTGGCCACCTCATGAGAAGAGAAGACTCCCTAGAAAAGACCCTGATGTTGGGAAAGATGGAGGGCACAAGGAGAAGGGGACGACAGAGGATGAGATGGTTGGACAGTGTTCTCGAAGTGACTAGCATGAGTTTGGGAGGCAGTGAAAGATAGGCGTGCCTGGCGTGCTCTGGTCCATGGGGTCACGAAGAGTCAGACACGACTGAACAACAACAAAAGCACCCACACAGTCCTAACACTATGTAGAGCAGTGTTTCCGAAACTTGGGTCTCCAAATGTTTTTGGACTGCAATTCCCATTATCCCTGACCACTGGTCCTGCTAGCTAGGGATGATGGGAGCATCATTCAAAAACAGCCGGAGACCCAGGTTTGGGAAACACTGGTGTAGAACAATGTTCGCAGGACAGCAATCAGCTTTTTGCATTTGGAAAAGAAGTGTTCATTAACGACAGTTTTGCTTTGCTCCAATCTATTTCCCTTTTTGAGAACAGTAAATTCAGGACCTTATCTGAGGGGATAAACGTACAGCCTTTTATACACCGGCCAATAATCTAATCATGGGAAATGCTGATGTGCCCTTTATTTCTGCTCGTTTCAGCTCTTGCTCAGCTGACTGGAAAATACTCTGGTGCTTTAACATATTACAAAACGTGTAGCTATTTAAGCACCACAGTCTCAGTTGCTAATGTGTCAGTGTGAACTCACTGGGCCAAATTCAGCCGTGATGCAACTCTACCGACAGCCATGGAATTGGCCACATTATCTTGCAATGTATATCAGATCAGCAGTTCAGGGTCCTAGTATTAGTCAAAGTGAGGCAGCTTGCTCAGGTAGCAGACGTTGGAGGGCAGTAACCTCCTTCCACCACTGCCCCCGGAGTCCCCTAAACTAGCCTCCTCTGTACCTCCTAAGCTATCATGCTCTCCTCAGGCATGGTGAAGGATATTCTTCCATCATCGGTGTTGAAGTAATTCCATTGCCAGTCCAGTCAAGTTGTGTCTATGGGATGAAGAGGGTGTTGGAAATGCAACAGCAGACATCATTCAGTTAATAACTTATCAGTTAATTCTCTTGTGTTAAAATCAACTAGCCCAAGAAGGAGATGGGCGGAGCTTTGCAAACAGGCATGGTGCCATGATATTTACTCAGGCAGAATATGTTTTGATTGGTTGTGAGGGAGTTTTTCTCTCTTATGTTTAGTTGAATGTCTTCCTGCTATGTACAAGGCCTGACTTAAGCAAAAGGAAACGTCTCTGTTCCTTTCTCCTCAAATTATACCAATTTTTTTTTTCAGTTTCCTCAATAAAGTGTTTCCAAGACTCTCTGCCCTCCGTCTGCATTATTTAAGTGGTTTTGCTAACGGAGCAAACCATCTTTTCTTTCATCTCAGGCTGTAGTTATCTGAAATCATGTTTAATACCTCTGACAAAGAGATATAGTAGAAATGTTTGGATTTTAAAAGAAAGAAACATATTTTTGGTTGCGCAAGATATAAATCTGTATTGTTATAACGCCAATATTAAAAGTAAAACAGGATGAGCACTTGGGAGAGGGGGATGTTGGGTTCTGCTTCACTTACCATATTTTTTGCTCCATAAGACGCACCTTTTTCCTCCTAAAAAGTAAGGGAAAATATCTGTGTGTCTTATGGAGCGAATGGTGGTCCCTGGAGCTGAATTGCCCAGGGGCCAAAAGAGGATCATGCTTTTTATTTTACAAAGAGAAAAGGGGGTGTTGAAAGGACCCCGCTCAGCAGCTGATCGGGAGAGAGATAAGAGTCCCCGGCTCCCTTTCAGCCCCGCCCTCCTTTGTTGAATGTGCTGCAGAGGGAGGTTGTTTGTTTCCCCAGCGACATGTGACTGGCTGATTAGATTATCTGTCTGGAAACTGTAGAAAAGGCTCCCTTTCCTTTAGAAGCTGCAGAAATGTGAGTTGAACCCCATAAAAATGGGGCTTTTCCTCTTTGCTTTTCCCCCTTTGCAAAAGGAGCTTTGCTTTTCCCCCTTTGCAAAAAAAGCTGCAAAACTTTTAGCTGATCCTCAAAAAACCAGGGCTTTTCCCTTTGCAAAAAAAGCTGCAAAACTTTGAGCTGATCCTCAAAAAAACCAGGGCTTTTCCCTTTGCAAAAAAAGCTGCAAAACTTTGAGCTGATCCTCAAAAAAACAGGGCTTTTCCCTTTGCAAAAAAGCTGCAAAACTTTGAGCTGATCCTCAAAAAAAACAGGGCTTTTCCCTTTGCAAAAAAAGCTGCAAAACTTTGAGCTGATCCTCAAAAAAACAGGGCTTTTCCCTTTGCAAAAAAAAGCTGCAAAACTTTTAGCTGATCCTCAAAAAAAGAGGGCTTTTAGAGGAGAAATACCAGAAAAATATTTTTCTTCTTGTTTCCTCCTCTAAAAACTTTTTTCTGACACAGACACTTTCTTTTTAGTTGCATTATTATGCTATCAACCTGTGTGGGCATAGACAGGAATATTTAAAGAAAACAGCCATACCTAACACACTCTAACTTCCAATTAAGGTTGAAACATCAGCCAACTTCAAAGAGAACACTTTTTTGCCATCAGTAGTTCAATATAGACAACCGTTGCTCCAGTTTGGAATGCTGACATCTCTGCAAAGGAATGAAGACGGACTCACATTTGACTGCAATCTGCTGTGACAGATACATTTTTTTTTCATTAACCCCCCAAACCTCATGAAATTCCTGACACTTTGCTGGTGGTAATTGCCTACATGTGTGCATTCGTTTCATATCCAATTGCAAACGGTTGTACTGGAAAAAGACGATTTCAAGGAAGGTTGTGCGAATCTACATGTATCTGGATTATTATGATTATGATTATGATTATTAATTGAATTTATACACCGCCCGGCACCCAGAGGGTCTCAGGGTGGTTTACAGAAAAGATCAGAATATATAAAATCAAAATAAAAACAATAACCCAATAACACCCCCCAAATTTCAATTTCAATCACTTTATTTCAGCTTTAAGCTCATATAAAACAATACTAAGACAAATACACACATTAAATTTAAAAATTAATGACAATAAAAGCCTTAATAAAGATACAAAATTAAATATGGGAATTATAAGGAAACACCCCCCCCCCAAAAAAGAGCCACATTTTAAAAGGGTATAGGATTGGCAAGAGTTGCAAGAAAGCTGGTTCCACAATAAGGATGCCAAATTTTGCTTTAAAAGGGTATATTGTCTCCACCCACTCCCGGGATGCTGAAGGGGAGCAGAGCTGAGAGATGGAAACTGACAGGTCAGAATCAAAGCCAAGGCAGAATCAAATGGATCAAAGATGGAATCAGGTGGGATATGGATGGGGCATGATGAAACATGGAGTTTACTGGTTGCAGAGGTAGCCCTAGTACTGATTTCCTAACACCTTTTAGGCAAGGAGAGTCAGAAGCATAGGAAGGTCAGGTGGTACCCAGTGCGGAAAATTTCTTGTCACCCCCCCACCCATTGATTCCCCCCCCTGCAAAAATGGTTTTATGTTATTTCATATTTTCTTACAAAGGAATAATAACAAGTAATAATAATAAAAAAACTTTTATTTATATCCCGCCCTCCCCGGCCAAAGTCGGGCTCAGGGTGGCTAACATCAGATACATAACATTGGTATAAAATCAAACAATAATTAAATTACCTCCTAAAAACATCTCAAAATCAAATTAAAGTCTAATTAGATGGCTTTCCACAGGGTTAGGGTTGGGAACAGTAAGTGCTCCACTGAACTGAAATTTCAGCCTTCACGACATAGGAAAACAGCCAAGTAAACAGCTATTTTGGTGGAGGAGGGTCAAGATATTAACCGATATGCATGAAATTTCATATATAGCTATATAATCCCTAGTATAGTAAGATAAGACCTTTGGAGCAGGCATTTTTTTAAAAAAAGTTTTTTTATGAACCGCCCTAGTAGGGCAGTAATTGTTCCTTGATAATTTGTCACCCCCTCCATTATGGAACATGGGGCGTTCCACCCCCTACGCCCCATGAGGAGAGTGCTACGACCTGTTCTTTCAAAATCCGCACCATCCTGAATTTTGCAGTGCAGTTCTGCAACCGAGTAAAGTATGCAGAAATTCATGTGCAAGGAAAAGTGTGCATATCAATATCGATGGTCCCTTTACCTTTAAACATCCCATAAGCAAATCAGAATGAATGCTCAATAAGGACCAGATACTGCCTTGAAGCATAAGCTTTGTTCTGGCAAATCAGTATGGATGTGGGATAAATAAGGATGGTTACAAAGTGAGCCATTCCCTATGGAAAAAGCAAAAGTGTTTGCCCCATGAATCTGTGCAACTAAGGGATGACTCCTGGCTGTGATTCAAATGTCTTCTAGGTAATGCTGTCCTCTCCAAAGGGTGGAGCTGGAGACATTTCTAGGTGTGATGAGTAACAGAATGACTCTGACGCCCCACTCGAGAACAGGAGCCAGTGCTGGGAAGCCGAGTCACAAAAATATGTGCCTCATGACTGGCTTGGGCTTTCTGTATGAGTCACCTGACCTCGACATGAGAGCCTGCCAAGGCTGGATTATTTTTTAAAACAAAAAGAAGAAAAATCTGGCTTTATCGTTCCCTCGGGTTTTACATTGCTGAGCAGCCATTCTAGAAAAGGACAACCGTGGTAACAAAAACCACCTTCTTGGGTGGGGTGGGGGGCTATTGCCAATGGGCTCATTCTGGGTGCTCAGATAACATGGCATCAATGCTTTTGTGGCTAAATAAGCAAAGCGCCAATGTGCTAACCATTTACAGAGCTTTTGTAACTAGTCATTAGACAAATCGCCAGCCTTTGTTTTCACACTTAATCCTTAAAACCACTTATTTTATCGCACCCAGCAACGCAGGGGAAGCCAGAGCAAATGAATCAATAACACCGAGCTGAATTATGACAGTAAAAATTCCACCGCTATCAGGAAATGGCTTTGCTCTGGCCCAGCAGGTTATTAGCAGCAATGTATCACTTGTTTTAATGGGGAGCTGGGCTTACAGCACAACCAGAGACTGTTCCAAAGCTCTTTGAATTATGGGGGAGGAGGCTGGTTTGTCTTCCAGGAAAGGGACCCACGGTGGCATTATCTGTCTATTGACACTAAACTGAGAAACGCCAAATGTTAAACAGACGCTAGGGCTCTTCCAGAAAACCTTGAAGTAGGCTTGGAGGGTGTTATTTGAAAAGGGAGGAAAGGAAAACCTTAGCAACAAGGGGGAATACACATAGCATAGTGGCAGCAGCTCCTTTTTGCTAAAGAATTCTCCAGTCGTGAGCCAACCTGAACCACCAGCAGTTTGGCGTTTGATTTTTTTAGTACTGTCACCAGAAATTACGATTAGAATTTGAAGCAAATGCAGAGAGAGGTTTCCACAAGTCTAAAATGTCTGGCTTTTCTTGTTGGAATGCATCAAAGCTACTGTGCACGGGCTGAAAGTTCAGGAACTCATGGTTTAGTAATACTCATTTTATTTATTTATTTATTTATTTATTTAAATCCTTTATATGTCATCGTGTCATTCAGTCTTCTTTTCATGATATTGGACATAATGCTAAACTATCAACTGTTCTCCCTTCTGCACTGCCAGGAGCCAGTTTAACAAGCCATTGGCTGCAGTTGTTTTTAACCTGAATGTCGTTCATGTTAACCACAGTTTGTCAGTTCAGATGAAACAGCAAACAGTGGTTAAGCAAAAGTTCCCAAATCCTTCCAGGCTCCTTAGCACAGAAAAAAACCTAGTTCACTTTGGGACTACTGGGGCACAGCCCTCCCCAAGAGAATGGCAAGCATTTAAAAAAAAATCCCTCCCAAATCTCAAAGCCACACACTCTTTCTCTCTCCCCCCCCCCACCTTTTATCCTTCTGTTTGAACTCAGAGAAGTCCTGGAAACATTTTGTTCCATCTCCTGTTCTCTGGCCAACCAGAAAACTATTATTACAGATCTGGTGTAACAGAGTTTGCTACTGGAAAGAGTTTGGAGATGTAAAGGCAACCCATAACTGCTAGAGTTAGTGAATGTTAGAAATCAATAAATGGTAGAATTTAGATAATATTTGGAGCATGGAGGAAAGATGCCAAACTAGTGAAAAATACAGGCCGGACTATTCCTCCTGTTCAAGAGATTGCTGATAGTGATGCCATTAAGAACACAAGGAGAACTAAGTGCTGGGCCATTGAAGAACAATTGACTATGCAGATGCTGTACTCCCCCTGCAGCTGTGTGTTAGTTAGCAGAAGACAATAGCAGAGTTGAGACAGGGAGGTTGCCAGGGTAAAAGGGTGGGCATGTTGTCACACAGAAGAAAGTGTGTAGGAAAGAAAGAGGAGAACTGGATGAGCTGATGTGAAGGCCAGAACCATCTTGGTGGGGTGGCTGAAGGCAGACTGGGAGAGAGGAACAGAGACGTCTGAGAATCCACAAGCTGCAATGTGGGGACAATGGGCTGCGAACGGGCACTGTTCAACACATACTGTCACCTCTTCTCCTTTGATGTGCGTCATTTCCTTCCGATCAATAATGGACAGGCATGGTGGGGCTGAGCCATTCTCTTCACCTCCTTTCAGCTGAATTCCAGCTGTGTGCTGGGGTGGAGAGGAAAGCGGGGAGGTTGGTGCAGTGGAAACACACTGGCAGGAATGCCAGGTTGTCTCCACTTGCTTGTTTGCACTGCGCCAACCGCACTGCCATCTCACCTCACCTTCTCTGTCCCATTGTGCCATAGCGACTCAGCCAGAGGGAGGTCAAGCAAGTGGCGCAGCCCCTCCGCCACTGCTTCTATTCTCACTGTTTACAGCACACAATTCCCTGAAATTATGCATACCTGAAACTCAGAATTGCACTGTCTGCATCTGATGAACTGTAGTCCAAGAAAGCTTGTGGCCTAATACATCCGTTGATTTTTAAGATGCAGCGACATCGGATTTTAAAAAGATGTTTAAAATAATTTAAAACGCACACGTATACACATCCACATTCCCCACACAAAATAAGAACAGGGTTAGAAAGTGCATGGGATCCTTTCTTTGCTGCTATGTTTTGTTTGCCGGGGGAAAGATGCTGCCATGAAGTCATAGCTACAACAAAAAAAGTTCAATTTTTCCATTGTTGTCTATTGTCTGCGCTAGACTCTGGAGCACGTACCGTAAGAACTGTGCAATGTTTAAGTAAAGGCCTGCTGCTACACCCTCTAGTTTTTCATGTGTATCATGTATAAAGTTTGCAGCAGCGAGTATTTATAGTTTGTGCAACAGGATAAACCATTTACAGGCTTCACACATGCAAGGCGTCTTATCGCATTTAATGCAAATTGTGGCTTGCGCGTACAGACCAAGAATAAACATTTTAGAGAGTTGGGTTTTTTTTTTCTAAACTTTCACATTTTGCCTATATATTCTAACATCCTTATATGGCAAACATCACCAGCTTCTTGTTCATGGCCTCACAAATAACTGTTTTGTTCTTCTCGGATTTGATACGGCTCTGCAAGCACGTTTACAGATGGCACAATCAGGAGGTGTTGCTCAATAGCGCTTAGACTGAGCAAGCAATTCAGGCTTCTTGTTTGAAAAAGATAAAAGTTTGTATGCTTTAGCCAAAGGGAGGCACAGCTACAATTACGCCATTCTTATGCACCCTGCACAAACAATATGCAGCTAAATATCTAGCATTACAGATACCATTTCACAGATACCAAGGACCCTATCTTGTTCAGTCTTCATAAAAATTCTTTTATGAGCAAGGGGCCAACGCACACAATCAGAAATCCACCCTCAGCACACAGTGATTTGGAGAGAAAGCCCTCAGTGAAACGGCAAAGCAAACTTCTGATACCTCAGTCAGGAGTGCTGGGTTTGGATGGAAGGCCTCCAATCGAGGCCAGAGAGGCTGGTCTTCAAGCCTGGTGCAGGCAGTCCCTCAATGAGCATGGTTTCAAATCGTTTAGAGATTTAAAAGTCAATGCCAGCGCTTTGAATTGATCCTAGAAATCAATTGTTGTTGTTGTTCAGTCTCTTTGTGACCCCATGGACCAGAGCACGCCTCCCACAGTTTGGCCAAACTCATGTTTAGAAATCAATAGGCAGCCAATATATCTCGTAGACGTAGGCAGGGGTCAGCAAACTTTTTCAGCAGGGAGCCGGTCCACTGTCCCTCAGACCTTGTGGGGGGCTGGACGATTTTTTTTAAAAAAATACCCAGAGATGCATTTTAAATAAAAGCACACATTCTGCTCATGTAAAAACACCAGGCAGGCCCCATGAATAACCCAGAGATGCATTTTAAATAAAAGGACACATTCTACTCATGTAAAAACACTCAGATCCCCAGACCTTCCACAGGCCAGATTTAGAAGGTGATTGGGCCGGATCCGGGCCCCGGGCCTTAGTTTGCCTACCCATGACGTAGATTATTGGTATCATACAGTGGTGCCTGGTGCCCATTGGCACTGATAGGATGGAAAGCAGGGAGGCAAACAGTAGGTGGAGCCAGAGTATGAAACCAAATGGAGGCTGTCTAAGGGCAGACCGAGCTTGGTGAAGCAGTGCCCCATTTGTCTCAATGGATTGGCCTCTTGTTATATGTTGTGAACGTCTGGCTCCCAAAGCATTCTGCAGCTACATTCTATACCAGTTCAAGTTTCCAGACTGTCTTTAAAGGCAGCCCCACACAGAGGGCATTGCAGTAGCCTAATCTGGCTGTAACCACAGTCTGTATAACTGAGACAAGGTTCACTTTCTCTCAATAGGATCACAGTTGGCAAACCAGACTGAGCTGGTTAAAGATAGGCTACTCCTATCGAGGGGCGGGGGGGCGGGTATGTTTAAAAGTACCTTTCAAAACAAAGACAAAATAACAAAATAACACACACAACAGAGTCCTTTTTGTTGGGGATAATTCAGAGGGAAATTCCCAGGTGTCAAAAAAAGACTATTTATTTATGCATGCTGCTACTGCAGCCCGTGTTTTGTTAGCCCCAAAATGGAAAGTGAGCAAGGTCCCAATCAGAGCCGTCTCATCCATTGGGGCTGGTGGCGCGGCGCGCCAGGGCGCAATGGCCTGGAGGGCGCCTCCGTCCTCCAGCCCCGCTGGCAGCGCCTGCCGGCAGCGCCCTCTGACTCCCGGCAAGGGAGCTGGCCGGCCACGCCACGCCCTCTGGCTGCCCAGCAGAGCACAGGAGCACAGCTCTGCGCGCCCTTCCAGCGCTTCCGGGACGGGAGGCGAGGGCGGCCGGCTCGCGCTCCCGCGCGCAGCCGGCAGCCGGGCAGCTCGCGCTCCGCGCGCAGCCGGCCGCCCACCCGATGGAGCACAAGCTGCCCAGCCGCGCCGCGCCATCCGGATGCGCGCGGGAGCGCGAGCCGGCCGCCCTCGCCTCCCGTCCCGGAAGCGCTGGAAGGGCGCGCAGAGCCCCGCGCCGCTCCAGCGCCACGCCCCTCATCCCCCGCTCGCCCACCCCCCTCCCAAGGGGCGGCAAGCGCGGGAGGGAGGCGGCGGAGAGGCGGCATGGCGGGGGCGCCGGAGGGATAGCCGCGCCAGGGCGGCAGATCCCCTTAAGACGGCTCTGGTCCCAATCAAAGAAGAATGGCAACTTAAACCGATGGAATACACGCAGCTTGCAGATTTAACATATGGAATAAGAATAATAAAGAAGACTGGAAAATGTTTACTGAATATATGGGTGGAAATTGTGTTTATTTAAAAACGCTGGTAGCATTAAGATAAATTCAACAGTGTAAATAAGTTTTGATGGATGTAACAATGGATTACTGAATGGTTTAGTTCATGTAAAATATGCAGGGATGTATGGTATGCAAAATGAACCACGGAAAGAGAAGAAGGGATGTTGTGGGTTTAAGGTTGTTAATATGAATATTTTGAAATGTAAATTAGAAGATTTAATAATTAGATAGAATATATACTCCTATCTGTGCCTACGCAGAAAACATAAAGAGTACAAAATGCCTCTCCAGCTGTGCTTTCGCCATTTTAAGATGGTGTGTGTTATGTATTGAAGTTCTCACCCTAGGCCACTAGGGGTGTGTGTATATAGTTCATTCTGCTGCAGTTTTCACTCAGGTCCGCATATGCAAATGAAGGATTGTAAACTGACGTTCAGGGATTGGGTAACTGCAGAAAGTTGTTACTGTTGCTTTGTAGCTGAGTTCTATATAAGCAGGCTGCTGAGGCCTTCAGCTCAGTCCTGTTCCAGCCTGAGAATAAACAAGAGCTGTTTGGAAATCACTGTGTCGTCTGCTGTGTCCACCCACGACTTAACACTGGCGACGAGGATGGGATTGAATTAGGCCGTCTGAGGGTTCTCGACCCTAGCGACCTGATTCTGGCGACAGGACTCCCTGTGACTGACAGGACAGATCAGTCCACTAAAGATGGCAGCGTCACGGTTCATGGAACCATTTCATCCCGGAGCAACGGAGGCGTGGGATGCTTACCTTGAGCGTTTCGAATTCAGCGTGGCTGCAAAAGGGGTCACTAATGAGGATAAAAAGAAGGCGCTGTTCCTGAGTTGCTGCGGGGCAGAGACCTTTCGAGTTGGCTCGGGCAATTTTGGCCCCCACAACACTGCAGGAGGCGTCGTTCGCGAGTATAACGGAACACCTATCGAAGCACCTTAATCCTACAGCGTCTAAGATGACATGGCGCATCGAATTCCATAAGAGACAGCAACGACCTGGAGAAACGGTGGCAGTTTTTCTCACCGAATTAAGGAAGCTGGCGAGACACTGCAAGTTCGCCAACTTGGAAGAAGCACTGCTGGATCGGTTTGTGTGCGGTCTACGCAGCAGCAAGGGCCGCAGGCGGATTGCAGCAAAACAAGACATGGATCTCACGACAGCGCTCCAAGAGGCCATTGCAACAGAAAACGCTGAGAGAGAGGAGCAAAACCAGGAAGTCAGCCCCCATCCTACTAAGAAGCCAATTGCTGTACATCACGAAGAGGCTAGCAGTGACGAGGCGTCAACCAGCGAAGACGATGACGTGCACCAGACGAAGCGGGAACGCAGGAAGTTCAAACAGAAGTCCAAGGACCAATCAGAATGCGCTGGCTGTGGAGGCAACCACCCCCGCGTCAAATGTCGATTCAGAGACGCCACCTGCCGGCAGTGCTCCAGAAAAGGTCACATCGCCAAGGTCTGCCGATCAACTCCATCAAACACAGCCTCTTCACCATCTCGTAAGTCCAAGTCGTCACCCCGGTCCACAAACAGTAACTGTTTCGCTCTCACCAACTGTTGCTGCTCATCTTTCTTTTTTTTTTTTTAATAAAAATTTATTGGCCTTTTTCATAATACAACATAAACCCCACCCACACCAACATATATAACACAAATACAAACAAAGCCAGGATTTTTCTTCTTACTTATATCCATAAAAAAAAAAAATTCTTGTTTCAAATCTTGACACATGACTTCCCCTGCCTATTCACCTTCGGTTTTAAATCAATCTTCTTTTTTTATAACAACTTTTCTCTAAAAATTAACTTTAGTTAAAAATAAAACAATCATCTTAATCTTCTTACTTTATCATAAATCTTAACAAAATATTCTCAAAAAATCTAAACTTATTTCTTCTTTCCTTTATCATGCTGCTATTAACATATAATCTCAATATCTCGCTATTTATTCACTATAAACTTATAATTAGCAACCTTCACGCTCCGATTTCAGATACCATAACAGACCATTTAAATTAACGATTAATGCTTCACCCCACACCCCCTCTGTCCATTGTCTTTCTCTGTCTTTCGCCAGAACCAATCCTCGAGTTGTCTTCTTTTCCCAAATGTCCACAGATCCAGGCAACATTCACAACAGACCTTGCATCGAGCTTCAGGGTACACATCACATCCTTCCTGGGCTCCTCCGCTTCTTTGTACCATGCTTCTACTTCTTGTAAATATCTTAGTTCCATGTCCCTTGCCCCCGAGCTCCCACCTCGGGGTCTGGATATTATAAATTTTCCGGTTCCAGGGCTGCCACCCCCAGAAACCGGTTCCTTTTCCCGGAGTCGCCCAGCCATTTCATAGCATCCTTCAAGCACCCCTTCCAGCTCTTTGCCAAGGTTTGCTTCCATTGTGTAAAATTTTTGAAAAGCCTCCTCTGTGGGAAGTTGATTCTTTTTATTTATAATCCCACTCAAAACTTGCAATTTGCGATTAAGCAGTTCCAGCTTCAAGACATCCAACAATTCTTCGTCCTTTAGACCAGAGTTCAAAACAAGTTCCAACACAAAGTCCAGCATTTTGAAAGGGAGGGTGGGTATCGAATTTCAGTTCCTGTCTCTTCCTTCCTTTGTTTCAATTGTTTCCCACGTCAGTCCAAATTTTCCATCGCCATTTTTTCTGAAGCCAGAGTGTAAAGACCAAAACTTTAGATGGAGATATTTTCTCCCCACTTTATCCCCGAAGGGAAAACTCAGCAGTCTCAGTTTTCAAATTCCGAACACTTTGTATCCATTATTGTAGCAGCAGTCACTTAAACTGGTTACTTTCTTTCTTTCTCCCGAAGGGAGGGAGGCAGGCTCCCTTTCCTCTTCCCCCCGGATCGTTCCAAAAATAGAAAAGTCAGCCAAATACTCACAACCACCGGGTTCTTTCAGATCACTAAATACAGGTAGAACTTAGACGCTCATCACAGGCTTTGTCGCCGCATTTACATCCCGGTTGGGGCATGTCCCCTATAGCCCGGCTCCGTCGTCCCTTCACCCCCACTCCCCCTTTACAGGGGGGGCGAGGGAAGGGTTCGGAGCCACAACGGGCACAGCCGGGGAGCCCAGGGTGCGGGACGCTCTTCCCGCACCCCACCGGAGCCCCGCTTTGCGGTAGCGGGGCTCCAACCCCCGGGATGGACTGGGCGCTTCGCAGCCGAAGCAGCCCACGACCACCCGCAATGGCGTCGCCGCCGGAAGTCTGCTGCTCATCTTTCAAAGCCTCATGGAGCGCCTCCTGCAGGGGCTTCCAGGCGTGGTACCATATTTCGATGATGTACTGGTATCCGCAGACTCAAATCAGCAGCTGTTCGAGCGCCTCCGCGCCGTGCTGACCAGGTTCCAGGAGGCCGGACTCAAGGTGAAGAAAGAAAAGTGCCAGATTGCCGTTCCGCAGGTGGAGTTCCTGGGCTACCTTATCTGGTCTTCACCCAACGGCATCCAAAATCCGGGCCATCCAGGAGGCCCCGATCCCAAAGAACAAGACCGAGTTGCAGGCGTTCCTGGGGCTGCTGAACTTCTACAATATGTTCCTGCCCCACAAAGCAACGCTAGCCGAGCCTCTCCACCGCCTCCTCAGCACGAAGGCACCGTGGTCCTGGGGTCATCGGGAAACGGCGGCCTTCAACGCAGTCAAGGCCCTCCTCTCATCGGACAGTGTGCTGGTACAGTACAGTGAAGCCAGGCCGCTGGTCCTCGCCTGCGACGCCTCGCCCTTTGGCATCGGCGCCGTCCTCAGTCACCGGTTTCCAGATGGAAGGGAAGCACCGCTTGCTTACTTCTCTCGGACGCTGTCTCCGGCTGAACGGAATTACAGCCAGCTCGACAAGGAGGCACTGGCGCTTGTGGCTGGAGTGAAGAGGTTCCACGAATATCTCTACGGGAGAACCTTTGACCTCATCACTGACCACAAGCTGCTCCTGGGCCTCCTTGCGGGTGACAGACCAACTCCACCGATCCTCTCGCCACGCATGCTGTGATGGACTGTTTTTCTGGCAGCCTACAGCTACCAGCTCATCCATCGCCCTGGAAAATCGCTGGGCCATGCTGACGCCCTCAGTCGTTGCCCTCTTCCAGCGTTTGTGGAAGATCCAGCTCCTGCTTCATCGCTACTCCTGATTGAGGACCTCCCAGCAGCACCAGTGTCGGCTGCCGATGTGGCCTCCGCATCTGCCCAGGACCGCACCATCAGACGTGTGCTCAACTGGGTGTGGAGGGGGTGGCCAGAAGGGCCATTCACACCAGAGTTCCAGCCATTTGCAACCAGACAGCATGAACTCTCGGCTCATCGCGGCTGCCTACTGTGGGGAGACCGAGTCGTGGTTCCCCAAAGACTCCGCCAACGCGTCCTTGAGGCTCTGCACATCGGCCACCCAGGGATCGTTAAAATGAAGGCGTTGGCTCGGTGTTACGTCTGGTGGCCTAACATGGACGATGCCATCACCTCCTGGGTTGCCTCCTGTCAAGCGTGTCAAGAATCGAGACCTGCACCACCGGCAGCTAAGGGCAACGCCTGGGAGACGCCAAAGGCATTACTGTATTTTGCATGGTTTTTGTACTTCAGATTTTGATGGCTTTATATTTGTAAGCTGCCCTGGTTGGTGTGTTGTTTTTTTAATTAAAAAAAATCAGGTAAATAAATATAACCTCAAACTCTGCCATTGAAAGAGCTCGGAGACGAGGAGCAATAGCAATCCAAGTGTGAAAATGTGAGTCCTCCTTTCACTGAGGAATGCTGCTCTTTCCCTTCCCTTTCATTTTCCAGGAAGGGAGACTGGAAATGGAACACATTCTTCTCCATGAAGAAGGAATAGCCATCCCTCCTATTGTGGTTCATTCTGTCCCTTGGTTTGCCCAGTTACTGCAAGGAATAGCCCGCGAAGCTGATATCTGAAATGATATCTGAATTTATTTAAATCAGGGACAGGTGATGCAAGCCCTGCCGGCTGCATCTGACGTTGCCTATCCTACCTGTGCTTGGCGAATGGTGGAGAAACCAAGCAAGTCCTTCTGCAAGAGCTGGATGGGAAATTTCGTTAACCAAGATGTGCTCTACCACTCCTGGCTCAGACCAGAGAATACACCAGATATCAATCAGGTATCAGCCCAGAGGGCTTCTTCATATTTGTTGTTGTTGTTCAGTCGTTCAGTCGTGTCTGACTCTTTGTGACCCCATGGACCAGAGCACGCCAGGCACGCCTATCTTCACTGCCTCCCGCAGTTTGGCCAAACTCATGTTAGTAGCTTCGAGAACACTGTCCAACCATCTCATCCTCTGTCGTCCCCTTCTCCTTGTGCCCTCCATCTTTCCCAACATCAGGGTCTTTTCCAGGGAGTCTTCTCTTCTCATGAGGTGGCCAAAGTACTGGAGCCTCAACTTCAGGATCTGTCCTTCCAGTGAGCACTCAGGGCTGATTTCTTTAAGGATGGATAAGTTTGATCTTCTTGCAGTCCATGGGACTCTCAAGAGTCTCCTCCAGCACCATAATTCAAAAGCATCAATTGCTTATTCTTCCTTTGGAAGCGAGCAGTTCCATGTGGTACGCAGGCTGAGACCCTACCTGCCCATGGACTGTCTCGCCAGAGTGGTGCATGCTCTAGTTATCTCCCGCTTGGACTACTGCAATGCGCTCTACGTGGGGCTACCTTTGAAGGTGACCTGGAAATTAGGGCTAATCCAGAATGCAGTGGGCAACCCAGAATTCCTTGCACGTTTGTATATAAGAATGCAAAAATCCTTAGAGCTAGCACAGAGGTCCTTGATTCTCATATACAGTATGTTTGAGAATTATCTCGTGCCTGGAAGTGCAATAACTTACAGCAACCCAGGGAGCGCAGCCATGGCAACTTCTAATTCCCAACAACAATATTGGCACTCCATTTTTCAGTGGGAAACCTGACTCCCTTTTTTATTTTGTTTTTCTCTTCAGACTTGGTCAGCCATCACCTCCCAGGGACTACTTCCTGGTAAAGTGGCAATGCAAATATGCAATGCAAGATGTGTTCAACAAAGGGGGTGGTAGAATGTGCTACATAACCTTTCCCCAGTGCTATTTTTCTAGAAAAAGGTGGGGCAGAAGTCACCATGAACCTTGTTCTCTTAGAATGGCAATGGTGCCCACCTGAGATGTGCTGGAACTAAGTTCCAGTGTGTTCCAGCTGGGGGAAAAGCCCTGCATTTACCACATAATGCTCTTTTCTGTTTAGAATGAATACCTTATTCTGCCTAGTACGGCTGCTACCACTTCACTGAGGGAAGATGGGAGACTATTACCATGGGAATACGCTAATAAGTGGAAAAAAAGTACAAACTGAATAGCACTGTGGACAAGAGAGCACAACGCTTTTACACGTAAATATATCCCCAAATAAACTACACTGGGCAAGTGAGGATAACACTTTTACACATAAATATATACCCAATTAAACTACACTGGCCCTAAGCATTTTTACTGCCTGAAGCACAGCTCAAATTGTGTGCCCCGTTCCTCTTGCTAGGGCCAACATTTAAAGAAGTCTTCCTGTACTATCGAGAAACCAGTTCTGAATTTCGCCCATCATCTCTTCAGAATCACATTTGGGAGCCAAAATGTTTGAGAACTAGGCTGTTCGAAAAACAAGGTATGACTGTAACGTACCGTACTTTTACAGTCTAGATTGTAGCCACGGTTGTTTCCATTTCAAATTTAAAAGGTAATAAATAAGGTTTTGACTTCTTCTGCTTCTTCTGCTTCTTCTTCTTCTTCATGTGGGAATTTGAGCTCGGGTGTGTGTGTGTGTATGTGTTTCTTTTCCTTTGCCCAGAAGAGCACAAAACAAAAAGCACACACAGCACAGATTGCTCAGCAGTCAGCAGTGTCCAGGAGGAAGGGATTTTCTGGGGCATTTTTGCAAAGTTCATCATGGCAAGTTGGCAAACAGCCGTGCCAGTTCTGTCCAATCAGCATATGCACTTCTTTTAAAAAGAGTCTTCCTCCTCATTATTGCCCAGGCTTGCATTGTGAAAGTTCATAGCTCCATGCCAAACCTCATTGTCCCAAGGCTCACTTTCTCCCTTAGCAACTACTAACGGGCAAGTTTAAAATTGCCAACTGTAATTTCAAGCATTATTTATTCTGTAAAGGCATGGAGGGAGCTGCAGCAGCAAATGTTTCTGGTGTGGCATGCAATCAGTATAGGGTACAAAGCAAATATGTGTAGTTTGGCCTAATGCGATTAAAATTAAAACAGGCCAACCCTCGTGATTTGCACTTCTTTTTTCAGATAAAGTTTTCAATGATGTTGGGAAAGACATTATTGGCAAGGATAGGGCTAAATAAAACTGGTTCACACATGCAGATGTAGCTGAATGTGGAAACTGTCTCCATGGAAAAGTCTTGCATTTGATTTGGCGTCAGACAATTTAATTTATCATGTTTCTGCTGCACCCTTCCTCAATTCAGCAGAAGGCAGCAAATCTGGGGTACCTTCTCAACAACCTACAAAATAATTTTGAGAGAGTGCAATTGGTCCAAGGCTGCCCAGTTAGCTTGATACCCGAACAAAGTCTCCCAAATACATGTCTGTCGAAGATGTGAATGGTGCTATGGAAGTTTTTCCTATGCAAAATGTAGCCGAGGAGGTTTGACTGGTTGGGTCCTGAGTTTGGTGAATGCATCATTGTGCAAGTTGCTGGTCCCCACTATCTTGAAAGCTGGCAATACATCTTACCTGTCTACCTTCCATTTTTTTTGCGGGAAATTTCCCTAACAGTACTATACTATAGACTATACTATAGTCTATAGTATAGTACTGATAGGGGGATTTCCCGCAAAAAAGGGAAGGTTGACAGCTATGGATACATCCACTCCTCAAGAAGCCTCTTTGAGCCCATTGGACTCAGAATAACTAAGTAAAGATTTTTTAGGACCCCTGGATGGATAAGTCCAATTGAATTTGACTATGGGGTGCGGCACTCATCTCCGCTTTTAGGCCAAGAGAGCTGGCATTTGTCCACAGCTAGCTTTCCGGGTCATGTGACTAAACCGCTTCTGGCGCAACAGGAAACCTGACGAGTGCCAGAGCGCACGGAAATGCCATTTGACATCCTGCCACAGCAGCACCAATTTATCTACTTGCACTGGTGTGCTTTCGAACTGCTAGGTTGGCAGAAGCTGGGACAGAGCAACGGGAGCTCAACGCCGTCGCGTGGATTCGAACCGGCGACCTTCCGATCGGCAAGCCCAAGAGGCTCAGTGTTTTGGACCACAGCACCACCCCTTCAGAATAACTACTGAGCAGTCATAGATACCCCTTTTTATGGGAATGTGTTAGAAAGATTTGTGACAGAACAGCTGCAGGCATTCTTGGATGAGCTGGCTCAGGTTTGGGCCTGGTCATGAGACCAAAGCAGCCCTTTAACAAGAGCAGGACATGAGGAGTGTGGACTTGCTCCTTCTTCCTGATCTCTGTATGGTTTTGGATACTATTGACCATGGTTTCTTCCTTGGCTGGCACTTGGATGGAATGAGTACTAAGGGCACAGTGTTACAGTGGATACCTAAGGAACTGAGTCCAAAGATAGTGTTAGGAGAGTGTTTTTTATCCCTCTGGCAGTTATGCCATTGGGTGCCAGTGCTACTTTATCTCCATGAAGCTGTTGGGGGTGGTCATAGGAAGAATGGGGACAAGATGTCACCAGTATTTATTTCTCTGGTTGGAGCTGTTGAGTTGTAGTCCAAAACATCAGGAGGGAACCAGGTTGCAAAAGCTGAAGTGGAGCATGCACACCTTTAAAACTTTCATAGAATCATAGAATCTTAAAGTTAGAAGGGACCCCACTGGTCATCTAGTCTAACCCCCTGCAATGCAGGAATCCCAGCTAAGGCATCCATGACAGATGACCATAGAACCTCTGTTTTAAAACCTCCAAGGAAGGAGAGTCCACCACCTCTCGTGGGAGTCTGCTGAACAGCTCTTACTGTCAGAAAGTTCTTCCGAATATTACTCGGAATCTCCTTTCTTTCAACTTGAAGCCGTTGGTTTGATTCCGACCCTCCTGAGCAGGAGAAAACAAGCATGCTCTCTCCTCTATGTGACAGTCCTTAATATATTTGAAGATGGCTATCATATCTCCTCTAAGTCTCCTCTATTCCAGGCTAAACATACCCAGCTCCTTCAAGCGCTCCTCATAAGCCTTCGTTTCCAGACCCTTGACCATCATTTTGTCGTATCCATTACCAATATGCAGACAATTTCCACTCAGGTTCCATGAAGAATGATGGCAAAATAATGAAATAACAGCATTCAAAAAAGACAAAGCCCGACCCGAAAGGTTATTTGGGTCTAATGAGTGCTTAAACTGCTCTTTTATATCTTAGCAAGTGAGAGCTACTATAGTTCATTTTTTCCAAACAAGAAAATGCTAGCTCGGTAATACTTTCTTTTATTGCAGAAAGAAAGAGAGGGAAAATGAGGTGCAGCTGACAAAGTTGGATAATCTGATAGAGCAGCAGGGCTTAAAACAACAATGTGTTTCGCTCACAGACATGTGATATCTTTTGAAATCTGTTCAGGGACTTGTCCGTTTGTTAGACGCTGTTTCGGAATCCAGGGTTATCAGAAAATAAAAGCACTGCTCTTTTAACCTCGTGCTGTTCTGCATCAGCATAAGAGTCTTTAACCTCTGCCATGTGCACTGTGTTAACATCTGAGTTCGGCGGAGAGCAAAACCTCTCTGGATTTGCTCCCCAGCAGCTGCAAAGCTCAACCACATTAGAAAGGCAGGCAAGCAAAACCTAATCCACTCACTTTAGTGGTGTCCCACCTTTTAAGAGCAACCTTTGCACATTGTCTAGCCTCCCAAGGAACCGCTGCATATTTCAGAGCATTTTTGGGTGCGCATGGAGCATAAGGTGTCGATTCAAGCCCATTGGACCCCAAAATCACTGCACAGGTTACAGAAAATGCATTCTAGGGAAAGCTGTTGACATGTTCAATTGCTGATGTGTGTTTCTGAAGATCAATAGCAGCAAGCTATTTCGGGGACGTTTGTCCCTTGATACTCTTACTTCTGGTGAGAAATCCCCTATAAGCTTCTCAGGAACCTTCAGGTTCCAAAACATCTTGAAAAATAGAACTGTGGCTCAAAACCTTCTTTGCTATATTTTAAGCAGCTAGCTGATTATTCTGCTTAGCTGTATATGCTCCATCGCTTAACGTAATTGTTTGATTTGTTTGATCTTCCTTATTTTGGAGATTATTTTAGGGCTTTGCCATAAATCCATCTGTTTTGCACTCCTGTCTCCTCACCCATTATTGTGAAAACCATTCTGCAGTGGAAGATGTCTGTGCCTTTCATAGGGCCAATTGTGATTTTGGTGCACTGTGGCTAGACTCTTGATGAGGACAGACTGTTGCCAGGGTAAAGATAAAGGACCACTGGATGGTTATGTCCAATCAAAGGCAAATATAGGGAACTGGCATTTGTCCACAGACAGCTTTCCAGGTCATGTGGCCAGCATGACTAAACCACTTCTGGCACAACGCAACACCGTGACGGAAACTGAAATGCATGGAAATGCTGTTTACCTCCCCACTGCAGTGGTACTTATTTATCTACTTGCATTGGCATGCTTTTGAACTGCTAGGTTGCCAGGAGCTGGGACAGAGCAGCGGGAGCTCACTGCCGTTGCAGAGATTTGAACCGCCAACCTTCTGATCAGAAAGTCCAAGAGGCTCAGTGGTTTAGACCACAGCACCACTCGCGTCCCACACCTATTGTCAGGACATTACTCCAGTGCTCAAAATCTTGCATTGGCTGCCCACACGCTATTGGTCCACGTTCAAGGTTCTTGTATTAATTTATATGATACTTAACAATTTGGGTTGAAGATACTTCAAGGACCCTTATATCCCTGCCTATTAACTGAGATTTTTGGGGAAGTCACTGTTAGTGGTCCCCCATGGCTCAGATGCATGGCTTGTATCCACCAGGAGCCAGGAATTCAGCACTGTGTGTCCAATTTTATGGAACTTCCTTTCTGCTGAAGTCAGACAAGTCCCCTCCTTGTTGATCTTTCCCCCCTAGCAGACATTTTGTTTGAATTGCAATTTTAAAATTTTGACTGATTTTAATTTTCACTGTGTGAGTTACTTGCTTAGAGGTTATTATAATTAAATGGTATATAAATTATCCAAACAAACAAACAAAAGAATATGCATGCAGACTTTAAAAAATACTTCTGTCATTATCTCAGGTTTCCAGTGGCATAGTGTGGGAGGGGCCACAGGGAGGGGCCACAGGGGTGGCTGCCCCAGACGCAAAGTTGTTAGGGATGCAAAAGTTGAATACCTGGTGCTGCCACAATTCTTTTGCTGGTTTCAATTGAAAATTGTTTCTCCATACGAACCAGGAAGCGACCTCTCAAGACAACAGAATGACTCTACTTTTCTTATCTCTATGGCTGCAATTCCCTGGGTGACATGGATGTTGTTAGGCAGTTTAATGCACATGCATACTCCATCCATTTCCCTCCCATCCACCCATCCTGCCTTGCCCCGGGCCCTGGCCACCCACGCTACATCACTGCAAGTTTCTTACTGTAATGGGGTAGGAACATAATAGCCACCCTCAATTGTTTGCCCCAGGATCTGGTAGTAGGAGGTATATTGCCTCTGAGTATGGAAACTCCATTGCTAACATAGCTGATAGTTCCTGGAAGATGACAAGGGTTGAAACTAAGGTAAGTTGTTTTTTAAATGGGTCCTAACTTTGTCTGGGGTCATTTTAGCCTTTTTGAGAAGGCTAAGCAACTGACCAGCAAATCAGGAAGTCACGGGTTCAAGTATTACCTGTGCCATTAGGTCAGCTGCTATCTCATCGTCTCAGCTGTTCTCCCTAATTGTAATAAGAAAATAAGATTTATGTGATGCGATGCATCTTGAACCCTCTAAAGCTCTACATGAATGCTGAGAATTGTTTAGAAGAGCTAGAAATCCCATCTGCATAATTGTAAATTGATACGTGCCCACATTGTTTTGGTCCAAAGATTAAACAAATCCAAAACTAGTATTCAATGACTGGTACACATGCAAGTGGATTAACACTGGAGTGCAAGTCAGGATGGAAAGCAATCAAGGTTTCTATGTAGACCAGACATGGTCTTTGATAGGATTGCTTCAGAGGAAGCGTCTCCATTTTGAGGCACCCATAAGCATCCACATTATAAGGTCATGGTGGCCAGATTCATCTGTAGAGGGAGCTTGCCATGCATGGATGGCATACACTGTCAAAGAAGTGCAAGAAAGCTGTTTGTGATGTTCCCTTCCCTGCGTTTTCCCTGTGTCTTGGAGGCAGGCATGTCTAGGCCAATCCATTTAGCACCTTTTAAATTGCTAACATCCTATGAAGCATGCTTTTAAAAAAAAAAAAAAAGAACTAAAAGAAGCTGTGTTTGCTCAACATCAAGTAGCTTTAGTAGAATACAAATGGAATTAGTCCAAGGTTTGGTAGGTCTTTTCCTTCTTAGTGGATACTTTTAGTGCTTCATCCTTCAAAGTCCTTTCCTTCCTAGTTTTCCTGGACATCTTCCCACTTTTGAAGAAATGTATGTTTGTGTTTGTGGTTGGGAGCATGGCAATATATTATTATTATTATTATTATTATTATTATTATTATTATTATTATACCCCGCTCATCTGGCTAGGTTTCCCCAGCCACTCTGGGTGGCTTCCAGCACATATAAAAACATAATAAAGCATCAAACATTAAAAACATCCCAATATAGGGCTGCCTTCAGATGTTTTCTAAAAGTTGTGTAGTTCTTGATCTCCTTGACATATGATGGGAAGGCGTTCCATAGGCCACTGCTGAGAAGGCCCTCTGCCTGGTTCCCTGTAGCTTCACTTCTCGCAATGAGGGCTAAAAGGCCCTCGGAGGTGGACTTCAGGGTCCAGGATAAACATTGGGCATATAAACAAGCGTCCCATCCCTCCTTCATTTCTAGGAGATCTCTGGTGCCAAAGGAGAAACGTATCCCTCTTTCCATTTTATGTGTCATTGTCTAATTTCCCCATCAGGCACGTCATCTTGGAGGAGCCTGGTGTCCACAGCAACCAACTTCTATTATCCAATGACCATCCCTGCATTCAGCTAGTACCCATACCTGAGTTGGAGTTTTTAATAAAAAAGCATGTTCTTGCCCTGTCCCAACTAGTACAATTACTGCAGTTCCTTGGAAGCGGGGGCTTTCCTAAGGTCACCGGGACACCAACTCGATGGTCCTCATTACATCATGTGCAAGTCTCTCTCCCTCTTTCTTCTCACCATCTCCTATCCCCCACACAATAGGGGTGTGCATCCTGAATCCTGAGATGAAGTGTGGTGCCTCAAAAGTATTTTTGCATTGTTGGGTTGCTAATCAGGATTTATATGAGGCAGCAAGAGTGGGAACATGGAGATCTGAAGCAGTCTGTGGAACTTTGTTGTCTCCAATTTGGAGTTTTCTTACCTAGGGGCACCTATCTCACATCTGCCGTTTTGAGATCAACAGCCCACAAAACACTAAGGGGTTCCTTTTTCACCCAGCTTAAAACTGGAATGGCTGTCCCTGTGCGAAAAACCACTGCAGCTGCCTTTTGAAATTTGACAGGATTTATATACCCTCAGAAGGGGTGGCCTTGTCTGCAAAGTTCATCAAACTCTGCCCCAAAAATAGAATAAGGGAAAATAAAATAAAAATCAAACTTCAAAGGTGCCCAGCACGAAAACCTCTAAACACATTTGCCTATAATGCAGTAGCCTTTATTCACCCTGGAAAGATGGGTGTGCCTGCAAATTTCATCCACTTTTGTCCAAAAGAAAAAAGTTGCTACCTTAAAAAAAAAAAAATCAATAGTGAAGTAGGGGGGCAGGGATTATGAAGCAGATTTATACAGATGGACCCTGAGCTGAATCAGACAGCTCACAAGGCACCTCTAACTAAAGTAGGCAGTTTTCTGAAGTACTGAATTAGGTTTCTGACTAAATTAGCACAAGAAATCATTTTTAAAAAATTGTATTGTTGCTGTTGTACTATTGTTTTGGTTATTTCAGAGGCTATGTGCTCAGTCTGTGCATTTCTGATGTATGTATCTCTGCAAATGATTTTTAAAAGGCTTTCTCCAGCTACAATGAAGGCCAGTCTGTATTCCTTACCCTCTTCTATAAACGGCTCCTCCTCACTGAGTGGACCCTGCCTTTTTAGCTAATGCAAGCATTGTTCATACAAAAAGACCTTCCACTTAGGATATAGTTTTATCTATTTAGCAAGCATGGTTTAGTTAGCCGAGGCCGATGTAGTCTTGTGATCTGCTTTGTTCAAACCATTCAGGTTATCTGCAAACCAGATGCAATGGCAAATCTCAACATCTCATTGTCTTCAGGAGGCATTCAGGCCCAAGTGCTAGCAAGGAATTCAGGCAGACACAGATCAATATACCCCTTCAAGGCCTTCCTCACTGATAAATTGCTCAGAATGAAGGAGCATATCAAATCTGGAAGATTTATAGCATTCAGTGGCAATTTCCTGTTCCAACCAGCAATCTTGCTGGTACATGGAGCAGCGAGCCAGTCGTTGACTTGTAGGGTTGCTGGTTCAAGCTCCACTGTGTCTTGGCAGCCTGGTATTCTCTCATCCTTTCACATTAGTTGAGGGTTTTTTAACGTGTTTTATAAAAGTTCAACAGCTTCTCTGCACATGGGGACTCATATTATTTTCTTCAACTAGGGCAAGTACCAATGGGTTACTAAAATGCAGCAACAGACACACACACACCCCAAACCACATATCTGCATCTATTTTACAGTAGCATTGGTTGTAGATCTGTGGATTAAGTTCAGCTTTTCCAAGATGCTGCTATGGAACAGGACACAAATCGTGGACATCTGTACCACGGAAAATGGCAGTTTCTCAGTTCCACCTACAAGTATCTGGAACAGTATAATAAGGAAAGATGTATGGGTTGTATCTTCAGATATAGCTTTCTAAAACCCAGCCTTACCTGGCAAAGTATGGATTACAGCCATGGTTCCAACTCCAGGGAGGGATGCCCAACACTGAGTTGTAGCACAGGAACTAGAATGTGAACCACTGACAAGGAACATCTTGAGAGGAAGGCACTCTGTAGGGACACCACCTTGCACCTTCCCCCCCTTTGAAATTGTGTGAGAGTTCACATACAGAATGTGTGCATGCTGAATGTGTGCATGTATGTCAAAAGTGGCTCTGCCTACCACCAGCAACAGCCACAGCTGCCCATTCCCACTGCCATGTACCCACCTAGCACCTGCCCAATGCCACATGTGGCTCTGGGTGGCAAAGATGCTTCTGATTCCTGTCCTGTGGCCACAGGAATTGACAGTCATTCCTTCTGAGAGGTAAGAGTAGAGGTGCCGAGTTGCACCCAACATTGAGGAGGCTCATCATGCATGCAGTGTGTGACGCCACACGCAGTGCAACGTTGTGCGACTGTTGCAGATGCCGCACAGCCCAGGGCAACATCCTGCCAGGTTGCACGGCATCTCCCAAGGTGGCGGAGGGCAGCAGAAAAAAAGTAAGAGAGAGGGAGGAGGAAGGGGCAGGTGGGCAAGGAAGGGCTCTGCCTTTCCTGCCCCTTCAGGGTTGGGTGGACTAGGCCCCATCCCAACAGACTTTGGGAAGGCGGAAGACACCTCAGCCCTACAGAGTTGGCACCTATGGGTGGGAGTCACCAGACACTCCCTTCCCAAAGTGAGCTTCCACCCAAACAAGCAGCTGGACAGGTCTTCATATCTAAACTTAACAAGAGGATCTGTAGTCTTCAGGGACAGCTGAGGCTCACACGAAAGGAGCTGCTAAAGGCCATGTTATGGCACTTCATGTCTGACTGGAATGAAAGCATAAAGGGAGCAGGTACCAGAAAACTTCCAACTTATCCTAAAGGAACACCTACAGCCTGTGACATTCTCCAGGAGATTGCTGAAGAGCTATGTTGAGGCTGGTTGGTGAAACAGCCCATGGCAACAGCTTTAAACAAAACACTAACAATTGATTTCTATTCGTTAACACACACATACCGTTTGTTTATTTCGTTGTACGCTTCCTTGAAAGGCATGGATTCTTCCCTGGGTGCTTTTTTCAAAAGAGTTGCTGAGGAATGAGTGCCGTGCTCGATCATTTTGCACCATAATAAACTTCCAAGCTAGCTTTGTGCATACAGCTACTCTGGGAAGAAAAAGGTGCTCACCTGAGAGGTGTCAGAACTGAGATCTGGTGAGTTCCTGTTGAAAAAAGGCCCTGAGTGTCACCAGTACAGTGGTGGTACCTTGGTTTATGACCACAATCCATTCCGGAGGTCCGTTCGTAAACCAAAACAGGTCATAACCCAAGGTGCGCTTTTGCCAATGGGGCCTCCAAAAAAATTGTTTGTAATCCCCCCCAAAAGGGGGGGGTCGTAATCCAAAAAAAGTTCACAAACCGGGACACACGTTTCCGGGTTGGACGTGTTCGTAATCCAAAACGTACACAGAGCAGACTGTTCACAAACCAAGGTACCACTGTATGTTGATGTGGCAACTGCTTTCCTGAAGGGTATATGGAATCAGTACTGGGCTCCACAAAGGTGGTTAAACTGAAGTTCAATCTGGGTTATGTCTGAGCAATATAGCAGGTGACTTGCTGAACTGGCCAGCTGGAGAAGTGGAGAAGTTCCCCTGTGGAACAGGCTCATGGTTTGGAGGTACTCTTGGACTTAGCATTACAGCCAGATTTAGAGTCTCTGGTGGAAGCTGTGGCCATTTATTAACTTCAGCTGATTTGCCAGCTGCAACTTTTGCTGGAAAACAATGACCTGGCTACAATCCGGCATGCTCTAGTAACCTCTAGACAGCACGACTGGAATGCGTCTTTTATAGGACTGCCTTTGGAAAGAGTCCAGAACTTTCCACTGGTATAGAATGCTGTCACCTGATTGTTCAAGTGTGTGCTGGAATGAATACACCTCAACAGTTCTGAAATGCCTGCACTGGTTATCCGAGTCCAGTAGTAAGTGCTAGTTTAGACCCTAAAAGCCCTACACAGCCTGGGTTCTGGCTATTGGGGAAATGCTTCTCCCTTCAGATATCTTCTAAAGGTTGTATAGTTATATACCTCCTTGGCTTGGGGGCTCACATAACTCCACACCCTCCAACATTTCTCTGATGAACATAGGGACGTCCTACCATACCAACATTTCTCCAGTGAAAATAGGGATGTCCTAAGGAAAAGCGGAACTGATAAAATCAGAAACCAGGACTGTCCCTGGAAAATAGGGACACTTGGAGCGTCTGCTACTTGAGCCACTGCCCCTCCATGGCAAACCAGAGGCCTCATTGCCCCCAAGTAGCTACAGGTGAAACTCGAAAAATTAGAATATCATGGAAAGGTTCATTTCTTTCAGTAATTCAACTTAAAAGGTGAAACTAATATATGAGATAGACTCATGACATGCAAAGCGAGATATGTCAAGCCTTTATTTGTTATAATTGTGATGATTATGGCGTACAGCTGATGAGAACCCCAAATTAACAATTTCAACTTTGGGGTTTTCATCAGCTGTACGCCATAATCATCACAATTATAACAAACAAAGGCTTGACATATCTCGCTTTGCATGTCATGAGTCTATCTCATATATTAAACTCCAGTAGCTAATGAAAACAATTGCTTACATAAATGGACTTTTCCACGATATTCTAATTTTTTGAGTTTCACCTGTATACTGTTTCTTTGGCTTGCTCTCTTCCCTGCCCTGTGATTGGTCATTGCTTATTTCTGTCACTATAGATATTTCCCTTTCCTGTTAGTTGATTACGTCCATGTGACAGCATCTATATGTGACTCACAGAAAACTCCTTGTTCTATTCTATCTGCTCTTGTTTGCTTCATGGCTATATTTCTTTCCCTACTTCTTTGGCCCCACTAATACTACTACCAACTTGTCTCCACATCCACCAGTACGGCCTTTCGAAAAACTGACCTCAGCTTGTGACTCTGAATTTGCTGTAGCCCTTGGTTTGATGCCTCAGGCTGGCCGACATTCTGACAAAGTCCTAAAACGGAGAGATCCAGATCCCTCCACTTTTCCTCTGCTAGGCTCTGTGGACCCCCAGTTAACCCCAGCCATCATAGTCAAATATCAGGGATAATGGCAGGAGTAGCCATCTTTGAAAAGAGTGGGGCTCACATTTAAACTACCACGGACAGCTCCAAATATTTTTCACTACATGCAAGCAAGCAAGCAGAGTTAATCAGAATAAATTTGCAACTACTAACACCTTAAATGTTTTTAAATTATTTAACTTTTATTACTGTTGCACCATTTATACAATTACATATAATTTCAATGCATCCATTGTACATTTTGCTTTTTCGTTTTTGTTTTGTTTTTTTCCCCAATGAGTGGTGTATTGGTGTCTGTGACACAGAATGGAAGAGAAACTGGAACTGCAATGAACGCAGAATTTTTATTTTTATTTTCATTTTCACTGACCAATAAACAGAACTACAGGTGCACCCAACCACGGACATGCATTAAACTCGTCATGAGAAATCTAGGTAGGCTAAGTAGGATGAGAATGCGTTTTTTTTTTCGTTTTCGTTTTTTTATTTTTTATTTTTTTAACTCCCAAAAATATTTGGAGAGGAAGAAGAATCAGAGGGTTGGCATCGAGAAAAAAATGTGGACAGCTGTGTGAGTTTTGTCTGAAAGCTGCCGTTCATCCACTGCATAAAAAATACAAAATGATAAAGGCTGTAAATAAAAAAAAAAATACAAACCACAGGAAATACTGCTTTCATAAAAGATCTGATTGGTGTGGCACTGAGCCCAATTGGGCAGAATCTTCAGTTACATCATCACTCCCAAACCCCCCCCCATTAGAGAAAAAGAAGAAAGGAAAAAGATCCAAAGATTGGTGGAGTGCATTTACCAAGCGGTTCACGTACAAAAAAAGAGGTACTGCATTTTTGGACATCTGGGTTGCCTTATTTTAACTACTGATTGAAATACAGGACTTTGCAAAGTTGGCAGAAAGTATATTAGATATTTCCCCCACAAAAATACTATTTGGATCCCCACCCCAGCCCGTCCTCTGTCAGAACCAGCACCCCAACCCCCTCCCTTTCAACTTGATGGGACAATCTGTTTTTTTTAAAACTTTGTGTTTTTTTCCTTTTTAATTTTTCCTGGGCAATACATATTGTTATTTCAGATCTGAAATGAGTTAGTAGAGCTGGAGAAAGAGAGAGAAAGAGAGAGAGAGAAAGAGAAAGAGAGAGAGAGAATAATAAAAATACACAGGTTGTTTAAAGTGGTTAATTTGTTGTTGCTCTGCTGCTGCCGCTGCTTCGTTTCCCAATAGGCTGTCCAAATTTAATCTTTCACTGCTATGGTTTGATCCGAATTAGTTGCCGGGGCTTCAGATGGTTTCGCTTCCTCTGGCGGGGCCGCAGGCTCTGAGGCCTTAGGAGTAGAACTAGGTGCTTCTGTTGTTGCCGGGGTCTCCTTGGAAGAAGGCGCAGCCTCACTGCTGCTAGGTTTTGAGTCTGAAGCTGGGGCCACTTCACTTTTAGTTTCTTGGGGGGCTGTGGGTACTGCAGGAGCCTCAGTCTTTTTGACTTCCCCTTCCTCCTTGCCCTTGTCATCCACTTTACTAGTAGCTGTGGCTTCTGAAGGCTGGGAAGCTTTTGCATCGCTGCTGGGCTCAGAAGGTTTCGGCGCGTCGCTGCTGGCTGGAGGAGCGGCAGGGCTGGTCTCCTCCGCCTTGGGCGCCTGCTGCTCGTTGTTCTTCGGAGGCTCAGCCTTAGCATCGACGGCGGCCTCAGGCTTTTCTGGCTCAGGTTTCTTGGGCTCTTCCTGGCTCGGGGCAGCTGTCTCTTTCTCCCCTTCCTTCTCTTCCGCCTTCTTGGCCTCCTTGTCTCCCTGCTTATCCTCCTGGTTGTTCTCCTTTACTTCTGCCGTCTCCGTTGTGGTGGCCTGGCTCTGCTCGTTCTCCTTCAGAGCCTCTCCTTCCTCCACGGCTGCCCCCTCAGCCTTCTTGTCCTTGTCTTTGGCCTTTTCGTCGTTCACATTGTAGCCCTTCTTCTTCTTGCTCAGTTTGCCTCCCATGTTGGAGCCCTGGGGACAAGGAAAGAGAAAAGAGGGTTACCCAGAAAGAAGGCCACCTTGTTTTGAGCCAGGGTCAAAACACAAAACACTCATGAGCTGGCTTTCTTCTCACACCAGCATTGGAATTTGTTGTGGAGAGGGGTATGATGAGCAATTTACCACCACCGCAGACAGCGGGCTTAACTGGTACCTACATTCCAAATTATGTTTTGTTTTCTACTGGTCTGACTTGTCGTGGCTTTCCTTAAATAAGGTTGTAGTTTAAGGACAGCTGATCATTCTCTCTTGGAGCCCCATCCTGCCCCCCCCCCACATGACAGTGCTATAGTTCCCCGGATTCCTTGGGAGAATGGAAGCAATAGTTACACCATTTTAAGTCTATAGTGCACATACACTCATAGTAAATAGGGAAATTATTATTATTATTATTATTATTATTATTATTATTATTATTCCATGTGCAATTCAAGCCCCCACATTGTAACACTAGTAGGAAACCAATGTTCCCTCCCCAGTTCCCAGAAAGAGCAGTAAGAGGAAATGCTTATTCCCACCCCCCTTGGGTATTGTCAGGGGCTGGACTGAGGAGGAATGGTGGGGGCCGCCCACCCCTCTCTCTGCACCTTCCTGAGTAGAGGACAGTATAGATTTAGAACAGTGGTTTGCAGAAGGTCATAGTTCAAAGGCTACAGAGGGGAGAAGCTGGGAAATATTGGAGGGATAAACAGCACCAGGGGAGAAACACCTAACAGACTCAGTATCTCTAGAAACCATTCCTGACCCCGCCTCTCCTAGGAGCAGGCATGCCCTGAGAGTAGTAGAACAGAAAGCTCAGAGGCAGAAAGCACAGATCAGCCGGCGCAGGGATGACGTAGAATAGGAGGGACTGAGGGGGTGGGACTTTACTTGGAGCAACGCCATTCTCTGCAAGAGACCGCATTCCTTAGTCTCTCTGAGTGAATATGGAATAAACTACTGGTAAGAACTCTTGTTGTTTATCTACTTCTTGGCATCCCACCATGAGAAGGATAGGATTCCCTGAAGCCTTGACAGGTATAAATGGAGCATAGGAAGAAAGCCACTGGTTCATCTAGCTAAGTGCTTCCCAAACTTGGGTCTCCAGTTGTTTTTGGACTACAATTCCCAACATCCGTAACTAGCTGTGACATACTGAGGACTGCACCCAAAACCTTCTGCATGCAAACCTTCTGAGCTACAGCCCCTGACCATATGTGCAAACATCATTAAGCAGATGGCACTTTGCACAAATATGTCCAACCTCCCCACCCTCAATAAATTCCTAACATTTATATCCCACCTTCCTTCCATTATGGAACCCAAGGTGGCAGATAGGTTGTCACTCACCAGGCACTGACCACACCCAGACTTGCAAGCCTTATGTGCCTTCAGGCCATTCCCTGGGACTAATTTCATTATCTACCTTGTCTTTACCTGCCCTCAGAATTCCTACAGATAATCAACCTGAGCAGAACTTTCCAGAAGTGTTGCAAATTTCACTCCAGGCAAATTTTGGCAGAAGTTCGAGAACCGGAATCCAGAACGCCTTAGAAGACAAAGGTTTGATTAATGTAGCCTTCTGCTCCTTCATATAACTGTTCATACCACAGATCAGAACCACCCAAAGTCCCAATTCTGTCTCTAAGAAGACTTTGACCAGTAATACCTTGGCACAGGTGGCTAGATTAGAAAGCAAGAAAAATGGGAATCTGCAATAGAAGGTGAGCCTCTTCTTCCCTTTTCTAACACTCACAGTTGTGGCTGGGAGACAGACTCTGCATTAAAATCTACACATAGCTACAAGCTAAGGCATTGCATATAGTATCCAAAGCAAAATGTAGCAGAACATCTCTGCCTCTCAGAACATTTTATTACAGTGGAATCTCAGTTTTCGAACGTAATCTGTCCTGGAAGACCGTTCAGCTTCCAAAATGTTCAAAAACCGAGGATCAATGGGCTGGCTGCAAAGTCAATGGGGGGGGGAATAAAAAATGTGCCTCAAAAGCCATTTGACTTCCGAGGCACATTAAAAAATGGAAGCAATTACTTCTGGGTTTTCGGCGTTTGGGTTCTCAATTGGTCAGCTTCCGACACGCTCGAAAACCAAGGTTCCACTGTATTATTATTCTTAAGCACATATTTTCCTTACAAATGAAACAGTGGGTAACATTTTTACCCACCATTAGTTAACATTTGATAGGGATGCGGGGGAGAAATTGCTCTGTAAACCAGACCCAGGATCTATCAGTGGTATCACTATCCCAAATAATCCCCATCCCATAAAGTAGGCATTCCATAATTCTAAACCTGATATTTCTAGAAAACATGGTCAACCCCTTCATTTAGAAGAGTCTGGTTTGGCAAGTTCACGTCCACATTTGAACATCTGAGGCTTTGCAAATCATGATTTATAGATTCACGCAAGCATCATTCATCCATGGCTACATAAACCATATATGTTTACAGTATGAGCCTGGGACATGTGTCTGACACGTGCAAGGCTGGTTTATACATGGTTATTCTTCGCTGGGCCTCCTGTGACACAAGGAGAGGAGCATGTGGCCCTCGCCTGCAGTGAGATTTCTGAGCCCAAGAAGACATCTTGGACTCACAGCCCTCACTGTGGGTACAATAATCTGTATCCCTTGATTAAACAGGAGAGATTTTCATCCACTGGTGCTCACTGTGAAATAGTTCATCATAAGTGGTAATTTGGCTCCTCTGAAGTTATGAGAGGTTGGGGGGAGAGCTTCCAAAATGGGCTTCCCACATGCCCACAAGAAAGGACACCAACCACACTTTGGTCAGGAGCACAGTTACTGGAGCCTAGTAACAATAGAGCCACCCGAATTCTCACAACTTGCCCATGTAGGTCACAGTGCACTTATTATATAAAGAAAATGGGAGTTTTCATGCCCATCCAGTCACATTGCACTTCAGAGCAGTATTGCAAATCAGCAGGAACAAAGATTTGAAACAATAGCGAGAGCTATATTTGCTTCCAGATAGCATCCCCAATTAAGCCTCTATTTGTTTGCCCGGCAATGCTTGGATAAAACAAGTGTGCTTTTGTTTGATGTGCCTCTTCCACTTTTTTTTCAAAGTCTTTTGCTTTTGACATGGCCAGCAAAATGCCTGCCATCAGGAGAAGAAGGCCAAGTAGATGATTATGATTATTATGATTTCAAGAGGAGGGAGCGCAATATCTGCTCCACACTCCCACAACATACAGTATTGCTTTCCCCATAGGCTCATGGCCAGTGGAGGTTGGGAGGTTGGCTAGTATCACGAGAAAAGGCTTTGCCACCCCTGCAATGATGACCTCAGCAAAGTGGAGCACTTGATTCTTGCCCATAGGAGTGAATGGGAAGCATGCATTCAATTCAATAAGAGGAGGGTTCAAAATAGTCCAGTCACCGACCGTCTCACACCCCAAATCATGTCACCACGACAGAGCATAGGCTATAGCACAATTCAACCATCAATCACAGCACATCCCTCACAGGGAAACCATAAAGTCAGATGACAGAGTATGCAGTATTTCTCTGGCCCCATGTTGTGCACACTTGGGGCTCACAAGGGAGAACTGAGGGGAACCAGGGAAAATGGGACTTTCCACAAGCAGCCTAGCCTACACATAGGGGAGCTGAAGCACATAGCTAGCTTTTCTCTGCAAAGGACCCAACATCAGACTCCATTCCAACAAGTGGTTGGTGTGTGCATACACAGACCCTCCAAGTGCCTATTTTCCAGGGGTAGTCTCAGATTTACAGAAGCTGTCCCGGTTTCTGATTTGATCCCAGAATGTCCCGCTTTTCCTTAGTACGTCCCTATTTTCATTGGAGAAATGTTGGAGGGTGTGGAGTTGTGCAACCCCTAAGCCAAGGAGATAAGTTACTATACAACCCTTAGAAGACACCTGAAGGCAGCACTGTATAGGGAAGGTTTTTAAAAATATTTGATGTTTTATTATGTTTTTATATACGGTATGTTGAAAGCCATCCAGGGGGTCTGGGGCTACCCAGTCAAATGGGTGAGGTAGAAATATTATTACTATTTCAAATAGGATAGGTTACCATATGTTGAGGTTCCTGCATTGCAGGGGTTTGAAATAAATGCCCCTCAGGGTCTCTTCCAACTCTACAATTCTGTTATTCTATTATTATTCCAAGCTCCTTCCCCTGTGTTTCTTGAAGGTGACTTCTGTTTCAGTGTATCTGAAGAAGTGTGCATGCACACGAAAGCTCATACCAAGAACAAACTTAGTTGGTCTCTAAGGTGCTACTGGAAGGAATTTTTTATTTTATTTTGTTTTGACTATGGCAGACCAACATGGCTACCTACATGTAATTGCAAAACTAGGTTTTCCATACAGGCTTCTAGAGACACAAAATATTCAAGGTGTTCCCTGAAGTAGTGAAAGTAAATGAGAGATATATTTTTTTTAAGTTAAATGTTATGATCCCCAAACAAAAGCTCAACAGATGATTGTAATGCAACAGTAGAGTGATGCTTTCATTATAATGGAATAAAGAATCACAAAATAATGAGTAAGCTTTTAAGTTCTTAGAGCTCTTCTTCAGGTTGGTTGTTCAACGAAAAATAAAAAGGGCTGCCAGTTTGTTTTGTAGCATAAGAAAATATTTAATAATAATAATAATAATGGGATGGGGAAGAAAAAAATGCTAGGTGTGATGCAATAGCTTGCAGCTTATGGTGACCTGTATCTGTTGCCCCATGGGGCCAATAGAAACTAGGGAGAATTTTCATGGGTGAAAATGATGTGGTCAAAGTGTTGACCCCACTCCCATTGTGCCTGATTTGTTAGGCAATAAAAAAACAACAACCAAGAGATCCTTTTCATGAATTGTGCCACAGGGCTTCACATGTACTCCGATGATGCTGGGTGATGCTTTATCTCAGGCACAAAGAAGAAATGGCTGCTTTGCCTTTGTAAACATAAATGGCATATCTAGCACTAATCAGAATACATGGATATTTAAGGCCAGGGAGGTAGCATGGTGGGGGGACTTCCGGGGTGATGGCCCCAGGGAACATTTTTCTAGGGGGACACTGGCAGGGTGGCGTGAGAAGAAAAAAGGGTGAAGCCTTACAATGAAATCCTAAGAATTGCCCAGTGCTTAGGATTTAAGGGAAGGGGGGTATACTAACCCCTGTGCCAGTACAGGGGTTCTGGAGGCCCGTTCTTAACCTGAAACTGTTCTTAACCTGAGGTAACACTTTAGCTAATGGGGCCTCCCGCAGCCGCCGCACGATTTCTGTTCTTATCCTGAAGCAAAGTTCTTAACCCGAGGTACTATTTCTGGGATAGCATAATCTGTAACCTGAAGCGTCTGTAACCCGAGGTACCACTGTACAATGTTTACTTATTTTGGGGGGATGCAGGTGGCGCTGTGGTTGAAACCACCAAGAATCTTTGGCTTGCCAATCACAGGGTCAGCAGCTCAAATCCCCGTGACAGAGTGAGCTCCCGCTGCTCTGTCCCAGCTCCTGCCAACTTAGCAGTTCAAAAGCATAGCAGCACGAGCAGATAAATAGGTACCACTGTGGTGGAAAGGTAAACGGCATTTCTGTGCGCCCTGGCACTCATCAGAGTGTCCTGTTGCACCAGAAGCAGTTCAGTCATGCAGGCCACATGACCCGGAAAACCTGTCTGTGGACAAATGCTGATTCCCTCAGACTGAAAGCGGAGAGGAGCACCGCACCGTCAAATTCGACTGGACTTTACCATCCAGGGGTCCTTTACCTTTTGCCTTATTTATTAAGAATGTTTAAAATGGACCCTTCACCCAAAGGTCTCAGTTTGGAAAGCACATACATATTAAAACACATTTAACAATGAGAAGCTAAAGCAAAATATTGCAGCACTAGCGTTCTTTATTGGAAAACCACAAGGCAGTTAAACCGCAAAGCAGTGGCAGAAAAGACATTCTCATTGCTTAATGAAGTGCACCCCTTCCCAAAGACCTGGACAAAGATGTGACTCTTTACCTGCCAACAAATTCAAAGCAAAGTTGTGGCAAAATGCACCCCAGACAGGAGATCATTAAGCACAGGGACCACCAGAAAGACATCAGAACAAATATTGAGGACTGGGGTACTTATATATCAGGAGCTTGGGATGTAAATGGTCCTGTCTAGGATTTAGGGCCAGAGGCCTAGACAATGGCAAGAGAACAGCCAGGACAGCATCAAATGCAGAAGGTCATGGAAAGCGAAAGTCAACAACCATATTTCATACCCTCCGACACTTCTCTGATGAAGATAGGGGCATCCTATTGCATACCCTCCACCATTTCTCCAATGAAAATAGAGATGTCCCCGCCAACACTTCTCTGATGAAAATAGGGACATCCTATTGCATACCCTCCAACATTTCTCCAATGAAAATAGGGACATGCTGCCATAACCCCCAACGTTTCTCTGATGAAAACAGAGACATCCTAAGGAAAAATGGGACGTTCTGGGATCAAATCAGAAACCAGGACGTCTTCCAAATTGGGACTGTCCCCTGGAAAACAGGGGCACTTGTGGGGCAGGGCCTGATATTTGTCTGCATCTGGCCAACAGATCAGAGATGCAGTTGAAGCGTGTGTCAGAATGGGAGGACAGAAATCCACTCTGGTCCCCCAAGGAGCAGGCAAAGCCCACATGTGAAGGAGGTTCTCCGAGTGGTGTGCCTATCTGGGCAATATTTCTAACAAGTTGCCCAGAGTGTGGGAAAGGAAGGCTGTAGAGGAAGCGGCAGTCTCTTATTGGCACTTACAAGTCACCTTACAAGTCTCACTTAGTGGCTCCAGTATGTGATGAAGCCTTCAGATGGGGCAGCTGACCCACCAGCTTCATGGTGCAAAGGGTGGGATTTCTTGGCACTTGTCAGCTCAAGTGGCAAGGAGCTGCAGTTCTCATAAGCAGTCAAGTGCCCAAATATAACCGAACAAAAGGCTGATAGGGAAGGGAGGAAATGCCACTACAGGAGAAGCAGAAGTGTCATCTGAACCTCTTGTCAGCAGTCACTGTGTCTGAAACTGGAAAATTATGAAAGTTTCTTCCCCTTGGCAAATCCCTGACTTCCTTATTTTTTTCTTCTTCTTCTCTCTTCCATAGCGGTCTTGTCAGACCACATTGCTCCATATCCTCTTCCACTGTTTCACTAAGCAGAC
This sequence comes from Lacerta viridis, assembly GCA_900245905.1. NCBI lineage: Eukaryota > Metazoa > Chordata > Lepidosauria > Squamata > Lacertidae > Lacerta > Lacerta viridis. The sequence continues at coordinate 469,829 of OFHU01002335.1, read as the reverse complement.
CACATTGCTCCATATCCTCTTCCACTGTTTCACTAAGCATTACTCCGGCCTCCCTCTCCGTTTCCTCCTGTTCACCATTTTCATCTGCTTTCCAAAATAATCAGTTGCTTCTACACTTGCCCTGAAGCCTCCTCAGTTCTCTCAGTTTCTGTTCTTCCTCACTTATGGCTCCAGTTCTTCAAGAAGACACCGTCATTTTGGAGTATCGGCTTCCCTTGTTACCGTTTCCGCAGCTGCCAACACTGAACATTTGACAGAGAAGTAACGGTTCTTTTCTTTTTATCTTTAGCAAGCAGGGGGGCCTCAAAGCATGATTCTTTTTTATATATACAAAGTAATACAGTGGTGCCCCGCTAGACGAAAATAATTCGTTCTGCGAAAATTTTCGTCTAGCGGGTTTTTCGTCTAGCGAAGCGGCAATGACAGCCGTGCTTTCGCTAGATGAAAAAAAAAAGACGAAAAATTTTCGTCTTGCGAGGCAGCCCCATAGACAAATGCCTTCGTCTAGCGAGTTTTTCATCTTGCGAGGTATTCGTCTAGTGGGGCACCACTGTAATAATAAATAAATAGGAATAAAAATGTGCACCGCATCCCCGAGACCATTCAATTGTAACTATCCAACCTCCCAAAATTTCAACACCTCTTGCGATGGTTTGACCCCTTTCTGTTTCAACAGTACAAATTCTACAAACACCATATCTCCTCAAAATCATTTCTCCTGCATATTCCCTGTCTTACCTTAATGGCACATGTTAATTTATCATTAATAGCTATATCCCACACCTCTTTATACCATTCTTCCATTTTATATTCTGCTTGCCCCTTCCACTTCCTGGCTATCATAATTCATGCAGCTGTCCATAAATTTGTGAGCAAGTCCTTCATAGCCTGCAAAACTTCCACCCCATCGTAAACAGCATGATCCTAAGCACAGGGTCAGTGTCACATCCTACAAAAGGATAGGTTTTGGATTGTTCATCTTTGGTCAACAAATAGTTAAGAGGGCCAGTTTGAGAAGTGGGCTAGGAGTGAGTAAAGGTCGCCAAAATGGCTGCTGTCAAATCACCCAGCATCATATCTGAAACAGGGTTCCAAACATTGTGCTGTGCAACAACAACACACCAGAGTGACAAACTCCCAGGGCCACCAGTGCTATTTTTCTAGAAAAAGAGGGGCTGAAACTCACCATTAACACCTCCCCTGTTCTTTTAGAATTGCACTTGAGAGGTGCCGGAAACGAGTTCCAGGGAGTTCCGCCTGAAAAAAGCCCTGCCTAACACTACATACATAGGCACTAGCAACCCATTTTAGATATGATGCCAGCATCACTGATCATCATATATAGGAATGTTTTGGATATATGTCCAGAATCACTCTGGATGTGAAAGAGTCTACTGAATTCTTTTTGGCTTGCAGAAGTACCACTATGCACAGATCTCCTGGTTCACAGGTCCAGCAGTCAGCATTTAATATGCATAGGTAAAGGTAAAGGGACCCCTGACCATTAGGTTCAGTCGCGGACAACTCTGGGGTTGTGGCACTCATCTCGCCTTACTGGCCAACAGAGCCAGCGTACAGCTTCCGGGTCATGTGGCCAGCATGACTAAGCCACTTCTGGCGAACCAGAGCAGCGCACGAAAACGCCATTTACCTTCCCATTTACCTATTTATCTACCGTATATCGCGGCGTATAAGGCGACTCGGCGTATAAGACGACCCCCCAACTTTTTATGTGAAAAAACAGAGTTTGGGGTATACTCACCCAGCCCGGGCTCCATGGTGGCTGAGGTGGTGGCGGCGGCTGGAGCGGCGGGGAGAGCGTCCCCCGCGCCACACAGGAGATCTCCGCGCTTGCCGGCCAAGCGCACAGCGGCCTCCATGGCTGCTGAGGCGGCGGCAGCAGCGGGGAGAGCCTCCCCCTCGCTGCACAGGAGCGCTCCGCGCTTGCCTCCATGGCGGCTGAGGCGGCTGGAGCGGCGGGGAGAGCCTCCCCCTCGCCATACAGGAGCGCTCTGCGCGCTTGCCTCCAGCGGCGGGGAGAGCCTCCCCCTCGGCGGCTGCGCTTGCCTCCAGGCGGCTGGGCGGCTGGAGCGGCGGGGAGAGCCTCCCCCTCGCTGCACAGGAGCGCTCCGCGCTTGCCTCCATGGCGGCTGAGGCGGCTGGAGCGGCGGGGAGAGCCTCCCCCTCGCTGCACAGGAGCGCTCCGCGCTTGCCTCCATGGCGGCTGAGGCGGCTGGAGCGGCGGGGAGAGCCTCCCCCTCGCTGCACAGGAGCGCTCCGCGCTTGCCTCCATGGCGGCTGAGGCGGCTGGAGCGGCGGGGAGAGGCTCCATGGTGGCTGAGACGGTGCACGCACACACTCAGCCAGTGGCGGGGTGGATGTTGCTGGCGTACAAGACGACCCCTGACTTCAGAGAAGATTTTTTGCGATTAAAAAGTCGTCTTATACGCCGCGATATACGGTACTTGCACTTTGATGTGCTTTCGAACTGCTAGGTGGGCAGGAGCTGGGACCGAGCAATGGGAGCTCACCCCATCGCGGGGATTCGAACCGCCGACCTTCTGATTGACAAGCCCTAGGCTCTGTGGTTTAACCCACAGCACCACCCACGTCCCTAGACACCTGGAGAGTAAGGGCCAAATCCAGAATCTTTCCCTCTGACCTGCAGCTTACTCTGGTCCCAAAAAGTCACAGGCACACACTCTTAGGTACTTTGGCCACTTTCTCCCAAAGTGAAACTCAAAAAGCCCTTTAAACACCTCTCCTGCAGAATGGACAGTAAAATAAGTGTTGACAGGATCTTCCTCCTGCTACATACCTCAGCTGCTTACTCTCGAGCAAAGGCCACAAAATGTGGAACTGGTACAGCTAAAATAAAGAAAGTCCCTACAAAAGTCTAGGTTACTTTTGCAGACCTTCAAAGTGTACCTATTTTCCAGGGACAGTCCCCGATTTACATAAGCCATCCCGGTTTCTGATTTGATCCCTGAATGTCCTGTTTTTCCTTAGGACGTCCCTATTTTCATCGGATAAATGTTGGCGGGTCTGGAGCTCTGCACCCCTCAGCCAGAGATATACAACCTTTAGAGGACATCTGAAGGCAGCCCTGTACAGGGAAGTTTTTTTAAATGTTTAATGTTTAGTTATGTTTTTCTGTGTGTTGGAAGCCACCACTAGTGGCTGGGGCAACCCAGTCAGATGGGCGGGGTATAAATAATAAAATTATTACTATTATTATTCAATAGGACATCCCTCTTTTCATTGGAGAAATGTTGGATGGTATGCTGCTGTTCAGTTTGGGTGAGAGGAGATTAAGGCATGTTTCTCTCAATGTTGGTTTGCTTGGGAGTCAGTGGGCAAGAGCAAATGTTCTTGCTCAGTTGAGAATATGGCCCCCATCGAATATTGGCAGGTGACTATGGAGTTCAGAGGGTAAGCTGAACCAGCTTTGTCTGAAAAGCCCCGACACCTCCCAGTATAGTAGTATTATTTCTTTATTCATTTATTTTATCATCCAACTTCAACGGAAGATCACAGGGCAGCTGACAACATACAACATAAATGCCACGACATAAGATAATATCCATGCCACCTAAAAATCAAAACAATCACAGTGGTACCTCGACTTACGAATTTAATCCGTTCCGAATGCACATTCGTAGGTCGAAAAATTCGTAAGTCGAAAAAAGCGATTTCCCCATAGGAATGCATTGGAAACGAAAAATTCGGAAAAATTCGTAAGTCGAGTAAACCGCATCTAAAATTCGTAAGTCGAGTAAACCCCATCTAAAACCGCCAACGGATGTCCTTCGGATGTCGAAAAATTCGTAGGCGTGCGGGCACTTTTTTCATTCGTAAGTCGAAAAATTCGTATGTCAAGTAATTCGTAAGTCGAGGTACCACTGTATATAAATGCAATTATAATAATAGTAACAATAAGAAGATATCCATTAGATATCCATTAGAAATACTCCAGTATACCCAAGAATTTCTAGTAGTGAGTCTTCCCCTCCACTCAACCGTGGGAAGAATCTTATCTATATCTCTGAAAATTCTCTGGAATGCTACCTTTGCACCCTTTCTGTTCCTGATTCTGTTCTCTTCTTCCCTTAAATCACAAGGTTTGCCTGTGGGTCTGACCATCGGTCCTCCTTTTCTCAGGGGCAAAGAGCTTGATTACACAGCTTGATTTATTTAAATGAGGACCATAGATTTTTCTGCAGCTACTCTGCCCAACCTTGTTCGCACTTCTGTAGACGTGTCCCCGCTGTTTGTGGTACTTCTAGTGTGCTGAGTTTATGGACAACTCTGTCATTTCAAAATAAAATAGAACACTACTCAACCCTCAAGATTTCTACACCAAGTTGCACACCAAATAACAGGTGGATAAGCACATCTCAAAGTGATGCGCTGGCTTCCCCCCTCCTTTTGCCCCTCCTGACAACATCACCATCACCATCACATCATTATTATTATTATTATATTATTATTATTATTATTATTATTATTAGGTAAAGGGACCCCTGACCATTAGGTCCAGTCGCAGACGACTCTGGGGTTGTGGTGCTCATCTCGCTTTACTGGCCGAAGGGAGCCGGCGTACAGCTTCCGGGTCATGTGGCCAGCATGACTAAGCCGCTTCTGGCAAACCAGAGCAGTGCATGGAAACGCCATTTACCTTCCCGCCAGAGCGGTACCTATTTATCTACTTGCACTTTGACATGCTTTCAAACTGCTAGGTTGGCAGGAGCTGGGACCGAGCAATGGGAGCTCACCCCATCGTGGGGATTCGAACCGCCAACCTTCTGATTGACAAGCCCTAGGCTCTGTGGTTTAGACCCACAGGGCCACCCGCGTCCCATTATTATATTATTATTATTATTATTATTATTATTATTATTATCTGCCTATCTGACCAAGTTGCTCCAGCCAACCTGGGCGACTCCCAACAAAGTATTAAAAGCACAATAAAACATTCCCTGTGAAGATAGCTCAATTGGTTAGAGCATGCTGCTGATAACACCCAGGTTGCAGGTTCGATCCCCATATGGGACAGCTGCATAGCCCTGCATTTCAGGGGGTTGGGCTAGATGATCTTCGGGGTCCCTTCCAACTCTACAATTCTAGGATTCTCTAATCAAACATTAAAAACTTCCCTACATTTGCTGTTTTTATACCACAAGTCAACTGTGCCCTATAACTTGTTCAATCAGAACAGCAGGGTCCATGAAGAGCTTCAGGGTGGAGGAATGGCAGGGAAACTAAGATGCACGATATTGCTGCTCTGCAGTCCACCACTCCCTATAGAAGAGAGGTGAGGCAACTTTTCAGCTCAAAAGCAACATTCCCTCATGGGAAACCCTTCAGGGGTCAGATGTCTGTGGAAGTGGCTAGAGGCAAAACTGGTTGCAGCAATGGGTGTGACGCTGACCTTTGTACAACAGACCAAATTCCAGGCATCCAAAAGTCAAGAGGTTTATACACCTCTACTCACATCACTCAATCATCCATCCAGGTACAGTATGCTTACTGTATACTTGTGAAACATGGAACACTTATAAACGCCATCTCCAACTCCTTCAAAGATTCCATCAACGGTGTCTCCGAAAAATTTTACACATCACTTGGGAAGACAGGCAAACTAATGCCAGTGTACTGGAAGAAGCAAAGATCACCAGTGTCGAAGCAATGATTCTTCAACATCAACTTCGTTGGACTGGTCATGTTGTGCGGATGCCTGATTATCGTCTTCCAAAGCAACTACTCTATTCTGAACTTAAAAATGGAAAGCATAATGCTGGTGGTCAACAAAAGAGGTTTAAAGACTCTCTCAAGGCAAATCTTTTTAAAAAATTATGAACACCGACAACTGGGAAACACTGGCCTGCGAGCGCTCCAATTGGAGAACAGCCTTTACCAAAGGTGTCATGGGCTTTGAAGACGCTCGAACTCAGGACAAAAGGGAGAAACGTGCTAAGAGGAAGGCACATTTGGCAAACCCTCACTGTGATCAACTCCCGCCTGGAAACCTATGTCCCCACTGTGGAAGGACGTGTGGATCCAGAATTGGCCTCCACAGTCACTTACGGACTCACTGTTGTGTTCATGGAAGACAATCTTACTCGGCTATGAGTGATCGACAAAAAAAGAAGACAGTAGACCACATTCCAGCCATCCAAAAGCCAGCGGTTTATACACCTCTACTCACATCACTCAATCCTCCATCTAGGTAAAGAAGAGGCATTATTCCAATTCAAACACACACTCCAAGCCAGCCAAAAGCGCCCAGGCAAGGTTCAGAGCAGGGCTGGTAAGCAGTGCAGACCACATCTGATTCAGCCAGTTCTATTGTGCCTTGTTCTGTGTAGAGCAGCAGTGTTTCTGGAAACTCACCCTGATGGAATTCAAATGTAACAATAAACCATGGTTTGTTGTTCAGGAGGCAGGTGGGCGTAAGCTTTAGGTCTTAATGCTCCTTCTTCCTTTTACTCCTTCTTCTACATGGGAGGAAGAGAGATTAGAAGCTGCTGCTTAGTTAGTGGTCAAACCATAGTTTGCCCACAAACTAGGATTCCAAGTCAAAACTGTGGTTTGAGCAAACCATAGTTTGCTATGTTGGGATGCAAGAGCAAACATAGAGAGTGGAAGCTTCTAATCTCTTTGCCTTACGTGCATATGAGGTAGGCAAAAGGAGCACATGAACCTGAGACTTGTCCTCATGGCAAACCACTGCTTGTCTTTACCTCTGAATTCAGCCTATGCTAATTTCTTTGCATTAGTGTGATAAAATTCATTGCTGAAACTGCAAAGCTGGCCTCTGCACTGCATGCTAATGTCATCCTGGAGGAATTTGACATAAATGGTTCTCTGGGCTGAAGCAGAATCGCTGTGCTTTGCAGAAAACTACTCCAAGCAATAAGACATTTCACAGAACGGTCTGGGCCTTTAACACAGAAAGTTTACAATTACAGGATGTCCCCAGTGATTTCCTAATGAGATAAGGGTTTGTTTCCCATAGCCATCTGGAAACATGTGTTGCATTTTATGATCCAGATGCTGCATGTAATAAAGTTTGCACCAAGGAACGTTGCCATTTGTGGGGCCACATTTCCCAGGTAAGCTGGATATTATTATTTTTTGCCGCAGCAGGATAGCAATGGGAGAAAACGACATATAATTCCCTATAGCAGCATAAAGGGTCAAAAAGTGCAGTGGGCTAACTGCAAGCTTCTCAGTTCCATCAAGAGTCCTAATCAGATAATTACAGTTCTGGGAAAACACATTTTAACCCTAAAGCGTTCATAACACTAAGAGTCACACCACCCATCGTGCCGCTTACCAGAATAAAGCAATTAGGCAGAACTCAGTGCGTCATCATGCAAGAACATAAATTGGAACTGTGTGTTGAATCCCACATCCTTAGAACCTCCTCCCCTCTTATTCCCCCCTCTCTCTTACAGAGTTGAGTTTCTAGCTCTTAAGTACCCTTGGAAATGTGTAGACGATGCCTTGGGAAATCTCAGAAATGGCAACAGAGCTATACTAGATGTTTCTCCAGGAACTGTACCAACGGTCAGCCATATTGGGCTTATAGATAAACTGATAGATACAAACACAGATTTTGCTTCATTTGCATATTTTGAAGATATGCCTTAATTGCATTACCATGGCACCCATTTCTGGTTTAGGGTCAGACTATACACAGCTCTTCTATGAGACAGCAGAAGATACAGGGTTGGAGTCTGTCTTCACTCTCTCCTGCAGGAGCATCCCTAGAGTGGAACTCCTCTTAGAGGACATGTTCTCCAGCAGAGAGAAGAAGTGATGTTTGCCAAGGCCCTCCTCCCCAAAAGCAATCTGTGGATGGAAGGAGTCATTCCATCCGTGGAAGGCTAAGTCTAGTTCCAAACCACAAAGTCCTCAAATGCACACTCCTTATGTCAGGCTTATTAGAACATCGTTAACTGCCACCTCAGAGTTGTCATGCATAAAAAGCAACATTAATACTGAAAGACTAGGAAACGATGGGATGCAAAATTGCCAAGAACAGTAAGGTAATAGTATTGCAGCAGATGAATTTGGTGGACTAACATTAGGACAAAGCAGCGGCTACATGGATGTTATTAGCCCAGAGATGGAAAGAAGATAAAGTCCCTACCAGAGAAGAATGGCAAATCAAGTTGATGGACTATGCCAAAATGGCTAAAATGACTGGAAGAATCAGAAATCAGGAGGACCAAAATTTTAATAAGGAATGGGAGAAATTTATAACTTTTATTAAAGACCATTGTAAACAGTTAAAATTGTTACTATTACTGGAATATCACTTGTAGTTTAACGGTGAATTTTGGATACAATGGAGAGATAAAAGATTTGGATTATTATAAAAGATGCAGGAGGAAATGATTAACAATCGGACCCACAAAGGGGAGAAGTCCAAGAGATTCCTTGGAATCTTGTTTCTGTCTTGTATGTTGGGTATGTGACTGTAAAATTTTAATCTGAAAAACCAAATAAATAAATTTACTATAAAAAAAACATTAGGACAAAGCAGAGAAGCCCCAGTCAAGCCATACAGTGGTGATCAGTTATCCAAAATCTTTCCTGTTGATGAATGGCCATCAGTGTAAATGGATGGAGTTCTGAAGAGTGAACCAATCCCTGCCTTGGAGATTAGAGTCTCAGTTTAAGGAGATAAGAGGTAAAAGCCAGAATATGCACGAGCCACATATTGATTGATTTATAAAATTTGTATGCTGCCCTATGCACGTAGGTCTCAGGGCAGTCACAACATAAAACCACAATATAAAAACGCAAAATACATAATGAAAACAAAAAAACAGCCCAATAAACCCCTTCTCCCCAACACATTTTGAAAGATGTCAATCAGCCAAAGGCCAAGGTTAAAGAGGAACATTTTTGCCTAGCGCCTGAAGGTGTATAATGAAGGTGCCAAACCCTTTTCACTTGCTTTGTGCCTTCCTTCACACAAGGACTAATCAGTTTTCAGCACTTAACCATGATTCCCATTACATCCTAAACCAGTGACTATGTTCAATTGTCCACTGGGGAACCTGTGGTCCTCCAGACATTGCAGAATTACAGCTTCTGTTAATCCTGACAGCTGGCCAAACTGGCTAGGGATGATGGGAGTTGCAGTCCAACAAAATCTTGAGGACTGTGGGTTCCCCACGCCTAGCTAAGCATTTCAAAACAAGCCAGGATATTAAGCCAGCTTCAAACGATGGCTTCTATTAAAATATTCGCAGCAGGTTATAACAGTAGTTCTTTCCCCCCCCCCAAATTGGGCTCAGATCATAACAAAAACAACAAAGACAGAAAGCAACAACAGACAGGTTACAGTGGTAAGCAGCCCAAATTATGCATACATATATAGAATCATAGAATTGTAGAGTTGGAAGGGACCCAATGGGTCATCTAGTCCAACCCCCTGCAATGCAGGAATAATGAATGAATGAATGAATGAATGAATGAATGAATGAATTTTCCCAGGATTCAGCCCATTCCCAGTGCACCAGCCCATGTTGAAACAACCTATTCAGAAGTTTCTCCCTGCACCAGTGCTGATGTTCCCAGAAACTGGGGCAAACTGGGAGAAGACACCCTAAGGAGCACTCTGTCATCATGGCCTGTGGCTTATAGCTGCACAGGAAAGATCCCATGACAATTCTCATGGTGTGAAGTGGGGTGACAAACAGCTCTGTTTCACTTTGCTGGACCAGTTTTTGAAGGAGTGCTCTCCTTCCCTTGTAGTTCCCAAGATTTTGTAGTCTGGCTAACATTCATCTTGTGTTTTCCTCAGGCTCGAATGAAAAGCCTACAACATGGGTAGGCAAACTAAGGCCCAGGGGCCGCATCCGACCCAATCACCTTCTAAATCCAGCCCACAGACGGTCCAGCGTGTTTTTACATGAGTAGAACGTGTCCTTTTATTTAAAATGCATCTCTGGGTTATTTGTGGGGCACAGGAATTTGTTCATCCCCCCAAAATAAATATATATATATATTCTGGGCCCCCACAAGATCTGAGGGACAGTGGACCGGCCCCCTGCTGAAAAAGTTTGCTGACCCCGGCCTACAAACTCAATGTTTGTTTCAACTTTGAACTCAGGCTATGGTCAATCTCCCCTTGTGCACTCGAGACCTTTCCCACCAAATAAAGAGAGATCTGGTGCGTGAGTGAAGCTTGACATTACATGGAAAATATGAAAATATTGGTACTAACCGGCAGCTATAAATAGAGGAATGTGGAAATAATACTGGTTCAACAGGACAAAGATGAGCCAAAGTTAAGACCCCATCCATTTCGATGGAAAAGCTAATCACATGTTTAACCGACGTTCCACTGGTATCAAAAGGGACTTTTAAATGGATTTACTTTGGCTGGCTCATGTCCAGTGTTTGGAAACAGAGGCATCAACAATCCCCACCCCACCCCCCACCCCGCAAACCCTATTGCTGCTTTGCTTGGAAATTCAAGTCCAAATTCTGAAAGTGGATATCCAGCTGTGTTTTAAGAATGTTTATATGCCAACAAAAGTAAATACTATTTAAAAGGCGCTTGTTTACAGGGAACATTTGAATAGGAGTGGTGGAGCAAGAGGAAGTTCAAACCAGCTTAAAGCATCCCGAGCTAGCACAACATAACACGAGTTAGGAAATACCGTGCTGAAGCTCTACTGTAAACAGTGATGTTTCAGCTGCGTTGGCCCACCTCTTTCCTCATGCGGGTCTCTTCGTAAGGCCACCCCATGCTTGTTCTGAGAGGAGAGTTTACTTTGAAACTCAAAAAAGTTTCAACTTCACAGTCTGAATTACTAGATTCTCACCAGTTCAAAGCCACGTTGCTGTAAACATGCCATGCAGGATTTAGTTTTGTTTGAAGCTGCGTTCCCATCTCAGTTTCAAAACAACAGATTCTTTCTGCGGCTTTTGGTAGTTTCCATGCATTTATTCCCACAGTCTTTTTTTATTTAAAAAAAAACAACTTTTTTTTTTAGTCCATCCTACTGGGGGTCTCTGTATCGATTAATGAATTCCAGAGTGATAAATAGAGATACACACACGTATGAACATACAACATAGGGCCACCTTCACCTTCATATATGGAAAACTAAAAGCACACCGTTGACAATTTGGTTAGAACAAAAAAAGGAAAGGGCAGACGGAAAGGAATGGCAGATTAGTAACTATCTGCTGCAGTTGTGCCCCGTTACTTATTACATTCCCAAACTTGCTATTGACTTTTCACAAGCAACCAGGCAATTCAGTCTTCATTCCTTCATTTATTACATTTTTTATCTCCAATCTCTTCCCATAAGGAGCTTTGGGCGGCATATATGAATGTTCGCATTCTCATAACAGCCTCATACACACACACACACACACACTTGATCTTAGCCAAAAGGCCGAGAAGCGATAACAGCCTCATAGGTAAAAGGTAAAGGACCCCTGGACGGTCAAGTCCAGTCAAAGGCGACTATGGGGTTGTGGCACTCATCTCGCTTTCAGGCCGAGGGAGCTGGCGTTTGTCCACAGACAGCTTTCCGGATCATGCAGGTAGCCTGACTAAACCGCTTCTGGCGAAATGGAACACCGTGATGGAAACCAGAGCGCACAGGAATGCCATTTGCCTTCCTGCCGCAGCGGTACCTGTTTATCTACTTGTGCTGGCATGCTTTTGGACTGCTAGGTTGGCAGGAGCTGGGACAGAGCAGTGGGAGCTCACCCCGCCGTGGGGATTTGAACCACCAACCTTCTGATCGGCAAACCCAAGAGGCTCAGTGGTTTAGAACACAGCGCCACCAGTGTCTAGGCAGAGAAAATGACTGTTTCAATGTCACCCAGAGAACTTTATGGCTGAGTAGGGACAGCAATGCTGGTGTCTTCTGTCCTAGTCCAGCATTCTAACCATTACACTACAGCAGCTCTCTGTGAACTGCCCCGAGACCTCTGGGTATAGGATATATAAATAATAATAATAATAATAATAATAATAATAATACAGTGGTACAGTGGTACCGCTGGTTACATACGCTTCAGGTTACATACTCGCTAACCCAGAACTATGCTTAACCGCCAGAAAACAGTTCAGGTTAAGAACTTTGCTTCGGATAAGAACAGAAATTGGCAGCTCTGGTGGCGGCATCGGGCCAGCGGGAGGTCCCATTAGCTAAAGTGGTGCTTCAGGTTAAGAACAGTTTCAGGTTAAGAACGGACCTCCGTAACGAATTAAGTACGTAACCAGAGGTTCCACTGTAGTAGTAGTAGTAGTAGTAGTAGTAGTAACAACCAACAACAAACAACAACAACAACAACAACAACAACAACAACAACAACGCACAGAGGCAAGGATGTATCCAGGGCTGGCCCGAGACTTTCTGCCACCTGAGGTGGATCCCATATTGGCTCTCCCCTCCCTGCCAGAGAAGAAGGGGTGAGGGAAGATTGACAAGGGTGGAAGAAAGATGGACATCAAGAATTGCTGCCCCGGTGGAACCTGCCACCTGAGGCAGTCGCCTCACCTTGCCTCATGGGTGAGAGTCGGCCCTGGATGTACCCTTTGCTACATGCCAACCAAGATTTTCAACAGCAGTATTAGCTGCTGGCTGTTGCACTGCGGAGTTGCGACATTTTTGTTGCAGCAGGGCTTACGTGCCTTCCCAGAGTGCACAGCGTGCATGTCATGTGATAGCTATAACATTACTCTGCACAGTGATGGTCATGCCACCTCTGCCTGAACAAAGATGTTGCTGACCCCATTTGCCTTCCGTGCTGTCAGAACTGACCCGATGCTGCTCAGCCAATGGGACCACTTAACTGTATCTCCGCTCTGCCGATTGGACAGCTGATGGCCCCTCCCACACTCATTAACTTTGGTTATCTTCATGATGAGGAACACACAAAGCTCAGGATCTGTATTTGGGATGGGAAGCCTCCTTTTTTTTAGCACAGGGGTCCCATTCCTATTCCCTTGGGTTGTTTTGGTTCTTATTTTTATTATGCATTTTGTGTTTCTAGATTGTAATTTTATGTTGTAACTCCCCTGAGACCTGCGGGTATAGGGCAGCATACAAACTTAATTAATTAATTAATACTGGGCAATCTTCTGGGAAGGGGGCACATGCTAGAGGTGGATGGGGCAAAAGGCAAAAGTGGGTGGATCAATAAATGCACATTTTACCTTTGCATAGCAGGCTAGTTTTTACACATACACACACAAACACACACATCTGAGTTCAAGGACACATTCCAGCCAGGCAAAAACAGTCAAGGAAAGCATGCAGAAGGATCAGAAAGCGTGTGTGGCACTGGGAAGGGGGTGTGGCTGCAGAGAGTCTGTGGGCCAGATAGAGAAGACTGAAGGGCCAGTCATTCTGATTGGTTATCATGCTGTACTCTCAGATGTCTCTAGTTATCCCTGCAATACAAAAGCCAGCAATCAACCCTAGGCCATCTTGTATGTACCCATCCACTGAGCTATGCATAGGGCATCTTCAGAACTGTCCTATCTGGCTTAGCCAATTTTCTTCCTTCTCAGTAATGAAGTTTATTTGCCACTTCAACTATCGGTGCCAAATTCTTCCTAAATGTCTTTTTTAAGTTTAGGAGAATTTTCTTTTTTTCTCTCCAGTTGACTGTTTTCAGCGCAGCAGCATATAAAAGATTAAGAGTGGAAATCAATGCAGCAAAACCTACGTTCAGAGTGGCTTACTCACTAGTAAGCATGTTCAGATTTGCAGCCTAATACTAATTTCAAAATCACCGTTTTCAATGTATGGGGCGGTCCATAATCCATCATATCCTACCTAAATCAACTTATCACTGAATATACCCAGAAATGTCATCTGTGCAAATGAGGATGAGAATTCATATCAAGTAATAGAAAAGAAGAGGAGGTGTTGCTTTTTAGTTTGGCTCCTGAAATACAGATTATGTGTGCACTTTTTGCAAGCCTCAGCTACAGAATGCAATGGTAATAGTTTATGATGACACAAAAAGCAGGCATTTAAGAGGCAGGGGAAGTAGGCTGAAAGCAGTAAAGCAATCTTGACTTGTTGACAGCAGTCCATCAACGATTAGGTTTAAAAAAAAAAAAAGGTAAAGGACCCCTGAACAATTAAGTCCAGTCAAAGGTAACCTTACTGTATGCTTATGATACATGGACCACTTATGAACGCCATCTCCAACTCCTCGAAAGATTCCATCAACAGTGTCTCCGAAAATTTTACACATCACTTGGGAAGACAGGCAAACTAATGCCAGTGTACTGGAAGAAGCAAAGATCACCAGTGTTGAAGCAATGATTCTTCAACATCAACTTCGTTGGACTGGTCATGTTGTGCGGATGCCTGATTATCGTCTTCCAAAGCAACTACTCTATTCTGAACTTAAAAATGGAAAGCATAATGCTGGTGGTCAACAAAAGAGGTTTAAAGACTCTCTCAAGGCAAATCTTTAAAAAAGTAGTATAAACACCGACAACTGGGAAACACTGGCCTGCAAGTGCTCCAGTTGGAGAACAGCCTTTACCAAAGGGGTCATGGGTTTGAAGACGCTCGAACTCAGGACAACATGCTAAGAGGAAGGCACGTTTGGCAAACCCTCACTGTGATCAACTCCCACCATAGCTGTCAACCTTTTTCCTTTTTTTGTGGGAAATTCCCTTATTATAGCATTGGGAAACAGCAGGGAGGGTTGACAGCTATGACTCCCACCCAGAAACCCACCAGTATGTCACCACTGTGGAAGGACGTGTCGATCCAGAATTGGCTTCCAGAGTCACTTACGGACTCACTGTCAAAACCGTGTTTATGGAAGACAATCTTACTCAGCTTTGAGGGATCGGCAAAAAAGAAGAAGAACCCAGGATTGGTGGTGCCATCACCCAGAAGTGTAGACTGGGCTTCCCCATCCAATTGGGAAGCTGGGACCGGAACCAATCAGGGTGTCAGAACATAGGAAAAGAAGATGCCTTTACTGCTTCATAACCTTCCTGTGCTGGCCTGAAGCACTGATACCTCTGTCCCAAAGAGATCAAGGTTTGTTAACTGTGGGCTGTTAACTGGGACCCCCTCCTTCCTCCATAACAGCAGATCTTAAAAAACGGGAGAGAATTTCACTAAACCTAGGACTTCAGAAATGTATTCTCTAAATTCCATCCCACTGTTGATTGGGCAAGTGTCTCAGAAATGCAGCACACTCCCAAAAACGCTCCAGCAATTCCTTCTAATACTTTCTGCCCCTAATGGCAAAACTGACCGGGAAGCTCAGGAACCAAGAAGACCAAAATTTCAACAAAGAATGGGGAAAACTTATAATCTATCTTCGAGACCACCGTAAGCAGATGAAAACGTTAGCAGGATTGCAATAGCACTTGTAATGTAGCAAGTACTATGGAGATAATGGAGTTATATAAAACATGGGCCATTGAAAAAGATGGGAAAGGTGTAACAACAGGACCCAGGGAGGGGAAAGTGGGAAGTCCAGAGATTCGGAAGAATCTTTTAACTGTTGATGAGCATGGCTGTATTGTTATAATTTTACATTTGTAAAATCAAATAAAAATTATTTCAATAATAATAATAATAATAATAATAATAATAATAATAATAATACTTTTTTGCCCTGTGTAGGCGCAGAGATGCCCACCCTGCAGTGGACTATGAAATACTGGTGAGATATTTTATGGGGGGGATTGTTTATTGCCTGGCTGTTCCAGTATGACAAACACCAGGGTCAGAGAAGCTCTGATTAGAAGAGCATGTTTACGCTTGTTATAACAGCGCCCAGATAAGAGTGCTAGAACAGAGTAATGGATCCCAAGAGCCAAGGGGGAGGAGAAAGATCAGCATAGCTTTCCACTTAAAGAAGCTCAGAGTGAATCACCCACCACCTAGCTACCTGCCTATTGTCAAAGCTAGGCTTATCGTCTGTCTCGGACTGATGTTTATCTTGTAGCTCACATAATGTGAGAAGGGATACCAGCACCCTGAGATCAAAGCACCCCCAGGGCAGACCCAATGATAAAAGAGCTGTGCATTCACAAATGACTCTCTCGAACTGATGGGCCACTTTGATGAAAGAAGAGTGGGCTTGGTGCAAACTCGCTTTCCAAACTCAGCCAATACCCCAGCAGTGTGGTCTGGCCATTCCTCAGCGAATGAACCACAAAGGGAAGATAAATTTTCAGATGTGCTGGAATATAAGCCACTGTGACTAATGAATGCCTTGTTGTTCAGTCGTTCAGTCGTGTCCGACTCTTTGTGACCCCATGGACCAGAGCACGCCAGGCACGCCTATCCTCCACTGCCTCCCACAGTTTGGCCAAACTCATGCTAGTCGCTTCGAGAACACTGTCCAACCATCTCATCCTCTGTCGTCCCCTTCTCCTTGTGCCCTCCATCTTTCCCAACATCAGGGTCTTTTCCAGGGAGTCTTCTCTTCTCATGAGGTGGCCAAAGTACTGGAGCCTCAACTTCAGGATCTGTCCTTCCAGTGAGCACTCAGGGCTGATTTCTTTAAGGATGGATAAGTTTGATCTTCTTGCAGTCCATGGGACTCTCAAGAGTCTCCTCCAGCACCATATGCCTTAGCAACAGACTAATGCCTTCATCCAAAAACCGGGTCCACTCTTACTCTCAGATCATATTTCATTTCAGCCTTTCCGTCGCCCTGAAATAATATCCCATATGAATGCATTCCTCCTTAGACCTGCACGGGCAGATTGGGTTGCTGTTTTTAAAACAGTATTTGCCCAGCTTGCAAACCCTCCAAGTGTCCCTAATTTCCAGGGACTCTCCCGGGTTTACAGAAGCCATCCCAATTTCTGGATCGATCCCAGAATGTGATGCTTTTCCTTAAGATGTCCCTATTTTCATCAGAGAAATGTTGAAGGGTATGGAGTTATGTGACCTCCCTCAGCCAAGGAGATTAGTAACTATACAACCTTTAGAATACATCTGAATTTTGGGAATTATAGGGATAAAACTACCCAAACTGCATAGAAATTTATTCATGTATGCTATGACAGCGGCAAGATTGTTACTTGCCCCAAAATGGAAAGAAGCAGAAGTTCCAGCAAAGGAAGAATGGATACAAAAGCTTGTGGAATATGCAGAAATGGCAAAAACTTACTGAAAAAATAAGAAATCCAAGATAGCAAGCTTTTTATAAAAGAATGGAAATGGTTGGTTGAATATTTACAAACAAACTGTTAACAGATAAGGACATTGGCAGGATTATTGTAATAACCTGCAGGTATTTAAAGTAACATCAGTGGGAGCTTCATGCCTCACTTGTGAACTTCCCACGAGCATCCAACTGGCTGCTGGATCTCAATTTATGTTATTATATTCTTAAGAAAGCAAGTCATGCCAGTGCGAAAGCAAATGCATCAAACCTGGCAGCTGGAACCATGCTTTATTTAATTTGGTTTTCTATTCAAGATTTTCTTGAATTACAAAAGTACATAGAGTATCTCAGTTTTCTGTTCACAGAATCTTTTCTACAGATCAGCTATATTCAGTGTGAGACACGATTGTAATAGACAGGGTAAGGTTGGGGAAGAAGAGAGGTAGTGAGGAGAGGGAGAGAGAAGTTTGGGGTAGTAAACTTTCGTTCTTTTACATGGTGTACGTGCAAGGTTTTTGTGCCAACATCACGTGCGTAGGTTCTCTTTTCTATTCATTTATTAGTTTTCGTTGGTGGTGAGAGAAGTTGGGGGATTAAAGTGAACTTTTCATTTCAGAGTAAAAATCTTCACAAACACACAAAAAGATGTCAAATAGCCAGACCGATATCATGCCCTCCAACATTTCTCTGATGAAAATAGGAACATCCTATTCAATAAGAATAAGAAGAATTTTATACCTCACCCATCTGACTAGGTTGCCACTCTGGGTGGCTTCCAACATATATAAAAACATAAAAAAACATTAAAAAATTAAAAAAAAACAAAACCTTCTCTATACAGGGCTGCCTTCAGATGGCTCAGGGGTCAGATAATTCCATACCCTCCAACATTTCTCCGATGAAAATAGGGACATCCTACCTTTCCCTCCAACATTTCTCTAATGAAAATAGAGGCATCCTAAGGAAAAGTATAGTTAAAGCTATCGTTTTCCCAGTAGCAATGTACGGAAGTGAGAGCTGGACCATAAAGAAGGCTGATCGCTGAAGAATTGATGCTTTTGAATTATGGTGCTGGAGGAGACTCTTGAGAGTCCCATGGACTGCAAGAAGATCAAACTTATCCATCCTTAAAGAAATCAGCCCTGAGTGCTCACTGGAAGGACAGATCCTGAAGTTGAGGCTCCAGTACTTTGGCCACCTCATGAGAAGAGAAGACTCCCTAGAAAAGACCCTGATGTTGGGAAAGATGGAGGGCACAAGGAGAAGGGGACGACAGAGGATGAGATGGTTGGACAGTGTTCTCGAAGCTACTAACATGAGTTTGGCCAAACTGCGAGAGGCAGTGAAGGATAGGCGTGCCTGGCGTGCTCTGGTCCATGGGGTCACAAAGAGTCGGACACGACTGAACGACTGAACAACAACAAAGGAAAAGTGGGACATTCTAGGATCAAATCAGAAATCGGGATGGATTCTGTAAATCTGGGACACTTGGAGGGTCTGTGATATTCGGAAAACCAACAGAGCTGAGTTTTTTTTTAATAGTAACTATTCTGACAGTATTACAAACTGTCTGGCCTTGCTGAAGAGGTCTGGTTATGCAACTCTCTTTCAGCTAGGCAGCACGCTATTTGAACAAGGTGTTAGAAACTTTCATCTAGTTAGGAGCTATCACTCCGTGTCCCTCTTTGAAACCAGCAAAGGCTTTCATTTACACAACATGGTGTTATCACCAGCCTTGCAGAGATGGTGTTGTGACTAGCCACACCAAAGTACATGCTTGAAATTGGAGGCACCGACTTATACCAGCCACACAGAAACCAAAATATTTCCCTTTAAGACCACAACGTTTCAAAGGCTACAATTCAGAGTAATGTAAAAGTAATTAAGCTCCGCGGAGTCACAGGCCTTAAAAACAAAAGTTAAGCACATAAATCTCATGTATTTATTTTGGACCCCAGTTCTTTCCTGTACTGCGACTCCAAAGGGACAGTACTCACATGGTGAATATCTCAGCATAAAATCCATTGCACCTAAATGCAAATAACAGCACAGTCCTATGCATGTCTGCTCAGACAAAAATTCTATTGTGTTACAGAGGACTTACTCCAAGGTTAGTGTGTACAGCAGATTTAGTGTGTACAGCAGATGCTTTGTACCACAACTCCCATCAGGGGCTGGCTGGTATGTTACATGTGAGTTGAGCCTCAGCCTAGACTATTGGAGACTGCTCAGAAACCCCACCTGAGTCTCTTTGAGCTTCTAAAAGAAACTGAATATAATGAGCAAAGAACCTGGGAAGGAGCAGAGCAGAATTTGCCCCGCATACTTTCCGGAACAGACTTGTCCCTTTATTCCGTGGGAAATTTCATGGTCATAAAGTGGCCCTCTGGGCTGTTCTATCTGGCCCCAGGCCATGTTCCCTCTCCCATTTTGCTTGCTGGAATGTGCCCTGGAATGTCGATAATGACTCTGTCTTGTCTGGGTGGATGATAGAGAGGGATATTTGAGGGTGTGCAGAAACTGGCCTGCCATACAAAGGTAACATTTGCATTCGTTGCTCTGCCCACTTTTGCCTCGGGGCCCCATCCACTGCATCTCTTGTGGGCCAGAAGGTTCCCACCCTTTGTTTAGTAGGAACAGACGGAGTGAAAACTGTGTTTAATAAAAGTCCCTTCTGTCCATTTC
Organism: Lacerta viridis; assembly: GCA_900245905.1. Classification (NCBI taxonomy): domain Eukaryota; kingdom Metazoa; phylum Chordata; class Lepidosauria; order Squamata; family Lacertidae; genus Lacerta; species Lacerta viridis. Next base: position 449,990 of record OFHU01002335.1, on the reverse strand, counting down.
CAGTCTCTGTCTGCATTGCCAGATTATTGAACAGCCACTGCATCCGGTGCAACGATAGCGCTGTCTATAATAGAAGCCTACAATATCTTCTTTGTGGAAATGTGCTAGGGTGGAAATAAGCTATTTGTCAACTTTTTTTTTTTTACCCCATGCCCTGTTGGTAGGATTTCAGACATTTTAGGTCTCCACAGCGAATCTGGGTATTGTCCATTCATGCTGAGTTTTTTTGTGTACACAGGAAGCTCGCAACGCTTCCAGATTTCTGTTGCGTTTCATTTTCAGTCGTGCATGTTCTCCAATGACAACTTATCCCCAAATGCCACTCCCCCCCCCCTCTGGATTGTGGTTGAAACCATTGCCTACTGCTTAAACCCACAAAATAAAAGAGCAGGTTCCTCACAGGCTAAAAGAACCAAGCCAGAGTCCCATGCTTGCACTGAAGGCAGCGACACAGAAGATCAAATTCCTCTATTCTGTTCTGCTTTCCCACACATTAGATTAAGGTTCATAGCCATCCATTGGCTTAAGACATTTCGGGCACGAGGTATTGAGTATCAAGCTTATTAGGCGGCTTAAAAACACACCTGGGCAGGAGAAGATGACTTGCGTGTCAAAAGAAGACTGTTGAATTATATAATATCTTCTACAATGGTTGCAATAATCAGTGGGGCAAGTGGTCTGTGGGTGACAGCAAAAGCCCAGTCATGTGCATGACATGCTGGCAACCACACAGCACCACACTGAAGCAGAGTACTTCCCTTTCCCTTCCAGTCTAAACAAGGCCGGTTTCACAACCCATTTCTGAAGCTCATGTGATGCTGTGTGCCCTTTCACCACCTCTCGAGTTTCTACATCTCAGAATCGTCTTTTGACCAGCTCGTTTGGGCAATGAACTGCTCGTGTCAGTAAATGGTTTATGTGGTGCATGTGAGAAGAATGCGCTCGCGGAAGTGCCAAGAACACGTTGCACCCAGGCAGTGGGAGAAGCCATTCAACAAAGGCTGCTGCCAGAACGCCAGCAGGTATCCTTGCCTAATGTTACGCTGGCCACCAACCACAACCCAGGGCAAAAAGACTACTTACCTAAGCGGTACGGTTGTCTGAGCATGTGCACACGTGTGCTCAAATGAGCTGCAGGAAAACCCATCTGAACTAGATTCGAGTCTAGTTTTACTGGCGATTGTAATCCTAAACCCTCTAAATCAACAAAGGCTTGTGGTTAAGAGTGATGCTAGCCACAGGGTATATCGAAATCAGGGAGAAGGGAAGGAATGCCCTGACTTGGAAAGTTTAGGTTTTTGAAGGTGCAAGATCAGAATTATATTGGCAAGATATAGGGAGGGTGTTTCGAGCTATCCCAACCTTTGCCCATGGAAGCCTTCCAAGTGGCAACATCACAGCATATTTTTTTATATAATCTTGCTAGATTTATAGTACAGTAGTACTTCCAGTTGCGAACGGGATCCGTTTCAGAGCTCTGGTCGGATCCCGAGGAATTCGTAACCGGAGGTTCCACTTCTGTGCATGGCGAAACCTGGAAATATACTTCTGGGTTTGCCGCGTGTGTATCCCGAAGGATACGTAACAAGAGGGGCACATAAGTGGAGGTACCACTGTATTGAAATGTGGAGGGTTTTTTGCAAGCTATTATATTTGCTATTTGTTTGCTGTGTTAATATGCAATTGTTTTTGTTGCATTTGTTTGAAATGCATTCCTGTTTTCTTTGTTGTAAGCTACGTTTCCAAGCAGAATTCAAAATGTTGGTGCTGACCTTTAAAGCCCTAAACGGCCTCGGCCCAGTATACCTGAAGGAGTGTCTCCACCCCCATCATTCAGCCCAGACACTGAGGTCCAGCTCCGAGGGCCTTCTGGTGTTCCCTCACTGCGAGAAGCAAAGCTACAGGGAACCAGGCAGAGGGCCTTCTCAGTAGTGGCACCCGCCCTGTGGAATGCCCTCCCATCAGATGTCAAGGAAATAAACAACTATCTGACTTTTAGAAGACATCTGAAGGCAGCCCTGTTTAGGGAAGTTTTTAATGTTTGATGTTTTATCGTGTTTTTAATATTCTGTTGGGAGCCACCCAGAGTGGCTGGGGAAACCCAGCCAGATGGGGTGGTAATAATAATAATAATAATAATAATAATAATAATAAGATGATGATGATGATGATGATGGAGCACATTTTTTGTGTGTGGAAAAGCTGCATACAAATAAAATGAATGAATGAATATATGTAGAAGGCTAGATCCAGACTGCCATTTCTCTATCACACAAAATTTTACTCTTTTATCTGTTTGCCCCATTAGGGACACAAAATTTCAAAAGGTTGCTTGCTTGCAAGCAAGTGAAAATGGATGAGACTTTTTAGAAGGGTGCACATGTTTTTTGCTACTTAACAAAACCAGAAGATGAAAGGAGGATGGAAATCTGGATATTATAAGTCTGGAAAAATTTGGTAGAAGACAAGGAGACCAATTGACAGAGCGAGAAGAACATGAGAAATGGGACCATAAAGAGTCAAGTTTTTCATGAGAATTGGATGGATGATCTGTCTGTTTTTAATGCATTTCCTTAGTTCCTGTATGTGGGATGGTCCTCCAGATATTGCTAGACTACAATTCCCATCATCCCTGACCATTCACTGGCCATGCTGGCTGGGGCTGATAAGAATTATGGTCCAAGTCATGTAAGGTTATAAAAGCTTTATGGGAGATGATATATAATGAAATGAAAAAAAAATGTTTAAAATAACTTTTGTTAAAAAAAAAACCAGAAGCTTTTCTATTAGGAATTATAGGTACTGAAATTCCAAAGGAACAGAAAAGACTTTTTACATATGTGACAACAGTCGCTCGGGTGCCGCTAGCCAGAGATGGAAAGAAGAAAGAGTCCCTACTAGACAGGAATGGCAAGTGAAGATGATGGACTACACTGAAATGGCAAAGCTGACTGGAAAGCTCAGAAACCAACAGGACAAAAAACTTTAAAAAATAATGGGGAAATTTTATAATTTATTTAAGAGACCACTGTAAGCAGATGAAAACATTAGCAGGATTTTAATCCCACTTGTAATGTAACAAATACAATCGTACGTCGGGTTACAAACATCTCGGGTTATAAACACTTCGGGTTATGGACTCAACTAATCCGGAAGTATTACCTTGGATTAAGAACTTTACCTAAACAGAAATCATGTGGTGGGAGCAGGAGGCCCCATTAGCTAAAGTGGTACCTCAGGTTAAGAATTGTTTCAGGTTAAGAACGGACCTCCGGAACGAATTAAGTACGTAACCAGAGGTACAGATAACATAGATGGATATAAAATATAGATCCAGTTACAGGTGGGTAGCCGTGTTGGTCTGCCATAGTCAAAACAAAATAAAATAAAAAATTCTTTCCAGTAGCACCTTAGAGACCAACTAAGTTTGTTCTTGATATGAGCTTTCGTGTGCATGCACACTTCTTCAGATACTGGAAAGAATTTTTTATTTTATTTTGTATAAAATATAGATTATGGAATAATATGCAGTTGTAAATGTTGACAATAGGACCCATGAAGGAGATGGGGGGAAGTTTCGAGATTCAGAGCAATCTCTATATATGGATATGCATTTGGATTGTTATAAATTTTTATTTGTAAAATCAAGTAAAAATGATTTCTTTTTAAAAAAGGAATTGTGGTTCAAACTACATACGGAGAGGCACAAATTCCCCATTCCTGAACTAGGCTATGTTGGCAAGTGATCTCAACTGCAGAGAGAAACACTTTGATTTCTGAGCACATCTGTTTTATCGTTGCCGACAGCCATAAACGCATCCATTCATCCCTTGTTGTTTTAAAGAGATTGCCGTATTAAGTTTAATGGTCACGTGGTGATATAAAACCAATGGAAAAGAAAAAGTACCAGGTGATGGTCCAATCAGGCACACACTTCCAAGAAAAACTCACATGCATTTCCTCCTTATGTTTGTTGGAATGGTGTAACTCAACAGAATTATTATACACTCCCTGGATAGAACATCAGAGCTACCTAAAGGAATCTGGTTATTCATTCCCATTAACGTGAATAGAAATTGGACATTATTCCTCTTCTATGTGATTCTTTTTCAACAATGAAAAAAGCTCAGCCATAAAATTAAATGCATAGCTTTCAGACTGGGAAGTTAATTTATCAGACACAGCTCAGTTGCTCTAGAATTCAGCACAAAATAGATTTCTTTTTTCAGGTCACTTGAACCTCAATTAGTCTTCTTTTTCTTTCTGCTTAGCCTTCAGCTGGCATTTATCAGCAGGTCATGAATCACAAATATGCAAAAATGTGAATACTAACTAGAGGGGATTTGTTATTTTTGGTCTTTCATTGGTTCCAGGTCTTTTGGTGTGTTACGATATCACCAAAATGTAACCTGATGTGCCTGAAGAAATAATTCCACAGACTCTGCGTGTGGAAGGGACACTCTCCATTCTCGTGAACACATCTGTAGAGATTTGAGAAGCTAAATTCAAATTCCATATGCAGTGTGGTTAACCACAGTGCTACACACACCAGAATCAATTCAGGCAGTCATTGTCATAAAATGATTCTCTTTTTCAGTAAGTTCAAAATGGACTCCATATGACACCAGATCATTTGAAGGACCCACCATACACACATTCAGATTAGCAACCTGAATTACACCAGTGTGGCGTAATGGTTCAAGCAAAGTTCAGCAACCTGTGGCCCATGGGGGTCGTTTAAACAGCCCCCGAGCTGCCCCCGAATCAAGCCACCCGCTCAGCGAGTCCCCGTACGCCGCACTAAACCGACACAGCACAGAGCAGGGACTCGCTTCCGCGGCACCAGAAATCGCGTCTGCGCAGATGCTGGAAATCGCGTCTGCGCAGATGCGATCCGGCCCATGGGACGATCTCCATGGGAGTGAACTGGCCCAGGTGAGGTAAACCTTGCTGACCCCTGGGTTAATGTGTTGGATCAGGACCTGGGAGAACAGGGTTCGAATCCCCACTCAGCTATGAAGCTCACTGTGTGACCTAGGCCAGTCACCATCTCTTAGCCTAACCTACTTCACAGGTTTGCAGTGGGGATGAAATGGGGTAGAGGAGAACCATATTAACCACCTTGAGCTCCTTGGAAGATAAGGGTGGCATATAAATGTAGCAAATAAATATAAATAACCTGAGCTAAAAATTGAGTCTGCTGAACATCTTCAAGCCTGAGATATCTGCCCAGTTCTGCTGGATCTACAGGATGTAGTAAATGCGAAAATCACGTGCAACGAATGCTTAGGAGTCACCCAATCACATTAGAAAAAGTGCTCAGAGAAAGTGCATGGAATTAGAATTACAAGCTCATTGCTGTGTCCTAATGAAGGAAGCAGAGGCAGAAAATTGCAAGGTGCAAGAGTTCTGTGTTAATCAAACAAGGAGTCTTGTTTGCAAGGTATGTTTGCAAACATGTGTATCACTCACATCTACCGTATTTGTTGGGAAGCCAGAAACAGCATTGTACTAACAGTGGCAAAACTGGTTTTCCCACTCGCACGTAAGATATGCCCAGCACAAAAAGAGAACGATATGTGAATTTATGGTGCAACGAGCCTTTTCATGGGGCTGCCTGGAGGGCATTTATTTGTTGAAATGCATTGTTTGAGTAATTGTAGGTCTGGAACCTTTTGAAAATTGGACTTGTAGGGCAAAGGTTAACACAAACCCAAAACTTGACCTCTTCTTACTGGGTTGAGAAGGAACTATCTGACAAGGCCTTCACAATGAGGGAAGTTTGCTTTTCAAGTTGCTTTGTTTTTTCCTAAAATTTATTTGATTGACTATGTGTTTAATTTCAGCAATCTCTTCTCATAAATGACAGGGGGATTATTTTGAGCATTTCCCCCCTCCTACCAGGACTCTTCTCGCTGGGGATATTTGGGGTAGGCGTGGTAAACCTGGGTCTGTCTGTATTGCAACAAAACTTATGCTCTGCAACTGAGCTCTGGTTCCTTCATTTTGCTCTTTTTCTCTCCCCCCCCCCCCAATTCACAAAAGCAATATTCAGAAATCACCGAGGCACTTTTCTCTGGCAAATGTACTAGTTAACAGAAGAATTTCTACCTTTTCCCTTTCAATCCAGTCCACAAAGGAAGGGTGGGAAGGAAAGAAATGGACCAACTGGACTCCCTGTGCTCTTACTAATTTGAGCTAGGCCAACGCTGTGCCCCAATCTGTCATGGTCAGAAACCACAAAAATGCCATTCCAATCTTAGTGCTTCCCTTCTCACTTCCTTATCTGATTTTGGTGGGCTTACTTCAATGTGTTTACTGCCATTTCAGACAGGAACAAATAAATCTTGTACTGGCATCAGTACAGTTCTTCTATGGAATTTTTTTTTTTTTAAGCACCCCATAGTGGCCTTGAAAGATTAGAAGGTTTATGCACTCCTGTTGTTTTTAATAAGACTTCTGTTGAAAGAGGATTAACTTTAAATTTAGAAAAACCAGGCACAGACTTGGGCTTGAAGGGTGAAGCTGTCAGTTTGGGGCCGACTCTGCTGAGGGAAAAGTTCAGTTCTGCTGCTGACTTCAACAAGTGCAAGACTGAAGTTCAGAAGGCACACAACCGAGTAGCTTTTCACAATCCAGCTACATTGTCACTGATCCTGCCAACGGCACGTTTCGCTTACTAACTGTCTTGCCAAATGCAAGGTGGCTCTTTTAAAATGAGATTCAGAGGCAATACAAACAAAAGTGAGTGAGAAGATTAAAGATTTCATTCTAAACAGCAAGCACTATATACATTACCAAGCATGCACTTCGATCTGCTGGTTGAAAGCCCTGAAGAAGTGGTGAAGGGACTCCCCCAGGTAGCCTCAGTTTGCACGGCCCTGTGATCGATCAGTCTGGGCACGAGCTTCTAAAAAACTATGCCCAACACCATCCGATTTAGAGATCGCTATATAGCTAGCCTGTGGCTTGCCTGACCGGTGACATGCAGATTATTCATTAGCCACCCTCTCCCAATGCCTCACTTTCTCCAAACAATGTCCAACATCAAAGAAGGTACCCAGTACTATCTCTTCCTTCCAACAGATTAGAACATTAAAGGTTGTTCTCAGCCATCAAAGAATTTAACAAGAGAAAGGGAAGGGGAACGAACAGGGGGCAGGAAGGATAACCATGTTAGAGCACTTTGTTGTTCAGTTGTGTCAGACTCTTCGTGACCCCATGGACCAGAGTACGCCAGGCACGCCTATCTTTCACTGCCTCCCACAGTTTGGCCAAACTCATGTTAGTAGCTTCGAGAACACTGTCCAACCATCTCATCCTCTGTCGTCCCCTTCTCCTTGTGCCCTCCATCTTTCCCAACATCAGGGTCTTTTCTAGGGAGTCTTCTCTTCTCATGAGGTGGCCAAAGTACTGGAGCCTCAACTTCAGGATCTGTCCTTCCAGTGAGCACTCAGGGCTGATTTCTTTAAGGATGGATAAGTTTGATCTTTTGCAGTCCATGGGACTCTCAAGAGTCTCCTCCAGCACCATAATTCAAAAGCATCAATTGCTTATTCTTCCTTAGGAAGCGAGCAGCTCCATCTGGTACGGAGGCTGAGACCCTACCTGCCCATGGACTGTCTCGCCAGAGTGGTGCATGCTCTAGTTATCTCCCGCTTGGACTACTGCAATGCGCTCTACGTGGGGCTACTCTCAAGAGTCTCCTCCAGCACCATAATTCAAAAGCATCAATTCTTCGGCGATCAGCCTTCTTTATGGTCCAGCTCTCACTTCCATACATCACTACTGGGAAAACCATAGCTTTAACTATACGGACCTTTGTTGGCAAGGTGATGTCTCTGCTTTTTAAGATGCTGTCTAGGTTTGTCATTGCTCTCCTCGAAATACAAATATCTTCCAAACAGATTGCCCATACACTAACTTTTTCTCAATCATCCTCTTAGTAGAGCAACTAGGCAGGTCCTTAAATACTTCCATTTTGCAGATTTGGGAGTTGAGGTTTAGAAATACTGGATTGCACAAGGCCACCTAGTGGGGCAGTTTGTCCTTTTGTCTTGCTGAATTCCTGGGCCTTTAATTACCACGCAGAACTTCAGGAAGAAAACACAATTCTGATCCCTTTTGTCCATGTCAGGAAACACTTCTCCGCGATACGTTTACCTGTTAGTCAGCTGTTAAAGGCACAGGAGTCATACCAAAAGCAGGATTATTGTAACAACCCGCAGTTTCATAAGAGTATATATATATATATATATTTAAAGTAGATAATCAAATTAAATGAATTTGGATGTGCAGAAGATATTAAAAAACAAATTCAAGGAACCACAGAACGAGGAGGAAGGGAGTCAAACTTTGAAATGTTAAATTGATTGTAAAACTAACAAAATGTATAAATCTGAAAAGTATAAATACCAGAAGTACACACATACATTTATACACACAAACCATCTGGCCCAACCCCAAACAGACTGCCTGCTCTTTCTTGACATAGGCTCCATCTATGCAGAACCGTGGGACCCCAGCCCTCCCAATTCTCAATGAAGGGGCTGGGGGACCCACCCCCCAAAGTGCAGTGACGGCTGTGTGGGCACACCATGGCACAATCACATGTGACATCACCACGACGTGAGTGACGTCAGCACGCTGCGGGGTGTGGTGATGTCATGCACACATGCCGTGGGGCGTGGTGACATCGCACCGCTCCAGATGCCCTCAGTCGCGGAGGCAAGCTGGCACCATTGGTCCTTGGGGTGTGGCTTGTTCCTTGGCAACTTCCAGCTAGAGAAGACTCCTCTTCATCATGGGCTGAGAAAATTTAAGCTGCTCAGCTCCATTCAGTTGGCTCAAGAGGTCCTCAATAGGAACTGTGGCCTAGGAACTGCCAGCTTACCGGCTGAGAAAGACTTGGGACAGTATTGGAATATGTGCAGCTTGCAGACTTAACATACAGAATAAGGCAGGGGTCAGCAAACTTTTTCAGCAGGGGGCCTGTCCACTGTCCCTTAGACCTTGTGGGGGGCCAGACTATATTTTTGGGGGGAAATGAATGAATTCCTGTGCCCCACAAATAACCCAAAGATGCATTTTAATAAGAGAACAAGAAGAACATATGTTTAGAGAAGATTGGAAAATGTTTATTGAATATATGGGGGGGAATTGTGTACACCTGAAAACACTGACAGCATTAAGATAAATTCAACAGTATAAATAAGTTTTGATGGATGTGATAATGGAATACTGAATATGCAGGGGTTTGTGATATGCAAAATGAACCATGGAAAGAGAAGAAGGGAAGTCAATGATATTTTAATGATGTTTAAATGAGTATTTTAAATTGTAAAACAAATATATATATGAGAATATGAGACTTGGGACCCATCATGGGACTCACATGAGGTCTTTGTGGCTTAACCCCAATTGCCTCAGAGACCCTCCAAGTGGGAATACCAAGAATGACAGAAGGGGGGGGGAGGAAAAAATGCATCATGCTCGTTCTGATTATGTGTACAAATTTTCTTGAATGCAATTATATTGTGCAAATCTTTTGGAAGCCAACTTGAGAGCCTCAAGGAACAACAAAGCGGGACAGAAGAATGCGAAATAAATGCTATAAATATCTTTGGCGAAAAGGAAGCATTTCTTGAACGCTGGCCTTTCACCTTGGTTTGGAACTTGTAGGTTGAAGGCAAAAAAATAAATAAAAATGGTCTTCCTTCTCTGAGCAAATACCACTGCCAGAAGATTGGAATGTATTCCAAAATACAGCACCCTGGGGAGCAGTCCCTAAACTGGCAATGGTAGATGTTTAAGAACAGAATATAGAATCGCCCATATTCCAAGCATTCAGGTGCCAAAGCATTAAGTTATAGCCCACATTAAGCTACTGTAGCCTGAGGTGAAGGAACTCTCAAAGAATCCCAGGAAGATTTGGGAGGGAAGAAAAAGAGATAAAAAAGAGAGAGGTGGCAAAATTGGCTTTTCTTGAGAAGACCGGAAACCCAACACATTATTAACTAGAATAAGCTAAGTCACAGTCAGAGAATCCTTTGCAGGAGCAGTGCTTTTGAACAGAAGATCCAGTATCACCCTGTTGAAGAACTTTCCCTAAGCTTGAAATAAGTTGTTTGTCTTGTGCTTTGGGGCGGAGGGCAGAATATTTTGGCAGAATCTTCTTTTGGTCTGGAATGTCATTTCCTTTCCATTGGGATTGATTGCATGCTACCTAGAGGCAAGGCTGCTTAAAGTGGTATGATACTGCTTTAAACATTAAGTGTGGCCTTTGTCTTTGATTTAGCACTGCTGCAACAGGGATTCTCATTCTTTTTCCAACTGCTCCTAACAACAGCATTGTGAGGTAAATCACCGCAACAGATTCAGCTCCTGCCGTGTGTTTACAAGACATAGGAGTGACGTAGATGAATATGGAAGGAGCAGGGAGTATCCCTTAATTGGGAGCACCGCCATTTCTAGCAGATGTGTTCTTTACTCTCTTGCTGCGATTATTAAAGATTATAACTGGTAAGGAGTTCCTATCATTTGATCTCTTATCTACTGCCATGGGGGAAGGAAGCCAATTCCCCGAAGCCTGACATGGTACCAGATTCAATCCCAGGACTCTGCCGTAAAACAATATTAGATAGCAGGTCTGTAAAAGGATCTTGGAGAGCCAAAGACAGAGTGGCAGCTAGACCACCAGACCCACAAGGTCACTGCTAGGGTCATCCACACACCCCAATGCAGCATTGTGAGGAAGAGAACTTTAATTCATGGTGAGGCATTGAAGTGATTGCCTGAGCCACCACAGCTTCGCAAACTGGTGGTGCTGCAGGCAAGCTCTGTGGCCGCCTCAGCCACCCAGTGGCATAGCGTGGGTTGCCATCACCCAGGGTAAAGGAAGCATCCTCACTACTGCCCACCGACAGGCTGGAATGAAGGGGCAACTCAGTGACCTACCCGAGTGGCTGATGCAGTGCCCTGTGAGCGTCAAGTATGGCAGAGAGTAGGATGGGAGATTGGCTGGGAGCAGGTATCTTTCTAACATATTTTTATTTGGTTTTACATATTCAAAATTATAATCATACCACAACATATCCACAGTTGGAAGATTCCTCCAAATCTCTGGACTTCCCACCTTCGCCTCCATGGGTTCTGTTGTTAAACCTTTTCTACTGCAACTTTTTTAAAAAAATCCAAGTTTTTTTATAACTCCATTGTATCCAAAGTTCTCGTGACATTACAAGTGTTATTACAGTCCTGCTAGTGTTTTCAACTGCTTTAAGGTAACTTATAATTTTTTCCCATTCCTTATTAAAGTTTTGGTCTTCCTGGTTTATGAGCTTTCCAGTCAGTTTTGCCATTTAACCATAGTCCAACAACTTCATCTGCCATTCCTCTCTGGTAGGGACTTTATCTTCTTTCCATCTCTGAGCTAACAACATCCATGCAGTTGTCGTCACATACAGAAAAAGTCTTTTCTGCACCTACAATTCCTAAAGAAAAGACTCTGGCTTTTAAAATAAGTTATTTTAAACATTTTTTTTCAAGTTCAGGGAGCAGGTATCTTTCTAAAGCCCATGCAGAGGGTGCCCTAGCAACCAACCATTGCCCAGATCCATTCCGCAGTCCGACAATGAACACTGAGAGTTTTTCTGTGTGATGGAGAGGGTGCCCTATTTTTTATTACTTAAAAAAAGGGCCTCTAAGACTCAGGGCCCGCCCACACTATGCCACTGCAACCACTTAAGAGGTTTTCTTACAATGAAGCAGCACATACATTTTGTTCAATAAATAGCATAGTGCAGTTTCCCCCCGAACTTGGGTCTCCCACTGCTGTTGGACTACAACCCCCCATCTTCCCTAGCTAGCAGGACCAGTGGACAGGGATGATGGGAATTCCAGTCCAAAAACAGTTTCAGACCTAAGTTTGGGAAACTCTGGTACAATGCATCACACTGGCCCTGCACTATTCATGGCCAGGGGGTGAATGAGTGGTTTCTATGTGGGATCAACAGTTAAAAGAAAAGTCCGTATTTAAATCTAAGTTACAATCTTGCCAGTGCAAGTTTCCATTACAAACTGATAGAAACAAAACATGATTTCAGGCTAATGTTTTTGGAATAAGGATACAAAGCTGAAAACGGCAAAATAAATAACGCCACGTTACTGGTTTTGCTCCTCAGGATATCAAGTCTTCCTACATTTTTATTCTTTTTTCGTTCATGGGCATTAAAACACTTGCGTGTTAAAACAACATTTCCCGCCCCCCACAGGGTATCTGCACCGATTGACCAAGGCAGGATGTCGGCGAACTAAAATTAAGCATTTCGGCTATGCATGTTTAAGATGATCGAAAAGTTGCAAAATAAACTGGCAGCTGGAGTTTACACTTCATAGAGAAAGAGGAAATAAAAGGGAAAGTGTTTCCCATAAAAGGACATTTTATAAACCACTTGACTGCCCACATACACACATGTGCACTCAGCAGCCAGGCTCAGCCACAGCTCATTATTTCGAGTGTCTCTCTCCCCCACCCTCTCACTGACGCTGCATTAAGCCAAGAGTTGATCCTGGGAGAGCATCATGGTGACTTGGCAGCTGCAGCTCTCACACCTGTTTCCATGTGCAGCTCCTTTACTGTGCACTAGGTAAAAAGGTAAAGGACCCCTGGATGGTTAAGCCCAGTCAAAGGCGACTATGGGGTTGCAGCGCTCATCTCGCTTTCAGGCCAAGGGAGCCTGCGTTTGTCCACAGACAGCTTTCCGGGTCATGCGGCCAGCATAACTAAACCACTCCTGGCACAACAGAACACTGTGACAGAAACCAGAGCGCACGGAAATGCTGTTTACCTTCCCGCCACAGTGGTACCTATTTATCTACTTGCACTGGCGTGCTTTTGAACTGCTAGGTTGGCAGGAGCTGGGACAGAGCAACGGGAGCTCACCCCCTCATGTGGATTTGAACCCCTGACCTTCTGATCGGCAAGCCCAAGAGGCTCAGTGGTTCAGACCACAGCGCCATGAGCATCCTTGAACTAGAATCAACGGTGCACTAGAATCCATGTGCTCAGATCATCTTATCTGCCAACACGAGCCACAAGAGCAAACAGGAAATTGTTGCCATCAGCTGTGCCCCTGTCCACCAAAATCTGCCCCAAGGTCTGTCTCACTCTTCCCGCTAGCCTCACCCAGACGCCTCAACGTTTGAAAGCTTAAAATTGGCAGCCCTAATGACAAGCTCCTGCAAATTGTAAAATGCTAACCATGGGTGAATGGGAAAATCTATAAGAGGCAAGGCTAGCTCCACAATTCAGAACACCCAATGAAGGTACCTGGGCACTCAGTACTTTGAAAACTCAGTCTCACTCACACATTGACTGACTGATTGATTGATCAAATTTGTATACTGCCCTATAACTGGAGGTCTCAGGGCGGTTCACAGAATAAAATCACAATCCATAGAATCAAAATTAGAACAATAACCCAATAACACTCCCCCCAGAAGAGCCACATTTTAAAAGCATAGTGGATGTCCATCAGGTCAACCAAAGGCCTGGTTGAAAAGGAACCTTTTGCCTGGCGCCTAAAGGTGTATAATGAAGCCGCCCGGCAAACTTCCCTGGGGAGAGCATTCCACAGACACGGAGCCACTGCAGAGAAGGCCTGTTCTCGTGTTGCCACCCTCCACACCTCTTGAGGAGGGGGCACACAAAGGAGGGCCTCAGAAGATGATCTCAGGGTCTGGGTAGGTTCATATGGAAAGAGGTGGTCCTTGAGGTATTGCGGTCCTGAGCCATAGCTCCATATGTTGTCCAGCTGCCACTAAACGTGATCCTAGACTACTCGATGAGTGTTGCCCCTATCAACCAAATGCTCACATACACCTGCCCAATCCTTCTGAAAACTGGCAAAACGGCTGAGCCGCGGTTCTCAGCAGTGGGAAAAGAAACAGAAAGCCGCATATTTTAGAAAAAAGATTCCTGATATTCCGTATGTAGCGATTTGTACAGCTAGAAGTGGCCAAGTATAATTGGCTTGCATGCAACAGTCGCCAACACACATACCCCTTCAGCAAAGCGCATCCTGCCTGGGACCTCTGAGATACTCTGACCACACTGGAGCTGGCACATGAAGATCAATTAATGGTCCATGGTTACAATGGTCCAGCTGTTGCCCCAGCAACCAGCCTGGCTGATGCAGGCCACTGCTGCTGGAAGCTTCTGCCTTGTTGTCTTGCGGGGTTTAAAAGGTGGTGGCATGATTGCAGAACGTGCTGGGGGTTATCTAAACTTAGAAAAGTGCAGGCCAAGGAGCACTGCTCCGAATCTTTCCAGGAGCACGGAGGAGGCGGGTGCAAGGAGAAAGAGAAGAATGGCGATAACGCGCAATTTCATTGCCCTGGCAAAACGTGAAGCAGGACCCCAAGGGTGGCGACAACACTTTCGTTCCTCACTTTTCCACAATGCTCCAGCCCCACTCCGGGCTGGTAGCTGGGGGGGCCAATAAAGGGTGCCATGTGTTCAAACACCAGGCAAGGTGCCACACATCCCGAGCAAGCTGGCCTATGCAGTAGGATTCCATCGCTATTGATTGAAAAATGATGGTGGCATCAGAAAGAAAGGCTAGGGACAGAGAAGTAGCACAATTTGGCAGTGTTTATAACTACAGTAATTGCTCTTTCAATGTTTCCATGGTTGGAGTGGAGAGAGCTCTTACTTTGTTTTCCTTCTCCCTGTTGGAGTTCCTCAGGGCTCTGTTCTTAGACCTCTACATTGTACCCAAGTAGCCTCATCCCATACCATGGCTTTCAGTTCCATGCAGAACTTTTTTCCAGCCAGAACTCACTTTAATTTCCTTCCAGCACTTCTCAGGTAGGCACCATAATAAGAGAACGAGTTCGTGGTGAGTTCCGGCACCTTTTTCTAGAAAAAAAAGCACTGGTTCCACCCATATGCTCAGTTGTAGCTCTGCATACCAGAATATTCTCCCTTCCTCCTGCCCCAAATCTGCAATTTCCTCTGCTATTTCCATACTTTGTGACCATCTCAAGCTCCAGGTATGTCCAAGACCAAACTTCTCATCGATTCTACCCACTTTGAAGCTACTAGTTTGCCTTGTGAGTTTATTATTGTCATTTTGCTACCAGTTCACGGTATTGTATTCCGAATTTTTACACCAATGATTCCCCCGTGCAAAACAAAAAAAAGGTTAATTAATATTTTAAAACGCATTGATTCCCCCCTCCCCCCAATATAAATATACACAACTCAAGGTTCTGGCACACAGATATGCTTGCCAGACATAACAGTATCCAGGCCGTAGCTGATACATTTAGAAACACACCAGGCAGCGACATAAAACAGATCCCCACTGTTTGGAGTTCTCGGTTGCTTGCTACCAAATCTACAGAGCAGGTCATTGACCCACAACCCATATGAACCAAGTGCCTCACAAACAAAGAGTGTCACAAGGACTGTGTGAACAGTGTAGTCTAGAATTAATTTCTGAATTAGGGAACTCAGCTGATGCAAAGTGGGAGAGCTTCCTCGAGGGAAGAAACTTTAAATCACTGTTGCTAGAACTTTTAGCCACATTGGGCATTGAGCCTAGGGGGTGCCGCAACTAAGACAGAAGTTGGGAGGTGAGGGAGAACCAAATTTTGGCCTTGCATGGAATTTGAAAGACCAAAGTCTTTCCCTATTGTCAAACAAACCAGCAGTAAATTCTTCTGTGAAAGAACCACTGAGATCAATGGCACCTCGGCAGGTCAGGCAAGGAAATTCTATTTGAGATCAGTTATATGTGGTGGACTTGTAAAAAGGTAAAGGAGTATTGGGAAAGGGTATATAATGAACTGGGGGGAAATGTTTAAAAGTACCTTTAAAAAAAAACCCAGAGGGAAATTCCCAGGTGTCAAAAAAGACTGTTTATGCTACTACGGCAGCCCGTGTTTCGTTAGCCCCAAAATGCAAAACGGGTAAGGTCCCATCCAAAGAAGAAGGGCAACTTAAACTGATGGAATGCGTGCAGCTTGCAGATTTAACACATAGAATAAAAGAAGAAGGAGAACATACATTCAAAGAAGACTGAAAAATGTTTACTGAGTATATGGGTGGAAATTGTGTTCGTTTAAAAACGTTGGCAGCATTAAGATAAACTCAACAGTGTAAATAAGATTTGATAGATGTAACATTGGCACTGGCGGAGGAAGGCTCCGTGCTACCCGGGGCGGTGAAAGAAAACGTCACGACATTGTGATGTCACGGCGGAGTGCACCTGTGCAAAAATATCGTGCAGGCGCACTCCATCATCGGGCCGTGCACTTCTGCTCCCGGGGTGACGAAAAGAGCGGCGGCGCGTGGGAGTGGCGGGAGGGACCGCCGCTTCTCACCCCCCCTCCCCTGTCACCATCCCTACCACCCCCCCAGCGACGCCCCTGAACATTGGATTACCGGACGGTTTAGTTCATGTAAAATATGCAGGGATATGTGGTATGCAAAATGAAGCACGGAAAGAGAAGAAGGGAAGTCATTGATTTAAGGTTGTTTAAATGAATATTTTGAAATGTAATTTAGAAAATTTAATAACTAGCTAGCACTCTCTCTCTGTCTCTCTCTCTATATATATATATATATAATTGGGATCGGAACCTGGGAAACATTAATCGTTGCTAATGAGGGTGGCAGCATAACCATGGTTAAGGCTGGCAGGAGGAAAGGGGCTGGGAAGGAAGAGTGTGTGAACTAGATGCTTGTTCCAGACCTCTTAACCACGATGAATGATCAGACCCCATTATGTCTGCACCATGCCCAAGATTAGATTATGGTGCAAATCATGGTTGCATTTAGGATTCCAGGCATAAAAAAGCCTATTACTCTTGAGTTATGTATGTTATCTGACTTCATTCCGCTGTGTACAAATAATTCACTGTTAATTCTGCCGACTGGTCAGACCAGGTAACTACCATTCTCTTTCCGTATGGAAAATCAGCCCCCCCCACACACACACACACAAAGATTGTTAGTGTGTGCAACATTCTTCAGACAATGCTTCAACACAGTTTAAGGAAAGTTGAGCGACCGAAATGAATTTTACAGGGAGGATGAGTTTTATAGGGGGAAATGTCTTTCTACTCCTCTAATTGGGTAGACACATCAGCCCTTGTTAGAGTACCTCATTAAATCATTTGTTGTTTATTGAGGCATGCACTGGAAGATTTCATTGGCTGGCTTTCAAGGGTCACTGAGAAACCTTTTCCCATTGAAATCAGAAACTAAGTTATCTTTCAATGACTTTTTGATAAACATCGTTTGCATTTAACCCACAACGGATGCATGTTTTATTGAGATTTGTGCTGTTGTCATCCGAGAAAGCTGAACATAGTTTCTTGTATCTTTGTCAGTAAGTAGCTATTAAAGTCATAGTGACTTTGGATAGAAAATTAATATAATTTGTTTAAGGTTGCCATATTTTCTTACTGCCTTTGCTCCTGTGCCTTCAACGGTGGCTCAGTCCACCAACATATTAACACGTGCCAACTCTCATCGCCAAACTGTGAAAAACTTAACTTCACGATTCCTGCTGAACTAGCTTTTATTAAGACTCCCTTCAACCAAAACACTCAACATCTCTAGCAAGTTTGTTAAAGGCTCAGGTGCATGGCAGATTATATTTTCTGGTCATTCAGGAATTATATGCTCACTGATAATTTAAAAAAAAAAAAGTTTTCCTATATCAATTGCAGTAACAGCAATTGGACCCTGGTGCAAAGCTTCTTGAAAATCTGTCCATTGGCACTGGATGACATTAGGTCCCCTCCATCAATACTTCACATACAGATAACACCAAAATAATGGACATATTCTACTCCAAACCAACCTTTTGGGACATCTCTGAGCTGAGTTATCATTTCAAGGCTTGAATCAGCTGCCTTCCCAGAGTTGGCACGTGTTAACCCAGAGGAATTACTTCATGGGATTCTCATATCAGTTACAGGCAGGTGGCTGGTAAGTATCTGATCATTAGGGGTGCTGATCAACAAAGAAGAGAGGGCATCTCCATAACATTTTTTTAACCCCTGGTCCAGTTGTCAGATTAGTTATGTGTAAAAACCAGAAATATGGGATAGCTGCCAGAATATTTTCAACAAAAGTAGTCATCAGCATTTTCTCATAGGGAAGTTGCTTGAGTTTAGTGCTCGTGTGCACATTAAGGAGCCCAGGTCACCAAGCTCGTCCCCAGCACAACTGTATGTGAGAGATCCTTGTATGTAAACTTGTAGAGTTGGAAGGGATCCCCCTGCAATGCAGGAATCCTGCCCACAGCCATCCCTGGGTGGGCTTGAACCATCAACCTTCTGGTTAACAGGTGTGCCACCCGAGGGTTGTGTGTGGTTCCTCTATACCTGCTTCCCACAATACCTGCTGGGCAGACTGAAACACTGCTCAGAGTTCAAGCAAAAGGAAGGAATAAAGGCAAAAACTACTTCCAATTTTGGAGGCATTATTGTTTAGATTTAGGGTTCAATGATTTATCACAACAGAATTACTACAACTCTGTGTGTGGTGTTTTCTTTTTGATTGTTATTGTGATATGTATTATTGTTTTTATACTGTAAATCACCCTATGATCTCCAAATTAAGGGTGGTATTATTATTATTATTATCATTATCATTATTATTAAAGGTAAAGGACCCCTGGATGGTTAAGTCCAGTCAAAGGCAACTATGAGGTTGCAGCGCTCATCTCGCTTTCAGGCCGAGGGAGCAGGTGTTTGTCCACAGACAGCTTTCCGGGTCATGTGGCCAGCAGGACTAAACCGCTTCTGGCGCAATGGAACACCGTGATGGAAACCAGAGTGCACGGAAATGCTGTTTACCTTCCCGCCACAGCAGTACCTATTTATCTACTTGCACTGGCGTGCTTTCAAACTGCTAGGTTGGCAGGAGCTGGGACAGAGCAACGGGAGCTCACCCCGTTGCGGGGATTCAAACCACCAACCTTCTGATCAGCAAGCCCAAGAGGCTCAGTAGTTTAGACCACAGCACCACCTGCATCCTTTTTACCTGTTATTATTACAGCTGTGATGTCTGTCGTAGTGACCAAGGGTAAAAACCATTAGCTGCAGTTTCTCCATTTTCTTTCTAAGTTAATGCCTCGGCCTCTGTGATGAATTGAATAATAATTTCTCAAGGACTAAACTAAGCATCTTAAATAAGTATTGTAAGCAGATGAAGAGAAGTCTAGTTCTCACCAGAAGCTTACTCAACAATCCCAGCTGGATTCTGTGCAGCCACATTCCAAGTTTCAATCAGTTTGAACCACAAAAGCTGACTGTTCAAAATACTGATGCTTTCATTGCCTAAAAGAATAATGAAATTGAACGAGACGGTGGATGTCCAATGCAGTTTATCTTGCAAACAGACTGACCGCTTCCGTAAGTCCCATAAAACGCAACCAAACTAACTTCTGAGTCAACATGCAAAGGATTGTGCTGTTAAGCAGAAGAAGTGGGATTTAAAATGTTGCCGGTGTATCTCCTCCCTCTTTACAGGATTGTTCCTGCTCAGAGTTCCAGTCACCCATTCCTTCCAAGCAGAGCATTCCCAACCACTAGGAATGAAAGTTTTAACTCCACTGTTTCCTTGTGTACCTACATTTCTGGTCGGGTGTGCCAGTTTGCTGAAATTATTCTTGTTGTCTGGAAGGATGATACACAACAGTTTCCCAAGGGCCCATATGCACACTAGAGTAAATTACCACTCAGTAAATACTTCTCTCTAATCACCCTCTGATAGTCCCTGTGTTTTTTTTTGCAGCTAGAATTCACCAGAACTTAGTTCCGGCACCTCTCAGGTAGACACCACTGTCATTGTAAGAGAACAAGGTGAATTCCAGCACCTCTTTTTTCCTAGAAAAATAGCACTGCAGCCTTCTTAACCTGGCAACCTCCATAAATTTTGAGCTACAATTTCCATTCTATCCGGTCTCTGACAAGGGATGGCTTGGGGCTGATGGGAGCTATACATAGGGTATGTCATTTTAAAGCATAGGTAGGCAAACTAAGGCCCGGGGTCGGATCCAGCCCAATCGCCTTTTAAATCCGACCCGCAGATGGTCTGGGAATCAGTGTGTTTTTACATGAATAGAATGTGTGCTTTTATTTAAAATGCATCTCTGGGTTATTTGTGGGGCATAGGAATTCATTCATTCCCCCCCCCCAAAAAAAATATAGTCTGGCCCCCCACAAGGTCTGAGGGACAGTGGGCATGTCCCCTGCTTTAAAAGTTTGCTGACCCCTGTTTTAGAGGGTGAAACTTAATTTTTGCTAATTAATTTAGTGAATGGTCTTAAAAATATTTTGGGGGTGTGTGAGGAAATCACTGTTATTTTTGTGATTGGACAACATTTAGCTTGGTAAGTCTATGCTTGACGAAGCAGCACTTAAACGTCTTTCAGAAAACCAAAGAATTTTAATTTTACCTTCTGGGAATGTCAGGCAGTGCTAAATAGTAAATAATTATCATTGTAATCATATATAATATAACTGCAAATACTTGGCAATCATTTTTAATGATTTCTATGCAGTTTTGCACACAAGAAAAACTAATGTATATTCATTTAACCAAAATATTTTTTGAATTCCCAAGTCATGCTGCAACTTTTTAACATCCCTCATTTTTGTTATTTGAAAGTTGAAAAAAATCAGTATGCCCTAGAGCTATATTTCCAAACATCTAGAGTGCATCAAACAGGGGGAGGTTGTCCTACAAAAATCAACCCAGCAAACTTAGGTTTGAATCTAGAGCAAATTTGACTTCTCCATCACCATTTTGCCTCCATATTTTCAGAATCTATACACCAACCCCAGAGCCTAAGGCTTGCTGATCAGAAGGTCGGCGGTTCGAATCCCCGCGACGGGGTGAGCTCCCATTGCTCGGTCCCAGCTCCTGCCAACCTAGCAGTTCGAAAGCATGTCAAAGTGCAAGTAGATAAATAGGTACCACTCTGGTGGGAAGGTAAACAGCATTTCCGTGCGCTGCTCTGGTTCGTCAGAAGCGGCTTAGTCATGCTGGCCACATGACCCGGAAGCTGTACACCGGCTCCCTCGGCCAGTAAAGCAAGATGAGCGCCACAACCCCAGAGTCGTCCGCGACTGGACCTAATGGTCAGGAGTACCTTTACCTTTACGTTTAAAGCCATTTCCATATAGTACGTATAAAATTAAGACTATAAATATTTAAAACAACCAAGTAAGAGAGGTCATGACCATCACCCACACAGCACTGATGAGAATGCTATTGAGAGAAAAGTGGCTAGTTTTTCATCACTTTCTGGAAAAAAAAGCTTCCCTTATTAATTTATTCTCAATTGTGTCATCATATAGTCTTACATGATTTATGTCAGCCCATCCATCACATGATCATTGGTTGGGTGAGATCACCTATGTGACTATTCCAGGAAAAGATTAAAGGGAAATATCTGTACAATCTTAAGTACTGGGAAGTCAACAAATTCCAACCCACCGAAACTGCTAGCAAAAATTGAAACTGGAGAATATTCAGTGCGGCTATTAATTTCTAGCACCTGAAGACGAAAAACAAACTGAAACAGTGCCAAGTCATGTTATTCCACGAATCAGGCCTGAAGTCAGTTAAAATGACTGCTCTAAAAACATACTGCAAATTGCCAATATGTAGGTAACGGTGGGCCTGAAGGTTAAATAAATGCCACGTCTACTTCAGGGACAAATGTAAGACAGGTTAAGCCAGTTGTATAATATCCACAGAAAGGACTGCCCCGAAACTTGGGAGCTATCATTTGAACAGTCCACCTGAACGGAAAATTGGGCCAGACAGAGGTGTTTGCATTGCCAAACGTTCAGCCTATTCAAACAACTTAGAAGGCAGGCGAGCAATTTCCCTCCTGCACCAAGTTCAGCCTTGCAAAGCAACTGTGATCACTATTAAGTTTGGCCGGACTTGCTTCTCCACTGACTTCTCGCATGAATACATTTCTTCCGGATAGAAGATAGGAATAAGTATGTTGCTATTGCTGCCATTTAAATTATATATACTGTAATCAAAATTTAAAAAAAAAATGTAGAGTGGGTTGAAAAACAAGGCCTTTCTTACTGAGGTCAAACGATAGCACATTTCAGCCAAAGATCCCCATACAGTATATAGAAATCAATAAGGTTGGGTGTGACTAGATTGTTTCCACACATCCTTAATAGGAGTTAACTGATTTGTTACTGAATCCCTTGACCCAGACTTACTATGAACATTTGATTTTTCCTGCCAAGATCTGCTAACCACTTGCCATAGGTGACATTGGTGGGAAGTGAGCCGCCCAAAGGAGGTGCAGATATTTGCCAAGGGAGACACCTTGTTCTTCCCAGTCCAGGTTATGCATTACAGAAAATACAGGATTAGCTTTCTGTCAGCCCACCCATCACGATATTTGCAGCTGCCTGACCTGCCTTTTGCTGAGACAATCATTCTTTGCCCTTCACATGAGCCTGTCACGAAAACATGGAACAAACTGGAAGGCCCATCTGACACTGTTCCCTTCTCTTTCCTTTTGATTCACCGAGAGACCAACTGTGTTGATTCATAACAGTTTAAAAAAATGGCAGAAAAGCTCCACAGTTAGGTATATATTCAGTACTACACCAGGGCTAGGCAGAAAACAAACCGAAGGATGGCAAGCCATTTCTCATGCCCTAAGAAATTAAAAGGTTTGTTAAGTATGCCCTCTTGCTTCCTATAGTCGGCTAGATCCAGAACTGTCCTTCCGTCAATAAGGTACCTTCCAATTATAGAAGGGTCTGGGGGAGGGAGGAAGAGAAATGCAATTTCCCCCCCCCCCAGTTCCTAATTCCCTCTTCCACATGCAGCTGGATGCCACCTCTGGCATTGCTCCACAGCTCCCACACAACATTTCAGCAATGAATTACAGAGTACATATTGGAAGTATATGTGGATATAACCAGTTCCATGGGGCTGCAGGGAGAGAAGGTGCTAGAACCATCAAAAGATTGGCTTTTTCATGCGCTCTGTCCTACCTCATGTGTGGGACATTTCTAAGGCGGAAGAGCCTTTCTGAGAACTGCTCTTTCCCTGGAACATCATCATCATCATCATCATCAGTGCTTTTTTTCTTTAAAAATGTTTAGGGGTATACTCTCATTTTCCTACTGTTACTGAAATACTGCCCCTCAATGAGGCCAAACTTAAGATCCCCCCCAAAAAAAAGCACTGGTGATGATGATGAAGATGATGATGACTTATACCCCGCCCATCTGGCTGGGCCTCCCTACACTCTGGGCGGCTTCCAACAGGATATTAAAAACACAATAAAGCACCAAACATTAAAAATTTCCCTAAACAGGGCTGCCTTCAGATGTCTTCTAAAAGTCAGATAGTTGTTTATTTCCTTGACATCTGATGGGAGGGTGTTCCACAGGGCGGGCGCCACCACCGAGAAGGCCCTCTGCCTGGTTCCCTGTAACCTCACCTCTCACAGTGAGGGAACCACCAGAAGGCCTTTGGAGCTGGACCTCAGTGTCCGGGCTGAATAATGGAGGTGGAGACGCTCCTTCAGGTATATGGGGCCGAGGCCATTTAAGGCTTTAAAGGTCAGCACCACCACTTTGAATTGTGCTCAGAAATATACTGGGAGCCAATGTAGGTCTTTCAGGACCGGTGTTATATGGTCCCGGCGGCTACTCCCAGTCATCAGTCTAGTTGCCGCATTCTGGATTAGTTGTAGTTTCCGGGTCACCTCAAAGGCAGCTCCCATTGATATCAAAAAGGGCTTGTGCAGAATCGTTTCAAGTATGTTGTGCCCTATAGCACCCTTTCCTAGATATTCAAAAATAGCCCAGAGAAGGAAAGAAGATAAAATCCCTACCAGAGAAGAAGGGAAGACCAAGCTGATGGATTATACCGAAATGGCTAAAATGACCGGAAGAATCAGAAATCAGGGAGACCAAAATTGTAATGAGGAGTGGGGGAAATTTATAACTTATCTTAAAGACTATTGTAAACAGTTAAAATCGTTAGTAGGATTGGAATATCACTTGTAGTTTAATGGTTAATTTTGGATAAAATGGAGAGATTAAAGATTTGGATTATTATAAAAGGTGCAGGAGGAAATGATTAACGATAGGACCCACAAAGAGGAGGAGGGAAGTCCAAGAATCTTGTTTTTATGTTGTATGTTGGACTTTGACTGTAAATTTTTAATCTGAAAAACCAAATAAATATTTATTTAAAAAAAATAGATATTCAAAAATTGAAAGAATCTAAAGCATTTCTTCCTATTCTGCTTGCCAGCATCCTCTCCCCTCCCGCATCTACATATGTATTCATTTGATATTGAAATCAAACCCTTTACAGCAGCCACCACTGCTTACTTTCAGGTGCTGAGCCAATTCCTGCTTTCGGGAGCTCTCCAACTGCAGCAAATATGATTACATGCTTACCTTACCTGGGGGCAAGATTTATCCTGCCTCCCTTTAGCTTCTTTCAGTCTCTCAAAAGCAGAGAAGAAAACATTCACCATGAAATGGTCATTACATTGTCACCCTATCAAACGGAGAGGATATATCCTAATTGGGCATGATGAAAGTGTCAGGCAGTTCAAAAGCACCTGAAAAATAGGTGAGCTTGTGCTATTAAAATCCGAGCCAGCAAAGCATCCAAAAAGGACTTTAATGAATGTGCAGTCTTGCAAAGCCATGGCTTGGCAAAGAAAGCCTCCCATCCCTAATGTGATGGCTGTTTCTGCAAGGCAGGCAACTTTGCAAAGTGCTTTGACAGCCATTGTAGTGCGGTTAATTTGCAATTGTCCTGCGACTGGTTTGTAATTTACTACGAAAATCACACAGGTGCTACTGTTCTGTAATGAAACCAGCCAGTCTCTGCCAATGTCTATGTTAAGGGGAAGAGAGGGAGACTGCCCTGTCCAAAAGGTGAATTGGCTGCTTGCCCTGAAAGGTCTATACTTGGGACACCAGGAACTGTGGGGTGTTTAATTCTCTCTTAAATATTAAGCCACGTGTGCCTTGAGTATAGATCTAAATACAGTGGTACCTCGACTTACGAAATTAATCCGTTCCGAATGCGCGCTCATAAGTCGAAATCTTCGTAAGTCGAAGGCGCCATCTTGGAACGGGGGAAAAATTCGGAAGTCGAAAAAAGCGCATTCAAATTCTCGTAAGTCGAGGTATCGTGCCGCCGCTTCCGAAATTTTCGACTTGTGAAGGGAAAGCGGCGGCACGATACCTCGACTTACGAGAATTTGAATGCGCTTTTTTCACTTTCGGAGGTCATTCGGAAGTCAAAAAATACGGAAGTCGAGTTGCTCATAAGTCGAGGTACCACTGTGTATATATACAAGGGAACCAAATACATGGCATTGACACCTTACAAAAATTATTCATAATTCTATATGTATATCCTTTTTCCTTCAGTGAGGTTAGGATGATGTCAACAAACCTGATTGCATGATACCTGCCCGCAGACTGTCTCGCCAGAGTGGTACATGCTCTGGTTATCTCCCACTTGGACTACTGCAAGGCGCTCTACGTGGGGATACCTTTGAAGATGACCTGGAAACTAACTACTGTACAACTAATCCAGAATGCAGCAGCTAGTCTGGGAGAGGAGGAGGAGGAGGAGGAGGAGGAAGAGTAACAGCTGATGGACACAGTATCTTTAGAAAGCATCCCAGACCTTCAACACATACCTTGCATAGTGAGTATGTGTGTGTGTGTGCAATTGCACTGAATAGATATGTATCGCTCCTGATGGGGGGGATTTGAATCGATGTCAGGGACTGTGCTGAGGAGGGCTGCACTGAGGAAGAATGGTGGGAGCCTCCCCCTCCCCCTGCTCCGGATCTGGATCCTGAATCTTCCCAGGAGCAGGAGGACAGTATAGATTTGGAACAGTGGTTTGCAGAGGGGCATAGTTCAGAAGGCAGAAGCTGGGAAATACTGGATGGGCAGCAGCTAGCAGAAGAAATGCCAGAAGAGAGAGAGTTAACAGATTCACAGTCTCTGGACAGCATTCCTCCACCCAGCCCAGGTCAAGAAGAGCTCAGAAAGTGTCGGAACAGAGAGCACAGAGGGTACAAGTTCAGATTAAAAGACATAGGAGTGACCCTTAATTAAAAGACATAGGAGTGACCCTTAAAGACATAGGAAGGACGGAGGGCGAGTGACCGGGAGCGCCGCCATTTCTAGGAGATGTGTTCTTTGGTCTCTGACTCTTTGATCTTCTTATCTACTGCCACGGGGGAAGGACCAGAGTCAGTCACTGACCAGAGTGCTGATGGGGGGGAGGATCTGGTCTGCCACATGGATCCTGTTCCCCACCCCTGCTTTGAAGACAAACTTATAAGAAGCTCTTTCCAATTTGCTGCCATTTAACAGTACTCCCAAATCTGCCACTTGTGGTGGCTCATATCTCACCCATGCTTAATGGGTTTTCAATAACATCCAGACATATCAGTAACAGGGGTAGGTATCCAAAGTTCTCACTCTTGTGTGTCTTAGAAGCAGTCGGGATCTATCTGTACTGGTCAACTAAAAGTTGTGCATCTGAAAATTCTTTGAGCACTTGAGATGTTTTACTAAAAATGAAGGCATATTTCTCTGGGCTAACTCTGGTGGTTGTGATTGGTTGAAGCACATCTAAATGGGGCAGGATTTAGTGGACAAGAAGAAGCTGATGCAACCAAATATAGGTGATAAATGTGTCTCTGCTTAGTGATTTATCACATGGATATCTGTCACCTCTCACAGGTATTGACCATGCTTTAGTTCCTTTGTACTCCAAACAAAACAAAAAATACCATGTTCAACAACACAGAGAGGAGTAAAATAGAATGTTGTCTATGACATATCGAAAAGGAGTGGAATGGTTTATCGGAATCTTAGAAAAGAGGATGTGGGCTAAACTGCCCTTGCCCCTTGTGCTTCTCTATTCAGTGAGCATTATCCAGTCAATGTTAAGCTAATTAAGTCCGATTGATTTCAATGGGGAGTTAAGCATGTGCTTATCTCCTTTTATTCAGATATGGGCAAAGCTGTGGAAGTGCTGAATCGATGTCTGAAATCAGTACCAGACTGGCTGAGAGCCAACAAACAAACGGAAGCTCAGTCCAGGCAAGATGGAGGCATTACTGGTGCAACCTGTTTTGGAGGAGGTTGCAGTGCCCCAAAAGAATCAGGTTCACCACCTAGAAGTGGTGTCTGTTTATTTAGGACATTGGTTATTAATAACAATTATAAACTGCTTGCTCACAAAAGAAATCTCCAAGTCCAATTATACCCAGCTCTGGCCTTGTCTTTGGAGACCCATATAGCATCCATGACACAAAGTAACTTTTCACCAGCTTAAGATGGTACCCCAATTCCAGGGACAGCCTAAATGACGATAGCCTAGCCACAACTCTGGTAGCAACCCACAGCTTGTACTAGATCCTGCCAAAGCTTAGCAGTTCTAATTCCATTTATTTGCTAAGTCAGAAGTTTTCAACCTTTTTGGGTCCATGGCTCCCTTGACCAACTACATTCTTTCTGCGGCAGCCCTGTGGGGCTCAGGGGCCCAGTTATGTCACCCCTTGCCTGCAGAGCTGGCAGCCTCACCCTTTTCCAAACACCCTTGCTTATGGAGTTGTCCCTCAGCCTCCTCTCCTTGGGAGTCCTCCCGCAGCTGCTGCCCCTGGTCTCTTGAGTTGCCCCCCACCCTGCCCCAAAGAGAGGTGCCTCCTCCCACTGCCCCACAGGGGCGTGGGAAGCACCACCTGGCCAGCCCCATAGGCACCATTCACCTGGGAAGCTTGTAGCTGCTGCAACCAGTAGCTGTGCGAGCCATTGTGAGGCGGAGACGTCAGAGGGCATCAGAGGAGGGAGGGAAGTAAAGAGGGACAGAGGGGACAGAGGTCAGTGTTGCCCACCGCACCCTTGACCATCATTCAAGGCACCCCAGGGTGCCACGGCACACAGATTGGAAACCACTGCGCTATGGGATTGCCGACATAAATGAAGTCCTCCGAACACTTAAAAGGCACTATATAAATAAGGGACACTTGCAACTACTGGGGAGTTTGCAGCTGCAAACTCTAACTTATGCTTTGCAGCTGCAAACTCTAAACCCAAACTTGGATGCATTTTAAATGACCTAGCTCTATTTAGATTAGACAACTTGCATGGAGTGGCACTTAATCCATATTTCAAGGGCAGGCAGTCCCCCTTTGTACAAACCAATTTAACAGCTAAACTGATTTCAGAGAAGACACAACAGCCTTCTGTTGCAAGCAGATGACTGCAGAGTTTGCCGGGTTCAGGAGTCCTAACAGGGCCTTGGACGCAAATCAGTATGCCCTGAAGGCCATTCCTCCCTTTAGCAAGCTATCTGACAGTTATGTCTGTGCCCTGCTGTACAGCATTCTTAGCTTCTAAATGCTTGGTCCCGGTATCTGTTTCTGGAGCAAGTAGTTTCATCTGCCTGGAATTAAATGTTGCACTCTACCAATTGTTCCTTCTGTGCAAGCATCTCAGCTTGCCAGACGGAAGCATCTCGCCTTCATCGTCCAAGATCTCATTTATGTCTGGAGATACAGGCAGCTGCAGAGAGCGGTCATGGCTGCAGAGGCAGATTTAGGGCAGCGTGACTGATTATCCCACACAGGGCACAGGACTCAAGTGTTTTTTTCAGGAGTAGTAAGTGCTTGTTTCAGGAAGGAGGCACGAGGGCTCGGACAGAGCCCTAGAGTCCTCCCTCATCCTTCCCAAAGCCTAGTTACTGCTTGCCCAGCTTTGGGAAGGAGTTAGGAGGGCTATAAAGGTAGAAAAAGGTAAAGGTAAAGGACCCCTAGACGGTTAAGTCCACTCAAAGGTGACTAGGGGTTGCGGTACTCATCTCGCTTTCAGACCAAGGGAGCCTGCATTTGTCCACAGACAGCTTTCCGGGTCATGTGGCCACCATGACTCAACTGCTTCTGGTGCAACAGAACACAGTGACAGAAACCAGAGTGCATGGAAACACCATTTACCTTCCCGCCACAGCGGTACCTATTTATCTACCTGCACTGGTGTGCTTTCAAACTGCTAGGTTGGCAGGAGCTGGGACAGAGCAACGGCAGCTCACCCCATTGCAGGGATTTGAACCGCTGACCTTCTGATCGCCAAGCCCAAGAGGCTCAGTGGTTTAGATTACAGTGCCATAGGACCCTGCGAAAGCCTAGCACCTTCTTCCCAAAGCCTGGCACTTCCCTTACCAAGTTTTAGGAAGGTGGCATGAGGTCAGGGCAGGGGGCATCACATTTTGTCCTCACACAGGGTGCCACATTGCCAAGGTCTGGTTCTGGTGGTTGCATGAGCTACCTTCCACTTGTACAAAGTTGGATGCCACTCAGTAATACAGTGGTACCTCGGGTTACAGGCGCTTCAGGATGAGAACTGAAATTGTGCTCTGGCGGCGTGGCGGCAGTCTGAGGTCCCATTAGCTAAAGTGGTGCTTCAGGTTACGAACAGTTTCAGGTTAAGAACAGACCTCCAGAACGAATTAAGTTTTTAACCTGAGGTACCACTGTAATCATAATATTTCAGCATAAATTCTCTCAACACTGTAAATTGAAATGCTGTGATCAACATTTCCAGTCACACATTTGGGCTCTCTTTTGTCAATTCTCCTGTATTTTCTTTTCTCAACCCAACCCAACCCCGCCGCCAGCTTCTTTAAGATGGCCCAGAGATGGAAAGAAGATAAAGTCCCTACCAGAGAAGAACGGCAGACCAAGCTGATGGATTATACCGAAATGGCTAAAATGACCGGAAGAATCAGAAATCAGGAAGACCAAAATTTTAATAAGGAATGGGGAAATTTATAACTTATCTTAAAGACCATTGTAAACAGTTAAAATCGTTAGTAGGATTGGAATATCACTTGTAGTTTAATGGTGAATTTTGGACACAATGGAGAGGTAAAAGATTTGGATTATAATTAAAAGATGCAGGAGGAAATGATTAACAATAGGACCCACAAAAGGGAGGAGGAAAGTCCAGGAGATTCTGTGGAATCTTGTTTTCACGTTTTATGTTGGATATGTGATTGTAAAATTGTAATCTGAAAAACCAAATAAATTTAAAAAAAATAAAAAATGCAAGAGGGTTGCCATATTTCAAACAGTGAGAATCCAGAAAGAAAAGTTATTTGGGGGGCCAAATTGTTGTCGAGCTTTGCCCAAAGAGCTATTTTAAGGGGAAATTGGCAGAATCAGCACTGCCGACATGGGCTGCCATATGTCCAGATTGTCCTGGATATTTGACCGATTTCTGCTAGGACGCTGCTGACAAATGCGTTAAGTGTCATTCACAGCCTTTGTCAGCCAATGGGAGCTAGGTGGTTTTGTTTGGCTGTGATACCTAGGTAACAATACCATCAGAAAAGAAGGCAGAAGAGAAGAAGTGTTAACGTCACACGGCACTTTCAGACAATCCCTACTAACCCCAGAGAATGGCCTTCGACTCAGCGCAGCCTCAGGGATATGACCAAGAGGGCAGTACGCCTTAATGGACTCTTGTCAATTCAGCACATTGTTTTGGCCAGGTTCAGAGCCTCCACACAAGAAGCCCTGCAGTTCAGTTGCCATCACTATCAATAATTTGTTTAGAAATCAGTTTGTCAGAGAGACCAACTCGTCTGGAGAAGTACATGACAGCTGAACTCCCAGTGACCTGGTAATTATTCAAATGCCTGTGAAAAGCTACTGTGCCTCACATTTTCTGGAGACTTGCTGGAGTCTTTTATTCAAGGTTCTATGAATAGAATTCCCAGAGCACATTTGAGCGCACCAGAGCACATCTCTGTCCCTGGCCAGACAATTCTGAATGTAGCTTCTGAACTCATCTTATGATCGTGGTGGGATAGAGCTTTGGGGTTAAATCTCTCTATGATTTTTCTTAATACCCTTTAATCCATTGGTCTTCATTGGAGGGAGTTGGAGATCCCAAAGTGGGACACAATGGAACATTCCAGTGACTTGAGTGCAGTTTTCTCTCTCAGGTTATACAATGAGGAGAGAAAGACTGGCATATGTGGCAGGGAACAAAAGTGAAGTTGCTCTCATACTGTAAAAGGTAAAGGTAAAGGTACCCCTGACCATTAGGTCCAGTCGTGGACAACTCTGGGGTTGCGCGTTCATCTAGCTCTATAGGCCGAGGGAGCGGTGTTTGTACACAGACAGCTTCCAGGTCATGTGGCCAGCATGACTAAGCTGCTTCTGGCGAACCAGAGCAGCACACGGAAACGTTGTTTACCTTCCCGCCAGAGTACCTATTTATCTACTTGCACTTTGACGTACTTTCGAACTGCTAGGTGGGCAGGAGCTGGGAGCAAACAACGGGAGCTCACCCTGTCATGGGATTTGAACCGACTTTCTGATCGGCAAGCCCTAGGCTCTGTGGTTTAGACCACAGCGCCACCCACCTCCCTTCTCATGCTGTCGGTTGGGGTTAAAGCTGGCTTCTGGGTGTGTAAAATGCCAGGATCTTTTGAGCAAGGGTGCATGGCCTGGGGGGGGGGGAGAACAAACTCCCTTCAACACCTCAAAAAGAGAGAAAAGAAGCGTTTGATCAATACACCCTTCCTAACCAAATAATTAGGACCTTCATGTGGAAGGAAGACATGCTTGGAAAGTTCTATTCAAATGCTTAAGCTCTCCCAGTAGGTACAGTCATACCTCTGGTTACGATAGCTGCGGGTTGCCTTCGACTCGGGTTACTTCCGGGTTTGGCGCATCGCAGATTCGGCACTTCATGTTGCATTCTGCTCATGTTGCGAATGGGGCTCTGGAACGGATCCCGTTCACAACCAGAAGTACTGAGGTACCACTGTATTATGGAATTGGGAAGTTATTATAGAGCACCAAGAGCCAACTTTTAAAACAAGTGTCCCAAGTCAGTAGTGGGAGGTATGGGTGGAGGAGTGCCACTCACCTGATTTCCTGTTGTTCACTGCTGTTTCCTTGGAGATCGAAGGGGAAGGTGGCAGCGAGGCTGGGGAGGTGCAAACACCACCCCTCCAGTTTGTCTGCGGTGCACCTGCCCCACACCCTTCAACCTCCAGGTAAGCAGCTGTGATGCAGTCAACCAGAGGTTGAGTGAGTGGCAGTGCCCCACCAGGCCATCCACGACTGCCAAAAGTCACATCCGCTATCTATCTTTCTGTCAGGCATAGAGATGGAAAGGCCTGGGAAAAACCCGGGAAAAAATTGGGGGGGGGACAGGTTCTTTTCCAAACGGAAAGAAAAGGACTTTGGAGAAAAATGGGGGAGGAAACTGTTCCCCCCCCCAATTTCTTCGTTTCCCCCCCCCAGGCCTTCTCATCTCTAGTCAGGCGGCAGAGGATCCAACCCTCACGGCAGGTTGCCAGGAACGGATAAGACAAGGAACAGTTCTTATCGACTGCTTTTTATTCAATATTCACAGAGAGATGCTTAGAAATGCAGCCTCTTGGAATAATGGCATTGCCCCGAGTGAGTCTCCACCCCTCCCTCTCTCCCTTCATGCATCATCACTACAGGTGCTGAGAAGTGCCCTCTGCCTTTGAGCTCTTTGCTCTCCTACTTTCAATGCCTGCCAGGTTCTGGGAGAGGGGGGTCTGGAATGCTTTCTAAAGACACTGTGTCCATCAGCTGTCCCCCCCTCTGGTGCTTCTTCTTCCTCCTCCTCTCCCATTATTTCCCAGCTTTCCCCTCATCTGCCTCTGAGCTGTGACCTCCCTCAAACCCCTGTTGTAATTCTGAACTGTCTTCTCTGCAAGGGTCAGGCAGTCTCCACCTATCCTCCTCTGCCCAGTCCCTGACACTTATGCACCCCACAGTACATTCCCTTCCGCCTTGGGGTTGGTTGTTCCTCCATTGAACTGCAGAGTACCGAAGTCAAAAGGCAAGAAGGCTTGACCTTAAGCAGCTACCTTCCTGTTCCTGTCCATGTATGCTACAAGCTGCCTGGCCTTTGGCACAAGCTGCCCATGCTGCAATTTGCCAGCAGCACGTTGTACCCCACAGTACCCCACCTCCTTTGAGGACATTGGGCAGGTGTGTGCTGTTGCATGCTAAGAAGAAGCCTCCCTCTCCCCCACGCTCATGCCTTCTTCCTGAAGAGGGTACATTCAGTGCCTATGAAACTGATCAAACCATTGTGAGGGCATTGCCCAACGCAAGCAAGCTGTTCTCAGACTTAAGTACAGACATGCATCAAAATGTTTTATCTTTTAAATCTATATTGCATTGGTCACGGGCCATGACAAGCACATGTCAAAACTACTGAATGTTCTAGCATTTCCCTGTGTTTGTGGCAACAGTAGCTTGAAAGAATCATGGTCAATTGGGGGGAGGGGCGTTTTAAACGTTAGAGTATGGTTTCGGAATGCCCCTTCCGCCCATAGAAAGGAGGGGGGTTTGCAGGCATTCAAGATCCCTCCACGTGCGCAGGGGATGATCCCATCCCCTGCCCCCATTGGCTGAGTCCTGGGCGCGGTGCCGTCCCTGGCCGTCCAATCCAGATGGCCAGTGGGCACGGCTGGAGGCATTTAAACCAGCGCGCGGCCAGGACTCAGCCTCTTGCTTCCTGCTTCCCTCGCACGCGTTCCCACCCCCCTCCCTTTAGGCAGGGCTCTTCCTGACCTTGCTATGGACCTTGGTTGGTCGCCGTCAAGGGGCCTGGTAGGAATTTTCCCACTTGGCAAATTGGCTCCGCCTGGTGGTTTTCGCCTACCTCGTAGCAACTCGTCACAACTTTGGTTTTGGCGGTTAGGCATTGGATTATCTAGAAAGCTGAAGGTGGGTGGGGGAGGTCGGGCCATCACCTCACCCAAAATGCTGAAGGGTACTTCACTAAATGAGTCCGAGGGGCGTGTCCCTGTCCGAAACCGTGGTTGGCAAGGGCCAAAGGCATGCCCCTAATCGGTGACCACTGGGTGAGTCTCTAGCTGATGTGCAGCAGCAGGGCTCACCCATTCGGTGGTTAACCCTTCACAGATTGCCAGCGCGGCGGGCTGGAGTCTGATATAGTTGGTTAATTCCAATGCCTAAGCCAATACCGCTCAACATCCATAACCAATAAAGTTGTGGCCATTTTATGCCCATTAACCTTACATGTCGTGTCCAGCGTCTTTATTTCACTCACGGGAGGGTCGGGATATTGACAGGCAATGCAATTGCAAGATGCCAAGTTGGCGAAAATGTTAAGTCTCAGTCCCATCTGAACAGCAAACGTCTTTGAAAAGAATTGGACAGAGGTATACATCCAAGATCATCACCTTTGTAAAATAGATATGACCCATGGCTTGAATGTTTTGTTGTGGGTTTCTGCCGCAATTGTTAGCCTTCCACTTGCAGTTTTGTCTCGCTGTGGCAACTAATTGAAGTGAAAAGAGCAGATGAGCACACTTACCTGAGATGTGAGAGTGACTCTGTGTATAGAACACTGCTTTCTGACAGATAGAATGAAGGGAGATTAAGGCAGCGCGGAGTGGCAAACAAAGAAGATTTGTCAACCCAAAAAGCATACCCAATGTTTGGGAGGGCAGGGTTCAACTCTGCTGTGGTCTGCTTTGCCAGTGTGTTCCCTACAGAGAAGAAGAGCCTTGCAGCCAGCAGAATTGAGCCCTCCACACATCAGCTGATGAGCTGTAGGTTTAATCCTGCTTAGTTTGGCTGCATGCACCGCGCAAGCTGTTTGAAAGCCTTTCACCTGAAGTCACTGTGATGCCAGGTGATTGTCAGGCAGCCCTCCAGGTGTGGGGAGATGAGTGTCCGGCCACTAACCAGAAAAGATTCTGTACCCCTGCTTTGGAAAACCATTGACGGTTTTTTATTAGTTAGTGAACCTACACCTCATTGCCCAGGTCGTGAAAACGATAATGAGCTGCTTCGTTTGCAGCCGTTTTCATTTTTTGCCTGCATTTATGCATTTTGAAGATGTCGTAGGATGTTTTCATTATTATATCTATATCTGTATCTATTTTGTTTTATTGACGTCTTGCTGCTCTGCTGTTGTGGTTCTACCTGGGACCAGGTGGTGAAGGGCAGGTTAGAAACGAACAAATAAATCTTGCAATTTGTAACTAAGCTAAATACAGCCTCATTCAACAAACCTTTGGAGAGAATATATCCCAAAGACCTTGCAGACATAAAGAAACCCTTACCTGTCTTCTCTCTGTCTACACTCTGGTCTAGATTACCTCTGTGGATGTGTGTTCTATTTATCAACTCCCATGTGAGACAGGATACCCGGACAGGAAAAAATACTCTTTTCTAAGGAGCATTAGTTAATGTTTGGGGTGCTTGCTTACTGGAATTCAACAGAAAATCCTTCCTGCTCTCTGTCTGTGGTCTGATCATGGAAGCCATTTTTCTCTTATGTAAGCTGATCTGAGAGGGATGTTTTGAACACAGTATTTCCTGCTTCTGTGCCGATGACTTGGGCTAAATGACCCATGAGGCCCTTGCAAGTTGTGATTCTCTACATGCGCAGGAATTGGAGAGAAAGTGAAGAAATTATTTATGTTCTTGGGGAGGGGATCAGTTAAGTCCTGCTGAATTAGAACACATCCATTCTTTTCAGGCGCTTTCTCCCTCTGTCTTCCAAAACAAAGGATTGGTGCGGCCTGGAAGTGCGCTGAGATCTGTGACCATGTTTATATCCTTTTCATTTACAACAACAATAAAACAAACGTTCTTAGCAACCCTAATATGGTTTTCTTAAGAATGTACTGTGAAAAGGAATCCTACATGGAATACTTCAAAACAAACATATTTGTCCAAAGCAGAATCTGCATCATATGTCTTTCTTTCTTTCTTTCTTTCTTTCTTTCTTTCGTTCTTTCATTCTTTCGTTCTTTCGTTCTTTCTTTCATTCATTCTCTGGCTCTGGCTCTCTCTTGTCCACACATTATTATCCTCATTTGGCTTGGATTTTTATTCTTATTCTTATTCATACCCCACCCATCTGGCTGGGTTTCCCCGGCCACTCTGGGCGGCTCCCAACAGAATATTACAAACACGTTCAACATCAAACATTAAAAACTTCCCGAAACAGGGCTGCCTTCAGATGTCTTCTCAAAGTCAGATAGTTGTTTATTTCCTTGACATCTGATGGGAGGGCGTTCCACAGGGCGGGCGCCACCACCAAGAAGGCCCTCTGCCTGGTTCCCTGTAACCTCACTTCTTGCAGTGAGGGAACCGCCAGAAGGCCCTCGGAGCTGGACCTCAGTGTCCGGGCTGAGCGATGGAGGTGGAAACAAAAATAAAAAATAAAATAAAAAAATTCCTTCCAGTAGCACCTTAGAGACCAACTAAGTTTGTTCTTGGTATGCACACGAAAGCTCATACCAAGAACAAACTTAGTTGGTCTCTAAGGTGCTACTGGAAGGAATTTTTTTTTTTTTTTTTTTTATTTTGTTTTGACTATGGCAGACCAACACAGCTACCTACCTGTAGATGGAGGTGGAGACACTCCTTCAGGTATACTGGGCTGAGGCCGTTTAGGGCTTTAAAGGTCAGCACCAACACTTTGAATTGTGCTTGGAAATGTACTGGGAGCCAATGTAGCTCCTCTGTTCAGACAAGGGTGGGATGTGATTTCCACCAAGTCTCCATCCCCTTGCAAGGTATCACCCACCACTTCCAAGGGTCCCCCAGCTCTCAAGAAGAGACTTGTGGTTGGTGGGAGATGTATGAACAAGGGACTGCAAAGGGAAGGTAGGAAGGCTTCATTCTGTGAATGTAATCTCTTGCTCCATCTGCAGTTATGATCCAAGCCCTTACCTTTCTTATGCGGAAATATTGATGTGAGGAGCTGCCTTATAATAAGTTACACTATTGGTTGGTTAAGCTCTGTCCTGTCACCTCTGACTGGCTGAAAGGTTATTTACCAGTCCCACTGGCAAATATCCAGAGGCATATCACAGGCATAAGTCTGTAGCATCCCTGTTTCTCTGGTGCACCTGAGTATGGTGAATGTGATTGGTTAACTCATGTGCACTCATTGTTAGCACATTCTGGATTCCTAGCTTGAATGGACTGGCCACCTTTCTGCAAAAGGATGGAAGCAGAGAATCCTACATCAGCAAGTGACCCACCTACATTATAAATATTCCTGTCCTATAGACACCTGCAGTAAACAAATCCCTGGCTGGAACCCAAAGAACTCATTTGTGTGCATCTCAGGCCTGTGGAATTGTCATTTTTAGTTTTCTGACCAAGGAGCAGATTTCCCTCCAGCACCGTATATGAAACACCCCTCAGGTTTCATAAAAGGCTTGCCATTTTGCTCAAGGACCTAAACCCCATGAGTCCTAGGACTCTGGATGCAAATTTCTGACTTGGGTGCTGCCACAAGAGCACAGCCAGCTGGCTTTGCCCCACCCTGTCCCCTCATCCACACAAAACAAACGTTTACTCTGCTGTGCAAAGAAAAAAGAGAGCCCAGAGGGATTTGATGCAAATACACTGACATATTCATTTCCCAGCATAGTCTCACCATCCCAAGAATTGCCATGCATTTATATGTGTGGATTCAGCTGCAATCCACACACACACACACAAACTACACCCAAAACATTTTATTATTACGTGGATATCCCATCTAGGGGCGTGGGTGGCGCTGTGGGTTAAACCACTGATCCTAGGGCTTGTCGATCAGAAGGTTGGCGGTTCAAATCCCCGCGATGGGGTGAGCTCCCGTTGCTCGGTCCCTGCTCCTGCCAACCTAGCAGTTTGAAAGCACTCAAAGTGCAAGTAGATAAATAGGCGGTAAGGTAAACAGCGTTTCCGTGTGCTGCTCTGGTTTGCCAAAAGTGGCTTTAGTCATGCTGGCCACATGACCCGGAAGCTGTATGCCGGCTCCCTCGGCCAATAAAGCGAGATGAGCGCGGCAACCCCAGAGTCGTCCACGACTGGACCTAACGGTCAGGGGTCCCTTTACCTTTTATCCCATCTTTACTCCAAGGAAGGAGGAATGCCTATCCCCCTCTCCATTTTATCCTCGCAACAACTTTGTCAGACTGTAGGCAAGGATGAGGTACTGTGACCATCTCAGGATCACCAAGGGAGATTCATGACTGAGTAAATATCTGAGCTTTGACCTCACAGATCCTAACACGACACCCTAGCCACACTGTCTGAATGCTGTATTGATCCTCTGAGTTCACATTCTCAACAACAAACCACAATAACACGGACAAGTTCCTGGAAGATGGGTTTGAAGCAGGAACTGGGTAGCGTTAGCTGACAGAAAATGGCTTTATGTTTAATTTTGCGGAAGTAAAGTCTGAGGAGGAACTCAAGACTTAAGTGAGGCACTTGAGAGACAGATAAAGTGGCATTAGATAAAAAGTAGCTGGATAGATGACAGAAAATTAGTATTATAAAAAGGGGGGGGAATAAATAAAATTAAAAAGTAAAGGACCCCTGGATGGTTACGTCCAGTCAAAGGTGACTATGGGGTTGCGGCGCTCATCTCGCTTTCCGGCCGAGGGAGCCGGTGTTTGTCCACAGACAGCTTTCCGGGTCATGTGGTCAGCATGACTAAACTGCTCCTGGTGCAATGGGACACCGTGACAGAAACCAGAGTGCATGGAAACACCATTTACCTTCCCACCGCAGTGGTACCTACAGTATTTATCTACTTGTGCTTTCAAACTGCTAGGTTGGCAGGAGCTGGGCCAGAGCAACGGGAGCTCACCCCGTCGTGGGGATTAGAACCGCCGACCTTCTGATCGGCAAGCCCAAGAGGCTCAGGTGGCCTCTAATGAAGTGTGGCAGGGCACAACAACTGTAATAAAGGGAGCTGAGAAATGTAGCTGGAAAGTAAGAGAAAAGAGTGTCAGAGGAAAACTACACCACAACACGTATCATTTATGTTCCGGTTTCATGGCTTGCTCCAAAGACTCTTGGGAAAATATAGTAACCCATGTCTGAGAACTGCACTTCCCAGGATCGCTTTGGGTGGGGGAATAGCCATTTAAAAAAAGTTTAAGTATGTAATGCAGATATCTTGTTTAGTGAAAGGATGCTGAGCTTCAAACAGAAGGCAAGTAGTGCAGAAGCATTAAGAAGTAAATGAAGGAGATAGATGAAAGGAGAGAGGAGGAGACCATATCCATCAAGACAACAGACCGCCAAGAAACAAGTAGGAAGTTTAGCAAAAGCAGAAGAAAGAAAGGGGCAGGTCTTTGGAGAAGTTGAAAAAGCAGCAGCAGCAGAATTTGGCAGACGTCTGCTAGAGGTTGCAGTGAAAAGAGGAGTGCATGCTATGGGGAGGAAGGAGATAAAAAGGCAGAGCTCCCTGGTCACAATGCTAGATTTAGGATGACAGCAAGACACCCACGGGGGGGGGGGACAAGAGAAAAGAAGATGAAATAGATTCTAGAGGAAGGCCATTTGCACAGCTGGGCATTCATGCATATGTGGGTCGCTGATTCCCTGTGCATTCGTGCACCTTGATCGCTTTCAATTTAATGCCTCCACAATCTATCTCAAGTGTTTTCTATCCACACCAGTAGGTGGTGCCCGGTGGGATTTTTTTGTGCTGCGTGTTGCTGTCTCTTCTCTTAAAATAGTACTTCCCCAACCACCGTAGGTTTCAGAGAAACCTGAGATCCACTGTAGGCATGCACACAAACCTGAATGGTTTAAACCAATTTATTGGTCCAGGTTTTCCTGGTGTGGTGTGTAGTGTCACTCGGGAAGACCCCAGTTTAAAAAAAAAAAAACCTCACAGCGCGTTAGGAGGATTGGAATATGTTGGCTTATACTTGAGTCAATGAGTTTTCCCAGTTTTTTGTGGTAAAATTAGGTGCCTCGGCTTATATTCGGGTCGGTTTATACTCAAGTGTAGACGGTATCACTTGTAGCTTAAGGATGATTCTGACCATAATGGAAGAGGCAAAAGGATTGGGAATATCATAAAAGATGTGGGAGGAAAGGATTAACAATAGGACCCACAAAGGAGAGGATGGAAGTCCAGGAGATTCCTTGGAATACATCCTTGTTTGATATATCTCTGTAAAAACTTAATTTGAAAAACCAAATAAAGAAATTTTATAAAATAATCTCACAGCAGCCATAGACTCACAAGATGGCGTCCGTTGAGCCGATGTCCCTCAGCCTCAGCACTTAAGGGACAACCTAAATGATCCCTTTGTGCTCTGAGTGTGTTTTCACTTATCTGGAATGTGATACAGAAGCATCTACACCTTTCGTTTATCATGTTGACACCACATGTTGTTCCTTTTAAAAATGGATTCCTTTCCTGAAGAGGCCTTACAGGTGTTTCACCGCAGAAGCTTAACCTCTACAACCATGCACCAGTGGAGCATCAAACCACCTTCTAGACTTGGCAGGAGAAAGGCCAGCAGCTTGTCAGGAGAAGGGCACGTCGCCAAATCCTCTCCTGTCATCAGTCACCTGAAGGGACACACCATGAAGCCTCCTCGTGATTTCCGTATATTTATACACTCCGGTGTGTCGTTGTTGAGCCTTGTGTAAAAGCATGGGAAAACAACTAGTGCTGCAGCACACACACGCAGTCAGGGTGTGTGTAGTTTGGCCAACTGGGCAGCAGGGAATTTGGCATCTGCTACAACATTCTGTGGAGAACCCTTGCTGTTTTCTTTCTCAAGGCATTGTGGCTTTTTGAAGAGGACATGAAAAAACACATGGTCACTGTGAAGAAATTGTTCAAAAGACACAAGGAGCTCTGGGCAGACTGTCTAGATCCTATATGAATTTCTCCCAGGAGGTAGAACACACATGGCGTGTCAAAAATGTACAGCTACACATAAAAATGTCAACAGGAAAAACCGTCCGTTTGTAAACCCATGTGCCAGATAAATGTTTTCAGCACAGAGCCAGGACTAGCCCTGGGTCCCTGCTGAGTGCACAGTGGTTGGAAACCCAGATCTGCAAACACAGGGGTGTAGCAAGGTAAATTGGTACCCGGGGGCAAAAAAAAAATTGTGTTCCCCCCCCAGGCATGGGAAGGTCAGGTGGTACCCGGTGTGGAAAATTTCTTGTCAACCCCTCCATTGATCCCCCCCCGCAAAAATGGTTTTACGTTATTTCATATTTTCTTACAAAGGAATAATAACAAGTAATAATAAAAAACTTTTATTTATATCCCGCCCTCCCTGGCCGAAAGTCGGGCTCAGGGTGGCTAACATCAGATACATAACATTGGTATAAAATCAAACAATAATTAAATTACCTCCTAAAAACATCTCAAAATCAAATTAAAGTCTAATTAGATGGCTTTCCACAGGGTTAGGGTTGGGAACAGTAAGTGTTCTCTGAACTGAAATTTCAGCCTTCATGACATAGGAAAACAGCCAAGTGAACAGCTATTTTGGTGGAGGAGGGTCAAGATATTAACCGATATGCATGAAATTTCATATATAGCTATATAATCCCTAGTATAGTAAGATAAGACCTTCGGAGCAGGCATTTAAAAAAAAAATCAAAAAAAAAATTCAAAATATTTTTTTGAAAAAAAATTGTTCCTTGGTAATTTGTCACCCCCCTCCATTATGGAACCCGGGGCTGACAGCCCTTCTGCCCCCCCCCTTGCTACGCC
Organism: Lacerta viridis; assembly: GCA_900245905.1. Classification (NCBI taxonomy): domain Eukaryota; kingdom Metazoa; phylum Chordata; class Lepidosauria; order Squamata; family Lacertidae; genus Lacerta; species Lacerta viridis. The sequence goes on along the minus strand of OFHU01002335.1, from coordinate 408,338 downwards.
CCTGTGCGAACACATCATATGTATAGAATAAAAATAAAAAGACACCAAGTCTCTGCTTTGCCATTGCTGCTTCTCCTTCCTTCCTTCCTCTTTGCATTTGAGTGTATCAGGGCATTTCCCCCCAAAAGCTAAATTAGGTGACAACTTGACTTTTGCACTCAAAATACCACCTTGCAACAAATTAAGCGCATGCATGCGAATGGTTTTAATTTGCATACGCCTCCTTTCCTCTATACAGGAGTGTAAAATGTAGATTTCCCCACCACCATATAAAGTACATTTAACTCCAAACATGCTGCCGGATCCAGAACTTGCTTTGTGCCGAGTTCTCAGAAGACCAGGATGGACGGAACAGAAGCTATATTACTTTCTTCTTGTTGCATGCCTCAGTATAACCAACAGTCAATTAATTAATGAGTCATGCAAAGGAATAAGCTTCTTAGAGAGGAAGTAAAATCTTGTTCCTTGGGCTTTTTAAATAAATGGTTGCACTGGGGCTTGCATTGCAAGTTTTATTTCCCAGCATTCTAACCACTACACAGTAGTTTTCCTATTCCAGCATCTTCCCATTTTTTGATCACAGCTATATACAGGTACCATCCAGTATATTCCATGAAGTCAATCAGTTTTTTCTGTGGGTGCCTAATTTTTACTGCACCATAAGTGTTCTCCAAGGGACGCAGGTGGCGCTGTGGGTTAAACCACAGAGCCTAGGGCTTGCCGATCAGAAGGTTGGCGGTTCGAATCCCTGCGACGGGGTGAGCTCCCATTGCTCGGTCCCAGCTCCTGCCCACCTAGCAGTTCGAAAGCATGTCAAAGTGCAAGTAGATAAATAGGGACCGCTCCAGGGGGAAGGTAAACGGCGTTTCCGTGCGCTGCTCTGGTTCGCCAGAAGCGGCTTTGTCATGCTGGCCACATGACCCGGAAGCTGTCTGCGGACAAACGCCGGCTCCCTTGGCCTATAGAGCGAGATGAGCGCCGCAACCCCAGAGTCAGACACGACTGGACCTAATGGTCAGGGGTCCCTTTACCTTTACCTTTAAGTGTTCTCTGATTGCAAAATAGAACCCCTTTGCAATACAGTCACCAAAAGCCAGCACTGCACTGCTCGTAGTTAGGAACAGCAAACTCCTCCTAAATCCTTGTCTCTGCCATCTCATCACCCAATTTAACCAGCAGAGCCTAATTTCACCTGCTATCCATGTACTGTATGTAACTACAGACAAAGGCACAGATTTTAGCGTGCGCACACACACATACAGGGAGAGAGGGAGAGAGATCTGTAGCAATTCTGCAGATATAAGCAAAGGGTGGATAATGAAGCTAAACTGCAGGATCTAAGATTTACAATAAGCCACATTTCCTTGGGAGTGGGGCATGAGGGAGGGATTGCCCAAGAATATTAATTGGCAGAGAGCAAGCCATGGGGTCCATACAATATTTCTATTACAGTTGTACCTTGGGTTATGTCTGCCTCGGCTTACATATTTTTGGGTTACGTACTCTGGTAACCCGGAAGCGTTTCTCGGCGCATGGATGCTTCTGCGCATTTCCGCACAGTCTGTGCATGCGCAGAAGCATTCTGCGCAGTTCGCGCATGCACAGAAGCGCGATATCATGCTTTGTGCATGCTCAAAATGGACACTTGGGTTACGCACTTTACGGGGTGAGAACGGCACCCCGGAACGGATTGGGTACGTAACCCGAGGTACCACTATAGATCTAATTAAGAATGTGTTATCTCTCTTTGCATAAAGAAGAAACACCCTCCATAATACGGCTTCCTTCCAAGTATTTGTTGTGGGCATCCATCTGTGCCTTTGGGAGTGAAGTCAAACTGTTGGAAGGTTGCAGTGCCTGCTGCGGTTGTAGAGATTGATATGGGAGAGACATGTTTTGTTGCAGCTGGGGCAAATGAAGGTGACCGGTTGTGCTGCTGCAGATGCACCATGGCGTTTCTGTTTCTTCTCTCTGTGCTCCTTCCAGCGGTCATTCCTCCTCTGGTCACTGCTGTAGATACAGGACCTGACCATCTGTCTCCAGGCACTGTGGTCATCTGCAAGGGATTCCCACAGGGTTGGGTTGATGCTGCCAGCCTTCGTGTCACATTTGCTGAAATCTTTGTAATGTGAAGTTGGTCTGCCAACAAGCCCAAAGCAAACTGCCCATGGAGCAAGACTTTGGGGATCTTGCCATCTTCCATTCTGTGGACATGACCAAGCGAGCATAGACATTGCTGGGACAGGAGTGCAAACGCGCTGAGAATGTGTGATTGGGAGGACAAACTTCTGTTTGAGGCTCTGTCCTGCCATGTGATGCCCAAAATCTTCCTGATGGAAGGCACTGAGGCATTGCTCCTGGTGGTTGCAAGCTGCCCAAGACTCACTTCCATAAAGCACTGGGCTAAACACGCATGCCTAGTAGACTTTCAACTTGATATTGGACATTAGCATCACATTCTCCCATACTCCTTTGTAGAGGTGAGCCATCACAATAGCTGCCTTCTTCTGGATCAGCATCGAGGGAGAGGCTGCTGATTATGGTGGAACCTAAGGAGACAAAATTGTCTACCACCTCAAGTGTGTGGTCGCCAATGCTGATGTGTGGAGTGCTGGTGATGTTCTGACCCAAGATGTTGGTCTTCGTCAGGCTGATGGTAACACCGAATTCTAGTTATCTCCCACTTGGACTACTGCAATGCGCTCTTTGAAGGTGACCCGGAAACTACAGCTAATCCAGAACGTGGCAGCAAGACTGGTGACTGGGAGTGGCCACCAAGACCATATAACATATAAGACCTACATTGACTCCCAGTACGTTTCCAAGCATAATTCAAAGTGTTGGTGCTGACCTTCAAAGCCCTAAATGGGCTCAGCCCAGTATACCTGAAGGAGCGTCTCCACCCCCATCATTCAGCCTGGACACTGAGGTCCAGCTCCGAGGGCCTTCTGCGGTTCCCTCACTGTGAGAAGTGAAGCTACAGGGAACCAGGCAGAGGGCCTTCTTGGTAGTGGCACCCGCCCTGTGGAACGTCAAGGAAATAAACAACTATCTGACTTTTAGAAGACATCTGAAGGCAGCCCTGTTTAGGGAAGTTTTTAATGTTTGATGTTTTATCGTGTTTTTAATATTCTGTTGGGAGCCGCCCAGCGTGGCTGGGGAAACCCAACCAGATGGGCAGGGTATAAATAATAAATTATGATTATGATTATTATCATCAGCAAACTGCATCTCTCAGATAAGGACCATCACACTTGTCTTGCTGTGGAGACATGCTAAGTTGAACAGACCCCCCTCCCATCACTCCTTGAATGGATGTACACACACCGTCTTCAGTCAAGTTGAAGCCGTATGAGAGCAACAGAGAGAATATGTCAAAGAGAGTTGCTGCAGGAACACAGCCCTGTTTCACGCTGCTCTTTATAGGGAAAGCGTCTGAGGATGAGCTGTCCTATTGGACGGTGCCATGCATGTTCTCGTGAAAGGACACCATCATCTTGTGATGCTTAGGTGGGTATCTTTTTTGGCTGATGAATACATTTCGGCCTTCCAAATACTGCTAGACCCAAAATTGGCATTCAGCTACAGTGGGTGATCTCTATCAGCACCACCACAGTGGCACAAGTGCCCAAGAACCAGGAATCCCATATAATCCATTGCATTTGAAGGAGGATGTAGAGGGTCTTCATCTTTTCTGGTACGGAGCTTTGTAGCTTCCAGGAGGGACTGGACAATGGAAATCTTCTAGAAATTACCGGTAGAAGCTGCGGGCTTGGTATCACTTGTCTCTGGGCTGTACCACTTCAGACTTCTATGGGGGGTTTTCTTCTTCCATACAAGAGAGTTCGCTCCATCTGCAATTTGAATCCACATGGATTCCATGTTTTTAAGAACTGGGCATAATCAAGGCAAAGTAAGAAATTTCCAGCTACACTGATTTCAGTGGGAAAGATTTAATTTCATCTATCTCAGCAGCACAGATAAATAAAATGCCTTTAAATGTGTCCTGGCTGTGACCATTCAGAGCAAGTAAGTACAAACGTTTACATTTTTTCTTGTTCACACATATTTTTGGGGGGGGTGAGGGATAAGCATTCCATGTGTCAGCTTGTGAGATGTTGGGGAAAGAATTTAAAAAGTTTCGTATTTGAAAAAGGCAGAAAAAAACTGGAAGGCAAAAGGCATTGTGGAAATAGGAAGTTTCTATTTTCTTCTTTGTGTCATTCATTTGACAGGTGCAAATTGTAATGAAACAATCACCTCTCTCTTTAAATAAGATGTTAAGATGCTATCAGTATCTAGAGAGCAAGAAAATTGTGGCACATGTGATACTGCAACGCTGCAGGGGAGAGATCCGCCGAACGAGTGCTTTCCATTCTCCACAGGCATTTTCTCATACGGTATCTTGAAACCACTTCTTAATGCATTAAGCCTCCATTACACGTTGCATATGGTTTCCATTTTCAAATCTCCGATGCTTTTAGGAATTTGTCCCTTGACTTCATTCATTGGTGCCTGGCTGCAATTAGCATTGATTGACAAGAAGAAGGCCAGACGTTTCTCTCCCCCTTACCCCACTTCCCAAATTTTCTGTTTCCTGACTCAGCTCAACAACTTAATGCAAAACATTCATTTTTTAGAAGGGATTGTTGTCTGGCAGGAAGACATCTTCTCTAGCGTTTTTCCTGTTTGGGCACTTTTTTTTTTCTTCACAAGATGGAGACAGAACCAGAGAGAAAAGGAAAACACGAAGCATATGTGATGTCTCTATGAAAAAACAATTTGTATTGTTCATCATCGTCAGGTGGAACCTGATATTTAAAGAGGGTGCAAATCTATTGTCGATCTGACCGCACAGTATGTTTAAAGATCCTATTATTATTGCATGGTTTTCCGTTCAGTGCTTCTTTTTGCACCATTAACAGCGGCTTTGCGTTACTTCCCAGTGCTGTGCAGTAAATGACACACACAGCAGCAAATCTAAAATGGAAAGTAAAAGGTAAAGGTAAAGGGACCCCTGACCATTAGGTCCAGTTGCGGACGACTCTGGGGTTGCGGCGCTCATCTCGCTTTACTGGCCGAGGGAGCCGGCGTACAGCTTCCGGGTCATGTGGCCAGCATGACTAAGCCGCTTCTGGTGAAACCAGAGCAGTGCACGGAAACGCCGTTTACCTTCCCGCCGGATCCTTGTGAGTTGTGTTATCTTATTTGCGGCTTGTACGGTGCCGTTGTTTTATTTGATTCTCTTTTGTTTGTTCTGTTTTGTATTGTAAGATGGGCACAAATGCCGAATAAACATCTATCTATCTTTCCCGCCGGAGTGGTACCTATTTATCTACTTGCACTGGTGTGCTTTCGGACTGCTAGGTTGGCAGGAGCAGGGACTGAGCAACAGGAGCTCACCCTGTCATGGGGATTCGAACCACCAACCTTCTGATCAGCAAGCCCTAGGCTCTGTGGTTTAACCCACAGCGCCACCCGCGTCTCTAATGTGGAAAGTAGCTAGTGACAATTAATCCTACTGCAGCAATTCCTACATTTGTGTGCCACAAGAGAACTGCTGGCATGCCACATGAAATAAATTAATTAATGGCTTCTTTCAGCCCCAAGTACCCGCCCACGGCTGCCTCAGTTCATGATTCGCTGCTTTCACTGGCCTGGCTACTTTCCCATTGGTTCTGCTCGTGCAAGGTAATTCAGCCACATCTTTACATTGGTTGTGACTGGATCGTTTGATCACACCAAGACAGAGAATGGGCAGAAAACCCTGACTTCAGAAGAAGCTACTCACTGTATCTCTGCCCTGGTCCAGTCGAGAACAGTGGCTCAGGGATTTTCCACGCTTGCTTTTTGGCCCACTCATTCCAAACAAAGGTCCGCACTTTAACGCTCTGCACCCAAGCGTAATTTTTCTTTTTCTTTTGCCCCGAAATTTCTCCCACGAAAACGCACTCTCTCAAGCTGAATCGGAGCAAATGTCAATTTGGGTTTTGCACAGATTGATGTTTGTTCCAATTGAGCTTTTAAAGAGCAGGTTTGCTAAGGGAAGATAAGCCTCCATCTTGCAGACTCTCAATGTAAAACTTTCCAGATGTTCAGAGTGAAGTGTGCCTCCTACAAAGGTGGATTCAGAGGAGTTTGAGTAGTTTGCCAGCACTGGGTGCCAAGCCGAGAGGGAGCTGCAGGGGGCGTCGCAACAATGACTTAAAAGAGAAGGCAAGAGAAAGGGAGGTACCAAATTTTGGCATCGCACAGGGGATTGCTGAAATTTGAATGCCCATAGTCTGCCACTGCCTCCACTTTCAATTCATACTAAAATGTAACTCGGTTGTCAGAAGCTTTGGAAATGCTTGCTTGCTGGCATGCAAATAGTACATTACGTTGACCATGGGTGAAATTATAAACTGCAAACAAACCTGTGTAACATATGTCCACTTTCCACAGCGGAAAAGCAGCTTTGGGAGCATTCGAAATCAGTGTTCGAAACTCCCATTATTCTAGATGCGTTTTGCGACAGGGAATTCCATTGGCGTGAGAGGTTTCTGAGCTCTGGGTGCAGTACTGTGCCTAAGATTTCAGATTAAAACTGCAGAGTGGAAGGAAAGGAGGTCCTTTTCCTGCCTCCCCACTTCCAGCTGCTCTCTGAAGATTGGAGGAGAGACCATTTTAAGAATATTAGGGGTGTGGACAAGGGAAGGACTATACCATGTTAAAAATGAACATATTGTTTTAGCTGCAGTTCATTCATGTTCAGCTTTGTATTCTTGCTATTAAAAAAGCACGCCTAGACAGCCCGCTGTTGCACCCATAACCTAGGTTTAAGGTGCCATTTAGCTCCTAGCTTCCATATCTCAGTTTCTAACACGGTATACAATGTGCTTTCGCCTTATAACTGTAAGAACACCAGCAACCTCTTTACACTGCAAGTCTGCAGGTGGGACTTGCTTTTATCATCATCCTTGTACAGTGCCTACATTTGCAAGACACTTTGTAGACCCAAATAGTCCATAATAATATGACTTCTCACCCAGTCTTTATGCTGTGGCATACATAGGCATTTACCGCATGGAGTGCCACTGTCTCCATACTCTGGCAGCTACTACTGGAGTGTGAGGCTCCACTATGGTGATAGTCTATGCAATAAATGATAAAGAAAGGGAAGGACCAAAGGAAATGCCATGGAAGACATGTGTCTTTTCCTCATGGCACCTGCAATATGCTCCAACCTCAAGGTGAGGCCTCTTTTCCCTATTTACTGGTAGCAGTAATGTAGGCCTTTTGTCCTGATGGGGATTAGGGGGAAAGGGAGCCACTTTAGTCTGTTACTGGTAGAAGATGAAGGTGGGGAGGTATGAAACATAAGGCCATGCTCAGGAGGAACTTCTAAATGCATCAAGCCCTGCGTAAGTGTATGTAAGATACCTAGTCCTAATGGAAGGACAAAGGAACTCTGCCCATGCCCAGAAGCACTGTATTGTTATTTCCTGTTATTGTTATTTAGACAGAGCGTGGGCCCTGGAAATTGTTCCTTGCCAAGAACAGAAAACCATTCATTGTATGTTAGATCGCAAAAGCTATCTGTGGGTCACTGGGCAGGGGACAGAAAACCGCCTGCACCACTTCCAGATGTTTAATTCACTAGTTAGGTAAAGGACTAGATAAATTAGCTCACAGTCATATACAGTGGTACCTCTGGTTACGTACTTAATTCGTTCCGGAGGTCCGTTCTTAACCTGAAACTGTTCTTAACCTGAAGCACCACTTTAGCTAATGGGACCTCCCGCTGCCGCTGCGCCGCCAGAGCACGATTTCTGTTCTTATCCTGAAGCAAAGTTCTTAACCTGAAGCGTTATTTCTGGGTTAGCAGAGTCTATAACCTGAAGCGTATGTAACCTGAGGTGCCACTGTACATGTATTAGCCAGGCTACAAGCATCTCATGGGTCAGTCAAGATTCACTAGCACTACCAAAAGCTCATAATCAGGGTTGATCTCTATGTTAGCTACAGTCAACTCAGTATTGCAAGACTCCATACACTACTCCATTTATTGGTTCAGCAGGCAAACTCTGGCACTGGTTAGACTCACCTCGGGCTCTGAATTGCACCCTTGCCTGTAGCTCCACTCTGTGGGTCTCCCTTCCATTTTGCCACCCCCAGCAGGATCCACACCTGGGAACCTTTAGTCTTCTAGATGCTGATGAACTGCAACTCTCATCGGCCCCACCAAGCATGGCCAACAGCCAAGGATGATGGGAGTTGTATCTCAGCAACATATGGAAGGCAAAATGTTCCCCACACCTGCCTCTATCCTTTGCCCCTCTTCCCAATGCCTACACTTGGCTGTAGCACTGCTAGCAAGAGACTCCATGAGCCTTCTCCAGTTTGTCTACTCTGAAGTTCTTGGGCCTTCTCTTTACAACTCTTCCCTCAGCTTCTCTGCTTCTTCTCTCCCTGCCACTGCTTGCTTCCTTATTTTCAGCAGCCAACACATCCACACTTGTCCTCTGCTCCAACCTCTTCCTAGCTTCTTCTACCAGGGGCTGTTCCTCGCACCACCAAGACAAATTTCACTGCTCCATTTTAGGAGGCTCATTTATCCTCCCCTCAACTGCAACCCCTGAAAAGAGAGAATATAATTCCTCTGGTTTCTGGGGGACAACAGAAAACACCTCCAAGTTTTCATGGGAGAAGGAAGGGTTGCATTTCCTCAATTAAATCCTGTTTTTGAACAAGTCCCAGAGCAAGCATGAAGCACCTAAGAACCTCCCCATTCTGCTGTGGTTCTTCTGCTAGTGGTGGCCAGGAGTTCCCCTTGGCATTTTGGCCTGCCTCCAGCAGAAAACAGGGCCGGAAGATCCTGGCATGCCTTTGCAGAGACGATGGGCAGCCAGGTGATTTCCACCCAAAAAAAAAGTTTTTTAAAAAAACAAAAAACCACCACCTCATTTATGTAAGGCAAACCAAGCCCTTCCCCCCGCCCCCCACCACCACACAAACACTAGATAAAGTCTCCTGCACCACTGCTGGTTTGAGGGTGATTTCTTTTCATTCCCACTCTAAATTGCTGAATAAAGCTGGGCCAAAAATCCCGGCCCTGCTCTAGTCGACGGCCTCAGATTCCTCTTCTCTCTGTTCCTGCTGGTGCCTCAGGAGCTTGATCCTTTCTAACAATCCACCCCTGATGTTCTCCCATGCCAAGAAACCCAAAGTCTGCCTTCCCAGTAAATTATGCAGATGTTTCCACTAACATAGGAAGCTGCTATGTAAAAGCCATTGGTCCATCTAGTTCAGTTTACCAAGGTTTCGGACTGGGATCCTTCCCAGCCCTACCTGGGGATACCAGGGCTTGAACCTGGGGACTTCTGCATGCAAAGCAAATGTTCTCTGTCTTTTCATGCACTTGTGAGATGTGCGTCCTATATCCTGGTTGCAAAACAGAACTTATTCGCAGAATGTCAAAGGTTCTGTCAGGAATGGGAGGGCAAAGGACTAGGAAGAAGTGTGGGATGTAACATACCGGTAAGCAGTCAAACGCAACATTTCCTGTTTGCCTAGAGTGGATATGCAGGGGAATGTCGGTCCAGCCAGTTGAACTTCCCGTTACACCTGGTCTGGAACATCCTTCCTTTTCATGTGATCAGGTAAGGTGGGCGTGACCCTTCCAGACCCCACAAAAGGTCCAGTCACACAGCCACCTTCCTTTTTTTGATGCCTTTTCTTCTCTTGGACTGCACTGTTAGCTCTCAGCCAGCAGCATGTGAGATGAATTCCCATATGGGATGAACTCAAACCCTCTTCTGTAACTCTAAGCTAAAATCCCTGCCTTCAGGGATCCAACTGTGAACTGAATGTGAGTAAACGTATTACTTTTAAAAGAAGACTGTTGTGTTTTTATTCTTTTAGGAGGGAATCAAAGGGGTCTTACCAGGAATAATAGAACTTTAAGAGATTCTAACAAATCTGCAACTAGCTTCCTGCTGTGTAACGAGGGGAATGTACTCTGCTGTATGAATAAACTCACTAGCGTGAGTTAGGAAGGATGATATTTAATCAATATATCCTCTCCTGTTACCCACAACATTCCAACAAGAAGTGCAGACATGGAACGAGGAAATAAGAGATTTGGGAGAACCAGAAGTTCTACCCCTTCCCTACATTTAGTTTCTGATCTTTCAGTTGACATTGTTTGGACACACTTTTCTTGGAAACCATGTGGGCTAGGAATCTTTTCAAAACAAAGAAGTGAAAGCCCTATGCTCTCGCTCGGTGAAATTTTGCACATCAAGATCACACCTGTAGAATTAAGGGTCTACTAGAATAAGGCAATTAGCAACCCAATCCCAAGCAAGCTTACTTGGAGGCAAATCTCGTTGATTTATGTGGGTTTATGTCCAAGATTACTTGGAAGTGTGGCCTACTGACATTTACTTGGAAGCAAGCTCATTTGAACTCAGTAGAACTTACTTCTAAGCAGTCATGGGGTCAGGCCACATTACTTCTCCAGATGACACTTATCAGTAATTGTTCCTCAGGAGGACTTGTTTAGTACTGGCTCTTAACTGTTAAAAACGACCATAGAACTTCATCAGTCAACTTGCACCCAATCATACATATTATGTGGAAGCAAGTCCCACTGATTTCAGTGAGATATACTTCCGGTTGCTATGTTAAGGATGCGAGTACCAACAACTTACTCCAAAGTGACATTGTTAAAGAGGTAAAGAGAATTTACGATGTGAGAGGAAGAATCCATTTTACATTGTGGGTTTCAGCAATTGCTTATTAATATAATAAACCTACTTCTGTTTTCTATGGAAAAGATGTTTTTAGAAGTACAACTGATGACACAAAATACTTGGTCAGCAGATCAAAATGTCAGCTGCAACAAGGGATTGCAAGAAAGACAGATGAATACAGGACGCTTTAGAAAATACACATTTTATTTGTAGCTTCTGGTTGCAGTTACAAACGCTGCCATTTTTGCAGAGGGCCATGATTTCACAGAACACATGGGCATGGTGCAGTTTTGGAACTATGCTATATTTCAGGAAACTTTTAACAAAAAACTTTTTAACGGTAACTGAAAGATTTCTTATCTTCTACTGTCTTGTGATACATGGAGGGAGGGGAGCAAGAAATGCTATGAACAATATTGCAGGCAGAAGATTCGACAAGTTTTATACCATTTGGGAAGTGTTTGTAAACAGCATGCAGCAAGAGGACTGGCAGAACTGGGTTTTGTTTTTTTGCAGAGCAGTGTTGTGTGATGTGCTTCCCCAACAGTTATTTCACTAACAAATTTCCTGAGTTACCCAATCAGCTGTTTTGACAAGTTAACATGTGGGGAGCTGCTGGTTTCCTGTTGGCAGTTCTACTTGACTGGGGAAATCAGCTTTCACCATTAATATGCAGCCACTAATAGGTGACAAAAAAACAAGTGGTTGTGGTAACTTCTTTCCTTTGATTCATGCTCCTCCTCTCCCATCTAAAACTTCACTTTCTGTTTTCTTCTCCAAACCAGCTGTGCCGTTCAGTAAAACAAAGGGAAATAATCCTACACACATTCTATATGTCTGACCAACTACTGATCAGTTATTGGATCAATACACTACTAGGCATTCCAAAAGCACAAATCCTTTTGCTTTGAGGATTTGGGTTGTGTGCATTGTTACTGCTGTTTGTTTGTTTGTTTGTTTGTTTGTTTAGGTGACTGATTGACCTGCAATGCTACAGATTGTATAACCACTACAGCTGTTGTTAAAATACACCATGCTACTTTTTGTACTCTAATAAATCCAGCAGTGAGCTTTTTGTTGTGATGGGAATCTTGCCCCAGCCTTTAGCAAAGTCCCCTCCCCTCTTCCCCCACTCTGAGACTGTGGTTCTCAGATATATTCTGTCACTAGGTTTTTTTTTATGTCCTGTGGGCAAGGCAATAAACTGTTGACGGATTGATTCTAAAGCCTGTGGACAGACATTACCCAATCAGCATTCCAAGATATCTCAAAATCCAGTGTTTGGCTGGATCAACAGTTCTAATACATATATTTTTAGTTGGGCCAAGAAGTAGCAATTCAGATGTGACAGTTCCTCTGTGTTGGCAAATTCTTGATTACATCTGTGCCTGGGTAAAGCTGCAAATCCAACCAGTTAATCACTGTGGTTTCCTCTAGACGAACTAGCCAAGGTTGAGCTTCATCATTTGCATCAGGCTCCCATGTGAACGAGACAATGTTAACACACATAGGCGTATGGTAAACTTGTCATCTCAATTCCCCCACATTGTGTGTAGATGTTTGTACCTCCCAAACTTCTGTATCTAAGCAAATGGTGCTTCTGCAAATCCTTCCCCCAGCTCTTATAAATGGAAGAATTTGAGTATAATGCCAAGGTTTTCACCAGGAACCAAAATCTGAGTGTGGGCTCACTACTAAACTAATTCATCTGTATTATCCTGCCAAAGTGCTGTCTGTGGAGGGTTTTGCCACACTTCACTTGCAGATGTGGGGCGGGGAAAATGGGCATCTGTATCCACTGTACATCTTGGTAAATCCCATTCCTTGAAATGAATGGAGAGAAGGTTGGAAAGAAGAGAACTAAATGAACCAGATGTTAAGAAGAGATCATCACAACCTAAGAGATTTTGGATATCTCTTTCCATTCTCTCCCCTCCAGAGGAAAACAGTACTGTATAGGAAAAAATGCAAGAGAGGAGGAGAATGTCTCCCTCTAGATGGAGGAATTTGGCAGACAGTGTCAGCCGGGGTGCTTCCTATAGCGACAGATTCTTCACAGTATCATTAAACGCGGACTTTAATCGAACTAGGTACACGGAAGTTGCCTAATTGTCCTCTTCTAATGGATCGCCTCATTAGTGTAGTTCATTTGGTACCCCAAAAATGTTTGCAGAAAAGATGGCCAGCCTAGCAGATAATAGACAGAGTGTGGAGAAACACATTGAAATGGTTGCCCCTATTCCTCAGCACAGTTCTTTGAAGGCCATTTTGCAAGCTACTAGACAGTGAAGATTTTCCAGAGCCTACACCCCAGCATGGTCATTTCTTTACCCTCCCCCACCCCACCCCAATTAACCTAGATTAGAAGCAATTTTTTCACTGCTACATTGGAAAAGGAGTTGTGATAGTATGGCTGGACTGATGCACAATCTTAGCAGTGAACAGAGATCACCACCCTTTAATATTAAGCAGAATTTCATTCACATGGGCTTGTAAAATTGATGCTGAGTCTCCAATCTCCCTCTCCCTCTCCCCCTTTAAATCCACTGGAGCATTTAACAAGGTGCTTATGCAAGATGGATCTGCTGGCAAAAAAAAACAAAAACGGATTCCCTCCAATGCTGTCCTACAGGTCTGGGGAGATCCTTATCTCAAGATGCCTGCCTTTGTTCTGCCAATTCTGATAATTTAACGATGGAGAGAGACTTGCCTCGTCCGTCTTCCCCACCCTGCTCTGCTACGCATGCGCGAGGCGAAGACAAAGGAATAGGTAATTACAAGAGAGTTTCATTCATTCCCCCTGCAGTATCGCCAAAAGAGGAGCCCAGCTGGGAGGTTTTCTCACCCGACACCGACCCTGTGTGGCAGACGACGTGTGAATGCGCTGGCCTCGGGGACGGCTACTTGAAAAGGCATCCCCCCCCCCAAAAAAAAGAAAGCGTGGTACCCGGGAGCCACTAAGATGTGCTCGTTTTCATGTGCCATGATTCGGTGGCTAACGCAGCAGAGGGGTGGAGAACGGAGAGAAACTGCAGGATCTCTGATTTACAAGAAAACACATTCGCTTGGGGGTGGGGAGAGGATGCCGGGAGGGGGCTTGGTATGCATATTCATGGCGGAGAGAACGAAGCCACGGGGATCCATGCAGTATTCCTAAACTCCATAGTGATGATGTGGATCTTTGCATTAAAGCAAAAAATCCCCAAACCAAGACACAAACGCTTCTGGTCTTGCAGGCTTTGCATTTAAGCAGGGTGGGAGATTAAAATGTTTGTGACCACTGCTATCATTACCCCCCACCCACCCCCTCCTTGTCTGTCTTTCTTTTTCACCCCACACTCGTGACCAATAATAAAACCAGAAGCTCTTTTCTTCAGGATCGCCTAAGGGAGAACAATCGCACAGTGTTACACCCCAGGATTTTATTTTTAAATAAAATAAAATAAAATAAAATTGGCAGGCGTCCACTTTACATCTCGCCCGTCCTCTGCTAATAGAAGATTGGAGGGGTGGTTTAAAAAGAAAGAAGGGAGGGTGGACATACGTTTAACCAAAATACACATGCACAGATCGTTTAGGAGTTTTCTCCAAAGTGCTCCACAGGTAATATAACTGCGAAAAACCATCCTTTCAAGCCCAAGCTGAGGCTCTCATGTCAATGCCATGTTATCTCGCTTTTACGCTCTTCCCCCACCCTTCCTCTCCCCCCTCCCCTGCATGATCTTAACATGGATGTATGCCCCCCTCCCCAATATGCGTTCTTCGAGATATCCATGCTATGCAGTCTTTATTTATTTTTTTATTTTATATATATTAAAAAGATGGGGGAAAAGAAATCTGTAACATCCCCTCCAAAATAAGTAGTGGTTGTAAAAAAAATTAAAGAGAAAAAAAAATCCCAAACCCTCCACCCCGATCCCCCACATCCATTGCTTTCTTCCATCATACCACCTCTCCAGCCCGTGGACGTCTCCATGCAAAGATTTCAAGACATAGACACTGACTTAAATTTCTCCCTTTCATAGAAACCCATCGCCAAAGCATGTGGGCTACCTAGATGTTGCTTCTCCCTCTTTACATACATATATACACACACACACACACACACACACACACACACATATATATATATATACATACATACATACATATATATATATATAAAATCTCCCAACACACACACACATTATATATTTCAAGATAACAAGCGGTTTTCATTTTTGGAGGCGGGGGCGTTTGTTTCAACAGCAATAAGAACCGGATCGACCAGCTGGCTGCAGCGTAAAAAATAGGGGGGGGGGGGACAAGAAAATCCAAATTGTCTCCAGCCTCTCGGATGGCTCTTACCTCGTTCCTTTGCTCCTCTGTCCCCTTTGGCGCGGCTGCGAGGCTGGGGTCACAAAGAGAGAGAGACAGAGAGAGAGAGCGGGGTCCCGGCTCGTCCTGGCGCCCGCTGAGTCTCGCCGGAGATCTCCCTCGCTCGCTGGCTGGGAGTGTAGTGGCTGGAGCTGTGGCTGCTTGGAGTAACGCCGGCGCCGCCGCTACTGCTGCCGCCGCTGCTGCCTCTGCATTTCTCCCCCTCCCTCCCGCTTCTCTCGGTGACAGTCTGTGGGCAGTTCAAAAGCCACACATGCACACGCACGCACGCGCACACAGACACGCGCACCGGGTTTGGTTCCTCTGCCCCCCCCTCCGCGCGCGCGCACACACACCCCTCCTTACATTTTTTCTTTTTCTTTTTTCCAATTATTTCACCCAAAGCTCATCAGCTTCAAGAGATGCCTCCTTTCGCCCTTAGGGGGCGGTCCCGAGCCAAGGTTTTAAATATCCGCTTTGCGCGTTTCAAGACGGAGTCTTGTTTTGGAAGGCGCGTAAACATGCCCAGCGAGCTTCCAACCCCCACGTGAAGGGATGGATCCCGCGGTGGGGAGGAACAGCAAGGGCAGTTCTCTCTGCTGGTGGATTCTGACCCCCTTCCTAAGAGATCGTGCAATCCTTCAGAGGTGATTTGTACTTCGCTTCCCCTGCCTCTTTATATTACTAATATTATTGTGGTTTTTACGCACGGGGCGGAGCGCAAGCGGTCGTCGTTGTTGGCATTCTGGCACGGCGCGGCTGGATGGGGAATGGGAGAGACGCGCGCCAGAAGAATGGGCTTCTTCTGGGCTTCCTCGAAGGAACGGCAGCTGGTGGCCAAGGGATGGCAAACGCGGATGGCGAAGGGGTGAGAAGAAGAGGACCACCCCGGGGAGGTTTCCGCGCAGGGTTGCGCGCGCTGCGTGCTGCGTTGGGTTGCAGGAGGGCCGGAATGCTTCCCGCCTTTAAAAGTTCCACCTGTCTGGGACATCGAGGAAAACCTTCCTCTGGTGATGGGACGGTTGTGAGACAACGGAGAGAAGGAGAGGGCTGCGTTTTAATCTCGAAAGCATGGAGGCAACACGTCTCGAAAGAGTGTGGGGAAAGGATGCTTAGGAATTGGAGTATGGACGTGTTGCAAGGGCAGGCAGGATACTTCGCCATGCACGAAAGTCGTCGAAAGATGTGTGTATGAACTGCCTGATACATAAGCAACCGCTTTTTAAACCAGCTACAAATTGTCTCCAAATATTCTGCAAGCTGGCGACCGCCCTCTCCTTTAGTGCGCAACGTGTTTTTTTTTCTTATCACAGAGCAAGCGGTGCGAGCGTTTAGCATGCTGCTAAACAGATTTTTTTTATTGGCGTGGGGTTTGTATTTGTAGTTCTGTAGCGCCCTCTGCTATTTAAAAGACTGTATAGCAGGACATACTTTTAATGATTTTTTTTAGTTAAAATAATGGGGCATTAAACTTTGCATATTTTATTGAAAAATATTCAGAAATTAAAGTGAAGCCCTCCACAGAGTATATACCAATCTTACTGGCTGAAAGATTGCTTAGAATAAGCAGGTCTATTGCCACTTATGACATTGACTAAACAATTTCAAACAATCGCAACAAAAAGATACAAGCGAAAATCTTGTTTTTCAAAATATTTTTTAAAAATATACATACATGCTAATGTATTGTTGCTTTTGGTTCATTATGAAAAGTACAGCAGAAAATTGTGCCTGCAAATTGAAGAGCAGGAATTCTATACAAATGAATTTAATTAACCTGAAGTTGATAAAAGTAATTTGTACTAAGAATTTTGTCTAAGGCACATGTTTCATTCCTGATACATATTACACCAAAGCATGGTTTCATGCAGGGCACCCAAAACACTTGCATTTCCTTCATCTGTAATGTGAATGTAAAATTGCCTAGAATGTATATTGAATTTTAAATGGCATTTTCCCCTCTCTCCTGCACTGATTTTCACACATATCCACAGCAACAATATGAGAGGCTCAAAAGTACTTTGTTGCTCAGCATGTTTGCTCAGAAGTAAGTTCTATTTAGTTCAGTGAGATTTACTCCTTCGTAAGTGTGCTTAGCAACCTATTCGTGTTTTGCTAGAAGCAAATCCTATTGTGTTCAACGTGACTTACTCCCAGGTAAGGTTTGCAGCATCAGTGATGTGCGCAACACACCCTAGCGTAATTTCTTCTGAAATCAGTGGAAATTACTCCAGTGGCCTCTGCCAGTGGGCTAGGTTGAAAGTTTCCAACTTTCATGGATCTAGTATATATTATACTGGATCCAACTTTCATGGATCGAGTATAAAAAAGATAAGGCACCGAGGAAGGAGACAAAACACTGCATAGCACGGCTGCATCAGAATAGTAAATAGCAGAGCAGCTGGAACAAATTGGCCCTTTCAAATTCAAAGACTTAATATTCACATATTCTGTTCTATACCATAAAGCTTGTCAGGAATGCTCATTCAGTATTTACTTAAGCTTTGGTAAACGGAATTGGTATAGAAAGCTTAACAGGTGATCAAAAATACAGACTATTGGACCTCCTTCCCAAGACTTCTGGTAAAGGAAAAAATGTTGTGTAGAATTCATTGTTTCAGTGTGCAGAGCAGCATGGCTACAGAAGCAACAAACCTGTTAAAATTATTTACATATAAATCACCAACCATATACTGTAGAACATATGGAAGTAGCTTGTACGACCGAGAAGAAAAAAATGCAGCTTTGTTTTCTTGGGGAGAGTGATAGAAAAAACTATTAGTTTCTCACTTGTAGTAAGCATGCTAGGCAAATTCCAGCTGCCGAGAGCTATGCCAATAAAGCAATGTTCACCTAGTGTGGTATCTAATTTCTTCTGAAATTATGAGTCGGCGTTCTGAAGAAATGCACACAAGCAAAGTTGCTCCATTGATATACCCCCCATTCAAATATCCAATGAATCTGACTCTTTATTTTAGAGTTTGCCATGCCACATCATTCCCCAAAATGCACACGTACTAAGTAACTGGCTCCGTTTTCCTGATGGAGACAGCAAGCCCAGCAGACAGCGTGATTGGAATATAGATCTACTCATTGCTATGGAAACAAGAGACAAAGCCTGCATGAGGATTAAGAAATGCAAATCCACTAGAATGTGGTTTGTGCCTTTCTATTAAGCTGTCCCTGCACAGGCCATAAAAGACCTGTAATATATTTATGTACGACTAAGTGACTGGTATGAATTGATAAAAACGTTAACTCCAGTATTCAAATTATTGTAAATCAGCGCTAAATGTCATTTATTTGTTTCTCCTTGACACCAATGTACAGTTAACTACCTTGTAAAAATCAATTCAGAAGTGTCCTAAGCATGAACAGCTAACACATTTATGCATTAGCCTTTTAAATACATTTGTGAAAAGATTTTTCTGCAGCCATAGCTACTACATTTCCACTGAGAAAGCAGTATTTTTCCCCTTGGAAAAAGCTAGCAGCATTTTGGCATGTTTCCTGGACTCTAGACTATGCTACCCCATTTATTCAGAGTGCTTTGAGGAGTGTGGTCTATGGTTGCAATCCTATACCAGTTTCCCATCCTGAGCAGGGTTCTGGAGCGAGTGTTTGCAGACCAGATCCAGGTGCTTTTGGAAGAAACTGGTTTTCTAGATCCATTTCAATCGGGGTATAGGCCCGGTTTTGGCACAGAAACTGCTTTGGTCGTCCTGTATGATGACCTCTGTCGAGAAAGAGACAAGGGAAACATGTTCCTGTAAATTCTTCTCACCCTCTAAGTGGCTTTTGATACCATCAACCATGTTATCCTTCTGGAGCGACTCTCTGAACTAAGGGTGAGTATTTGCGGTGGTTCCAGTCCTACTTTGATGGTTGTTCCCAGGGGTGTTGCTTGGGAAGTTCTTTTCATCCCCTTAGAACCTTCAATGTGGGGTTCCGCAGGACTCAATCCTATCCACCATGTTGTCTAACAGATGTTGTTGGACTCCAACTCCCAGCAGGCCCAGCCTGCATAGCTGATGGTCAGGGATCATGGGAGTTAATAGTCTAACAACATCTGGAAGACCACAGATTCCCATTTTATACCTGAAGGTCAAATCTAGATTTGCATTTGAGTCAAAATTAGGCCTGCTAAGAACATACTATTCCATGTCAGGAGATGGTCCCGACCCATTGCTAACCTCATAAGCAGAACTCCAGACAAAGAATGGGAGAATCCACCAAAGGTTATCAGGACAGCGGTATCTCTGGCTGCCATAGGAATAACACAGGTCAGCCTGAGCTGTTTCATTTGAATGGGGTGGTTCGGGGAACAGCAGCTTATGAACACTTCTCCAAGTGTTTTATGCTCTTGGTAGCACTTCTGTCAACAGGGCCCAGCCCAAGTAAGAAACCTTTTTCTTGCAGATGTCTTGAAAGCACAACTTAGGTGCTCCTTTATCCCTTCAGAGATTTCTACAAGGCAGAAATGCAGAGCCCTGTTCTTTTATCTCTTTTATCTCTGTTAAGGCTAAATTGTTTCTTGTGTGGTATTTGTGGAAACATCATTGTAAGAAGCCGGAGTTACTCTTCCGCAGAATGTCATTGCACACGTCCTCTAAAACGTGTCCAGCACATTCACTGCATGAGATATATGTTGTTCCCCTTTGAATCTCCATCTTTTGAGTTCTGGGCTTAAAGGAACTAAAAGCTTGAATACGCCGAAGCATATCCATAAGGCAAGTGAGCTGGTGGAATAAGGTATTGTGTGGCTTAAGTAGCTGAGCCAATATTACTCTCTGGTTACAGCAAAGGCTATGGGGTAGAACAGTTATTTAGACATGCAGCCCATGTGTCATATTTGACTCATCCTCTTCTTCAATATCCAATCCAGTCATTTCTTCCTGTCCAACTGACTATAATAAGAGCTTTCCCCTTTGAAGTTGTTCCTTATCTATCCTACTGCTTTCTATGCTGCTGTGGCTGTCTGTCCCATACAAAATAAACAAAAAAGGGGTGTGTGGGTGTGGGTGTGTGCATCCTGACTAATCAAACAGCAACATAAAGGAAAAAAAATTAAAAGTGAAGGTAGCAGACTCAAATAAACTTTATTATCAGTCAATATTTGCCCAAAATCTAATAGCTGCAAGCCCCAGAGTTCCCTAGGAAGAGAAACTAATCTCTCAGCACCCTTAATAAACTCCAGTTCACAGGATTTTAGAGGGGGAATTCAAGACTGTGTAAATAGGTGTGATATTGCTTTAAATGTATAGTGCAGATGGGGCCTAAATCCATGAGAAGATTAACATCTGGGGCGGAGAGGGGAAGGCCTTACATAGGAATGGACACATTATGAAGTCACAGAATCAAAGAATCATAGAGCTAGAATAGAATAGAGGGTCATCTAGTTCAACATCCTACAATGCAGGGGCTCAAACCCATGACCCTGACCTGAAAATGATAGCTATGGTAGGAACTGGGGAAAGCCAGAAGCGAAGTTGAATGAAATGCCAATGCAAAGAGTTGGGCGAGAGATCCGGCAGTGGTGCCTTTTGCTTCCTCTTTTTGGGAAGACCCTCCTGAGTCACCCTGAGAGCAAATGGGTTGCTGTGAGTGTGGCTGTTAGAACAGCGGAAAGGAAGGGCCCCCTTCTTGACTTCTGGCGAGGTCGCCATTATCGGCGGTCAGGGGTTGTCTCGGCTGTGAGACGACCCCGGCTTTCCCGGGGGCTAGGAGCGCCGCTACCGCGCAGCGGGCTCCGGTAAGCCGCGGTAAGAGCGTCCCCGCGGTTTGGGCTCTCCAGCGGGCCCCATCGCGCTGACCCATTCTCGGGTTTCCCATGTAAAAGGGACGCCCGAGTGAATGGGCAACGGCGCGGGGCTGTGGAGGTTGCCCCAGCCGGGAAAGCCAAGTGGCGGCTGCCGCCGATGTATGAGCGCCTCGTTCTTTCTTAATTGGAGTAATCAAAAGAAGAACCCCGTAAGCTGTAAGTACGGAGTTTAATTGGCTGTAAAAATTGAACTAATTGGCTTTGGGGAGAAACGTTAAAAAGGAAGTCCGTTTCCCTCCCTGTCGACAAAGGAAAGTAACAGTGTATCTGGCTGTTGCTACGTTTGGCTGACACAACGTTTCTGTTGATGTTTTTTTTTCTTTTTGATCTGTGAAGAAGCCCCTGTTAGGGGAGGATTGAGACTTTCAAGGTATTTCCTCTCAAAGTTTGTGGAATATAAAGAGAAAATTTTTTGCACTCCGATCAGGGGGAAATGGCGGCTGTAACTTGAGACTTGAAGATGGAAAAGTACTGAACTTTGTTATTTCCTGCCTACTTCTGCCTTTTCTGGTTTCGCTTTTAAAATGCTCTTAGACCCAGGAATGACTTATGGACAAAGGACAATCCTTCTGAAGTTAGAACTGTTGAATCAGAATGTCACCGAAAGATTTTCTGAGATTGGAAATGCTTTTAAGAACTTTGCTAAGGAATTCAAAGAAACAATTAGAGAGCAATGCACAGGGATTATATCCGAAGTTGAGAATATGCAACTCCAAGAAGAAGGAAAACCCTGCTGACGTGAGAGGTCCATGGTTGGACATAGTGACGTTATATATATTTTTTTAAATAAATTTTTATTATCATTTTTCAAATATACCAATTTTACAACCAATTCAAAATCAAATACAAATTATATTCAACCATCGCTCCGCCGAGCTGCGACTTCCCTCCCCCACGTCAACAGGCTTTCTAGTCCAATCTTATCGCGCAGTTTTTGTTCACCATATTCACCTATGTCAAAGGTTTATTCCAATCCTACTAGTGTCTTTAAACTTCCTCTGTTCAATCTTAAATACTCCACAAATTTACTCCATTCTTTTTGAAACCTCGAGTCATCCTGGTTTCTGACCCTGCTGGTCAGTTTTGCAAGTTCAGCATATTCTGCCATCTTCGTCTGCCACTCATCAATCGTTGGCAATTCCTGCAATTTCCACTTTTGGGCAAGCAATATCCTCGCTGCAGTTGTTGCATACATGAACAATCTTTTATCACTCTTAGAATTTCATCTCCCATCAATCCCAACAAGAAGGCTCAGGTCTTTTTGGAAAAGTATATTTAAACATCTTCTTAAGTTCATTATAGATAGATTCCCAAAAGCCTGACCTTTCCACAAGTCCACCACATGTGATAAAAACTCCCTTCTCTTGTCTACATTTCCAACACATCTTATCATGCATTCTATACATTTTTGATAATTTCACTGGAGTCAAATCCTTATACATCATCTTATAAACATTTTCCTTCAAAGCTACACATGAGTGAATTTCAGTTCTTCCATAATTTTGCATGCATCATATTCAATATTTGTCCAAAGATGCCCATTTTATCATCACTTCTTTCGTCAACTCATCTTTAGTATACCATTCTAACAACAAATCATACATTTTTGTCAAAAATTTGCCTTTACCTTCTAGCTCAGTTTTAATCTAGATTTTTTGTCCTCAAAACCAATTTTTTTAGATACAAAGAAAAAACTTCCAACCAAATAGTGACGTTATAACGGCTTTCTGGGGTGGGAGCCCAGGAATGCAGGAACAACAATTTTGGGAATTACTATCAAAAGTTGATTTGAAGACTGAAATGGAGATGCCTGGTGGTGATGTTTCGCTTTCCTTGGAAAGTTCTGCAAGGATGCTTTGGGACAAGGTTTTGGTTTTTAGATACAAAGAAAAAGATGACATTCTGGACAATGGTTTTGAAAAGGGATGGGGGGAAGTCCGGTGGGCAACTGTGTGGGGAGGAGAGAAAATGGTAAGAAGAGGGGTAGGGTGAAAAATTATATATGTTCAATCAGGAAGGCTTATCATGGTACCCCGACGTCGGAGAGTAAAAATTGATTTGGAATAGAGAAGAGATACTTGGACTGTTTTTATGAATTGCATTAGTTTAATATTCTATAAGGTATGAATTAGAAATAGTAGCGGCAGTTTTATTGGAATAAGAGATAGATAAGGATATAAGAAGTTAAGATTTGTATTAAGATGTTGAATTTCGATATTTGAATGATGTTAAATGATATAAGATGTTGAGATGAAGACTATGAATTTAGGTGAAAAAATTGTTAAAATAGATAGAAAAGTTACTAAAGTAAATTAGAACTGAAAGCAGTGGAGAGAACGGGGGAAGTCCCCCTAATTAGATTCGAAATAAGATTATAACTAAATTGATGGAGTGTTGGTGTTCCTGTGTGTGAGGTATGTATTTGTTTTCTTTTATTTGGTTGATGTAGTTTGTAGGTTATGTTTTTTCTTTGAATTCTTTGCTTTTTTTCTTTCTTGTTGTATCTGTTGTTGTTTTTTGTTGCATTTGTTGTCTTTTGATGTGGAAAACCAATAAATTTTTGTTAAAAAAATAAAATAAAAAAAGGAAGGGCCCCCTTCTTAATCCTCAATACAAAATGGCTCGACCCAAGAGAGAAAGGAAACTGGGAGGAAAGCAAAGAGGACCTCCAGACCAGCGCTAGTCTCGGGTGGGATTCAGCCACATCCCAGCAAATCCCAGTTGTGCAGTCCAAGGCGATTGGGAGGCCTTGCACAACAAGCCCACTCCCCCCTAAAGAATGGACTTTTTACAAAATATTCCCCCTCTGGGGAAAGCTGATAGTTTTCCAGGACTTCTACAGCTTTACAATAAGCAACTGGAAAGAACAGAGCTGGAGACACCTGTCCTTGTCGCCCGTTACTCTCCTACCATAGTTACATTCGCCTAGGAATAGAAACGCATTGGAATGAAAACGGTAAGATGTTTATGGAGCATGCAGAGATACCTTCTGTTTAAAACAGGAGACCAATAAGACTCTGCTCACAAGGTGACCAGAGCCCATATACCGCGAGCTCAGGGGGGAATTGGAACCTACATGTGGGACACATTTAATAAGCAGCCATATGTTAGCTGGCCTTGCGTTACTAGGGATGACGGAGTTTTGTCACAAACCCCAGTATATTATGGGGTTTGTGAGGGCATTTTGTGAGAGGGCTGATGTGGGGTTTTGTGATGCCACTTTGCGAGTGGGCTGAGGTGGGGTTTGTGACTCAAACCCTTAGGATGAGTCCCCAGTAGCATTTCATCTTTCAGCCTTGTACATGTTAGCAGTTATGGAACTGGATAATAGCCCTTTAAACAAAACAGCCAGCTCCTCCGCAAAAGCAGGGCTAATTGCAGGACAGGGTTTGCCAACCCTGAGACAACATCCACCCATTAACCACAATCAAGAGAAAACTGCAGCCACTGGAGGTCACAGGACCTTTCCATGGTCCCGATAGGGCTCGCCTAAATCTGGATGTGTATTTATTTTTATTTATTTCACAAGGTCTATATACCTCTTGATTGCAAGAAAACCTCAAAGCAGTTTACAAAAAGAGTAAAACCATAAAACCATCTAAAAAAAGAAACAATATTGAAAACATTGAAAAATAAATAAAATCAACAATGGGTGGGGAGCAAATATGTATGTCCAGATTCTACATTTACGGGTGTGTTTTTAGCAGGCACCAAAAAGAGTACAGTGAAGGTACCTGCTTGGGAGTTCCAACTGAAAATAGCAATTTCTTACAAATGCGGATCAAGTATTATGTGGCAATTGTAACAGTGCCAGTTTCCACAGATCAAAACGGTTGCGTGGGCATATATAGGATAAGGCAATCTCACAAGTAAATTAGGGGCAAGCTGTTACGGGCTTTATATACTAACATGTATATTTGACCTTGGCCTTGAACTTGATACTGCTAAATCGAGGCACATGCTACGGAGCCCGACCTTACCTGCATGGCCCTGCTGTTCACTGTGATATTATCTGACATGGCCACACTGGGAAGAGATATTTACCTAACATTGCCTTCTTTTAAAAAGCCTGCTGCCACTTCCTCTGTGACCCCGGACCCCCAGGGGATCAGAACTTTCATTTGCACCCCTTTCCTGATCAGCAAAAGAGGATGTCTGGAGCCCAGGAAACAAGATTTCTACAGCATCCATGTAGACTGATTAACAGATTCTGAATTCTTGCCTGAACTTGTCATGAGCACTCTCAGGTACTATGACCTCTTCACAGATGATCCCCCGAAGCAGACATCCAGCTGGTTGCGAGATGGCAGTTCTGCAGCACAACCCAAGTCCCATCCACAATAGCCTGATTAATCATCTTAGCTGCGATTGGGTCTTGGCCCTGGCTAAGTGAAATAGTCTGGATGCTTTCCATGCTGAGATCATCAAGCCTAGTGTCAGAAGCTTTTTAATATGCAATGTTTGTGTGTGTGTGTGTGTGTGTGTGTGTGTGTGTGTTGGAAGCTGCCCATAGTGCCACCCAGTCAGATTCAGGCAAGCTGCTGTTGCAAAGACTTCTGCACACAACACATAGATAAATTAAGGAATGTCAGTAGGAAGCTAATTAATTAAAACAGAGTCAGAACATGGGTTCATCTAGCCCAGTAGGGCAACAAGGACTGGCAACAGCTCTCAATGGCTTAAGGCAGATTTCTCTCCTAGCCTTACCTGGAGATGCCAGCAACTGCTATGAAATTTGTAACTGCTGTAATATAACTGCTGTAAAATTTCTAAGGTCACTGGCTTTCTCTGTGCTGTAAAATTTCTAAGGTCACTGTGTTATTATTGTTGTTGTGGTTTTTATGTTTGTGTTTTTTGTGAACGATGCTTGTATCAAAAAATAAATAAAAAGATTAAAAAAAAAAAAAAAAAAAAAAAAAAAAGGTCACTGGCTTTCTCAAATCAGGGATAGGCAGATGAGATCGACGCCAAGCAACAAACAACTTTTCTTACATGAAAATTGTCACAGGGATCAGGCCACCATAAAAAATTACAGAAATAAGAGATCACAGCTTTATGAAGGCTCATGGTCTCAAGGGTTAGTAAGTTTGCGTAAGTTAGTAAGTTTGCGTAAGTTAGTAAGTTTAACTAAGTCAGTAAGTTTGCGTAAGTTAGTATGTTTGCATAAGTTAGTAAGTTTGCGTAAGTTAGTATGTTTGCGTAAGTTAGTAAGTTTGCGTAAGTTAGTATGTTTGCGTAAGTTAGTAAGTTAGTAAGTTTGCGTAAGTTAGTAAGTTTGCGTAAGTTAGTAAGTTTGCGTAAGTTAGTATGTTTGCGTAAGTTAGTAAGTTTGCGTAAGTTAATATGTTTGCGTAAGTTAGTAAGTAAGTTAGTAAGTTTGCGTATGTTAGTAAGTTTGCGTATGTTAGTAAGTTTGCGTAAGTCAGTAAGTTTGCGTAAGTTAGTATGTTTGCATAAGTTAGTAAGTTTGCGTAAGTTAGTATGTTTGCGTAAGTTAGTAAGTTTGCGTAAGTTAGTATGTTTGCGTAAGTTAATATGTTTGCGTAAGTTAGTAAGTAAGTTAGTAAGTTTGCGTAAGTTAGTAAGTTTGAGTAAGTTAGTAAGTTTGTGTAAGTTAGTAAGTTTGCGTAAGTTAGTAGGTTTGCGTAAGTTAGTAACTTTGAGTAAGTTTGAGTAAGTTTGAGTAAGTTAGTAGGTTTGCGTAAGTTTGCGTAAGTTAGTATGTTTGCGTAAGTTAGTAAGTTTGCGTAAGTTAGTATGTTTGCGTAAGTTAGTATGTTTGCATAAGTTAGCAAGTATGCATAAGTTAGTAAGTTTGCGTAAGTTAGTAAGTTAGCGTAAGTTAGTATGTTTGCTTAAGTTAGTAAGTTTGAGTAAGTTAGTAAGTTTGAGTAAATTTGCGTAAGTTTGCGTAAGTTAGTATGTTTGTGTAAGTTAGTAAGTTTGCGTAAGTTAGTAAGTTTGAGTAAGTTAGTAAGTTTGAGTAAGTTAGTATGTTTGCGTAAGTTAGTAAGTTTGAGTAAGTTTGAGTAAGTTAGTAGCTTTGCGTAAGTTTGTGCAAGTTAGTAACTTTGAGTAAGTTTGAGTAAGTTAGTAAGTTTGCATAAGTTAGTAAGTCTGCGTAAGTTAGTATGTTTGCGTAAGTTAGCAACTTTGAGTAAGTTTGCGTAAGTTTGAGTAAGTTAGTAGGTTTGCGTAAGTTTGCGTAAGTTAGCATGTTTGCGTAAGTTAGTAAGTTTGCGTAAGTTAGTATGTTTGCGTAAGTTAGCATGTTTGCGTAAGTTAGTAAGTAAGTTACTAACTTTGAGTAAGTTAGTAAGTTTGCGTAAGTTAGTAAGTTTGCCTAAGTTAGTATGTTGCATAAGTTAGTATGTTTGTGTAAGTGTACTGGTTTGCACTGGTGCGTACTGGTTTGTACTGGTGATTACTGGTTTGTACTGGTTGGCTTGGTATGTTTGCGTAAGTTAGCAAATTTGCGTAAGTTAGTAAGTTTGCGTAAGTTAGTAAATAAGTTAGTAAGTTTGCGTAAGTTAGTAAGTTAGTAAGTTTGCGTAAGTTAGTATGTTTGCGTAAGTTAGTAAGATTGCGTAAGTTAATATGTTTGCGTAAGTTAGCAACTTTGAGTAAGTTAGTAAGTTTGAGTAAGTTTGAGTAAGTTAGTACGTTTGCGTAAGTTAGTAAGTTTGCGTAAGTTAGTTACTTTGAGCAAGTTAGTAAGTTTGAGTAAGTTAATAAGCTTACTGGTTTGTACTGGTTTGCTTTCCTCTTGCTTCCTATTACCTGCTGGTGCTTACTGGTCTGTACTGGTTTGTACTGGTTTGTACTGGTGCTTACTGGTTTGTACTGGTTTGCTTTCCTCTTGCTTCCTATTACCTGCTGGTGCTTACTGGTCTGTACTGGTTTGTACTGGTGCGTACTGGTTTGTACTGGTGCTTACTGGTTTGTACTGGTTTGCTTTCCTCTTGCTTCCTATTACCTGCTGGTGCTTACTGGTCTGTACTGGTTTGTACTGGTGCTTACTGGTTTGTACTGGTTGGCTTTCCTCTTGCTTCCTATTACTTGCTGGTGTGTACTGGTTTGTACTGGTGCGTACTGGTTTGTACTGGTGCTTACTGGTTTGTACTGGTTGGCTTTCCTCTTGCTTCCTATTACTTGCTGGTGCGTACTGGTTTGTACTGGTGCTTACTGGTCTGTACTGGTTTGTACTGGTGCTTACTGGTTTGTACTGGTTTGCTTTCCTCTTGCTTCCTATTACCTGCTGGTGCTTACTGGTCTGTACTGGTTTGTACTGTACTGGTTTGTACTGGTGCTTACTGGTTTGTACTGGTTGGCTTTCCTCTTGCTTCCTATTACTTGCTGGTGCGTACTGGTTTGTACTGGTGCTTACTGGTCTGTACTGGTTTGTACTGGTGCTTACTGGTTTGTACTGGTTTGTACTATGGAGCGAAAAATACGGTAAGTTTGAGTAAGTTAGTAAGTTTGAGTAAATTAGTAAGTTTGAGTAAGTTAGTAAGTTTGCGTAAGTTAGTAAGATTGCGTAAGTTAGTATGTTTGCGTAAGTTAGTAACTTTGAGTAAGTTAGTAAGTTTTTTTCTGATAAAATTTGTTAATTTTCCACATTAAACAACAAATAAACCATACAAATACCAATACAACAACACAACAATGACAAATACAAATAAAAAGAAAAAGAAAAATCCATACATACCTAACACAACACCGGAACACTATAAAAATTATTACTTAAATCTACTTTCAAATCTCAGTTAGGGACTTCCCCCGTCCTCTCATCTGCGTTCAGTTCTAATTTACTTTAGTAACTTTGTAACTATTTTATCCTTCATTCACCATTGTTCTTAATTCATATCAACTAATGTCTTAACTTATCCCAATTAACTTATTACTCACCATAATAATATAACAATTCCATACACAGTATTTCTTCTATACTATTTTAATCTATCATTATGTAACTTAATCCACATATATACACTGATTCTGCTTCAAATGTCCAAATTTTCACGATGTTTTAAATATTCTTTGAATTTCTTCCAATCTTCTTGCACCTTTTCCTCCTTCTGGTCTCGGAGCTTCGCGGTCAGTTCTGCGAGTTCCATATATTCCATTAACTTCATCTGCCATTCTTCTACTGTCGGGAGCTCTTCCCCTTTCCACTATTTTGCAATCAAAATTTTAGCAGCTGTTGTGGCATACATAAAAACACTTTATCTTTCCTGGGTATCTCATGATTGGTCATGCCCAGCAGGAAGGCCTCTGGTTTCTTAATGAAAGTAACTTTCATCACTTTTTTAAGTTCATTATAAATTTTCTCCCAGAAAGCCTTCACTTTTGGGCATGTCCACCACATGTGATAGAAGGTACCTTCTACATCTTTACATTTCCAACATACATTACTTAATCCATGATACATCTTAGCTAACTTCACTGGTGTCAAAAACCATCTGTAAATCATTTTCATAATATTCTCTCTTTGACTGATTCTAAGGAAAGAGGAGGGTTTGCCCTACCAGACTTAAGAGTGTATTTTGAAGCAGCAGCCTTTTGCTGGTTGAAGGACTGGTTTAAGTTAGAAAATACAGATGTATTGGACTTGGAGGGACATGATAATGTATTTGGATGGCATGCTTATCTTTGGTATGACAAGGTAAAGGCCCACAAAGCTTTTAAGAACCATATTATTAGAAAGGCCTTGTACCAGGTTTGGATGCGGAATAAAGATTTGCTAGAGAAAAAGACCCCTAGATGGATTTCCCCAGTAGAGGCTAAGGCTTATAAGAGGCCAAATATGTTTGCAAAGCGGCCAAAATATGCAGATATACTGCAACAGGAAGGCCAGACTTTTAAATTGAAAAGTTATGAACAATTGAAGGAGGAGGTTACTGACTGGTTGCAGTATCATCAAATAAATGAAATCTTCAAGTTGGATAGTAAGATTGGCTTTCAATTAGAAAAATCTAAGTTGGAGAGAGAATTAATTGAACAGAACTCGAAAAACCTTTCCAGAATGTATAATTTGTTGCTAGAGTGGCATACGAAAGATGAAATGGTTAAATCAGCAATGATAGAATGGGCGAAAGATGTTGGACATAATATTATGATGGATGACTGGGAAAGGTTATGGAAGGAAGGTATCAATTTTTTTATATATAAAGATTTTATTACTTTCCATATATAAATCACAACAAAAAAGAACACTACAAATACACAAATACACAATAAAAACACAATAAACAATAAACAAATTCGACATCAATAACAATAAACATAAGAGAAAAACATATACATACCTAGACATACACTTATCTTTATACCCTTCTTGTTTCTATCTTCTCTACATGGGGACTTCCCCCGTTCCCTCCACTGCATTCTAAATCATTCTATATTTTGGGTAACTTTATATATTTTTCCATAAACATTTACCATATTTCTTGAAAATCTTTAGATTGGATTATTCAAATATAATTCATCCCTTAAACTCAATATCCCAAGATATTCTTAAACAGTTAAGTCATTCACAACAAAGCTTCTTCTAAACAATTTTATCTAACATTTACAAGCTAAAGCCAATTCTACTAGCTAATTTTGCTCAAATATTCAATTTTACACATTTAACTAAATAATCCTTAAATTTCTTCCAATCCTGCGACACCTTCTCCTCCCTCTGGTCTCGGATTCTCGCGGTCAGTTCGGCGAGTTCCATAAAGTCCATTAGCTTCATCTGCCATTCTTCCACTGTCGGAATCTCTTCGCCTTTCCAGTTTCTTGCAAGTAAAATTCTAGCAGCTGTTGTGGCATACATAAAAAACACTCTATCCTGACTGGGTATCTCTTCATTGGTCATGCTCAAAAGAAATGCCTCTGGTTTCTTACTAAAGGTAATTTTCATTACCTTCTTAAGTTCATTATAAATCTTATCCCAGAAAGCATTTACCCCTGGACATGACCACCACATATGATAAAAGGTACCTTCCGCAGATTTACATTTCCAACACACATTAGTCATTGTAGGATTCATCTTAGCTATCTTAACTGGTGTCAGATACCATCTATAGATCATTTTCATAATGTTTTCTCTTAAACTATTACAAGCCGTAAATTTGATACCTTCCTTCCACAATCTCTCCCAGTCATCCATCATAATGTTATGTCCCACATCTTTCGCCCAATCTATCATTGTCGATTTAACCAGTTCATCTTTCGTATGCCACTCTAGCAACAGATTATACATCCTGGAAAGGTTTTTAGAGTTCGGTTCAATTAATTCTGTTTCCAGTTTTGATTTTTCCATTTGGAAACCAATTTTCTTGTCTGCTTTAAAAGTCTCATAAATTTGATGATATTGCAGCCAGTCGGTGATTTCACCTTTCACTTGATCATAACTCTTCAACTTAAACAATTCACCTTCTCGCTGCAATATATCTGCATATCTTAACCATCTTGCAGACATATTAGGTCTCTTATAGGCCTTGGCCTCCACAGGTGAAATCCATCTAGGAGTCTTTCTCTCTAACAAGTCTTTATATCTCATCCAAACCTGATACAAGGCTTTTCTAACTATATGGTTCTTAAAAGTCTTGTGGACTTTTACCTTATCATACCAAAGATAAGCATGCCATCCAAACATATTGTCGAAGCCTTCCAAGTCCAACACATCAACATTTTCTAGTTTAAACCAATCTTTTAACCAGCAAAAGGCCGCTGCTTCAAAATAAATCTTTAAATCTGGCAGGGCAAAGCCTCCTCTCTCTTTAGAGTCTGTTAAAATCTTAAATTTAATTCTAGGCTTTTTTCCCTGCCATATAAATTTCGATAAATCCCTTTGCCATATCTTAAAACAATCCAGTTTATCCAAGATTGGGATGGCTTGAAATAAAAACAGCATCCTTGGTAGGACGTTCATCTTAACGGCAGCTATTCTGCCCATCAATGAAAGTTTCAACCTTGTCCATATCTCCAAATCTTTCTTTATCTCCGTCCACAATTTTTCATAATTGTCCTTGTATAGGTTCAGATTTTTTGCAGTAAGATTAATACCTAGATAGTTTACTTTCTTAACAAAGTTGAGGCCAGTGCCATCTTGTAATTTTTGTATCTGCTCTGAGTTCATATTTTTGGTCAATACTTTGGTCTTCTGTTTATTTAATTTGAAGCCGGCTACATGCCCAAACGATTCAATTAATTCCAATGCTTTGGGGACACTGCTTTCAGGTTCTTGTAGGGATAACATCAAATCATCTGCAAAGGCGCGTAGTTTATATTCTTTCTCCCCCACCCTTATTCCTTTGATCTGCTTCTCCATTCGTATCATATTTAGAAGAACCTCCAGGACCGTGATAAATAATAAAGGGGAGATAGGGCACCCTTGTCTTGTTCCTTTCTCAACTTTAATTTCCTCCGATATCACACTGTTTATTATAATTTTTGCTTTTTGTTCTGTATAAATGGCATTAATGCCATTTAAAAATCTTTGTCCAACTGCCATCTTTTCCAAATTCTTCTTCATAAATGTCCAAGAAATATTGTCAAAGGCTTTTTCGCATCTATAAACATTAGTGCTGCATCTGTATTTATGTTTTTTTCCAGTTTCTCTAAAATATCCACAATAATTCTTGTATTATTATTTATTTGTCTTCCTGGTAAAAAACCTGCTTGGTCCTTATGAATATAATCTTTCAGCACTCTTTTTAATCTTGTAGCCATGACATTCACAAAAAATTTATAATCCACATTTAAGAGTGAAATTGGACGATAATTTTTCATTAGAGTCTTGTCTGTATCTGGTTTCGGAATCAGTGTGATATAGGCCTCCTTCCATGTCTCTGGTGCCCTATCTCCTTCTAGTATTTTATTGCAAACTTCTTTCAAAGGCTGTGATAGCCAATCTTTCAGTCTTATAGTACTTTGCAGTTAGTCCGTCTGGTCCTGGGGCCTTCCCTATCTGCATGTTGTTAATTGCCTCCTCTATCTCTTGAGTCGATATCGGGTGGTTGA
Organism: Lacerta viridis; assembly: GCA_900245905.1. Taxonomy (NCBI): domain Eukaryota; kingdom Metazoa; phylum Chordata; class Lepidosauria; order Squamata; family Lacertidae; genus Lacerta; species Lacerta viridis. The sequence continues at coordinate 375,413 of OFHU01002335.1, read as the reverse complement.
GCATAGTTAACTTTATCTTCTGGGACTTTTTGCAATCCATTTTTCTCCAGAAATCGGTCTATCTCTGATTCTTCTATCTTATCCTCCTTGTACAATTGTTTGTAAAATCTTTGAAAGTGCCATCTAATTTCCTCCGGATTCTCCACATTTCTTTCATTTATTATCAAATTATCGATGACATTTGTTTTATATCTTTTCTTCAACTGCCAAGCTAATAATTTTCCACATTTGTTTGCTGATTCGAAAGATCTCTGTTTCATCATTTTCATCTTCCATTCAATATCTTGATTCATGATTTTTGCATATTGGGATTGCAAGTATTTAATTTCTTTTTGAATTTTTTGATTTTTGGGGTGTCCTCTTAACTCCTTTTCTTTTACTTTAATCAATTTCAAGAGTCTTTCCATTTCTGCATTTTGTTGTTTCTTCTTTTTTGCTCTTTCACTTATGAGGAACCCTCTCATCACCGCCTTGCTTGCATCCCAAACAATTCTCTTCTCCACTTCCGAATTTAAATTAATTTGAAAATACTCTTTCATCTTTTTTGCCGCTCTTTCTACCAGCTTGGTATCTCTCATCAGGGCATCATCCATTCTCCATCTAAAAGAATCCTTGGAAATTATTTTTAAATTCGCTTGTACAGGATTGTGATCCGAGTAGGTCTTTGGACCAATTTCTGCTTTTTGTAATTTGGGTGCCAATTCTTTCGAGATCCAGATGTAATCTATTCTCGACCATGACTTCTGAGGTTCACTAAAGTAAGCTGCCTCTGTTTCAGTGGGATTTATTAACCTCCAAGCATCCACCAAATTCAAATTGTCCACCATTTCGAAAAATGACTTTGGGAGTTTCCCATCATTTGTTAATTTAGCTCTTTGCGATCTATCCATTAATGTGGAAACTGCACCATTGAAATCTCCGAGGCAAACTATTTTATAGTCCAAATAATCCAACAGCAGATCATGTATGTTCTTATAAAAAATTGACTTCCCATCATTTGGTGCATACAGTCCCAGAATCAAAAAAATTTCGCCTTGTACTTTAATTTCAATAGCAATGTATCTCCCTTCTTCATCTTTAAATAACTGTCTTGGGCTGTATTTTTCCTTTGCATAAATTATCACTCCTCTCTTCTTGACTTTATCCGATGATATAAATTCTTGGCCTAATTTTTTGTTTTGTAGAATTCTTCTGTGTCGTCGAACTACATGGGTCTCCTGTAAACATATTATATCCAAATTCTTTTTTTCCAAACTATAAAAAACTCTGCGTCTCTTCGGTCTCTGATTCAATCCCCGAACATTCCAAGTCATCAGTTTAAGAGCCATCTTTTAATCTCCTCCTCCCGTTGCCTCGTCTTTCTTGTCTTCTTCTGGGTCTTTTGAGTCACTTGGTCTCGGTGTCCCTGGCAGTGAAAGTCCTCCTGGACGTTGATACAAAAAGACTGGATCTAGTGCTGAGCCCTTGAAATCTTCCAGGTGCTTATCCAAAAAATTTTGTTTCTCAGCCGGGGATCTTATCCTTATCCTCTTTTCTTTAAACATAAAAGCAAGGCCTTCTGGGAATTCCCAACTGAAGGAAATGTTCCTTCTTCTTAGCTCTGATGTTAAATCGTTATAAAACACTCTTTTGTCCAGGAAAAATTTGGGGAAGATTGTTCTTGTAGTGTAGGTCCAAGATGTAGTCTCTTTGGTATCTGTTGTTTAGCACAATCAAGCAATCACTGACTGCCTTGGTACCTTTCTTTCCTCTGGGCCCAAATCTGAAGGCCTTCACTATGAGTGCTGAGACGTCTTCCTCCTCCAAGTTCCAAAACGTTGCGAATTGATTTACTATATATGCCTTTAAGCTTCCTTCTTCCAATTCTGGGAGTCCTCTGAGACGAATATTTCCTTCTCTCTGTCGAAGTTGAAGAAAAGCAAGAGATTCTTCTACACTACTCTGCTGTGATCCAATTCTTTCTATTTTCTCCAAATCAATATTGTCCAATTTCTGCTCCACCGTTTTTATTTTTTCCTTTACTGCTCTGAATTCTTCAGTCTCTTTCTTTAAAACTGTCACCTCCTGGTCAATTTTGTTTATTTCTTCCCTGTTTTTTCTGACGTTCTCCTCAATTTGTCCAATAGACTTTTCCAATCTTTGGGTGGAATCTTTAATTTCAGCTTGTAATTTATCTGTTGCAGAGTTTACTGTTGAATTTACTGAAGTCTGGGTCTGCTTCACTTCCTCAGATACTTTTTTAAGTCCTTCTGTTATTTCCGAAATGCTAGCAGTTAATTTCTCAATAGCATTAGCCATTTGTTCCTGTGAAGTTAAAGAAAAGGAACCTTTTCTTTGTGTTGTTTTGGCTCTAGTGCTATCTTGCATTTCTTGAGCACTCTGCAGCTGGAGTCTCAAGGTCACCCCAGTTGTAGTAATTGTCTCAGACATTCACAGTAGAAAGCCAACAGTCCCAAAAGTAAACACCAGGTGGCCAGCAATTCAATCCAGAGAACAAAGAGACTGCTGAGCCAGAAGTCCCAAGCAATTCCGACCATCCAAAATATAGGCAAAGATTTCACTAATTTTAAAGTTTTCAGACCCGTTAAAAGTCAAGAACAGTTAGTTTTTAGCAGCCCAAGGCAGTATTTGTTTCATCTCTTGCAATGTAACCACCAAATCCACAAAGCAAAACTGGCTGCAGCCGGCTACAAAAAAAGTTACAATGTCTCTTCTGGTAAACAGTTACTAAAGTAAACGGCAACAATATAACGCAGCCCGCTTCTGACCCGGAATCCTAATCCAGAGGGCGAGCGGTGTCTTCTTTTATCATAATTCTTAGTATTAAGTCTTTAAAAACAGTCCAAACAACTTTTAAACAACTTTTAAAAAGTTCGGCAAAACTAGCAAACTTTTTCCGTTAGTCGCGGCTTAGCTCCTTTGCCGTTACCCTGCTCTGTTAAGCAGTTCAAAGAGAGCGGGCTTCCTTTTAAAATTTTCTCTGTAAGTCTAAAGTCCTTAAAGTTTCCAAGTCCAGTAGATAAATTTTACTTACAGAGTTTCTTTTTGCCGTCTCTAGTTAGGAAGTGCTGGGTGCTCGGATCTGACGAAATCGCTGCTTTGTTCTCCAGGGGCAGCCGTCTCTTCAGCTCCGTGTCGTAGCCCCGCTCGCTCGATTTTCCCCCTTACGAGGGTCTACCGAGAGCGGGGGCGGCACGTCTGGAGCCCACAAGACCACGGTCCACGGGACGCTCTTCCCGTGGCTTTAAGGGGCCCGCGGCGCAGGCACGGTAACCCCTAAAACCCCTTGGAGAACCGGAGCTCTTCAGCTCCCGTCCGCCATTGACCGGCACCAAACCGGAAGTGGAAGGTATCAATTTTACTGCATGCAATGTACTAAAAAGTTTGAGTAAGTTAGTTGGTTTGCGTAAGTTAGTAAATTTGCGTAAGTTAGTACGTTTGCGTAAGTTAGTAAGTTTGCGTAAGTTAGTATGTTTGCGTAAGTTAGTAAGATTGTGTAAGTTAGTATGTTTGCGTAAGTGTACTGGTTTGCACTGGCGCGTACTAGGTGCTTCCTGGTTTGTACTGGCTGTCTTTCCTCTTGCTTCCTATTACTTGCTGTTGCGTACTGGTTTCTACTGGTGCTTACTGGTCTGTACTGGTTTGTACTATGGAGCGAAAAATACGGTAAGTTTGAGTAAGTTAGTAAGTTTGCGTAAGTTAGTGTGTTTGCGTAAGTTAGTAAGTTTGCGTAAGTTAGTAACTTTGAGTAAGTTTGAGTATGTTAGTAAGTTTCTACTGGTGCTTACTCGTCTGTACTGGATTGTACTGTTGCTTACTGGTTTGTACTGGTTCGCTTTCCTCTTGCTTCCTATTACTTGCTGGTGCGTACTGGTTTGTACTGGTGCTTACTGGTCTGTACTGGTTTGTACTGGTGCTTACTGGTTTGTACTGGTTTGCTTTCCTCTTGCTTCCTATTACCTGCTGGTGCTTACTGGTCTGTACTGGTCTGTACTGGTTTGTACTGGTGCTTACTGGTTTGTACTGGTTCGCTTTCCTCTTGCTTCCTATTACTTGCTGGTGCGTACTGGTTTGTACTGGTGCTTACTGGTTTGTACTGGTTGGCTTTCCTCTTGCTTCCTATTACTTGCTGGTGCGTACTGGTTTCTACTGGTGCTTACTGGTCTGTACTGGTTTGTACTGGTGCTTACTGGTTTGTACTGGTTGGCTTTCCTCTTGCTTCCTATTACTTGCTGGTGCGTACTGGTTTCTACTGGTGCTTACTGGTCTGTTACTGGTTTCTACTGGTGCTTACTGGTTTGGCTTTCCTCTTGCTTCCTATTACCTGCTGGTGCTTACTGGTCTGTACTGGTTTGTACTGGTGCGTACTGGTTTGTACTGGTGCTTACTGGTCTGTACTGGTTTGTACTGGTGCTTACTGGTTTGTACTGGTTGGCTTTCCTCTTGCTTCCTATTACTTGCTGGTGCGTACTGGTTTGTACTGGTGCTTACTGGTCTGTACTGGTTTCTACTGGTGCTTACTGGTCTGTACTGGTTTGTACTATGGAGCGAAAAATACGGTAAGTTTGAGTAAGTTAGTAAGTTTGAGTAAGTTAATAAGTTTGAGTAAGTTTGAGTAAGTTAGTAGGTTTGCGTAAGTTAGTAAGTTTGCTTAAGTTAGTAAGTTTGTGTAAGTTAGTAAGTTTGCGTAAGTTAGTAAGTTAGAGTATGTTAGAATGTTTGCGTAAGTTTGTATGTTTGCGTAAGTTAGTAAGTTTGAGTAAGTTGGTAAGTTTGAATAAGTTTGAGTAAGTTAGTAGGCTTGCGTAAGTTAGTAAGTTTGCGTAAGTTAGTATGTTTGCGTAAGTTTGTAAGTTTGCGTAAGTTAGTATGTTTGCATAAGTTATTATTATTATTATTTTTACAAAGATTTTATTGGTTTTCCACAGAGACAAAAAACAATACAATAAAGCAAATACAACATACAACAATTAAAACAGAAATAAACAAAGATACAAACCTGGACTGGAATACCAACATTCCTTTTACTAATTAAAAAATCTTGTTTCAAATCTACTTGGGGGACTTCCCCCGTTTTCTCTCCTTTGCTTCCAATTCTAATTTACTTTAATAACTTCTCATCTCTAAAATTTAAATCTATCACCATCAAAATATCCAAATATAACTTCTTAATATTTATTTTTACTTCATAATACAACATATTACTTCTTAAATCAAATCTTACATCTTATTTTACTTAAACTGCTGCTAATAAATCAATTCACATATCTCTTCACTAGTTCAAAATCATAAATTCTTAACACACTGACTTCAGGGTACCATGATGAGCCGTCCTAATTATATTTTAAATATTTTCACCCTATCCCTCTTCTAACCATTTTCCTTCGCCATCTCGGGATCTCCCACCAGATATCTCTCCACCTCCCTCCAACATCATTGTCCAGAATGTCCTCTTTTTCTTTACAACCAAAGGTCAGAACACAGTCCATAAACATCCTTGCAGAGAACTCCAAGGGAACACAAAGCATCACCTTCCAGCATCTCCATTTCAAAGTTCCAATCATCTTCAAATTGCAATTTCAAAAGTCGTTTTCCCTTCATTTCTAGGCTCTCACCCCAGAAATCGGATATAAATTGTCCTCCAACCCTGGGTCTCTCACACCAACAGGATTTTCCATCTTCTTGGAGTTGCATAGTCACTATATTTTGTTCCTCAAATATTTCCTTAAGTTCCCTAGCAAGGTTTTCTTCCAGTTTAGCAAAGTTCTCAAGAGTCTTTCCTGTTGCATAAAACTTTTCCTCAACATTCTGCTTCAACAAATTTAGTTTCTGGTTTAGCAGTTCTAACTTCAAAAGAATTATCCTTTGTCCATGGGTCAACCCGGATCTAAAGCCAGTTTAAAAACGAAACCAAGCATGGTAGAAGTAGGCAGAGGGTATCAAGTTTCAGTACTTTTCCATCTTTATCCACAAGTTTCAGCCGCCATTTTCCCCCGAATCAGGGTGAAAAGATTATAATCCAACAACTTCAAAGAAGAAATATTTCCAACATCTTAGTTCCCCTAACAGGGATTCAGCCGATCTCGCTTGTCAAAAAGCTCCACAGAGACATTGTATCCGCTAATGCAGCAGCAGCTAGAAACATTGTTATTTTCTTCATTCAGCAAAGGGAGGAACGGGCTTCCTTTTGACGTTCCTCCCGGAGTGCCAATTGTAAAAGTTTTAAATCCAATTAACTCCGTACTTACGGCTTACGGGGTTCTTCTCTTTTTTATCCTTCTAATCAGGTAAGAACGACACGCTCATTGCAGGCGGCAGCCGCCACTTCGCCTGCCCGGTTGGGGCATAACCTCCACAGCCCGGCGCCGTTGTCCCTTCACTCCCGCACCCCTTTTACAAGGGGAACGGGAGAAGGGTTCAGCACCATAGTGGGCCCGCTGGAGTGCCCATGCCGCGGGACGCTCAACCCGTGGTTCGGCGGAGCCCGCTGTGCGGTAGCGGAGCTCCTACCCCCAGGACAGGCCAGGGTCGTCTCGCTGCCGAAACGACCCTCGACCGCCCGCAATGGCGTCCTCACCGGAAGTGTTGTTTGCATAAGTTAGTATGTTTGCGTAAGTTAGTATGTTTACGTAAGTTAGTTACTTTGAGTAAGTTAGTAAGTTTGCGTAAGTTAGTAGGTTTGAGTAAGTTAGTAGGTTTGCGTAAGTTAGTAAGTTTGAGTATGTTAGTGTTGTAAGAATTTTAAGGTATTTTATTTATATATAATAACTGTTATTAATGTACCAAAACAAATAAGGCCACATGTCTGAAAACCAGCACAGGAAGACAGGCCTCACTCCCAACTGACCAAGTATTTCTTTGTCTCAGGAACAAAGGGGGGGTTGCCCCTCCAGCTACTCAGCAGACCTCTGCCTGAGTGATAATCTCTGGCATCCTGATACCTGTGTCAGACAAAAGGGTGTGATTAACTTGGCTGGGAGATAGGGAAATGTAAATATCTTTTGTTTCACCTGATGGGTTTTTCGTGGAGGGCGAGAGGAGACATGGGGGCAGGGTCCAAGATGCTACCAGACCCTCAGCTTGTGCACCTTTGTTCGGGGTCTTTTTGCTTGCAAAGACACCCTGCTGCAGCAGTTCTAATAAAGGGCTACCGCCTTGCTTTGGGAGATTCTGTATCGTCTCTATTTATTCATAAGTGCTCCTGAGAGGAGGGGAGCCCTACTAAGGCTCTCCTCCGGGTTCGTGGACTCCCTTCTGGGGTTGAACCTAAGTTTTATTACATTAGTAAGTTTGCGTAAGTTAGTAAGTTTGCGTATGTTAGTAAGTTTGCGTAAGTTTGCGTAAGTTAGTAAGTTTGAGTAAGTTAGTAAGTTTGAGTAAGTTAGTAAGTTTGAGTAAGTTAGTAAGTTTGAGTAAGTTAGTAAGTTTGCGTAAGTTAGTATGTTTGCGTAAGTTAGTAAGTTTGCGTAAGTTAGTAAGTTTGAGTAAGTTAGTAAGTTGAGTAAGTTAGTAAGTTTGCGTAAGTTAGTATGTTTGCGTAAGTTAGTAAGTTTGCGTAAGTTAGTATGTTTGCGTAAGTTAGTAAGTTTGAGTAAGTTGGTAAGTTTGAGTAAGTTTGAGTAAGTTAGTAGGTTTGCGTAAGTTAGCAAGTTTGCGTAAGTTAGTATGTTTGTGTAAGTTAGTATGTTTGCGTAAGTTAGTAAGTTTGCGTAAGTTAGTTACTTTGAGTTAGTTACTTACTGGTTTGTAATTGTTCACTTTCCTCTTGCTTTCTATTACCTGCTGGTGCTTACTGGTCTGTACTGGTTTGTACTGGTGCGTACTGGTTTGTATTGGTGCTTACTGGTTCGTACTGGTTCGCTTTTCTCTTGCTTCTTATTACTTTCTGGTGCGTACTGGTTTGTACTGTTGCTTACTGGTCTGTACTGGTTTGTACTGGTGCTTACTGGTTTGTACTGGTTTGCTTTCCTCTTGCTTCCTATTACCTGCTGGTGCTTACTGGTCTGTACTGGTTTGTACTGGTGCTTACTGGTTTGTAAGCAATGCTTTTCCCCCTTTGCAAAAGCTGCACAAATCTGAACTGATCCTCAAAAAAGCAGGGCTTTTCCCTTTGCAAAAAAAGCTGCAAAACTTTGAGCTGATTCTCAAAAAAAAAACCATGGGTTTTAGAGGAGGAAAACCAGAATTGTTTTTTTTTCTTGTTTCCTCCTCTAAAAACGAGGTGCGCCCTATGGTCCGGAGCGTCCTATGGAGCGAAAATACGGTACCTAATGTAACTTAAGTTTTTGCAGTGGTTTACCTTCACTTCTTGGTAATAACAGTCACTTTTTTTTTCTTTCCTCTGTGTATCTGGTGGCCAGATCCCCCTCTCACTCCTCCTGTAATGACATCAAATATATTCCCACCACATTGTCAGGATGCTACCGCACAGTCCAGTGAAACAATAACTTTGCAAGAACCACCCTTTCCTTTCTTATTGTAAGTGCTGCCACTGAGTGTGCCTTGATTGGAATTGATTGAGGACCCTCTCAGTGGCAGTTCCCCATCTGTCAAATGCACTCCCTGCTGCAATGGGAACAATTTTAGAACTCAGAGGGGATTTGATAACCATGGTCTCCCCTGGCCTAACACTCTAACTGCATCGCACTCACTCCCTTGTGACCCCACAAAAGGGGGCATTTTTAGCAATTATGTGGCAATAAATGCAAATGGTCTACCTTTACTTCTCGGTAATAATGGTCACTTTTTTCCTAACCTCAGCCGCCGGAGTGGTACCTATTTATCTACTTGCACTTTGACATGCTTTTGTGGTTGGCAAGAGCAGGGGCCGAGCAACGGGAGCTCACCCCATCGCGGGGATTCGAACTGCCGACCTTCTGATTGGCCAGCCCTAGGCTAGTCACATTTTTTTCCTTACCTCGGCATGCTTGGCGCCAGAAATTACCAATAGCATAATCCAGGAAATCACCATCGTAATCTATGAAAAAAGAAAAGCAGATGAATATTGTTTTTTAGACAGATTTTAAATCCCAGAACATTTTCCTGCCCAGTCTGTTCACCTAACAACTTACATATTTGCAGCTCATACACATCAGCTGAAATGCCCTCTGTGCACCAGATAAGCTCAATATAAAATTAATATAGGATTGCGATGTAAGATGACAACCCTTGCTTGAATCTGTATCTGTTAAGTATTGTTAAAGTTAAACACTTGGGTATTACTGTGACAAATATGAACTGTGCATTGTTTCAAAATATTTATGTCAAAACATGGGATGAAATTTAAAGTTTAAAAAGATATGTCAAGATGGGAAAAGTTAAAATTGTGATTGCTGGGTAATAGAAATGAATGTTTTGCCTAGAATGACGTTTTTTATTTCAAGCAATACCTATTGTGACTAATGATTTGTCAAATAACTTCCATCCCTTCCTACTCTATTCAGTAGTGCTTTGGGTTTTGTAGGTTAACCCTTTCCTTCCTGGGGGACTGTGGTTACTAGCTTTGCTGGGGTTTATTAACAGCGGAGGAGTGGAAGCTGAAAGTACTGGAAGCAGTACTGGTTTTACTAAACATCTTCCAAGACAATAATGCCCACTTACAACACAAGGAACTCATAATCCATCTACTCTCAGCAGCCAGAAACATCATAACCAGACACTGGAAAGACCTGTCAGGAGCAAGCATGGACCAATGGTACCAAGTAGTATGGGAAACAGCCCTACTAGAAAAATTAACCAGCAACCTAAAACTAGCACGGGGACAAACAGAAGAAGATACCTTCACCCCCATATGGTCCCCCTTCATCACACACACAGCTCAACAAGATAATGACAAAAATCTACCGACAGCATACAAATCAATATGGCTAACCTGATCCAAAACACCCACCCACCCCACTCACACAGAAAACCAAAGATCACCACAGCCAACCACAAAGGAACAAGCACACCCTACGCCAATCGCGACCTCTCACCGCCAAAGAAACACAAGCGAGCAACAGAGAACCAACAAAACAATGCTGACACACTAAGGAAAATAGAAACATCGCCTCCCCACCCCCTCCCCCATCCCACCCACCTCCTTCCCCCTTCTCTGCCTAATGTCTCAACAACCAAAATTGATCTGTAAAAATGTTACATGGAAAAATGCGAGAGACATTTTGTAAACCAAGAAAATCTTTAATAAAAAAAAAAGTGCTGGCAGCAGGGGTGCCAACTTGAATAAAATATTGGGGGGGGGGCAGGTAAGGCCTGCCCTGCATAATAGAACGCGTGACGCGGTACACACGCACCATTATTATTTCCCCAGCACCTGATGTCAAGTGGATGCAGCTTGGCAGAAATAGTCTTATGGGCCAAATTGGGGCGGGGGAGCTGATTAGATCTGCAGCTGGAGGTTCCCCACCCCTGGCAAACTGACTTGCTAAGGATAGGCGTAGCAATGTGTAAACTTCCTGTTGGTTATTGGGAGGTGATTGGTTTGTTTTGGTTTTGTTATATAGTTTGTATTCTCATTTTCTTTTTATTTCAAATAATACCTATTGTGACTGGTTTACTGTTTAAAGAATGGCAAAAAAGGGTTTACCTAAGTGTTATGGCAATGGGGGGGAAAGCCACAAGTTAAAATGAAAGATGTAAAAGAAAGGGGAGGATTGGAACTGACTGATTTGAAATTGTATTTTGCTGCCTATTGCCATGGGTAGAGAAAGGGGGGTGCGGTGGGTGCGGAACAATGTCAACAATGGGGGGTGACAAAATGCCATTGGTGGCTTGGGCACGCGCGGGCAGCTGAATGGGAGGAGGCAGGCAGACTCTGGAGGCCCTGCCCCTATGGGTGGCTCACCCTGCCCTCGCCCTGCCTCTAAAGGCGGCTCACCCTGCCCCTGGGCACGCTGCCCCAGGCACCCGAGCAGCTTCCTCTACCGCTGCCTGTTGCTTAGTGTGGATGAAGAAGGGAATGAATCCTAAAAAATAGGAGGATTTTGGAATTAGAAGTTCATGATATAAGGTTTGGATGACATGGATATCTGTGGTATGACAAGGTCAAAGTGAATGTGGAATTTAAAAATCATTTTGTTAGATGCACTATGTTGAGAATCTGGAGTAGATATAAACCCTTATGGATTTCAGACGCATTTCATATGAAAATAGGTGACAGATAAAGAGAAATGGTTAGCCTATTTCACCTATTACAGCTTTCATTTTATAGGTTTGTTAGATTTGTGCATTGCTTCCCACTAAGAAAGTGCCAATGCTAAGTACAGCTGTTCTTCTGGTTTGTGCCAGAGCATTCCTACATCCCAATCTTCCTGAATTCTGGGTGAACTAGAATAATTTCTAAACAAAAAATTCCAGAAAAGCAGTACATGTGTTTTACTAGAAGTTTTAAGTTTCCCCAGTTCGTTCCTTTGCATACACATGTCAGTGTGCTCTGCAGTTTAAGCTGGACGCAGCTCAACATGGGCTTCCTCAGTGACATTTCCATATCTTTCTAGGGCACAAATGAGTTGGGAGAACTAAGGCAGTTGCTCCCTCAGTCTTATGGCGCAACAAGGTGGAGGTAGGCGAGCAGGAAGATGAAGCACATAGGATCCTTGAGAGTGAGATGGATGGGTGATGTCTTAACCATGACGCTGCAATGATGGTGAATAAATTCCAAACAAGGCTGAACTAACTCCATGAATAAGCTTCTGCAAAAGCCACTGTTATCCAATGCATGGGATTTTGGACTTGCTTTGAGTATAGCAGGGTTCAAATCCAGCCTCATGTTATGAGCCTCCCAGGACCACTGGATACTGGAAAACCCTGGGAAGGAAAGTAAGCTTCAATTTATTGCACACTGATCTTTTCTGTCAGTTTTTCCTGAATCACTTCAAGTTCAATGACTTGACCACAAGGTGGAACACTCAGATCACCAAAGCAGATTCAGACTGTGCTTTTCATATGAGGACGAAGCCAGTGCTAGAATACCCATCTCAACATAACTTGCATTCATTTCTCTTCTTCCTAGTTGTGAATACAAAAGAGCTTTCTTCTACAGCTGCCAGATTTGCCAGTTGGCCCTTTCAACTTGACACACATTTCCAAAAATGCAGAATGCAGCTTTTGCAAGTGAAATCTTTCACTGCCCAGGCACCCTGATATAGATATAGAAATAATCAAAATCTAAGAAATGACCAGTTATTCATGCAGCAAATTTTAAAATAGCTTGGCCTTTTTGGCTGCTGCCAGATGAGTGTCTCCAAGCATTACCGAGTCATCGTTCACCTACAGTTAAGCGGCAAAGGGAATCACAGTTGACATTCTATACTGTTTGGACTCTAGTTACAGGTGTTGGTCTGCCATAGTCGAAACAAAATAAATGTAAAAAAAAAAAAATCCTTCCAGTAGCACCTTAGAGACCAACTAAGTTTGTTATTGGTATGAGCTCTGAAGACGCGTGCATGCACACAAAAGCTCATTCCAATAACAAACTTCAGTTGGTCTCTAAGGTGCTACTGGAAGGATTTTTTTTTTAATTTTATTTTGTTTGGAGTCTGAAACTTTTAAACCTAGGTCTGATCTTGCCATGCTCTTTTTATAGACTTAAAACACACCTGCTTTAGCATCTTGCTCTCCCATTGGCCAAGCGGGTGCCTATGGAAAGCCCTCGAGGGGAACATGAGCATACTCCCCAATTAAAATTCCCAGCAAGTGGAATATTGCCTCCAACAGAGGGATATCGGGGACTGTTTGGGCACTGAGCAGTGGTGGCTGGGCACCAGTGGGCACCGGAAGAAGTAGAGTTGCAAGACTGATTTGGAAGAAAGGAGCAGTGATCTGGGGAAAGCCTGTAACGGTCGGGAGATGAGAGTCAGAGGCAGGAGAAAATGCAGGATAAATAAGAATAACAGTAAGAGTAAGAATAAATTATTATTATTATTATTATTATTATTATTATTATTATTATTATTAATACACTGCCCATCAAACATTAAAAACTTTCCTAAACAGGGTTGCCTTCAGATGTCTTCTAAAAGTCAGATAGTTGTTTATTTCCTTGACATCTGATGGGAGGGCGTTCCACAGGGTGGGTGCCACTACCGAGAAGGCCCTCTGCCTGGTTCCCTGTAACCTCACTTCTCACAGTGAGCGAACTGCCAGAAGGCCCTCAGAGCTGGACCTCAGTCTCTGGGCTGAACGATGGGGATGAAGACACTCCTTCAGGTATACTGGGCCGAGATTGTTTAGGGTTTTAAAGGTGAGCACCAACACTTTGAAATGTGCTCAGAAACGTACTGGGAGCCAATGTAGGTCTTTCAGGACCGGTGTTATATGGTCTTGGCAGCCACTCGGAGAGTGAAAAACAGGTGGTGGAGGAAGGAGAGATACAGCAGGCTGGTGCTGGGTCAAGGACTTCCACACCTCCTCCTCCTGCCCCCTGCTTCTCCTGTTCCACTGTCTCTGAGGTCAAGAAGAGGACTGAAGAGGGAGGAGTAGAAAGAGGTTACACTCAGACGCAGTCTGTGCCTGCTTGTGCACAGCTCAGATAGTGGAGATACATAAGCTGAGGTCCAGGGTGGGACCTCTCCGTTGCAGCAACTGCCTCGACAGCTGCACGCCTAGGAGTAGCCGAGAGACGGAGGACTGATGAGCATGTTATAGTCTTCCACCTGCACCAGGGGCTATGACATAGCCGCTGTAGATTGGGATTCTAGAAATCCTACACTGGATGCCATTCTATGACCCGATTTCAACCGTGCGTGTCTGAAAGCTGTCAAAATTGCACAAATCAACTGCTCCTTTTCACTGGGCTTTCCTGCCATGGAAAGAGCTTTGAAGCTCTCTGCCTCGCTTCCCAGGCTCTGGCGTGCTGTTGTGAGATCTTACGGGAACTCAGACAGCACCTTCAAGGTCTTGCACCCAATAAGCAAGGAGGAGAGCTTAAAAGCTCCCAGCTTGTTTGGTGGGGAGGATTAAGGCCCTCTTGGCATGCCTGCTCTGGAAGAAAAGTTTGCTTGTGCAGGGGTAGTTCCAAGAGGGCAGGTTGTGTATACACGGTTTTGCGTATGTCCACCACCCCCAAAGCATAACCCTTGCACAAGATGTATTAAGGGCCTTAATGAAATGTCAGTGCTTTCCTTTAAAGCACCAATAAATAACAGCCATGGGGGGGGGGGACCTGAGTGCTCTATAGGAGCCATTTGCACAATCAGTGCAGTAATGCATCTGCTATCTGAAGCTCTCCCAATGCAACACTCAGATTTCTATGGGTGGAGTGGTTTTCAAGGAGTGGCATGGCAGCTGAGATGCCAGCTTCTGGAAACAGACACTGTTGCGGAGTGACAGATGACAACAAATTCTTACATAGAGGACTCTTGAAATGCAGTCACTCCTTGATTCTTTTGTCTTGCTTTGAAATTGTACCCCTTCGACTAAGAGAGATTTGATTTCATCTGATATTTTTAGGTACAGAGGTTTGTTTGGGTTTTTTGCAATTGGGCATATTAAAAAAGGGACTTCTGTCGTGCAATGAATGTCATGATATGTATCACCAGCTGTCCATTTCTAAGAAAGTCAGGGGCCTTTAATAGCTACACTTTTTGCCTATATAAGGCAAAGGTTGGGCATACCACTCATTAAGGATTCCATGGAAAAGTCTAAAGCAAGTGATACGATCAAGGCCATTTTTTGTATTATAAGTAAACATATACATATGCATGCACACGGACTCTCATTTGGAAGATTATAGCACCCTCAGCAGGATGGGGAAATATTTCAGCTCACTCCACAATCTGGAGCAAACCTTCCCAGTCTGCAGCCAATAGAATTATGCTCTGCTCAGAACACAAACATATGGATTAGATTACATGCCTATGTTTTGGAGAAAAGCAACTATATTTCCTTTTCTTGAGTTCGTAGTTAAAACATGTGTTACTTAAACCACCATTAGGCACTGTTTGTGTATCAGTGTCGCCAGCATTTCTTGTAACCCCACCCTTAAAAGCTGAGCCATTTTGTTTGTTCTTCTCTGCAGACAAGATGTCTTCTATTTTCTCTCATCTCCACCCACCCTGTAAATAGTTCCTGCATGAATAAAGCCTTTGAACTCCAGAAACTGTAAGTAATTATTGCAATCCGATTCAGACAAGCTGCAAGGTCTGCGGACACTATGAACCTGTCCAAGAATGGTTTGTCCCATCTTAAGCTGAATCACACACCCCTGTTTACTCTGCATCCAATGCACTCCCGCTGCTGGTTTGAGAAGCAGCGTGCACACAATATTAGCCACAATCCACATCTATCCTGTTGCTTCGTAGGAAATACTGCATCTTAATGTGGTTTTCCCTAAACCAGTTGCTCTAAATTCAGTGGAAAAGTCATAGTTCAAAGGTAGAGCATCTGCTTTCCATGTAGAAAATCTCCAGGAGAAAATCTTGCTGGGAGAAAACCCTGGAATCTTGGAGAACTGCTGCCAGTCAGTGAGGTAAGTTAGGCTGAGAGTGAGTGACTGACCAAAAGTCACCCAGTGAGCTTCATGGCTGAGTGGGGATTTATGCATGCCAAAGACAGAAATCCTTTCTAAAATTAAAGCAAAATGGATAATATTTGTTAATAACATTACTACAGTTATAGTATGTAAAGTATAAAGAAGTAGCAGATGTGAATGCTCTTCAAAGACACCATTTTGGGGGTTTTGCAAATTTAATTGGGAATATATCCAAGATTAGGCTTCCAAAGCTTGTTTGGCGTTTTGCCCCCCGTTCGAAATTCTTTTCCTATGCCTGCCCCCACCCCTCAATCTTAAATGGTTCCCCTATTCAGACAGAATAATATACAGTTTTAAAAAAGTAGAATATCCCTCGTCACTAAGATATTTGGGCTTCTTGACATTTGTCGTTCTTTTTTTTTCTGAAGACCAGGGCCGAAAAGTGTACTAACAGGAAATTCCATTCACAAGATAAGCAGCTGCTCAGTTCAAACATTTCAGCTGACGGTGCAACTGCGAAGGATCTTTTGTACAACTCCCAGCTTCAAGAATAGTCAGCATTCCTTGTATACCCAAAGGAAATGCCCAGAGAACAATTCGTCAGGATGCCTGTACAATTTCGTGTGTTTGTGAAACAGCACATTTGAGAAACCAAAATGGTGGCAGATGTGTTTGGTTTTTTTTGCTCGTTACGGTTTTGCCATATAAATGTTTCCACCATGGGAACTTAGAAAAAGACCAGCGTGGCCCAATGACAAGTAATTTGGTTTACAACAAGTGCTATTGTTCTAGAAAAAGAAGTGCCGGAACTTGCTAGGAAAGCCTCCCTTGTTCTCTTAGGATGGCAATGGCGCCCACCTGAAAGGTAACAGAACTGAGTTATGGCCAATTCTGGCTGGGGGGGGGGGAATCTCTGTTCCCAGCAAAGAAAGAATGGATACAAAAACTTAGGAAGATGCAGAAATGGCGAAACTTACCAGAAGAAGAATAAATCACAATAACAAACTTTTTATGAAAGAATGGAAATGGTTTGTTGAATATTTACAGATAAATTGCAAGCAGATAAAAACATTGACAGGATTATGGTAATAACCTGCAGTTTCATAAGAGTATATATTTAAAGTAGATAGTTAAATGAGCAAATTGAATGAATTTGGATATGCAGAAGATATTAAAAATTAAATTTAAGGAACAGCAGAAAGAGGAGGAAGGAAGTCAAACTTTGAAATGTTAAATTGGTTGTAAAACTAATGAAATGTATAAACTTGAAAAGTATAGATCAAAACTTCACTAGACGCATAGATTTGCCCAGTAAAATGAAGGTATGCAGTTCAATGAATTTGGGATGGTCACATAAGGAGTACAGTCGTACCTTGATTCGTGAACGCCTTGTGACTCGAAAAGTTTGGCTCCTGAACACCCCAAACCCGGAAATGGATGTTCCAGTTTGCAAATGTTTTTTGGAAGCAAAATATTCGACGCGGCTTCCACGGCTTCCAGTTGGCTTCAGGAAGCTCCTGCAGCCAATAGGAAGCTGCGCCTCAGTTTTCGAACATTTTCGGAAGTTGAATGGACTCCTGGAACGGATTCCATTCGAGAACCAAGGTACAACTGTAAGTCGTAACTTTTTATCATGCGATTCTTCACAAATTGAGGAGTCATGGTTGTGAATTGTTGGCATATTTTTGTCATCTAGCTCATGTTCAAAAATAGTGCCTCTTTCCATCTATATAATAGAATTGGATACAGGTGTTCGAAGAATAAACCTTCACTGCAGATTCCAGATGATACGGTGGAACCAACTCATAAGCATTATGCAGGATTCAAATCAAAATAGAACTGTTGCAGAAGACGTGTTCTACTTGTAATTGAGCAAAGAAACTTTAGAACCCAAATTCCTACTAGTGGAAATAGTCTATAAGAAGCCTGGCATTTACACACCCTAAATCCAGGAATGTTACAGGATTAGCAAATCATGCTTTCAGCAGGAAGTAAGGCGTGAGGGAGTGATCATTTAAGACCGAGCAATCTTTTCAATCTAACTGATGAAGAATGCAACTGAATGTTACAGCCAATACCCTAATCTCCCCTTGTTAAAACATCACTAGATCAGCTCTGGAGTTCATGTTGCTATGTTTACACTGATACGGAGCAGAATCCTGTCAGTTTGCCATTAAACAAACCTTTAAAAATCCGATTTTTAAAAGGGAGCTAGAAGAAAAAGTGTACCTGAAGAGGTGAAAGACTCTGCAGAGTGTAATAAATTCAGGGCAGCTTTTATCTTCACCTGCTCACAAAAAGCAGAAGTTATACTTGCATTCACATACCACCTACTGTTTTGTTATTCTACGTATTACTTAGAAAAATTCTGCAAGGCAGGATTAATTCGTCAAATGTGTACTCAAGCAAACACAATGTCTTTATGCCGCTGTAAACAGCTACACTCATTGGACAGACAGTTTTCTGAAAACTGGAACTATAATCCTAAGCATACTTCCTAGGAAATAAGGCACAATTTGTACTTGTAAAAGGGAAAAAGAGTATTGGGAAATAATTTATAATGAATTGGGAAAAAAAAGTTTAAAAGCACTTTTCAAAAAACAACAAAAAAATGAGTCCATTTTGTTGGAGATAATTCAAATGGAAATTCCCAGGTGTCAAAAAAGGTTATTTATGTATGCCACTACTCTGTCCGTGTTTCATTAGCCCAAAAAGGGAAAGCGAGCGAGGTCCTAACTAAAGAAGAAGGGCAACTTAAACTGATGGAATATGTGCAGCTTGAGGACCTAACATATAGAATAAGAGAACAAGAAGAACATACATTTAAAGAAGATTGGAAAATGTTTATTGAATATATGGGGGGAATTGTGTACACTTGAAAACGTTGGCAGCATTAAGATAAATTCAACAGTGTAAATAAGTTTTGATGGATGTAATAATGGAATACTGAATGGTTTAGTTTATGTAAAATATGCAGGGATTTATGTTATGCAAAATGAACCATGGAAAGAGAAGAAGGGAAGTCATTGATATTTAATGGTTGTTTAAATGAATACCCTAAATTGCAAAACAGAAGAATACACACACACACACACACACACACACACACACAAACGGAAATAAGGCACAAGGAATTGGAGGAGGGATTACTTCTGAGCAAACATGTACAGTTGCACTATTAAGTCACCAGTACAGTAGTGTCAAAAGGAGATGTGAGAGTAGCAGATCTTTGTTTTCAAACGCGGCTTTGCTGCTGCAAAGCCGTGGTTGGGAGAGATTTCAAGAGGAAAGCTTTACGTGTCGAGGTCCCTAGGCCAAATAACACACACTTCACGCAGAAATTTAAGTTTAATGTTTTCGGCATAATTTTGGCCACAACTTTATTAAAATACAAAATGTGAGTGGTTGCTTAGGCATTGGTTCCGACTATCTGTCCCCGCCTGGGGACAGACTGACATCCGCCCGCCTGTGGAAGTCAGTAAAGGGAAAACACTTTGGGGAGAGAATGGGAGGTGGGGGTCTGGCCCTCGCCTCTCCCCTAATGTTCCCAGGGGCTCTTGTGTGGCCCTAGCCCCTGACCAGGGGGTACGGACAAAAGCATGGTGAGCCCCTGGATTCCTTTAACGGAATTCCCCGCGCAGCAGCAGCATTGGAGGGGCAGGCACAGCCAATCCTTACCCCTCCACCAACCAATTTAATAACCAATGCCTAACCGCAACCTTACAAGTTGTGACTAATTGCTACGCAGTAGGCGAAAACCAAATGGCACCAGCCAATCAGCCAAATGGAAAAATTCCTACCAGGCCCCTGCCCCAAAAGCAGACGACCCCATGACAGGCATAGCAAGGTCAACGCAGAAGCCTAAATTATAGGGAGGGAGGGCGGGTGATCCGATGCACGCAGCGAAGAGGGGCTCACGCTGCGTGCCAGAAACATATATAGCCTCTGGGCTGTCCATCAAAACTTGCAACATTAAATTCTCCCCAACAACCCGCAGAACCCAATCACAGTCCTTGGCCATCTAAACAATCCCGCCCAGCAACAGAGGGGTGTCTTGCTGGCCCCCACCGCAACACCTGCTCTCCGTGAAGGAGAACTAGCTTTGCTAAACCTTCCTCCTGCCCTTTGGTTCCTTTTCCTGCAATAATCTCCCAACTTCTTTCTCACTCCCCTCCCTGTCCCCCAGCTCTCAGAGTCTTGAGTAGACAAAAATAGGCTAGGGAGAAAGAATGGGAACAGGAGAGTATTGGGGGAAGAAAGGGTCCCAGCACTCCCACTGACTGCTTTTCTGATTAAAATCACCGCAGCAAACTTTATCTGAAGAATGGGTCTGCCAAGGTCATCTCAAAGTTGCTTCTCACAACTTGATCCACCTATAATTAAGATTGAACCTGAATATAAGATAGAAAAGCCTGTGTTTCTCTCTGTGTGAAGCCAACTACCCTATTTCCTAATGAAGAGTGGTGATGAACTTCTTGTTTTCAAAATCAGAATCGTTTCGCTGGGCTAATATAACTAATTCACTGGATTTCAGTAGATGAGCTTTCCGTGACCTATTGCTCTATCTACAGTTGCCTTGAGGCTCTTCCTTCATACTTCAACCCCTACGGAGAGTTCACTGGGTTAATTAGAATTCATTAGAATTGATTTTTATCTCTTCATTTTCCTGCTACGATGCAAACAGTGATACCCACTTAATATGTATGCACATTCCAGGGACTCTAAAGTTACTCAATGCACTGAAATGCTTTTCCCACAGGAAAACATTCAATGAAATTAACACACACCAGGCTTCCAAAAACAGAGATGAAGTGTTTACTTAAATGCATATCCAAAGCCCATTACATCCCATAGACCAGGGCCAGGCAACAACCCAGTGGTTAAAGAAGAAAACTTGTCCAAAACATTGATTGATACTTGGCTAAATGAGTAAAAACAAAAACAAAAACATTCCTTTTTGCCCCCCAAGCTCCTGACACCAAAAAAAAAGCAGCTTGGAATTTACAAGGTTGCCACAAACTTCAGTTTTGCCAAGTTTTCAAGTTTGTTTACTTGGTTAACATTTTCCATATTGGAGAAAAGCTCCAGCTGTGGGAGCCATTTCACATTTCAATAGCAGGGAGGGAGATCAAGTCAACAGGCCTGCTTGTGGGTTCCATTCACAGCCCCCCCCATTATGCTGAAGAGCATTTCATTTTTTTTAATGTCTTATAGCAGCAGAATGGTTACCAATACAGGACTTTTGGGGATGGGAGTCGAAGCGATTGGAGGTGGGTCTTTGGCATATACATAGGCCCAAACACAAGCACATCCACACACCCTTTGAAGTCAAATGTGCAAGGAGTTCGGCTTATGTGCTACAATTCCTGGGATACCCCACTTACCACCTGCTTGTGGAAGAGGCCATAAATATCCACACGTGCCACAGGTCCCTACATGTTGTTGTTGTTCAGTCGTTCACTCGTGTCCGACTCTTTGTGACCCCATGGAGCAGAGCACGCCAGGCACCCCTATCTTTCACTCCCTCTCGCAGTTTGGCCAAACTCATGCCAGTTGCTTCGAGAACACTGTCCAACCATCTCATCCTCTGTCGTCCCCTTCTCCTTGTGCCCTCCATCTTTCCCAACATCAGGGTCTTTTCCAGGGAGTCTTCTCTTCTCATGAGGTGGCCAAAGTACTGGAGCCTCAACTTCAGGATCTGCCCTTCCAGTGAGCACTCAGGGCTGATTTCTTTAAGGATGGATAAGTTTGATCTTTTTGCAGTCCATGGGACTCTCAAGAGTCTCCTCCAGCACCATAATTCAAAAGCATCAATTCTTCGGCGATCAGCCTTCTTTATGGTCCAGCTCTCACTTCCATACATTACTACTGGGAAAACCATAGAAATACTGGGAAATATCCACACATGCCACAGGTCCCTACATACTACATTCTAAAGACAGCATTAAGTGGCTGTCTACCAGAATGAGAGAATGAGTGTGATATTCACTGCCAACACAATGATCCTATTAGGTAAAGGACCCCTGGACATTTAAGTCCAGTCAAAGGCGACTATGGGGTTGCGGCGCTCATCTCACTTTCAGGCCAAGGGAGCTGGTGTTTGTCCACAGACAGCTTTCCAGGTCATGTGGCCAGCATGACTAAACCGCTTCTGGCGCAACAGGACACCGTGATGGAAGCCAGAGCTCACAGAAACGCCGTTTATCTTCCCGCCGCAGCGGTATTTATCTACTTGCGCTGGTGTGCTTTCGAACTGCTAGGTTAGCAGGAGCTGGGACAGAACAACGGGAGCTCACTCCGTCATGGGGATTTGAATCAACAACCTTTTCACAAGCCCAAGAGGCTCAGTGGTTAAGACCACAGCGCCATCCACCTTAGCCCCAATCCTGAAGGGTAGCCATTCACCAGAGAGCAAAAGAGCAAGTGATGTACCTCAGCCATTCTCCCAACAAAGCAGTCTATGTGCTCGGTCATAAATTGAAGTTGAGAATGTGTCTGCCAGCCTTTGAAGGACACCAGCCTTTGTTATTTTAGGATTCTGTTGTCATAGCTGAGATTAGGATCCCTGCCTTCCATACAGACATTACGCTTATCCCAAGTGGGCAAGAACAGATTGTCACACGTAACCTGATCCTGCTCTGATCTTTATGTTTGGCTGATGTGTTGGCGCCAATCCCATTTCCCCTTTGAGACCAATGCAGGTAATGCTCTCATCATGACTCGCACATCACCCTTGCTGAAATGAGCAGGGCACCCATTAAACAACCACATCAACAGCAACAACAAAAAGTTTTACAGCAGGAAGATTGGAAGAGCCAGGTCGGCTAGAGTTGACTTAGTCACAGGCTTCCCAACCAGAGCGAAATGTATCTTATTCAGTGCTATTTTTCTATTTAAAACAAAAACAAAAACCTGGTGCTGGAGCTCACCATTAACTTCTCCCTTGTTCTCTTACAATGGCAATGGTGGTCACATCAGAGATGCCAGAACTGAATTCCTGAGAGCTCCAACTGGAAAAAAAAGCCCTGGTTCTATTTCTTTTTTATGTTGTGAACCGCCTTGTGATCCTTGGATGAAGGCCAGTATACAACTGAAATAAATTTAAATTATAGTCATTAGGTGGTACTCAACTAAGTTGAACTCAGAACAGAACCTTGACACTAGGGAAGGGGGGGGGTCAAGAGAGATGTCCCCTTCCAGAAATACATTTAGCTATTTCATTTATGTAGCAACACAATACCTACACTTAGCCATCTCTTTAGTTACGTATGTAAAGGCCAAGCCCAAAAATGGAAAACGAGCGAGGTCCCAACCAAAGAAGAATGGTAACTTAAACTGATGGAATATGCGCAACTTGCAGATTTAACGTAGAGAATAAGAGAACAAGAAGAACGTACATTTAAAGAAGACTGGAAAATGTTTACTGAATATATGGGTGAAAAGTTGTGTTCATTTAAAAATGCTGTTAGAATTAAGATAAATTTAATAGTGTAAATAAGCTCTGATGGATGTAACAAAGGATTACTGAATGGTTTAGTTCATGCAAAATATACAGGGATGTATGGTATTCAAAATGAACCATGGAAAGAGAAGAAGGGAAGTCACTGATTTAAGGTTGTCTAAATGAATATTTGGAAATGTAAAAAAATAAAAATTAAATTATATAATTATTATAATTTTATAATTATAATTAAAGTTAAGTAAAGGTCCACTCACCAAGGCAGCTGCTGAACAGATAACTGCACACTAACAGAGGGGCATTAATGGGCAAAAATCTGGCGAGACCGGTCCTTGTACTTTTTCTAATCCTGAGTCTTTTACAGTCAGAGTCTCTTGAGTTGTGAAAATCCTCGAGAGATCAATCAAACGCACTCGCAAAACCATAACAATATAGAGGGTTGTTACGATAGTTGCAAAATGAGAATCCAGTTGCATGAGTGAGCATCCAGAAAATAGGTGTCTGCAGTACAATAGTCTGAGCTGGGGCCGGCAGTTTGCACGGGTGAAACTAATCACTTCCGAGATTGATTAAATGGCGCTCTGGATTAGGCCCTGCAGTCAGAAGCACAGTCAAAAGAACACAACCAATCACATCTGTAAGAAAGGCAGAGGCCATATTATTGAAAGAAAGTGAACCAGACAGTGAAATTAAGGCAGACCTGGGCACTCCCACTCTGTAATCCCCAGCTCCAAGACTACTATGTCTGATATCCTGGTGATATTTTGTCATTTGGAGGTTTGCATTGCTGGCAGTATGTTTATCTCTTGTCATGGCATATTCCTCGCTTCTGCCTCTCGTCTGTATGTCTGATACTGAATCTTCATGGATGGGGTTACGCTGGGGCAATTGTACTTGTCATGAAATTCTACTCTGTATTGATCCAGAACAGAACTCCTACGTATAGTTAGCAGAGTAAAAACTTAAACATGTTGCAGGATTCCCAAAAAACAGACCAGAGGCAATTAATATTTCATCCAGCAGAGCTTTACTGCTACTGAAGGCAAATGAGCATAATGGTCACAAATCCAATACATTCAGGATTGGCACTGTCCATAAGAAATCCAGTTGCAGCAGACTTAACTTAAACTTACAATAACTTATAATAAGTCTAAACCTTAACACTAAGCATACTATGTACAGAACACCACACCAGAAGGAAGAGAGATAGAAAGAGAAAGTGAAACCCAGGCTCCTTCTGGCTATTACTTATAGTCAGCATGACCTTGACAGAAGAGATAACAGAACCAGTTTAAGCCAGCTGTACTCAGCTTCTCTGAAGGAATAACCCAAACATCATGAACCTTCTGCTTGTTTCTTTCACACAGAGAAGCTTCCAGAACCCTCTTGAATTAATTAGAATAGGAAAGATCTCTACACATCAGATCAATACTTTCTGCACTAAGAAATGCAAACTGACAGTACAGCTGGTTTAAATTGATACTGTTATCTCCTAAGAGAGCTTGGTTGACACTCCATGACCTTCATGGATCAGCCTTTTAACTAAACAAAGAAGAGTTTCAACAAGATACACATTTGAGAAGTTTCCCTAGCAGTTCGAAAGCACACCAGTGCAAGTAGATAAATAGGTACCGCTGCAGCGGGAAGGTAAACAGCATTTCTGTGAGCTCTGGCTTCCGTCACGGTGTCCCATTGTGCCAGAAGCGGTTTAGTCATGCTGGCCACATGTCAGGGAGAATTCGGAGGAGCAAGTGGCAGAAGAGGTGGAGCAGGGGCTCAGGGATGCTGGAGAGCTTTTCATTACAAGCTTTCCAAACTTCATTTCTGACTGTTTAATATTATACAACATATTTATTTTATGGAAGCACATGACCTAAAAGGAAAAGGAAAGGTTATTCAAATAGTTTCGAGTTGCGTCCTCATTTTGAAATGGGGGTTACGTTCAAAGAGATGCTTTATTGGAAGGAGAAAAATAATCATTTCCTTAATAACAATTTAAACAATTTATTTAACTAAAACAATAACATTATAGCATATGTATCCATGTTTGTTAACTGATGTGGTTAAACTTTTTTTAAAAAAAAAAAAAACTTAGACTGAGTTTTAGCACACATGAAAAACTTAAAACAAATCCTTATTTCCTGATGAATAGCCTTTGGAACTATAATGTAACTTAAATAGAAAACTATCTGTAGAAAGATTTCCCCCCTCCAAAAGCATTTTATTTTTAAAATCCCATTTAAATTTTAAAAAATCCTATTTAAAATTTTAAAATCACATTTAAATTTTTAAAATCACATTTAAATTATTTAAAAATCCATTAAAAAAAATCATTGATTTTTATCCACCCGTCAGCCAAGGCACCTCAGTTCAGATCCCCCAATTGGGAAGAGATACATAACACTATGCATTTCAAACGTGACGTGCCCCAGCCTGAAGAGAGCTTCACAAACGGATTCTTAACACTTGCCTTTTCAAATATGACATTCCGGGGAAATATTTGGGTCTCCTGGGTTTCAGATCATCTCCTTGATACAGCAAGGCCTCAGCTCCCTTGCCAAGGTTTCGGTTCCCACCCCCACCCCCAGACTATGCTAAAAAGCATTTATACAATACACATACTATTTTCACCTCACCTTGCAGCCTTGGGGTACCCCTTTCATCATCCGAATTTGGCTGCAGGCCTAGATATATATAACAGAACTGCACGAGGACTCTGCTTTTTGTACGTACTCCAGGAGAAGTGGCTTTCCATAAAAGAAATGCTTGTTGGAAATATATCAAGGGAAAAGACAGCTGGTTCAAAAGTGACAGGCCTAAATAGTTCCACCTTTGATAGGGAAAGGAATTTAAAATCTAAACAGGCGGCTCCCCACAGCTCTGTAGGTACCAACTTAAAACCAGGTGCCTCCATACAGCAAACCCTTCCAGGGATAAGAGATCCATGGTGCTCTCTGTCTCCGAATGGCTTCCCTGTTTCTTTCTGTGGACGGATCTGATTGCGGACCCACTCGCAGCACACCCCACCCTCATGGGAGAAGACATTAACCAAAAACAGGCGGAAGGACTTTGAGACAGCTGTAGAATATTTACAATGCAGTCAAAACCAACAAGACAGGCGCATAGGGGATGAAGCTCACAGAGTTTTCCTGCATGTTTACTAGAGAGATATTGAGTCGAATGCAGCTTTCAAATTGATGAAAGCGGAGTAGAGCACACCATGTGGTTTCTTAAAAGGCCTTGGCCCAGTATACCTGAAGGAGCATCTCCACCCCCATCGTTCAGCCCAGACACTAAGGTCCAGCTCCGAGGACCTTCTGGTGGTTCCCTCACTGAGAGAAGTGAGGTTACAGGGAACCAGGCAGAGGGCCTTCTCGGTAGTGGCGCCCACCTTGTGGAACGCCCTCCCATCAAGGAAAGATAGAAACTATATATTAGATATTAGTGAGTCCTAAAAAGACTCCATCAGAGAACTTACTACTTAGCACTTCCAACAGCAGCAGCCTGACTGACCAACAGACCAAACTGACTGTCACATAGAGGCAGTTAGTCCTCTCTTAGAATGACTGACATATCCCACAGATTATCCCAGAATGGGTGGAGTGTCGTTGATTATAACTTTGATCCAACCAACATCATTTAAAGCCTTCTGTCTGACATACACTTCAGGAACTGGGTACATTCAGTGGGGCAGATCCCTAATTCTCTCACCACTGCCATGGGCCAACTTTGGCAGATGGGCAGGACATCAGCTGGAAACTGACGAAGCTCAAAGGAGGTTGCTGAAGCTGTCCATCAGCTGAACTACTTTGAAGTCTTTCTGGAGGAAGCTGTTTGGATTCCAAATGCTTCCTCCAAACAGAGCGTTTCCCCCCTTTGTTTGGGAAAAGAATTCAAGCTGTTTCCTCCAGCCTCTTCTGCTTCCTATCAAGTTTGGGGCACAAGTTTGGAATTCAAGATTTCCTGATTCACAGCTCAGATACCTTAGCTAGGCCACTCCACAATAAGAAATGTGGTAAGGGAGCTTGCAGATGGTTGCCAACCATTCGGACCTGGCTAGGACAGGACCATAACTCCACTTTAACAAACGGGATCAGGTAGCAGGTGATGGGAAAGAATCAGTAAGGTTAAAGCTTACTGGAAAATGATATATAATGAATTGAAAAGGATATTCAAAATAACTTTTATTTTTTAAACCAGAAGCTTTTCTTTGGGGCATTAGAGGGACAGAAGTACCTAAACTGTATAGAAATTTATTTATGTATGCTACTACAGCAGCAGCAGGAATGTTACTTGCCCCAAAATGGAAAGAAGCAGAAGGAGGAATGGATACAAAAGCGTATGGAATATGCAGAAATGGTGAAACTTACCAGAAGAATAAGAAATCAAGATAACAAACTTTTTACAGAAGAATTGAAATGGTTTATTGAATATTTACAGAAAAATTGCAAACAGATAAAAACATTAGCAGGATTGTTGTAATAACCTGCAGTTTTATAAGAGTATGTATTTACAGTAGATAATTAAATGAATAAAGGGACACTGGTGGCACTGTGGGTTAAACCACAGAGCCTAGGGCTTGCTGATCAGAAGGTTGGCGGTTTGAATCCCCATGATGGGGTGAGCTCCCGTTGCTCGGTCCCAGCTCCTGCCCACCTAGCAGTTCGAAAGCACGTCAAGTGCAAGTAGATAAATAGGTACCACTCCGGCGGGAAGGTAAACGGCGTTTCTGTGCGCTGCTCTGGTTCGCCAGAAGCGGCTTAGTCATGCTGGCCACATGACCTGGAAGCTGTACGCCAGCTCCCTCGGCCAGTAACGCAAGATGAGCGCCAAAACCCCAGAGTTGGACATGACTGGACCTAATGTTCAGAGGTCCCTTTACCTTTACCTAATTAAATGAGCAAGTTAAATGAATTTGGATATGCAGAAGATATTAAAAAACAAATTCAAGGAACCACAGAACAAGGAGGAAGGGAGTCAAACTTTGAGATGTTAAATTTATTGTAAAACTAATGAAATGTATAAACCTGAAAAGTATAAATAAAAAAACTAAAAAAGGGAAAGAATCAGTGCTTGAGTGGCTCTCTATGCCAGTTAGTCAAATATCTGACCTAGCCCAAGCTTCAGACTTCAAGTGGCTGAAGCTTGTTTGTTCCAGCTCACAGCAGATTTTCTTATTGAAGTGTGGAACAGACCATGAAATACATTCTCTTCCCCCTTATGCTTGTTCTTTTTTTGCGGGGAGAGCCATGACCAGGGTTGAGAAGAATGTTTTCACAGCTGTCGAGCCAAAGGACTTGGTCCATGTCCCCTGTACAGCAGGCTAAAGCTGGTTGGTTGTCCAGGGGATGTTGAGGTCCCCACAAGGAAAACATTTTGCAAGTGCATTTCTCTTTCAAATTCTTTACCAGAACTTCCAGAACAGCCTGGCTTCTTTCTCCCTTCGAAAAAGAAAAGAAAAGGGAGGCAGGGGAATATAAAATGGCATAGGGATTGGGTACTTTTAGCACATAACATTTTGCCAACACAGAAATAATCCGGCTTGTGTGGATATCAGGATCCCACCAGATGAAAGCAAAAAATGCAACCCACAGAAATGCTACAGAGCACACAAAGACATTTTCCCAGAATCTCAGCTTTCAATTTAGGACAGGAAGTTTTGGGCGCTTACAGCTGTGATGATATGGGATGATTTTTATTTTTATTTTAGTGAAATATGGAGATTTAACTAGCAGTGGATTGTAGCATAGATTCTAGCTCAATATCATGTACTGCTGGGGCTTGGGGAGGTGGAACCCATAAACAGAGTCTTTTCCAAGGCGGACAAGTTCAGGCAAACTCAGCCTGTCTTACTTGGCCAGGACCTTGGGGAGCTCCCAATGGACACTGCTGGCTAAGCTGTGGAGAATGTCTCAGCAGAGAGCTGAGGCCAGCTGAGGTCTTATGAAAGCTGAGGAAGCCTATATTGCAGTTGGCTCTTCTTATTTGTGGAGCTGGCTGTGCTGACTTAAAGAGCTATTGTCTGATTCTTCAGATGTCGACTTCTACCCTACGATGGGGATGTTATGGGGGCTCATCTTCTGAAGAAGGCAGGGGAGCTATATCCTCCAGTTGGGATGATGCAGGGAGAGTTACTGAGGGTCACTTCTCATGTTGATCTTCCTGAGGGTACTGTTTGGTGGTCATGCTACACAATTAAGGAAGAAGAAGAGGAGGAGGAGGAGGAGGAGGAGGAGGAGGAGGAGGAGGAGGAGGAGGAGTTTGGATTTGATATCCCGCTTTATCACTACCCAAAGGAGTCTCAAAGTGGCTAACATTCTCCTTTCCCTTCCTCCCCCACAACAAACACTCTGTGAGGTGAGTGGGGCTGAGAGACTTCAAAGAAGTGTGACTAGCCCAAGGTCACCCAGCAGCTGCATGTGGAGGAGCAGAGACACAAACCCAGTTCACCAGATTACCAGTCTACCGCTCTTAACCACTACGCCACACAGGATCCCTGTGAATTTAAGTTGCTCATCAACCACCACCCTAATTTGTTGGCATCTGTTCCTCTGGGCATAGATCCAAAGTGCTCTGTTCTTGTGTACATTGAAAGATGCCTTATTCTGACTCAAACCATTAGTCCATCTAGCTCAGGGGCTCTTGGGGGTGTTCAGAAAAGACTCCTTCCAAACCCTAGTTGGAGATGTTAATGAGTGGTCTGCTACAGCCCTATATAGTCATTGCGGCTGGATCATGCTCTGTCTTAGTTAATATCTAGCTTCATTTGATCTTCCGCGATTAATATACATGATACCAAATATAAAACCTGGAAGAAAATGAATGCAGCATGACATCTGCACATCTACCAGACTTGCAACTAATTTTGCTTTCTGGCAGACATGAAGCCATTCCCTGGGTATTTTATACTTCCTTGTCTGTGAAGTGCCTCCCCTTCTGTCATGGAGATTGCAAAGCAAAGTTCTCAAAGGAACGGGGAAATTGCAGCCAGTTGTGCCTTAACGAAGTTTTCCAAGAGACTCACAGATACGCAGGAGAGAACTTGGCTGCATATTACAACTGAGCTATTATACGTATTTTCTAGATTTCTTGTCCAGAGCTATTTTAAGACTCCAACAGGGAGCTTTACAAATATTGGCTTTGGCCTGGGCTCTTTTAAACATCATCACCCACTCAGCTGTCTTCAGCCACTTTTAGATTTCGGATATTAGCCGATTCATTTAAAAAAAACAAAAAACCACTAACAAAAACATCCCAGGTCGAAACATAAAAATAATATTTTTATTATCATCCTAAAGCTATATTCCTGGCAAATTAAAATAAACGCAGACAGTAGGCTTTTGTCCAGGCCTAAAAGACACCTGTCTGTCCAGCAGAGGCACCACCTTCTGCATCCTTTCCTTTCCTTTGACTTGAATCTCCCTTTGTGTCTAATCTGGAGTCAACAGGATGCTACAGCATTATTATCCCTCTTCCCGGTGGCAGTTTCCTTTGATTGCTAAGGACTTTTCTGGTGCCATAAGCATCTGTCATTCTGCTTCTCCGGTCCTTCCTTTATTTATTTCTCCGCTCTTAACAATGATGCCATTCAACCCTTATATGGCGAAATCAATTTAGTCTTCAAAGCTGTTTACGGACATTGGCGATTCAAAGCCAATTTGAAAGCAATTCACTCACGTCAGGAAGTTAAGTCCCACTGAACTAATTGTGTTTAGGATTGCAGCCAGTGGTTCCAATCCCTCCGTTTCCCGCTGAATTTACTAATCCTGTTCTGCATCTGTCTTTGTGTGTGTTTGTGTGTGTGTGTGTGTGTGTGTAAGGCTCCACATTGGACAGAAGAAATCACCCTTTAATAGGACAGTGATTCCCAAAGGGTGCATCGTGGACTTAGTATTAATTTGCATAATATTTGCATGCAGGTCATCAGGGGTCCCTGCAATGGATGTTGCAGACAATATGGCACCACAGATTTGGAGGCAGGAATGAGCGAGTGTC
The DNA here is from genome assembly GCA_900245905.1 of Lacerta viridis. Lineage (NCBI taxonomy): Eukaryota > Metazoa > Chordata > Lepidosauria > Squamata > Lacertidae > Lacerta > Lacerta viridis. Next base: position 344,490 of record OFHU01002335.1, on the reverse strand, counting down.
CTGTACAAGGAGATAAATTTGAGAGCACAGGGTTGGAGAGGTTTGCTTTACACTAGAGATGGGCAGAAGCATAGTGTGTGGAGGGGGCTGGAGGCCTGGGGGCCACGGCCCTGGTCACAATTTTTTGAGGGGTGTTCTGGCAGCTGAGGAGCAGCAGCAGGTGGGTTTGTTTAATGGGCAGGTGGATGGAGGCAGTGGGTGAGGAGCCTGGTGGAGACACGCTATGTTCACCGTCCATGCGTGCCCCCTTGGCACACTCCCACACCCTAGCTGCCCAGTCCACCAGGGGGTGCAGCACTTGCCCTGCCCTGGGTGCCACAACCCATGCTATGCCACTGGGGATGGGTGTACAGTAGTACCTTGGTTTTCAAACATAATCCATTCTGGAAGTCCGTCAGAGTTCTGAAACGTTTGGAAACTGGAAACTGAAAGCGGAGGCCTCAATACAGAAAACAAAACAGAAACCACGTTTTCTGTTTTACTTCCGAGGCACGTACGGAAACCGAGGCATTTACTTCCGGGTTTTCGGTGTTCGAGTTCCGAAACGTTCGACAACGGAGGCGTTCGAAAACTGAGGTACCACTGTATTCAGTTTACATTTAAAGACTAACATACTGAATTTGCCCTTACCAACACAATACACAAGTTGAAACTTACAGCATGGGAGAATTTATGGAATTGGGATTTAAAATTCACAGCATGTTACACGTTGAAAGAAAATTATATGAAAATGATGTATTTAACTCCTAGTAAATTAGCAAAAATGTTTAAAATGGGGTCAAATGTATGCTGGAAATATAAGGAAAAAGAAAGCACCTTTTATCATATGTGGTGGTCTTCTAAGGTAATAAAAGCATTCTGGGAAATGATATACGGTATAATGAAATGAAAAAAAAATGTTTAAATTAACATTTGAAAAAACAACAACAACACCAGAGGCTTTTTTTATTAGGAATTATAGCAACTGATATTCCAAAGGGGCAGAAAAGACTTTTTATGTATGCAACGACAGCCGCATGGATGCTATTAGCCTAGAGATGGAAAGAAGATAAAGTCCCTACCAGGGATAAATGTATCTTTTTCTGACTGACGGTTGAATAAAGAATGATGATGATAATGAAGTCCCTACCAGAGAAGAATGGCAAATTAAACTGTTGGACTATGCCGAAATGGCAAAACTGACCTGAAAACTCAAGAACCAAAAAGACCAAAATTTCAATAAAGAATGGTGGGGTGTGTGTGTTATAATTTATCTTGGAGACCACTGTAAGCAGATGGAAACATTAGCAGGATTGCAATAATACTTGCAATGTAGCAAATATGATGGAGACAATGATGTTAGAATGGTAGTATTGTTATAATTATATACTGGTTTTAAGAAAAGGGGATTCCCATCTTCACCATTCGAAGCGACTGGCATGAGTTTGGCCAAACTGCGGGAGGCAGTGGAGGATAGGGGTGCCTGGCGTGCTCTGGTCCACGGGGTCACGAAGAGTCGGACATGACTGAACGACTGAACAACAACAAATCTTCACCATGGTATGTTTGCTGGAGACTGTAAGGCTTCTTCTTTTTTTAAAAAAAGGACTACCATCTTACTGGAAAGCAGCCCCTTGATTCTTAGTCCTTAAAATTTGTTGCAGAAACTAGTATGTAAAACTAAATTTGGAGGTTGCTGTCTTCCGTGCCATTCCTCAGTGGTTCCTAATGTTGCCAAGTGAGTTGAGCATTTTTACTGCATCTGTGTCTCAGAGGAAGGACACTTACATTTCAGCCTCTTTGGCTTCCAATCTACCCCTTTATAGATAAGCAACCTAAATTTCTGTTGACTGAATCCTCTCACGTAGTGTTATGACTGTGTCTATATTTTCTCTGAAGTAAGCCTAGCCTCAGCATCTTTGTGAATTATGCATCAATAAAGTTACATAAAGGTAAAGGCACCCCTGACCATTAGGTCCAGTCGTGGATGACTCTGGGGTTGCACCGCTCATTTCGCTTTACTGGCTGAGGGAGCCGGTGTACAGCTCCTGGGTCATGTGGCCAGCATGACTAAGCCGCTTCTGGCGAACAAGAGCAACGCACGGAAATGTTGTTTACCTTCCTGCTGAAGCGGTACCTATTTATCTACTTGCACTTTGACGTGCTTTCGAACCACTAGGTTGGCAGGAGCAGGGACCAAGCAACAGGAGCTCACCCCGTAGCGGGGATTCAAACCGCTGACCTTCTGATCAGCAAGCCCTAGGTTCTGTGGTTTAGCCCACAGCACCACCCGTGTCATAGTAGTCTTCTTAAAAAAAATCAAATACATTTTTTTTCAAAAGGGGGGCAGGAATTGTGTGCCCAGGGCAACAGCCCTCCTAGCCCCTCCATGTTACACCCCTGGCTGCTGTGACTCCAATCCCCAAGAAGAAGCGGGTGGAGGCCTGGGTCCCAAAGGACAGGATGGGGGAATATTCAGGGCCAAATGCAGGGAGATGGCACAAAATTGCCTGGAAAGGGACAATGGGCTGGATGACGAACCACCCACTCTAGTTAATTCTCCAAGGCCACATTTCCATATGCATGCCCACCAAATGACAGGCATTTCCTCAGTCACACATACGGCTAAAACAGCACCTTGTTGCTTGGTTTGTAAGTTGCAAATGTTTCACAATAATGTCGCATGTGGATTAAGAAAACAACAGCGATTGCAGCGCTATTAAATGGTTTGCCAAGGGCAACAGAACAGATAATTGGCCATGACTCTTGACTTGGTCTCTTGCTTAACAACCTTCTTTGAAACAGAACTACAGTCAAAATAAATACGTAAATTCTCTCCTCATCCCTCTGCTAATCTAAGTTAACTACTCGGTTTAATTTAATTTTTCCACCAGGAAGCTTAGACCCAAAGTTAGAACAAATGTGCATTTTTCATATTTGATGAATTTAATTAATTCATCAAGGTGTCTCTCCTTTTTTCCCAGGTCTTTATCAAGTACTCACAAATAAAGGACTCAGCATCTATTCCTGTGTATATGAAGGTCAGAATTTGTTAAGAGCCAAGAGCTTTATTGTCTATCTATGTGCTATGGAAAGGTATTGTGAAACATAATATAGGTCTTACTGTATTACTGCTATATGAAACTCAGTCTGTGGAACGGATTATAGAATTGTGGTAAGTTTGACGTAACCTGATTCGGCTGGATCCAAACCTTGAGTGACATCATTAGAGAAATTAATCTCTTTCTTCCACCTCTAGAAGGCATCATTGCATATATCCAGAAACAAGTGATATATCTTGGGGGATGGAGCTGGTGCCTGCACTGCTTTGCATGCAGAAATCCGGGACTCAGCTAGATTGGTAAAGAAAAAGCGTTTTATATATATAAAAGAATGGAAATGGTTTATTGAATATTTACAGGTAAATTGCAAACAGATAAAAACACTGGCAGGATTATTGTAATAACCTGCAGTTACATAAGAATATATATTTAAAGAAGATAAATAAATGGGTACGTTAAGTTAATTGGGATATGCAGAATATATTAAAAAATAAATTTAATGAATCGCAGAAAGGGGGAAGGAAGTCAAGTTTGGTTTTTTGTTTTTTGCTTTTAATGCTTTATTAACTTCAATTCAGAAAAAGAAAAATACATATTCCCATGTTCTTAGTTTTCCCCTTATACACAATTTCTGTAACGACTTCCCATCACCCCATTGTGGAACCTAAATGCTTTAACATGTCGCACTTCTCTTTATCTGTCCAAATCAATCTCCATGGTTTTATTTTGCTATAGTTTTCCATATTTCTGCAGCCGTCATTCTAGACATGCCAGTGAAGTCACATTTTTACAATTCTCACTGAGATATTTTCTATACAATTCCCACTCTCTCCTAAATGTTTGTTCCGTGTGGTCTCTTAGTTTCCCCGTCATTTGTACCAACTCAGCATATTCCTGCAGTTTCGCTTGCCACTCCAATTTAGTCGGGATTGTGTCTCCCTTCCAATTTCTAGCTATTAACATTCTTGCTGCTACCATGGCTTATAAGAATATTTTCCTCATATTTTGGGGGATGACTGTGCTATTATCCCTAGTAGGAGGGCTTCCAGGTTTTTTGTAAAGGAAATCTTAGATATCTTTTTAAGTTCGCTATGAATTATCTCCCAAAATTCATTTACTTTCCTGCACTTCCACCACATATGTAACATTGTGCCTTCTGCCTCTCTGTCAAGCTTTAAAATGTTAAAATGATTGTAAAATCAGTGAAATGTATATATGAAAAGTATTTTTTTATGTAAGTGCTTCATATGCGTTGTATATGCATTCTAACACTGTGACACCACATCACAGTGGAGTTCAGTTTTTGCCAACGCGATTTAACTGAAACGATTCTTTCTCTGGCCCTGCCATCATGGAGCCACCTCAGCACAGCAACAGGAAATGTGCCTCCAGAAAACATCATTGGAGGAAGCATCACCAGAAGCATCATCATTGGAGGAAGCATCATCCAGTAAACGTTGTGAGGTGGAGAGTCGTGAGGGCACAGGTGAGCCAAGAGTTTTGGCTAGCAAAAGAGAGGTGTCCCTTAACGGGTTGCTGGGGTGCCAGGTTAGCCAGGGTGGAGTTGGCACTGGTGTGCCTGCACACACAGGAAAACTCAAGAGACAGAGGCAGTCTGTTGGGGTGGGGGGGTGATGTCTCCTCAGAGAAAGACCTAAGGGAGTCAAATACACAGATTTTGAGGACTCTTCCAGCATTCACCTTCGTAAAAGAGTCAGGAAGCGCATCGTAAACAGGGACTGTGTTGACCTATTCACCCTGCTGCCACCAGAGTCTGAAAAAGGGAAAGGGGACACCCCAAAATCTGACAGTTCAAAAACAACAACAACAACCATTTTTTTTATTTATACCCTTCCCATCTGGCTGGGTTTCCCCAGCCACTCTGGGCAACTCCCAACAGAATATTAAAAACACATTAAAGCATCAAACATTAAAAACTTCCCTAAACAGGGCTGCCTTCAGATGTTTTCTAAAAGTCTGGTAGTTGTTTATTTCCTTGATGGGAGGGTGTTCCACAGGGCAGGTGCCACTACTAAGAAGACCCTCTACCTGGTTCCCTGTAACCTCACTTCTCGCAGTGTGGGAACCACCAAAAGGCCCTCGGAGCTGGACCTCAGCATCCAGGCTGAACAATGGGGATGGAGACGCTCCTTCAGGTGTACTGAGCCGAGGCCTTTTAGGGCTTTAAAGGTCAGTGCCAACACTTTGAATTGTGCTCAGAAACATACTGGGAGCCAATGTAGGTCTTTCAGGACCAGTGTTATGTGGTCTTGCCACCCCAGTCACCAGTCTAGCTGCCGCATTCTGGATTAGTTGTAGTTTCCGGGTCACCTTCAAAGGTAGCCCCACATAGAGCGCATTGCAGTAGTCCAAGCAGGAGATAACTAGAGCAATGCATCAGGCTCAAGTGGAACACTCCTTCACTATTTGGCTGGTCTCCCCAGAGATGGTATAATTGCCTGTCTGAGTCATTCTGAAAGCATTTTAATTACCCCTGAGCCATCCTGAAAGCGCAAACCATGGCAGGTGGCATAGCAGTCATGGAGTATGATGTCAAGTCCTCAAGCTTCGTTCCAGGTGGGACCTGAAGAATATGTGGTTGGAATTAGTTGGGCCAAACATTGAGAGGAGGTCTCAACCTACTAAATGTCAGGGAGTGGGCAGAGGAGGAATGCTGGAGACCACCACCCCCAGCCTGACCCTTCCAGAGAAGAAGACGGTTCAGAATTACAACAGGGGGTTGAGGGGGATCACAGCTCAGAGGAAGTTGAGGGGGAAAGCTGGGAAAAAATGGGAGAGGAGGAAGAAAACGCACCAGAGGGGCAGCAGCTGATGGACACAGTGTCTTTAGAAAGCATTTCAGACCCCCCCCTCCCAGAACCCACTGAGCATTGAAAGTAGGAGAGCAGAGAGCTCAGAAGCAGAGGGCATTTCTCAGCACCCATAGTGTTGACACATGAAGAGGAGAGAGGGAGGGGGTGGAGACTCACTCGGGGCAATGCCATTATTCTGAAGGTTTGCTTGTGCTCCTCAGCTCCATCACCTATCAAACGGGGGGTCAGCAACTAGCAGACTTGGGGCCATATCTGTACTGCAAGCTGTGCCACCTGGCACCATAGTTGTGAATCTTCCAGTCCGGCGAACAGTTTCTCTAAGTGGAATCAGGAACAAAACATTGCAAGATGATGTGTTCCTGATCAGTGTTCCAGCTAACTAGCAATGCCCTTTCCTAGAATACTCCTGCCTGCCCTCATTTTCTTTCCCTTTTTGCCTCCTTAAAATACTTTTTGTACTTCTGCAATATTTGGGGTGCCCACAAGCAAGCTGATGCCTCTCTCTTGTTTCCAAGTGGCCTCATTTTGGCTATAATCCTGTAATCTTTGCCACCTCCTACTTGAAGGACGCGGGTGGCGCTGTGGGTTAAACCACAGAGCCTAGGGCTTGCTGATCAGAAGGTCGGCGGCTCCCGTTGCTCGGTCCCTGCTCCTGCCAACGTAGCAGTTCGAAAGCACATCAAAGTGCAAGTAGATAAATAGGTACCGCTCCAGCGGGAAGGTAAACGGTGTTTCCGTGTGCTGCTCTGGTTCGCCAGAAGTGGCTTTGTCATGCATGCCACACGACCCGGAAGCTGTACGCCGACTCCCTCAGCCAGTAACATGAGATGAGTGCCGCAACCCCAGAGTCGAGCACAACTGGACCTAATGGTCAAGGGTCCCTTTACCTTTACCTTTTACTTGAAGGAGCTGCATGCTTGGATGAAACTAAGCTATTTGGGGTGAACTGAACACAAATATGAAACTACTGTACATCAGTTCAACTGAAGTTCACAAATCAACTCTGTAAAGAAATAGTTTGAGAAGTGCTAGTATTTTTGTTTGCTAACTGACTGAAAACCAAAACCAGACTGCTTTCAAAAGTAGTCTGGCGGTTTTTGGTTTTCTCAATCTCGCTTGCTCGCTCACTAATCTCTTAAGGATTCTGCATATTGATTTTAGGCTTGTGACAATTACTTAATATTAGATACGGTTTTACCTGATTGAAACGGGAATCTGCTCATAACAAAAGTTTCTCCTTGTGAAGGATTTTATGCCTGAAAACCAAAGGAGCTTCTTATTTGCAAATGCTACTGTTCTATTTTGCTTCAGCAGGTTTATTTCCCAAAATCAATCCCAAAGGGGTGTTTATGTGTGAATCTACATGGGATGCTAATTACAATAGAAGCAAATGTTTCAATGAGGTTTGTGTGACCCAAACCACTGTGTTGAATTCTTAAGAAAGAATCCTAGAGTGAATACAAACATAGATTTTTAAGAATAGTGAAGCTGGTTTTGAGGATTTGCCCAGCCCCTTCCAAACACACATACATTTTTCTGTCCTGGGACAAGGTCCTGTATGACTTCAGTGCTGTCCTGTTTGATTTGGGGAACTATTGGACAGCACCCGGGACGTCACCAACACAGATATACACAGTGCTTTTTCCCCCCCTTTAAAAATGTTTAGGGGTACTCTTATTTTCCTACTCATATTTAAATACTGCCCCTCAATGAGGCCAAACTAAGATTCACAAAATGTTTAGGGTTATGCGTACCCCCAGAAAAAAGCACTGGATATACACAAGCCTCAGAGCACTTTAACAATTGCTTTTAAAGTGTGTGTTTTTTTGGGGGGGAGTGGGAATTGATAAAGGGCGTGTTAAAAAATACACACATTATCCTATTGGCACAAAGTTCCCCAGAAAACCATGGGGTCATGTAAGCTCTGCAACACCAGACAATAATGTCACCTGTTCACCCAGCGTTCCTGGCACATCTCAATAGTCATGACAAGTGAGTGTTTTTACTTATTGTCACATGGGATGGGAGAAACCTCTGAGTGAGCAGAAAATCCTGGTTGGAGCATCCAAGTCTTCTTTGCCGCCCACACCCCAATTCTGTACAAATTTTCCTCCTATATGCAGGCAATGGCAATGTCCCATTAGCTATAGCTAGGTTATAACTCAGGGACAGGATCGCCCCGTTCATTCATCACAATATCAATTGCTTTAGAAAACAACAGAACCAGACTGCTCAGCGTCTAGAATTTCCTGGAGCCTATTCTCATCAGGCTGTGCCTTATAATTTCATTATAATTTACATCACACAAGGCAGATGGGGGTATTTTTTTCTGGCTCTGTTCCCTGTTAGAGAGACCATGGAGTAAATCACCGCAAGAAAACATAAATTAAGCATTGTCAGTGTATTGGGCTGTGTTTGGAAAACATGACAAGAGCACACGCGGTATCTTCTGAACTTCAACGTAAACAACGGCGAAATCAAACTGCAGAAGATATGATGGTTTAAATTGACAGGTGCCGATTAATGGGAGCTGGTGAGAAGACTCTGCACATGTCCAGCTCCTGTTTACTTTTTTAAAAAAAGGTTTCATTATGAAAAGCTTAAATCTACGGGGACCAAGATTGATAACCAAGTTATCCATCAGCCAAGTAGAGAGTGTATTCAAAAAGAAAGAAACAGGCATGTATCCAACCCAACCTCTGGTGGAATTAGGGGGGGGGACAAAAATAATGTAGTATTCTTATTTTTAAATAAAATAAATTATTTGGAATTCTAAGTATTCGGGGAATACAGATGCTGACCTCTTTTTTTTATTTCAAGTATCAGAGGGGTTTACAGTTAAGACAGCTGGACTCCATAGAGAGAAGATTTCCAGACACGCTTGTCCACTTTGAAACGCTCTGAGACTTAAAAAAAAGCTCAACGCTAGAGTTCGGCCTTGTGTAAGCAATTATGCATGGCACTAAAAAATGCAGTGGGTCAGGGCGGGGGGGGGGGGAGGAGACATTCCTGACCTTGCACTTTTAAAAAATATTGCACTAAGTTCATTTTACAATTACTGCTCCCCAGGGGGGAGAAAAGGCTGGCCAGATGTCTGGTCGTGAAGACGATAGAGATGGATGAGGTTTCATAGGCTCTCAAGCGGATTCTTACCATGACAAAAAAATAATAATGTATACACAGGTATAGATGCCCAGCTACAAAATATATCTGCATTCCACCAGTTTTGAAGGGCACCTAAAGAACAGCCCAGCCTGTTTAGGTGTGTGCATCTCCATTAGCATGGTGTTCATTAGGGCCTCAATCCCGTTAAAATTCGCCCTGGCTAAGTCCCATTGAAAACTATGGAAGGTAGTAGTAATTAACAAATCCCATTCATGTACCATCTAGTTTAACCCCGAGTGATCCAGAGCTGACCAGAATGCTGGTTGCCCCTTTTCATTTTTAAAACTTGAAACTTCCTCCAGTTGCGCCCACCATCATCCTTTGGGTAAAAAGTAGAACATCGGCCTGGATAGCTCAGTCGAGTAGAGCATGGTGCTGATAACACCAAGGTTGCAGGTTCGATTCCCGTATGGGGAGGACTGCTGCATGTTCCTGCATTATAGGGGGCTGGACCCAGGGGTGTAGAAAGGGGGGCGGGGGCGGGCCGCCCCGGGTTCCATAATGGAGGGGGTGACAAATCATCAAGGAACAATTTTTTTTATTTTTTTTTAAATGCCTGCTCCGAAGGTCTTATCTTACTATACTAGGGATTATATAGCTATATATGAAATTTCATGCATATCGGTTAATATCTTGACCCTCCTCCACCAAAATAGCTGTTCACTTGGCTGTTTTCCTATGTCATGAAGGCTGAAATTTCAGTTCAGTGGAGCACTTACTGTTCCCAACCCTAACCCTGTGGAAAGCCATCTAATTAGACTTTAATTTGATTTTGAGATGTTTTTAGGAGGTAATTTAATTATTGTTTGATTTTATACCAATGTTATGTATCTGATGTTAGCCACCCTGAGCCCGACTTTGGCCGGGGAGGGTGGGATATAAATAAAAGTTTTTTTTATTATTACTTGTTATTATTCCTTTGTAAGAAAATATGAAATAACGTAAAACCATTTTTGCGGGGGGGGGATCAATGGGGGGTTGACAAGAAATTTTCCGCACCAGGTACCACCTGACCTTCCCATGCCTGGGGGGGGGTGACAAAAAAAATTGCCCCCGGGTACCAATTTACCTTGCTGCGCCCCTGGCTGGACCAGAAGATCTCAGGGTCCCTTCTATTCTATAAATCTATAACATCAAGCCATGAGAAGCCACTTACTTTCTCAATCATAGATCTTTGCAAGTCCCAATTTGTATATGCTGCCATTCTGTTCTTTGACCTCTGGGTAGGGCATTGAAGCATCTGGAACAACTGAAAGAGCCAATCTATGCAGTAGGATGGAACTTCTCTTTGAGACTACAGTCATACCTTGGAAGTCGAATGCAATCCATTCCGGAAGTCTGTTCGACTTCCAAAATGTCCAGAAACCAAAGCATGGCTTCGGATTGGCTGCAGGAAGGTCCTGCAGCCAATCGGAAGCTGTGGAAGCCCCATCGGACATTCGGGTTCCAAAGAACGTTTGCAAACCGGAACACTCATGTGTTTGGGAACCAAAACATCTGAGTACCAAGGCATTCGGGATCCAAGGTACAACTGTATTAGGAACTGGGAGTGGGCCAATAGGGCGTGTTGAATTTTTCATCTTTAAAAATCCTGGATTTGAGGGGTGTTAAAAAGTTGTGGTATGATTAGGTAATTTGAAATATATTTTGGTTACTTGTAAATATTTAGGTCTTGCTTGGTAAATATCTATGTGAAAAGTTCCTACTTTTTAATTAAATTTTTCTGTCATTTAAACGTATATGTTATTCCCAAATTTTCATGAAAACAGATGTTGATAAGTGCCTAAAATTGATTACAAGATATTGTAGTTCTGTTATATATGTATTGTAGTTATCTGTATTATTAATATTAATATTATTAATTATTAATATGTAGTTATCTGTATTATTAATATTGGGTATGTTTAGCCTGGAGAAGAGAAGGTTAAGGGGTGATATGATAGCCATGTTCAAATATATAAAAGGATGTCATATAGAGGAGGGAGAAAGGTTGTTTTCTGCTGCTCCAGAGAAGCGGACACGGGGCAATGGATTCAAACTACAAGAAAGAAGATTCCACCTAAACATTAGGAAGAACTTCCTGACAGTAAGAGCTGTTCGACAGTGGAATTTGCTGCCAAGGAGTGTGGTGGAGTCTCCTTCTTTGGAGGTCTTTAAGCGGAGGCTTGACAGCCATCTGTCAGGAATGCTTTGATGGTGTTTCCTGCTTGGCAGGGGGTTGGACTGGATGGCCCTTGTGGTCTCTTCCAACTCTATGATTCTATGATTCTATGATTATACAATGGTATGTGATTTCTTTTTTGCTTTCTACAACCAGTGATAACTGCTTCACTATGACTACAAAGAAGAGAACAAGGCAGGGAGCATTCACACATGTGAGCAACCTTATTGGAAGTGGAAGAGACATGTTGCCTTTGGAATTACCAACTTTGCGAGACATGTTAAGATATGGACTGTTGCTGAGAGAACAAAGTAGTGAGGATATGAGAAACTATCCAGCTGCCAGTGTTGCAAAAGACATATATCCTAAAGTACTTGAAAAATGGGAACGAGCAAACTGTTCTTTTGTTTTCCCTGTTGTGAATTCAAGAGTTACAGTATTAGCAAAGATTCAAGAAAGTTGAGAGCAAGCAAAAAACATATCTCTTGGAAGGGGCAAGTTAGATATTAAAGAAGCCTTTGCTTCAAAACTTGACAAGCTCTTTGACATTCTCAATTGCAAATGTGAAATCATTATGTGCTCTGAATTTGGCTGTGCTACACATTGCACAAAAGAAGCTCATATTAATTGTACATGCTCTAAAGACAAGAAGATCCCAGTGAAAGAACTTGCTTTCATTAAAGGCCAGAGAAACAAGATTGGTTCTATTGGACCACACCAAATTGGTTTGCCAGATTTTCCAGAACATAACAGACTGATAAAGAAGCAAAAGCGAGGAGAAGTTGAGAGAACAAGACTTGCTGATGCTGAATATAAAAAGGAATGCTTGCAGACTTCTTCACTTCCATCACATGAAGAAAGTTCCTCCAGGGTTGGAAATGAGGAAAAAGAATCTGATACAGAAGATGGAAGTGAATCAAATTATGATTTAGCAGCTCCTTCAACTTCTAATGGAGAGAAACAGTACAATACATTAGATATACCTAATGTTACTATGCAGAGCATCAGATACGGTGTTGGTCTTCGTGCCACAGCTGCAATTACCACCGCTGCATTTATTGATACTGGCTTGATCACTGAAGAAAATACGAAACTTGTTGTTGACCACAATAAAGTAAAGAGAGCGCAGGAGAAATTGATGTCATCATTAGACAATGAATTTGAAGAAATTTGTAAGAAGGGTCAAATTGATTGCGTATTTTTCGATGGTCGTGAAGATTCAACTAAAGTTATGCTGAAGGCTGAAAATTTAGAGCAGCAGTTTCCCAGTACTATGAAAGAACAACATTATTCAGTTTGTAGTGAGCCAGGTGGGAGATACCTTTATCACTTTACACCAGAGAAAAGCTCAAAGAATGAAAAACCAGCTGAAATAATTGCTGACAATTTACTGAATTTCATGAAAGAGAAAGGTATTGATAAAAAAAATACAAGCAATTGGAGGTGATTCAACAAATATTAATACTGGCTGGGAAGGTGGCATCATGCACTGGGTAGAAGTCAAACTAGGCTGCAAACTTAACTGGCTAGTTTGTGCTCTTCACACCAACGAGTTACCTCTTCGCCATTTAATCACAGCCCTTGATGGGAAGACTTTGTCAAACAACAAGTGGACAGGTGACATTGGTAAAATGTTAGATGCAGCTACAGAGCTTGATATTAATCCTAAATTTCCAAAAATTTCAATTGGAGTACCTGTTATTGAACTCAGTGACAGTATTGTGAAGGATCTGTCAACCGATCAAGCGTATGGATATAGAATTACACAGGCCATAAGAGCAGGTAAACTTCCCAATAATCTGGCACTTCTTGAAATTGGACCAGTGAGCCATTCAAGGTGGCTTACAACAGCAAACAGACTTTGTCGCTTGTGGGTTTCCAAACATGGCCTAAAAGGCAAAAACCTCAAGAATTTAAGGCTGATTGTAGAATACATCGTTGGTGTGTACTATCCGTGTTGGTTCAATATCAAAGTAAAACATTTGTGGATAGAAGGCCCACATCATTTGTTGTTTCAATTGCAACAGCTTAGACTGCAAAACAAGGCTGTAGTAAATGCTGTTTTGCCGACTGTTAAGCATTCAGCGTGGTATGCATTTAGTGAAATGTTAATTCAGACACTGCTGTGCTCAAATAATAAGGAAGAAAGGAGAGCTGGAATTCAAAAGATCATCAATTTGAGAGGTGGCAATGATGATATATTTGGAGACCTTTCAGTACGTCCAAGGAAGATACCTTCTATAAACACCTCTGCTTCAAACTTATTGGAGTTGATAGACTGGTTTGATGGAGTTTATGAACCTCCATTAACATGCAAAATGACCTTGACAGAAATAAAGGAATTTATTGACAAGCCTATGCAAGTTCCTCAGTGGCCTTGTCATGGTCAAGGGATTGAAAGATGTGTGAAACAAGTCACAGAGGCTGCAGAGAGGCCAAGAAGCAGGTCGTCGGCTTTTGTCAAGAAATGAATCAAAACAGGACTTGATGAAACTTGTTATTAATTCCAATTAATGTTATTCTTTTTTTTTTACTATAATAGGACGTTATAAGATAAAGTGATGATATGTTGTTACAGCTGGAAATAAAATTTCTTTATATTTTCGCTTGTATAAAATGATTAAAAACTTTAACTTCGCTTCAAAATGCGAGTTTTTGGCTTTTTTAGTGTATTTCAAACAATCTCAATTTACCAAGCTAATCATCAACCAATCATAAAAATAATTGCAGATTTGGATTCCTCATGTGCAATAACATATTTTTAGACCCCCTCATTGAGCAAATTCGCAAAATAAAATTTTCCGTCCTTAAATGACACGCCCTAGTGGGCCAACTCTTTCTGTGTTGCCTTAACAGGTGGTAGGTGTTGTATATGAATTGCAAACTTCAACTGTTCCCTTTGCAAAAGTCCTTGTGAGCCCACTACTGATAAAAATTAAATCTAGGCTTCTTGTCAAGCACTATCAGAGCATTCATTCAGAACCGTCTCAAAGTTCTGATGCGGATTAATAAATGATGGAAGCATGCGGAAGAACAGTGTTTCTTAGGCAAAGCCAGATGTCTATTGTACACATGATAACACTTACAAACATGTCGAGCGTTAATGTGGTAATTGTTCCACATGGGTGTAGGTTTTCGCAGAAGGCTGGAAATGATTCACGAGCAAAAGCGTCAGTTCAAACGGCAAGCACAAAAGCAATTTAATCAAAGGTGCCAAACCCTGATGAATTTCTAACTCTTTGAGACTGGCAACTATTATCTCATTGAAGAATATTTTATCATCATGTTCCCGCCTTTGAACGTCTGGTGCCTTTTCCTCCTAGGGCACTTTTCCAGCAGGGCCAGGAGAGATATTATTTTGATAAATGAAGATGAGAACATAATGCATTTGGGGGAAAGTGCTACATTTCTCTTGGAAAAAAGACCTCCTCAAACAGCCCTTTCTCTTTTGGGAACTGTGTGCCGCCTTTGAGAGACAACAGTGCCTTCATGACATCAGCAATCCCCACCGTTGTCCCCAATCATCTCCTGGACAAAGATAATCTAACCATTGTTGTCCAAAGCTAGAAACATCCAGAAGGCTAAGCCAATGTATTGTACTGCTTTGGGAGACTATTTTGAATCTTCAGTTCATGCAGTGCTCCAGATGAACAAAGCTGAGGAAGGTTGTGCCCAGTACTGGAAAAGACACACCCAGAAATTGTTTGATGGGCAGCAGTGGTTCAGAGGAAGCCTGGAGAATGTACAGGTAAGTAATTGTTAAAACCAGAGCCAGCTGGCAAAGGGTGTTTAAGGAGACAACAGAAATCACTGGGTTAAAGCTGACCAAAAGTCCAGAGGTAGCATTATTATCAATTTACAATGAGGTGGAAGGTTCGCAGGCTAGGAAGGACTGGCTCACAAATTTGTGGACAGCTGCACGAGTTATTATAGCTAGGAAGCGGAAGGGGCAAGCAGAATATAAAAGGTGTGGGATATAGCTATTACAGTGGTACCTCGCAAGATGAATGCCTCGCTAGACGAAAAACTTGCTAGACAAAAGGCATTCACTAACGAAAGGGTGACTCACAAGACTAATTTCCCTATGGCTGCAACTCGCAAAACGAAAATGTTTTGCGATTTATTTATTTTTCGTCAAACTGCGCTTCCTCCGACCGTGCTTCGCAAGACGAAATTTCCACTGTACGACAGCACTCGCGGAACTAATTAATTTCGTCTTGCGAGGCACCACTGTAAGGATAAATGAACACATGCCTTTAAGGTAAGATGGGGAATATGCAGGAGAAATGATTTTGAGGAGATATGGAAGGTGTGTTTGTAGAATTTGTACTGTTAAAACGGAAAGGGGTCAAACCATCACAAGAGATGTTGAAATTTTGGGAGGTTGGATAGTTCCAATGGAATGGTCTCGGGGGTGGGGTGCACATTTTTATTCTTGTTTATTTATGATTATTACTTTGTCGTCATCATCCCCCCCCAAAAAAAAACCAGAGCAAAGTGTTTCATACTCTGCAGCTCATGTGAACTGAGGCAAGATGGCTGCAAAGAAGGAGCTACCTCACCTCCAGCAAGGAAACTCTCATGGATAGCAGCTGACATGGTAGCCCACCTGACCAAGAATGGAAACAGTGCTGAGTGAACAGGGTGGGAACTGCTGTCTCCTTACATTCTTAGTCTTCCACTGATATCCTCAAATCAGGTCTCACCTACACGTCCGCTTGTCCCATGCCTTAAAAGCAGAGATCCAAGAGGTTTTCCGCTTCCCCAAGCGGTTTTCTGTTTGCCCCACCATTTATCCAGGAAAGCCCACTCTTTTCTGCGGAATCGGAGCAAATGTCCTTCTGCAGGAAACTTGAGTGATGTTTGCTCCAATTCAGCAGTAAAGAGCAGGTTTTCCCAGGCGAAGGGTGGGACCAGCGGAAGACTGGATGCCCTCAATTTTGTTTTCTATCTGTCTTCCCAATAAAGCACAACCTTTCATACTAAAGCCTGATCTGGTTATATTGTGGTATACAATAGTTAATGTTGTGTTTTGACCATCTTTAACCTCACTGTAAAATTTTGTGTTGTGATACTTCCTTGGCATTTGCTTTTTTGTAGTGTGTAAAATGTGGGGCGGGGGGGGGGGATAGAGAAAGATAGGAGGTGGCCTTACTTTCAATCAAGGTGAGTTGTGGGTAAATAAGAGGAATATTGGGATAAACTATTTTATGCACCTGAGCACATAATAGAAATTCAAATAAATAAGATATGTTCTATATAGAGCAGCTGGCAGTATAGCTCCCATTTTTTTTGACTAATTTATGTGATTCCAGGAGAAAACGTTAAAGCCAGGAGAAGAGGAAGCGTTTCCAAAAATCGTGATGTTATCTCTTTCCCTTGTCTGGAATTGCCCTTTTAAAGCAATAGACTTTTAATCAACAAAAAGAGGAAACAAAGACTTCCTTCCTTTAGCTGACCTGATTTCAACCGGGATTCAAGATTAGCTTTCAAAAATTGCTCTCAGTCACATCCACCCCATTTCTTTAAAAATAGCTCGATAACAAACAACTTCCTTCAGTTTTAGACTAAATATTCAGAAGAAAGCAGCACCCATTTTGATGTTTATTTACCCCAGGGATGGAGGGAGACTGTTACTTTAATATAATAACAACAGCCGTCTCAGAGTTGTTTGTTAACTTTGCTTCATCAACTCCAGCGCTGTTGATGTATCTGATCGCAGAAAACGTGTTTTTTAGGCTGATGTCTTGTAGCAACATCTTAGCCAACGCAGCAAGGAACACTTGCTGCAGAAATTCAATCTATAGACTGTTTACAGAAACAATAACATCACTGGATCTTTTATGATTGCTCAACACTTGGTGACTTGCAGCTGAACATGTTTCCTGAAAGGAATGTATTTTGAATGGTATTATTTAATTTATTTAAAGTATTTCATGCCACTCTTTAGCCAAGAAGGCTTCCGGGGTGACTTACACATGTTAGTAGTAAAGTAGTCTCTGCTTACGATTAGGCTTCCACTCTAAAAGACGTAGCACACAAGGAAAGGGGGATGAAAAGGGAAGAGGAAGAACTCTGAAACCTCTGACTCTAGGTTCTTTGAGCTGAGTTGCATTGGTAACAATCACTGCCAGGTAACAAAACAGCCTACACTAGAAACACGAAGAATTAGTGGCTATATTGGGAAATTCTAGTGCAATGCTTCTTGTGCACATGAGAGGTTTGTGAAACTTGGGATTGTGCCCAGGATATTTTTGAGCCCTTGCTACTAGGAGGCCAAAAGGTGATATGAACAATATTCAAAAGGTTGATAAGGGCTTCCAAAGGGCAGTAAGCTTCTGTGTTCATAGGGTCAAAGCTGACACAGTGACCTGTTTACACAGACAAGGTAAAAGAGACCTTTGCACGGTGGGATTTCTCTCTCTCTCTTTCAAATATACCATAGGAAGACCCCAGAAACACAAATCTCACCAGTAAAGAATTCCATGCTTACCGAGTTGAAGTCATTTGTCAAGAGAATATAATGAGATTTGCATGTGCATATTGATGCTTACAGCAAAATTTCTTCAGCAAAATGCTTGTGTGTTCCAACAACATTAATTCCACTAAAAAAGTGATTTTATAGCCCAGTGTGATCAAACATCAGCAAGTATCAGTTTTATGGCATTGGTCAATATTTGACTGATGTCTACCTTGCTATCGCTGAAGATGACTTGTCGTTTGTGTCCTATTAGTGGGATGTTCCTGCATTATTTTGCTTTTGAAGTCTATTTTCAGGTCCTTTAGAGGGGAAACTCTAGTGAGACCAATGGAACCTTATCTCACGGGGTCCCTATCAGCTTTTGCAGGGAGCGGGTGGTTTTCATATGATCACAGCAAGGAGAAAGGTAGAGAGAGCCCTTTCCCATATACTATGGCCCCAATACTGAACCCCCCCCAGCTGTTATTTAACAGAGAAAATCTAGACACATCAAACGCAATCACACATTTAACATTAGCTCTGGTTTGACCCTTAAGAGAAAGCCTAACATAATTCACCAGTGCCTCCAACTGCAATAAAAGCTACTCAGATTTGGATCTAATTTTCAGAGCCCACTGTGAGTTTGCTAAGGGCAGTTATCTCATTGTAGCTCTTGTCTTGCCCTTTGTCCTCTCCACATGGGCATATATTCTTTGGAAAAAAAATCTGTGTACACCTGCATGTTCAAGACTTTCCATTATTTTCAAGTACATTTTACTGGTGCTGATTTTACACATCTCTCTCTCTCTCTCTCTCTCTCTGTCTCTCTTTCTAAAAGTTTTTATTTGTACTTTTCAAATTTATACACTTCATTAGTTTTACAATCAATTTAACATTTCAAAGTTTGACTTCCTTTCCCCTCTTTCTGCGGTTCCTTAAATTTATTTTTAACAGTTACAGGTGGGTAGCCGTGTTGGTCTGCCATAGTCAAAACAAAAAAAATTCTTTCCAGTAGCACCTTAGAGACCAACTAAGTTTGTTCTTGGTATGAGCTTTCGTGTGCATGCACACTTCTTCAGATACACTGAAACAGAAATGTTATTTTTAACATTTTCTGCATATCCAAATTCATTTAATTTGCTCATTTATTCATCTACTTTAAATATATACTCTTGCCAAACCACAGGTTATTACATTAATCCTGCCAATGTTTTAATCTGTTTACAAATAATCTGTAAATATATAAATTTTCCATTCTTTTATAAAACAGTTTGTTATCTTGATTTCTTATTTTTCCGGTAAGTTTTGCCATTTCTGCATATTCCATAAGTTTTTGTATTCATTCTTCCTTTGCTGGGACTTCTGCTTCTTCCCACTTTGGGGCAAGTAGAAGAACAGAAGAGTTTGGATTTGATATCCCATTTTATCACTACCCGAAGGAGTCTCAAAGCGGCTAACATTCTCCTTTCCCTTCCTCCCCCACAACAAACACTCTGTGAGGTGAGTGGGGCTGAGAGACTTCAAAGAAGTGTGACTAGCCCAAGGTCACCCAGCAGCTGCATGTGGAGGAGCGGAGAAGCGAACCCGGTTCACCAGATTACGAGTCTACCGCTCTTAACCACTACACCACACTGGCTCATTATTGCTGCCATAGTAGCATACATAAATAAATTTCTACACAGTTTAGGTAGTTCTGTCCCTATAAATAGAAATAGAAATACTTTATTGTCACTGTATCACATGTTTACAGTGAGATTAAACAAGCCCCCCCTCAATTCCCAAAAGAAGAGCTTCTGGGTTTGTTTGTTTTTTACAAGTTATTTCGAACATCCTTTTCAATTCATTGTATATCACTTCCCAGTAAGCTTTAACCTTACTACAAGACCACTGATTTTATGCATCTCGATGTTATTTGCAATCTCTGCCAGCTGAACACCACACTTCAACCATTGTTCCTCCTTATCCCGATGTTGTTTCTGATTTACAGTACCGATACATATTTTGCAAGTGGATTTTTGCCTTGGATTTTCAGAAAGGTTAAATAAAACAAAAGCAAGAAAAGAAAAGTGTATGCTAATGTGCACTTTTTTAAAAAAGAGGCAACATGCCCACCTATAAATGCAAAGAACACCGTGTTTATTATAGGACAAGGAAATTCATTTGCATTGCAGACATAGTTCACCTTCAGCTGCCTCTGGGATTATGTTATTTACAGCATCCTGAGTAGCTGTCAGGTCATTTTGCGGCAGAACAACCCCAATAGTTGAATAGCTTTCTGTCCACCATCCTGGATAACAGAATGTCCTTAGCTCCTTATCATGTCGAAAGCCTTCATTTCCCCTTCTCCTACAGCCATTTGTGTGCCATCTTTCATGCTACAGTGGTACCTCGGGTTTCGAACGTCTCCATTGATGAATGTTTCAGAACCTGAACACCAAAAACCCGGAAATAAATGCTTTCATTTTCAAACATGCCCCAGAAGTCGAACGTCTCCCGCCGAGTTTTTCTCAATTTTCTCTATGAAATTTGCAGACCGCCCTTTGCGCTTCGGTTTTCAAACGTTTTGGAACTCAAACAGTCTTCTGGAAAGGATTAGGTTCGAAAACCAAGGTACAGCTTTATTTGCCTACACCAGGCATCCCCACCCTGTGGCCCTCCAGATGTTTTGGCCTACAACTCCCATGATCCCTAGCTAACAGGACCAGTGGTCAGGGATGATGGGAATTGTAGTCCAAAACATCTGGAGGGCCGAAGGTTGGGGATGCCTGGCCTATACAGTGGTACCTCAGGTTATGAACTTAATTTGTTCCAGAGGTCCGTTCTTAACCCGAAACCGTTCTTAACCTGAGGCGCGCTTTCACTAATGGGGCCTCCCGCTGCTGCCACCGCGCCAACGGCCTGCAATTTTCGTTCTCATCCTGGGGCAAAGTTCCCAACCCGAGGTACTACTTCCAGGTTAGCAGAGGTTGTAACCCGAAGCGTTTGTAACCCAAAGTGCTTGTAACCCAAAGCGTTTGTAACCCGAGGTACCACTGTACTCGAACCAAGGTGCCCTCTGCCTTTCAAGAGGAATCTTGAAATCTTTAACACCCTTTTCTAAAGCAGGAACGAAGTATTTTCCTGGTTTACCACAGTCTCACCTCTCCTGGGCATATCCCCTCTGCTCTCCTAGCAACTCTGATCTTTCCATTGACTTTGCTTTTATATATATTTATATATCATTTTTATTAAATTTTCTGTTTTACACTTTAGAATATTCATTTAAACAACCTTAAAATGTCAGTGACTTCCCTTCTTCTCTTTCCATGGTTCATTTTGCATGTCATAAATCCCTGCATATTTTACATAAACTAAACCATTCTGTATCCCGTTATTACATCCAACAAAACTTGTTTACACTGTTGAATTAATGTTGCCAACATCTTCAGGTGTACACAGTTCCCCCCATATATTCAATAAACGTTTTCCAATCTTCTTTAAATGTATGTTCTTCTTGTTCTCTTATTCTATATGTTAGGTCCGCAAGCCGCACATATTCCATCAGTTTAAGTTGCCGTTCTTCTTGGTTGAGACCTCGCTCGTCTTCCATTTTGGGCTAAGAAGACATGGGCCGCAGTAGTGGCATACATAAATAACCTTTGGGGATTTCCATCTGAATTATCCCCAACAAAAAGGACTCTGTTTTTTGGAGGGAAAGTACTTTTAAACATTTTTTAAAATGATTAATTATTTTTGCATCTATCCCACCCTGGACATCTCACTCTGAGTCTCGATAGATATTTGTACAGCACTAAAATATTAGCTTCAGTTCAACTCAGAGTTTTCCATTGACTTTGTCAGCCCTTTGGAGAGGAATTCACGTAGAGGATGGCAAGCAAATAATTAATCTGCCTAACCAAAATCCTTCTTGGTAGTAAGAATAATTCTATCCAAGGTGGAAAACCAAGCTCACACCAATTACATTGTCCGTGATACAAGTCTATAGGAGAACAATATATGTCTGCATCAACATTAACCTTAAAACAATAGCACCTGTCAGGACTGACGGGCTGCATTATTCTAAAACAAACCAAACATGAACACTAGAAACAGTCTCCCTGTGGGAACCAAGGCACTGGTATCGCGAACCAAGGGTGGTGTCTACAACGGGTTGTTTTTTTGTCAAAAGGCGGAAGAGTTCCAATGAATGGTAATAACCTTTCCCACAGTATTTGGTCTTATTGTTTTCCAGTTACATTGCAGGGTATACAGTTTTTAAGACTGCTATGAGGTTTCAAGTGCATTCACTGCGAGCTATCGTTAGTCATAGATTATCACACGCCACCACCACAAAGGGCTTTGTAAAAGTGAAATTTGTAGAGGATATGGCTCTGAAGAGAGATAACACCCTCAACCTCCTTCTGCCACTATCTTTTGGGCAAATGAAACGATAGTGGAAATTCCATTTTGAGCAACAGGATGTGAAATAGTGCCAAGTTAGGGCTGCCTCTGAAGACGGTTCAGAAACTTCAGCGGCCAGGTTGCTCACCGGAGCAAGATGGTTTGAGCATATTACACCAATCCTGGTCCGACTGCACTGGCTACCGATTAGTTTCCGAGCCCAATTCAAAGTGCTGTTTCTGATCTATAAAGCCTTAAATGCCTCAGGGCCGTGATACCTCAAGGATCGCCTCTTTCCATATGAACCTACCTGGACCCTGAGGTCACCTTCGTGTGCCTCCTCGAGAGGTCCGGAGGGTGGCAACACAAGAACGGCCTTCTTTGCAGTGGCTCCCCATCTGTGGAATGCTCTCCCCAGAGAAGTTCGCCTGGCACCTTCATTACACACCTTTAGGCGCCAGGCAAAAACGTTCCTTTTTAACCAGGCCTTTGGTTGATCCTATTTACATCCTAATGTGTTGGGGGGGGCAGCTATTGGGTTGTTGTTTTATTTTTATTAGGTATTTTGTGGCTTTATATCTTGATTTTATTCTGTGAACTGCTATGAGACCCCCCCGGGTATAGAGCAATATATAAATTCAATAAATAATAATGTTAGAAAGCACATATCTTGATTTGTATAGACACAGTTCCCTCTCCTCTCTTCTCCTCTCCTCTCCTACCTGCCCACCACAAAGAAAGACCACTACGAGTTCAACAGCTCCTACCAAGAACTATGACACTCAGGTAGCCTCAGGAGTAGAATCATAGAGCTGTAGAGTTGGGACCCCAAGGGTCATCTAGTCTAACCGCCTTCAATGCAGGATTCTCAGCTACAGCCTCCATTACAGATGGCCACCCAACCTCTGCTTAAAACCTCCAAGGAAGGAGAGTCCACAACCTCTCTGTCGAACAGCTCTTCCTTTAGTGGTATTTTGACTTGGAGTGCTCCAGTCACATCCAAGTGTAAACTCCAGCCACTCTCACCTCCCATTCATATTGTAAAGAGAGTGAACCTGGGCCAAGCTGAAGGGAATCCCCACTCCTAAACTTCTGTGGTTGTTAATTTTAAAAGTATAACTGAATCCCTCTCTCCAAAAGGGAATTAACAGCCCTACAGCAATCCTTCCCCCTCTCCTACCATCTAATTGCAGATGGGGGAATCCTTTCTAGAGTGAGACACTTATACGAACATTGAATAGGTTCCCAGAGACAGAGAGTTGCTCTAACTTATTTTGTTTTATTTATTTTATTTTATATATGATTTCCAACTTTATACATTTCACTAATTTTACAGTCATTTTAACATTTAAAAACATGACATCATTCCCCCTCTTTCTGCGGTTCCTTAAATTATTTTTTATATTTTCTGCATATCCAAATTAACTTAAATTGCTCATTTATTCATCTAGTTTAAATATATATACTTTTATGAAACTGCAGATTATTACCAGAATCCTGCCAATGTTCTTATCTGTTTATTTGTAAATATTCAATAAACCATTTCCATTATTTTATTTAAAAAAAATTGTTGATTTCTTATTCTTCCGGTAAGTTTCACGATTCCATAAATTTTCATATCCATTCTTCCTTTGCTGGGACTTCTGCTTATTTCCATTTTGGAAACACACCACAAAGACGTAACCGGCTGTATCAAAATAATATTCATGCAATATATTTCTTTCTGTATCAAAAGTTCTTCACAGACATATTCTACATGTAGAGATCAACAAAGTTCAGCAAAGTGACGTAATAGCAAAATGAATAAAAGTCCCAATGAACGATATCGATCACAAAGTCCCAGATATGAACTTATCCACATATGTCTCTGTGTTTGTGTGGTCCAAACAAAAGCTTGCACAATTCACAAGAAGAGCTTGCACAGTTCACGGACAAGGTTTTCCGGAATAGTAACCCTGTTTTGCCCTCCTGGGCTTCATCAGAGGTGCATGCTTCTAAATAATACAAAGACAGTATGGTAATACAACATCTTTGTACACAAAGTCTAAATAATATAACCAATATAGACAATTGTAGCAGTAGTATACATACCATATAATGTGTATCAAAATATATACGACTCTCATGACATAGTGGTTTCTTGCATAAAGTAACAATAGTAAACTCAGGTTATATAGATAGGTACAATAATGGTTTTTGTACAGGTGATGGCAATCTCCAGTTTCAAAGTTGCTTTCTTAAAGTGATCCTCCTTCTGCTTCTTTCCATTTTGGGGCAAGTAACATTCTTGCCGCTGTAGTCGAATACATGAATAAATTTCTATACAGTTTGGGTAGTTCTGTCCCTATAATTCCCAAAAGGAAGGCTACTGGTTGTTTTCTACAAACGTTATTTTAAACATCCTTTTCAATTCATTGTATATCATTTCCCAGTAAGCTGTAACCTTACTACAAGACCACCGATTTTACGCATCTCGATGTTATTTGCATTCTCTTCCCAGTTATGAAGTTATGCACAGTTATGAAGCGTTTAGAAATATGAAGCTGCCAAAACTGAATGAAGTCCTATATACAGTGTAACAATCGAGCTGTACTTTGCCTCACTCTTAATATGTGAAAGTTGATGGTGAAGCATCCATCTGTCTTGTTTTCCCCCCTTTAAAATCCCGAACATAGTGGCCACCCTCCATCACTTTACCAGGCTTTGTGAAATTTAGACTGCAATCCTAATTCTCGGTGGTGGCACCCACCCTGTTGAATGCCCTCCCATCATACGTCAAGGAGATAAGTAACTATACAACCTTTAGAAGACATCTAAAGGCAGCCCTGTAGAGGGAAGCTTTTAATGTTTGACACTGTGATGTGTTTCTATATGTGCTGGAAGCCACCCAGATTAGCTGGGGAATGGGTGGGGTACAAATAACAAAATTCTTATTATTATTGGAACTGCGTGGTGCTGTGGTCTAAACCACTGAGCCTCTTGGGCTTGCTGATCGGAAGGTCGGCGGTTCGAATCCCCGCGACGGGGTGAGCTCCTGTTGCTCTGTCCCAGCTCCTGCCAACCTAACAGTTCGAAAGCACGCCAGTGCAAGTAGATAAATAGGTACCGCTGTGGCGGGAAAATAAACAGCGTTTCCATGCGCTCTGGTTTCCGTCACGGTGTTCCGTTGCACCAAAAGCAGTTTAGTCATGTTGGCCATATGACACGGAAAACTGTCTATGGACAAACGCCGGCTCCCTCAGCCTGAAAGCAAGATGAGCGCTGCAACCTCATAGTCACCTTTGACTGGACTTATTTCTTTGAAATGCCTCAAGGAAAGAGAACCTGGGAAATTTTGGGGTGAGAACCAGATTTTATTTTATTTTTTAAATCTGGTAAAAATATTATTTCCACCAAGATCTGATGAACCCCCATGGGGGAAATAGCTCTTTGGTGAACTAATTTTACCACCCCTCTCAGGGCTTCCAAAGTGAGCAGTAAATCTTCCAGATATGCTGGAATAAATGATTAAGCACAACTCATGTGATCTTGTGATAAAAGAATCTCGGTGGTTGTACTGGAGTCTTCTGAGTCTTCTTCCTGTGCTAGGATTGCTTTAAATTAAAGGAAGTTATTAGTCAGCAGCGCAAAAAAAGCTTCAGCAAGCCTGAGCTCTGGATTATGACGGAAAGGCCAAACACGGCGGTTACAGATTTTATATTTTAGCCTGCGATAAATGTTGCATGAATTTTTAAGTGTTGCGTTCCCAGGATTTGAAACACACATTTTAATGACTAAAGTCAGAGCTGCTGTTTTGGCTATAAGCCCTGACTTTCATAACAAAGACCTAACACTGCGAGTTTTATTGCTCATGTTACATAATCAGGCTGCAGCAGGTTATTGTGCTTGTTTGAAGGAGATAGGAGTATAAACAGAAGTGCATTCTGCAACCCCAAATCACTCTAATCCATGTGTCCCTCTCTTTGGGTTGGGTTATATCCTACATGCAGGCTGGCTACAAGACCAACTGCTGCCTTGCAGTGGGGCTGCCTTGCCATGTCAAAACTATCACTTCTATCCCCCAGGTCAGCTCCAGGGCGATGTTTTTCAGTGTAATCACTTCATCTACCCAGCTGCACGGCATCAAACTTTGAGCAGTCAGGTGATGAACATGTGGACCAGTTCTCCTTCACTGGCACCAAGCCAGACAGCCAGAAGGAAGGAACTTCTCCTTTTTTGCTCCTCATAAATCTAAAATCTAGCATTATATCGAAAGTGTGGCCAATGTGCTCCTCATGCTGTGCAAGCTGCTGGCATTTTAACAGTGTACTCCTGCTCAGAAATAAATTGCACTGAGTGTGCATAGGATAATCATCATCAGGGCTTTTTTCAGTTCCTGCACCTCTCAAGTGGGCACCATTGCGATTATAAGAGAACATGCTGAGTTCCGGCACCTCTTTTTCTAGAAAAATAGCAATGATTATGATAATAATAATAATAATAATAATAATAATAATAATAATAAGTTAAAAAAGGTAAATGACCCCTGGACCATTACGTCCAGTCAGCAGCGGAACAAGCCGATTGGGCGCCTGGGGCAGCACACATGCCCTGCGCCCAGGGGTGGTGTCAGGAGTGTGTGCAGGAGCCAAGCCCCGTGACCAGCAGGGCTTTGCAGGACTGGGGCCTTCCTAAGTTTGTTCTGGAGAGGCAAGGCTCGGCTGCACAGGTGAGGCCGCCTGGTAACTCACTGCACCTGGTGGCAAGAGCCGGGAAGGGATATAAGGTCAGCATTTCCCTTCGGCTCTTTGCCACAGCAACACACTTCCTGCCTTGCTGCGTCTGGCCTCCTGATTCCGGCCTCCTGCTTCCTGATCCCCGGACCTTGGCTTCTAGACTCCTTGCTTCTCGACCCTCGCCTTTGTGACTCCTTGCTTCTCAACCCCCGGACATTTGACTCCGCGACTTTCTGCTTCCTGACCCTCGGATCTTGGTTTCTGGACTCGCATTCCTGCTCCCACCTCGCCATCTTGCCCCCGGTCCTGACGTCCTCTGCTGGGACTTTGTTCACCCATAGACCGGACTGTGACAGGTGGGGCCAGACGGGGCAGGATGCTAATGCAGGGCCTCCGAGGAGTCTGCCTGCCTCCTTCCACTCAGCCACCCTACAGCTGAGGGGGAGGCAGTGGGCAGACCGTTTGGGGAAGTGTGGAGCCTGCAGGCACCCGAGTAACCGCATCACTCCCAGGAGAGACGCATGGCTTGGGCATGTGACAGGCCCCGCGGTGAGTGCCGCCCAGCATTTTGTCACTACACTCAGTGGTGACACCTGGGGCGACCCGTACCCCCCCCCGCACCCCCTTCCTCCGCCCCTGCGTCCAGTCAAAGGCAACTATGGGGTTGCGGCACTCACCTCATTTTCAGGCCGAGGGAGCAGGCATTTGTCCACAGGCAGCTTTCTCGGTCATGTGGCCAGCATGAAGTAACCGCTTCAGGAGCAACAGGACACCGTGACAGAAACCAGAGTGCACAGAAACGTCATTTACCTTCCTGCCACAGTGGTACCTATTTATCTACTTGAGTTGGCGTGCTTTCAAACTGCTGGGTTGGCAGGAGCTGGGACAGAGCAATGGGAGCTCACTCCGTTGCGGGGATTCGAACCGCCAACCTTCTGACCGGCAAGCCCAAGAGGCTCAGTGCCTTGAATACTACTCTCGAAAAGTAGGGAGGGTGGTCACAAGTTTCCTACCTGCAGTTCTTAAGCTACAGAATTGCTTTCTGGCTCTCGTCCTGGAAGTGTGACTGTAGGAACTACCTCAGAAGCAGCTGAAGAGGAAGCCTACCAAGAGTTATAGCTCCCCGATGCACTGACTTCCTGGCTAGATTTCCGCATGAAATCTGGCAAGCATCAAGGTATTGTGCTGTGGGAACCTGCTATACATCTGAGAGAAATATTCCATGCCATGTGCATAAATTTTGCTATAAATGCATCTCCATGGGAGGAGAATACATAGATTTTTTTTAAAGCTCTTTTAGATTTAAAATATTCCAGATCTTCTTTTTTTAAAAAAAATCCACAACAAGATGTTGGGAAAAGAAGATTGCATGCTGTGTTTCACCTTCCCTGCCATTTGCTCAGCTATCGAGGTGTTGTGGAATGTTTATGAACATTCCAACAATCCAGAAACGACTGCTTGTTAAACTAGGCCTGCGGTTTACAGATAACATGTGGAAGTACAGAGATAGAATTAATACAATGGCAAAAAAACTGGTGTATCTGAAGAAGTGTGCATGCACACGAAAGCTCATACCAAGAACTAACTTAGCTGGTCTCTAAGGTGCTACTGAAAGGAATTTTTTTTTTTTTTTTTTTTTTTTTTTTTTGACTATGGCAGACCAACACGGGTACCTACCTGTAACTGCAAAAAAACTGTTAGGTCAAGTACATGTTAGGTCAAGCACCTAATTTATGTACAACTGTGTTTGAGAGGCAAGTGGAAAATAGGCACAGGAGGCATTACAAACAATGGAAAAAATGGATATATCATCACCATCATCATCATTTTATTTGTATGCTCTCCTGTGTTACATACATTGCAGTTATTGCATTCCTATATTTAAAAGGTAAAAAAAAGTAAAGGACCCCTGGATGGTTAAGTCCAGTCAAAGGCGACTATGGGGTTGCGGCGCTCATCTCGCTTTCAGGCCAAGGGAGCTGGCGTTTGTCCACAAACAGCTTTCCGGGTCATGTGGCCAGCATGACTAAACCGCTTGTGGTGCAACAGGACACTGTGCCGGAAGCCAGAGTGCACAGAAACACCGTTTACCTATTTATCTACTTGCACTGATGTCCTTTCAAACTGCTAGGTTGGCAGGAGCCGGGACCGAGCAACGGGAGCTCAGCCCGTCTCGGGGATTTGAACCGCCGACCTTCTGATCACCAAGCCCCAGAGGCTCAGTTGTTTAGACCACTATATTTATTGGTCCACTAGCATAAGATTCCTCTGCCCTTTTGGTGGGGTGGTGGTGGATGCAATTCGCTGCTCTCAGTGCAACCATGTTAAGACATTGCCTTAGTCTCCTTGAGTCTCTAGAAAGGCTTTTTGTGATGGGAGAGACAGCAGATGGTGCAGAGGTGAAGGAAAGATCCTTTGTGTAAAAGCTGCCTTCTACTCCTGAAATATTGGGTATAACCCAATGTATCAATGCTGTCTAACTCCACAGAGGTTGCATTTTATTGATCTGGCACTACAGAGTAAAAAAAAACAATCACTTATATGTACAGGTACTTTTAGTCTTGCCCAGTTGCCCTATGATTCAAATATATTAAACAGATATTTTGACCTTCACCTCTGCAACGAGAGGTGGTTGGAAACTGGGAGAACAAAGAAGATTTTACTTTGTTCTGTGAAAGAGCATAATGAAATCAACCGATTTAGAACTAATAATCTGTTAATAACAGAATATGAAAGAGCTAAAGACCAAGCTAACATGTTTCTTGAGAGGCTATATCAGAAAACAAAATATACATTTAATGAAATACTGATTTCCCCTGCCTTTTATCTTCTGGAATAATATGTTGCAGGTTAAGATCCAACCATTGCATATTTTCTAAATTTTTGATAATAAAGAATATTAATTCTCTGAAAGAAAACAAAACTTATTGTTTCCCCCAAAGAGTATTGAGTCAGCCAAAAATAGTTTTCATTTATATGAAATGCTTAATTATACTGTAATAGACTGAAGGCAATCTTAATTACCCAGGAGCTGATAAGGTAAGTTTTAAACCGATAGAATTGACAGTTGTCTAGGATTGCTATGGACAGGTCAACATTTTAATTTATTTATAAATCATTTATTTAAAATGGTTCTAACCCACCCTTCATTGCAAGCAATCCAGGGTGGAGTATAATAAACTTAAAACATTAATAAATATAATTATTCAATAAAAGAAGGCCAGATAAAGGAGTGAGGGGATGGCTCTCTATTTAGAAAATGGCTCTGCAGGGAATCTAGTTGCTAACCATTGTTTGCAGAGCAGCAGAATAGTCATGTTTGTTTTCAGTGTAGCACATCTATACTTTTAGGACGACAGCGCAAAAATAATTGACTAATTTATTATGTTGGATTATTTGCTATAAAATGTGCTGTACACACGCACACACGCACACACGCACACATTTTACAGCAAACAATCCAACATCATAAAATGGTCAATTATTAAATTTTCTGTTTTACAATTTAAAATACTCATTTTATGTCCTTAAGTTATCAATGACTCTCCTTATTCTCTCCCCATGGTTCATTTTACATATCATAAATCCCTGCATATTTTACATAAACTATACCATTCAGTATTCCATTATTGCGTCCATCAAAACTTGTTTACACTGTTGAATTTATCTTGATGCTGCTTAACCGTATACAGTTATTTCCCATATATTTAATAAATGTTTTCCAATCTTCTATAAACGTATGCTCTTCTTGTTCTCTTATTCTATATGTTAAGTCTGTGAGTTCTGCATATTCTGTCAGTTTAAGTTGCCATTCTTCTTTGGTTGGGACCTCACTCGTTTTCCATTTTGGGGCTAACAAAACATGGGCCACAGTTGTTGCATACATAAATAACCTTTTTTGACACCCAGGAATTTCAGTCTGAATTATCCACAACAGAAAGGACTCTGGTATTGTGGTATGTGTGTGTACTTTTAAACATTCTTTTGAATTCATTATGGATCATTTCTCAATATTCTTTTAGCCTTTTACAAGTCCACCACATACGAAAGAACGTTCCCTCCACCTCTTTGCATCTCCAGCACTTACCTGATTCAGCCTTATACATCTTAGTAAGCCTAAAAAAGTAAAGGTAAAGGTACCCCTGACCGTTAGGTCCAGTCGCGGACGACTCTGGGGTTGCGGCGCTCATCTCGCTCTATAGGCCGAGGGAGCCGCGTTTGTCCGCAGACAGCTTCCGGGTCATGTGGCCAGCATGACTAAGCCGCTTCTGGTGAACCAGAGCAGCGCACAGAAATGTTTACCTTCCCGCCGGAGTGGTACCTATTTATCTACTTGCACTGGTGTGCTTTCAAACTGCTAGGTGGGCAGGAGCAGGGACCAAGCAACGGGAGCTCACCCCATCATAGGGATTCGAACCTCCGACCTTCTGATCGGCAAGCCCTAGGCTCAATCTCCAGCACTTATCTGATTCAGCCTTATACATCTTAGTAAGCCTACTCGGAGTTAAATACCATCTGTGAATCCTTTTCATGTAGTTCTCCTTCAAAGAATAACATGCTGTAAACTTCAAGTCAGTTTTCCAGAGCTTTTCCCAGAGGTTAAAATCTATCTTGTGTCCTTTATAGTTTGCTGTAAAGTGTTGGTAATATAATAGTCTTGAGCAAGAAATTGTTCCTGCTAAGATTTGTCCTCGTTTTTTGGACATCCTATACCCTTTTAAAATGTGGCTCTTTTTTTATTCTGATTATATATGCTGTGATCTTTTCTGTGAACCGCCCTGAGACCTCCGGGTATACAGCAGTATATTATTATTATTTCATTATTATTGGTTGCAGACTGCCCCATCAGCACACGACCACAAACTTGTGGGCTTCTATAGCTTTGTTTCAAGGTTATTGGAGGCCTAAGGAGACAGGCAGTGCACGAAAATAACAGCAGACGGACACAATGCGGAGGTTAATGAAGACTACAAAGTGTTGATAAATTGAACTGATGACCTGGAAAACAAGCTCAGATTGAGAAGTCAGATTAGCAGAAGGCTGCTGGAGGCGTGAAGGCTGTGATAATCATACTATCATTATTTGTCAAGATGGATTAATGGATGCCGTGGACATGTGCTCCAAATATGCTTTTCGTTTTCTTGTCCCTATTCTACAGATCTGGCACAGCCACCATCCTGGGAACTGCCTTTAACATGTGCTCCAATTAGCAGCCTGTTGCCATCAGAATTAACTACACACTTCTCTCGACCTTAAGCCTGCTTGAGCTGCAATTCAAAGGCTGGGCTCCTTTGCCGTTCCAGCTGATGATATACTGGAATTGATACAAATGGACTTCTATCTAACAAGAAAAATCCATTCCTATTACATAGAATCAATAAATTCGAACAGTTCAAAGAAGAATGAAAACCAAGGCAAACATTTAGAAGGAAAGCAAACGCCCCTCAGTTTAAGTGGGGTTGTCGCAAGCTTGAATGCTCCCCCATGAGGAAGAAACACCCTTGCAAATAAAAAGTACCACATCAAGGAGAAGACCAGGCTTAACTGTTCTCCTTGACATTGCATTTTTTTCCGTGCAAAGAGAGTTTTTGTGGGGAAATACAAAAAGAGTGAGACACTGCATTGCACACCATAGATGGAGATGAGACTGTGTATTCCATAAAAGCTTTAGTACTCAATTCTGCTGACTGCCTAAATAGCCCCCAAATTATTTAGTATTACATTCATACACTGGATCAGACTGTATGTCAACTTCCAGTGTAAAAGCACAGTCTGTGATGCTCTGCAGCACATCTCCACCAGAAAAAAGGGAATATGCACAGAAAGAAAGGGAATTGCAAAGCCAAATTGCTCTGACTTTGAAGTCCTGATTAGATGCAGCTGTCATAGTTCTACATCTGCAGAGTCTAATGTGCCAAATTCTGGAATTACATGGATTCTTGCAGCTGTGTGAATTGAGAACTTTGGCCATAGCGTTGGTTGAATTCTTCTAGCATTGTTGTGAAAATTCAACACACAGGATCAGACGGGGGCGAAACGAAAACACAGCGTTGCCCTAAAAAGAAGTCTTGTCGCCCAGCTGCGGTTCAACACACGGTTTAAATGCACTTTGTGTTAGGGATGAGAGTAGCAGTAAAAACTGACCAATGGCAAAGTAGGCAAGGGGAAGATGCTGGGCGCCACAATTTAAGAAAGATGCTGACAGGCTGTGGAACGTGTGCAGAGGAGGGCAACCAAGATGACCAAGGGTCTGGAAACCAAGCCTTATGAGGAACAGTTGAGGGAGTTGGGTATGTTTAGCTTGGAAAAGAGGCGACTGAGAGGAGATACAGCCATCTAAAGGTGTCAGGTGGCACAGGATCCAACCCCCACAGCTGGTTGCCAGGAATGGATAAGACAAGGAAAAGTTCTTACCAATTTATTTTTATTCAATATTCACAGAGAGGCTTGGAAATGCTGCCTCTTGGAATAATGGCATTGCTCCTAGTAAAGCCCCACCCCTCCCTCTCTCATGCATCACAACTACGGGAGTTGAGACGTGTCCTCGGCCTTTGAGCCCTTTGCTCTCCTACTTTCAAGGCTCGTCGGGTTCTGGGAGAGTGGGGGTTCTGGGATGCTTCCTTGCTGGTGGGAACCCCAAATATTGCAGAAGTACAAAAAGTATTTTAAGGAGGCAAAAAGGGAAAGAAAATGAGGGCAGGCAGGAGTATTCTAGGAAAGGGCATGGCTGGTTAGCTGGAACACTGGACAGGAGCACACCATACTGCAATATTTTGTTCCCGATTCCAACTGTTCACCAGACTGGAAGATTCACAACTATGGTGCCAGGTGGCACAGCTTGCAGTACAGATTTGGCCTCAAGTCTGCTAGTTTCTGACCCCAGTTTGATAGGTGATGGAGCTGAGGAGCACAAGCAAACCTTCAGAATAATGGCGTTGCCCCGAGTGAGTCTCCACCCCCTCCCTCTCTCCTCTTCATGTGTCATCACTGTGGCTGCTGAGAAATGCCCTCTGCTTCTGAGCTCTCTGCTCTCCTACTTTCAATGCTTGCTGGGTTCTGGGGGGGGGGGTCTGGAATGCTTTCTAAAGACACTGTGTCCATCAGCTGTCCCCCCTGTGGTGTTCTTCTTCCTCCTCTCCCATTATTTCCCAGCTTTCCCCCTCATCTTCCTCTGAGCTGTGATCTCCCTCAAACCCCTGTTGTAATTCTGAACTGTCTTCTTCTTCTCTGGAAGGATCAGGCTGGGGAAGCGGTCTTCACCATGCCTCCTCCGCAGGGGCGTAGCAAGGGGGCATAGGGGGCGGTCCGCCCCATGTTCCATAATGGAGGGGGTGACAAATTATCAAGGAACAATTACTGCCCTGCTAGGGCGGTACATTAAAAAAAAAACTTAAATGCCTGCTCCAAAGGTCTTATCTTACTATACTAGGGATTATATAGCTATATATGAAATTTCATGCATATCGGTTAATATCTTGACCCTCCTCCACCAAAATAGCTGTTTACTTGGCTGTTTTCCTATGTCGTGAAGGCTGAAATTTCAGTTCAGTGGAGCACTTACTGTTCCCAACCCTAACCCTGTGGAAAGCCATCTAATTAGACTTTAATTTGATTTTGAGATGTTTTTAGGAGGTAATTTAATTATTGTTTGATTTTATACCAATGTTATGTATCTGATGTTAGCCACCCTGAGCCCGACTTCGGCCGGGGAGGGCGGGATATAAATAAAAGTTTTATTATTATTATTATTATTATTATTATTATTATTACTTGTTATTATTCCTTTGTAAGAAAATATGAAATAACGTAAAACCATTTTTGGGGGGGGATCAATGGGGGGGTGACAAGAAATTTTCCACACCGGGTACCACCTGACCTTCCTACGCCTCTGCTCCCCCGCCCAGTCCCTGACAAAAGGGCTGTCGAATGGAAGATGGAGCAAGCTTCTTTTCTCCTGCTCCAGAGATTAGAAACTTCAAGTTACAAGAAAGGAGATTCCAACTGAACATCAGGAAGAACTTTCTGACAGTAAGAGCTGTTCAAGCATGGAACAGACTCCCTCAGGAGGAGGTGAACTCTCTTTCTAAGCAGAGGTTGGATGGCCATCTGTCATGGATGCTTAAGCTGAGTTTCCTGGGGGGTTGGTTTAGAATCCTTAGAACTGGAGAGCTGGAAAGGACCCTATGATTATTGGAACCAGTTATGGGTGATATTCCTTCAGCTTGGTTCGGAATTGGCTGGGTATTTCTGAGCTTTCTCAGAGACATTTCAGAAAAAGCTCATCTGTTTCCTGCTAGATTCCCCTGGTATATAAAGTTGGTGCTTCGGTGCTGATGGAGCTGCACACATGCACATTATCTCATTGCCCCCCTGGGAATTGTAATTTGGTTTGGTCCTACATACATGATTGAAGCTGTGGTAAATGTTGCAATCTTATGCCATGGACATTCTTAGAGATTACTTGTTCATGCTGCTCAATCTTGTTTTGAAAATGAAACAGCCACTCACTCCTCCAGACTCCTGAACTCTTTGATATTAGCAAGCCTTCCTGGGCATGAAATGGGCATCAAAATAAGTCCCGCTCAGTTCAGAAAAGTTGGCAATCCTAAATGCTCACCAGTTGCTGTCCATGTAAAACATCTTGGCTGGAATTAAAAAAACAAACAAACCAAGAGCTGGAATTCTCAGGATTTTGGCAAGGCAGTCCCTTCTTCTTTCTGCCCCCAACCCTGGTGATGTGAAATGACCACAGCTGAAGTTCAGAAGCAGCATCAACAATGACTCAAGTCTTACACAATCTGAGAAAATAACCAAAAGCAAGAGTTGCATTAATACTTCTTTTGTGAACTCTGCAGGCATGGACACCCTTCAACACCCTTCAGCTATTTGAGTCACATGAGATTGAGAGATATTCAATTAATTTATGACAAATGTATTTTTGACATTCATGGTATTAGAGCATCTGACATCTGTGAGGATCCACGACCTACATTTGAAATGCACCCAAACCAGAATTCAAGTATCTGCTTGAAATGGATTAAGCAGATGTTCACAGAACAGTTCACAGATTCATAGAGTTGGAAGGGACCCTGAGGATCATCTAGTCCAACCCAAATATACAGCTGTCCCATACAGGGATTGAACCTGCAACCTTGGCTTTAGGAGCACCAAGGCTGAGGTAAATTTATTCTTTGGCTTTAATCCTCGTTGGGACTTGGAAAGGATATAAAGTCAAGGTTCTGCCACACTTCTACCACTGTTGATTTTGAGTGTGAAACATGTAGACAGTATCAATATTCACCTATTTTTCAGTTCACCTTAGTGCCATTGTTTCCCCATTGTTCTAAAGAACTGTTGATTCTTCCTTTGTGGGAATATGTTTTTAAAGGTGCTACTGCACCTGTTTGTTTGGATTTACTTTAGGTGTCCTTCCGCATTTGGTAGGAAGGACAAAGGATTCTGCAGGGAGTTTCACTGCATGGATCCCTCCGCGTTTGGGCGAGGCGCGCCAATTTGGCCAATATAACAGTCAGTAGTTAGTTTCCCGCTAGCATAGAAACAAGATTGTGATTGGTTAATGTAACTGTTATGACGATGTTTGAGTCTTCAATAAATAGCCTCCGCTCTCTGTAGCGTGTGTGGAGAACGCGCGAGACAAGCTAGAGAGAACATCGGTGCGTGGCAAGCCAAGAGAGAAACCAAAACCAAAACCAGCCGCACAGAGCAGTTGAGAGCTTCTTCACCAGACTGCAGTCTCATTTGTATTCATTTCATTTTATTTAAAAAGCTTTTATTTGGCCGTCTAATTTTTGGCCTCTACCTAGTTTGGTTTATCTTCTTCTCCAGAGACCTCTGGAATCTTCGGAACTTACAGACGCCTGCAGAAAACCTTCAGAGGCAACCAATGACCTTCCGAACTCACAATCTAAACCTTCAGATCATAGCCAGCGGACCTTTTCATGGCGCAGTGGGAGCAGGAACTCCGGCATTACTGGCCGTCCCATCTGCTGGCTATCCCCAGATTCCTTCTTCCTGCAGTACTCTTGTGGCTGATTTCACCCAGTTGGGAATCATAACATGCAGTTATAATGAAAAGAAATCCTTTATCTATTTAGGCATTTGTGTACTGCCTTCCATGGCCAAATACCTTCTCAAGGCAGTTCACGATTAAAATCACTGAAACACAACACATCTTTAGATATATATTAGCTAAACCATCCAACAAATCATCCATAGATACAAGCAGCAACAGAAATAACAGGCCCATTTAGTGGTGGCCTCGACTGCAGAATGCTCTCTCCCCAAAGAGGCCTACCTGGCCCTGTTAGAGAACATTGTTTTTGTTTGCCACTGACCCCAAAATACCAGGCCTCTCTCTCTAAGAAGAGAGGCCTTGTCCCAGAATAACTCTGCTCCCTGGCTCTCGGGCTTCCAGAACACCGTTTAGCTTCAGGGATATCCTTTTCTCTCACACAAATGCACACTTTCCCCGATGGTTTCTGAGAACCATCCACGTTTTCGCAAAGGTTCTGAGAATCCTCTCTTGGGTATTCCTTGTTCACTCGTAGAACATTTCCCAAGAATCTGCAGCCAGGAGCCTTGCAATATGAAAAAAAAAATTACACATCAACTGGGAAGACAGGTGAATTGGCATTAGTTCGCCTGTCTTCCCAAGTGATGTGTAAAAATTTTCGGGGAGACCGTTGATGGAATCTCCCGAGGAGTTGGAGATGGTGTTTATAAGCGGTCCATTTTTCACAAGCATACAGTAAGGTTGGTAGAACAATAGCTTTGTAAACAAGCGTTTTGGTTTCCCTGCGAGTGTCCCGGTCCTCAAACGCTGCACTCACAGAGCTCTGATGATGCTGGATTTCAGCATCAATTTCGGCCTTCCACCCTTGTGGAAAGATAACTGCCCAGGTAGGAGAAGTCATCAACATTTTCCAACATGCACCCTTGTGCTGGATTTGTGGCACTTCAGAGGGGTTGTTTTGTGCTTGCTGGTGCAGAACTTTGGGTTTTTTTGTGCTATGCTCTGCAATCCTTGCATGTCTACTCAGCAGTCCCATGGAGATCAATAGGCTTAACCCCCAGGTATCAACGGGACTTACCTCTGAGTAGACATGAATAGGGAGCCATGCACTGTGTGCCATTGTAACGAATGGAACAGGTGAGTCACAGGAGTGCTAACTGTAAGTTGACACTTTTCATTTATAAATCACCATGATATCATTTCAAATCCAATATGGATGCCAACTGTGTTTTTCAGAAAGAAAGAGCACGTCCTATTGATTTTTTGTGGGGTTTAGTCATAACTAACTTTAGCTAGTTTGGAGTCACCGACTTGGAAGTAATGTTTTATTATTTCAGAGAGGTGTTTGGTTTGTTTTACACCATCGGCCTACTTCAAAGCACCTTATGCAAGTGCTCTGAATATGATAGTTGAAACAGGGCTACCTCTTAAAAGAAAATGAGACATTTGTTCTTATATCTTTTCCACAGATTTTTCTCAGTAGCAGTGCTGGGGATAGATTTATCAGTGAAAGAGACATGGAGTTGGTAAACGAGCTGCATGTGTCAGATAACTTTTCGCAGTAAATAAAATATAAGTGCCGCTTATTTGTATTTCTAAGCTGCTTCATTGACTTTTATAGGTTGCTAATAAGACATAATTATGTCTTCTTCCGTTGTTGCTTTTGTGGGATATGCATAGAGGCCAAGGACAACAAATCCCAAGGGACTATTTTATTCCAAGAATATAAATCCAGCAGTGCTTCTGCAACTGATTTTCCATTGTGCTGTTAAACATAGTATACATGCACAGTGAAAGCAAAGTATTCTGGGTAAACTTACTCAAACAAGGACAATATTCTCTTTGTTGGTCTGTTCCGTAACTGAGAGCTATCCAGTCTCCATGTTTTTTTCCTGCTGGAATTGGCCTTAAAAAAAAAAATCAATTCAGCCTTTGTGAACTTTCTTTCAGAAATTAAAAGAGAGTATTAAGAAAGGAAAGATTTGTGAATAGTCTGGATGCAAAAGACTAAGATGACTGGTGGGGAGGAAGGGAAGAAAAATCGCCTCTGGGCTTTGAGTGTCTTACTCACGTCACTCGTTTTCAGAGTTAGGGGGATTTAAGGTCACCTAAAGGATAATCGGGCTATGGTTTCTTTAACAGCGTTTTCTTTTCTGTGATTTTATTTTTAAACATGGCTTCTGTGTAGAGCACCGAGAAGAAACAATGCTGTGTTATTCCTCTTTGCACTGGGAGTGTGCCATTCCATTCTCAGTGGCAGAGGTGGATTGGTAGATGTGTTTGCAGATCCTGTACCGGGGTGGTTTTCAAAACATTCTCGGTGGTAGGTCATGCTGACTGATCCACTCAATACCTACATTTTCTGCTGGGGCTCCTGAGTATATACTTACTTGGCACCAGTTTTGAAATTCTTCTAATAGCTACAAATGCAAAATGCCAGCAGTTTCTTTCTCCCTCTGTTCATCCCCCTGTAGAAATGGGATTGATGGCTGACTACCGTTTCAGATATAGGACTGGCGCTCTCTTCCGAAGTACTGTGGCTCTGCTGTATCCACCAGTCATTTGCCCAAGCTCTGCTTAGCTGTCTGCCTTTTAAAAGGGTGATGTAAAGACTCAGTAGCCAGCATGACTAAACCATAGCTGTCAACTTTTCCCTTTTCCTGCGAGGAATCCTATTTGGAATAAGGGAATTTTCCTTTTAAAAAGGGAAAAGTTGACAGCTATGGACTAAACCACCACTTTTGGTGCAACAGGACACCGTGATGGAAACCAGAGCGCATGGAAATGCCGTTTACCTTCCCACTGCAGCCGTACCTATTTATCTACTTGCGCTGGTGTGCTTTCGAACTGCTAGGTTGGCAGGAGCTGGGACGAGCAACGGGAGCTCACCCCGTCGCGGGGATTCGAACCGCCGACCTTCTGATCGGCAATCCCAAGAGGCTCACTAGGGTATGGAGGGAGTTGAACAGGCATGGGGGGGAAACAAAAATTACGATAGAGAGAGACTTTTAGATTTAGCATTGAGAAGATTTGTCCGTTTGTTTTGAGGGAGAGCAGTTTTGACGGAATGCAGAAAACAGAAGTCAGTCTGGCAACAGGCAATTTCCCCAGATGAACTACAAATTACACATTTCTCCCTCAGTTGTGACAGTCAGAAACAAAACAAAAGGAGTGAGGTTTTCCTTCCAAATCATAGGTTGGGAAATAGATTATGGCCCTTACAAGGAAAGTAAAAAAGTAAAATACACAATAAGTTTAGACTGTATGTAGTTATCATGGAAATGTCTGCTATATTCATGTTGCACATGCTATTGTTCCAGTGCTTCGTAGTTACGATCATACTGACTCACTGGGTGACGGATGCAATTGTGGCTGGGGATATTTCTGAGGCAGTAATCCTGGCATCACTCGCTCTCCTCACTAGTCACACAGTTTAAGTATGGTCAAGGGATGGAGTTTTACACATTGCGGGGTTTACAGGCATCCCTCTGTCTGAGCAACGAAGTTCTCAAGGAGGTGAAAAGATTCCAGTAAAGGCCGATTTACCGGATCAGCAAGATCATTCACAGCCTGCATTTCATCAAAGAGATACATTTCGGACTAGAAAATCCCGGAGCTCGAGAACAGGAAATAATACATTTCATCCTCAGCAGCCTTGGCTGCATTGGGTGGCCTTGAAGGAGCTGCAGCTGCTGCCATCTTAGCGTATCTGCCTCAGATGTGCCAAAGAGGAATCAATCTGGCTTTCATGTTTAGTGGGAGTGACATTTGCTGGTACGGATTAGCAGGATTCCTTTAATCTTCCTAATCCATGCCAGCATATGTAGCTTCTTTTACAACACTTATGTTTGTTTTCACTGCTTTGCTGGTGAATTTTACCCGAGTAGATATTAGCGGCATTGCACGGAGAGGGGCTTTTGGGAATGCGAGATATGCAACTTTTTAAAAAGGGGGTCAATGGTTTGTGCTGTGTAGGGCCCCTTGCTGTTAGAATAGAAGGCAGATTAATAGGCCATGGGACTGTTTTCAACGTCTCTGCTATGCCTGAAGGTCATGGTTGAGAGAGGATGTGCACAGCACTTATTGCTCTCTTACCTTGGGGCTAGTCACTCATTGTGACAGCTGTTTAGAATTATTTGCAACTTTCACCCAAGCAGATTATATAGCCCCCTCTCAAAATCAGTGATCTCCTTTTATGGTCATTCCAAGGACAGACTGCAGTCACCCAGTTTTTGACCGTAAATTTGGCAGCGAGTACGATCAAATTTATGACCCAGTTTTTGAATGTCATCAAGAAACTCCTCTTTTGAAATAAGCAACACATACAAAAAGTGGTACAAATGTCATCATATGCCAATGGAATATACATTATAATGTGTGAGACACACACATAAAAAATCAAATTGGATGGTGAAGAAGAAGAGTTTGGATTTCATATCCCGCTTTATCACTACCCGAAGGGAGTCTCAAAGCGG
This sequence comes from Lacerta viridis, assembly GCA_900245905.1. Classification (NCBI taxonomy): domain Eukaryota; kingdom Metazoa; phylum Chordata; class Lepidosauria; order Squamata; family Lacertidae; genus Lacerta; species Lacerta viridis. Next base: position 303,226 of record OFHU01002335.1, on the reverse strand, counting down.
CTAACATTCTCCTTTCCCTTCCTCCCCCACAACAAACACTCTGTGAGGTGAGTGGGGCTGAGAGACTTCAGAGAAGTGTGACTAGCCCAAGGTCACTCAGCAGCTGCATGTGGAGGAGCGGAGACGTGAACCCGGTTCACCGGATTACAAGTCTACCGCTCTTAACCACTACACCACACTAGCTCTCGTTTGGTAGATTTCCTTTCGTTGGGAAGCCTTATAAGAAGCCGCTGTGGGAGGGACTGTGAGCAACAAAATGGGAGGGATGTTTCTAGGACAAAGCTCCTTTGCTAATTTTGCTATTTGATGCTGCATGTTGACCAAGTAATTCTGTTATATTTATAGTATTGAAATGTGGCTTTTTGTATCTCGTTACATTTTTGTTTCACTATGAAACTGTTGCCATGTTATTGTTTTGGTATACTATTGCGAAATTGTTTTGTAGCATTTTCTTGAATTGCATCTTTTTTTTCTTTTTTGTAAGCCACTTTGAGCACTTTTTTGTGGTAATGTGGTATACAAATTGAATGAATGAGTGCGTGCCTAAGGTGTTCCATCTGTAGTGAGTCTTCAGAGGAAGAACACAGCAACAGCTGTTAGACAAATAAAAAAATACAGGCCGTCTTACTTGAGTCCCTTCCGAACACAGGTGTATTTATTTTATGTTGCTTTATTTTATAGATTTCTATCCTGTCTTACCCACCGTCAAATTGTCTGAGGGTGTGCAGAGGCTCAGGAATATCCTCGGCACAACTATGGCTAATGAAAAAGAAAACCGTGACAAAATGGGTAGTCCAATATAATCTTCCCTGCTTCAGTTTAAAGTTAGATCCAAAACCAAATTGTTGGGTCATCAAAAATGGCAAGATGCAAGGAAAATTTAAGTAAACCACTTTGCTATGGACTTACATCAAAAGCAAAGGTGCTTTTTTCCTGGATTGAATTGCCGACTTCCGGCGAGGTCGCCATTACGGGCGGTCGTGGGTCGCCTCGGCAGCGAGGCGACCCAGTCCAGCCCGGGGGTTGGAGCCCCGCTACCGCTAAGCGGGGCTCCGGTGAGGCGCGGGAAGAGCGTCCCGCGCCTCGGGCTCCCCGGCGGGCCCGCTAAGCTCCGTCCCCTTCCCTTGCTCCCCCTGTAAAGGGGGAGTGGGGGTGAGAGGGGATCGCGGAGCTGGGCCATTAGGGGATATGCCCCAACCGGGCGGAAAAGCGGCGAGTGCTGGCCGTGACGAGCGACGACGTTCTCCCTGTTAAAGATGAAAGGAAATGAAGCCCGGTGGCTGTGAGTACTTGACTGGATGGATTAATTTGTGGATTTAACGATCCGGGAGGCTTTAGGGAAAGGAAGTCTGCCTCCCTCCCTTCGGCGGCAAGAAAATAACGGTTTATGATACTGTTGCTACCAAGATGGTTACAATGTTTGGATTTTTTCGTAAGTGAGACTATTTAGATCTCCCTTTGGGGAGGAAGAGGATGGAGAATATCCCTTTCTAAAGTTATGGTCTTTGCGCCCACCTACAATCTGAAGCCGTACAGTCCAGACCTCTTTGCAATCTCATTGACTTTTTATGAGAATGAGGCCCTAAGAGGCACATCAGTTCCGGCCTGCTTTTACCTCAAAATATCAATTGGATGCATTTTGCTTCTTGTAACAAACTATGATTGGCTTAAAAATAATAGTACTGAAGTTCCAATCATCAGTTCAATGGAAGTCACCAAGGAAGTTATCTGATTATGTGATACCATTTTTTGCACACCCTCCAACATACGTCTGATGAAAACAGGGATGTCTTATTTAATAATAATAATAATACCCAACCCATCTGACTAGGTTGCCCCAGCCACTCTGGGCGCCTCCAATGGATATAGAAATATAATAAAGCATTAAAAACTTCCCTATACAGGGCTGCCTTCACATATCTTCTAAAGGTTGAATAGTTACCTATCTTTCTGGCTTGAGGATCACATAGCATCATACCCTCCAACATTTCTCCAATGAAAATAGGGACGTCCTTCCAAACCCTCCAATATTTCTCCAATGAGTTATTCAAGCCCCTTCGCCACGACAAGGCAGTGGTCCATGAAGAAGTGATCCAAGGCAGTGATCCATGGAAGTGAGAGCTGGACCATAAAGAAGGCTGATCGCCGAAGAATTGATTGCTTTTGAATTATGGTGCTGGAGGAGACTCTTGAGAGTCCCATGGACTGCAAGAAGATCAAACCTATCCATTCTTAAGGAAATCAGCCCTGAGTGCTCACTGGAAGGACAGATCCTGAAGCTGAGGCTCCAATACTTTGGCCTCATGAGAAGAGAAGACTCCCTGGAAAAGACCCTGATGCTGGGAAAGATTGAGGGCACAAGGAGAAGGGGACGACAGAAGACGAGATGGTTGGACGGTGTTCTCGAGGCTACCAACATGAGTCTGACCAAACTGCGGGAGGCAGTGAAAGACAGGCGTGCTTGGCATGCTCTGGTCCATGAGGTCACGAAGAGTTGGACACGACTGAACGACTGAACAACGGCAGCAACAACAACAAGGGAAAGTGGGACATTCTGGGATCAAATGAGAAACCGGCATGGCTTCTGTAAATCCCCGATTGTCCCTGGGAAATAGGGACACTTGGAGGGTTTGTTGAGGTTAATTTATTGACATTTGTTCACCAGTTGCCATTTGCACTCTGGCATTTGCTCCCATCCAGTACAGAGTTATGCATCCTTAGGCCCATTGTGTTAATAGGTCAAACTTTTATTTTAGATTTTGGCCCTGTATACTGAGTATTTTAGGCCAGCAAGCCATTGATTGGGGAGACTGGACAAGCAAACCGAAGGTCACTTACACACTTGTGCAAGAATATTCTTCACCACAAAGATGCTGACATCCAACAGCTAATCGGTCTCATTTCCTTTCTTCCAACACTTTTTCCTACCAGATTATTAGCCGAATATATTGTTCTGAACTTCCTGTTCTGTTGCTGTCTACAGCTACAATTACAAACCCCAGAGGCAATTGACTTTCAGTGCTGAGTGGGGGGGGGGAAATGAGGTGAGGTACTGTAGTTATTTTAAAGCCTTCGGAGAGGAAATAAGTCGCTCAGATGTGAAATAAAAGAGTTAAATACTGCATTGAAAATATTTACTAGAATCTTAAAACATAAGTAAAATCCAAAGCTTTTTTTAATCATAGCAGTGAAGCTATGTGAAACAATGCACTGGATACATATTTCAAGGCATGGGTCTCTCTCATTCACACCTCACTGTTTTTTAATACTTAAAATGCAGTGTCTGAATTGCCCCAGAGGGCCTGGCAGCTAGACCGCTGGCATCAAATATCTTTCATAATCCTAATTTAGATTGCAGACCTTTCTTTGTCTTCAAGGATATGGTCAACAGCCACAAAAAGATAGCGACTCATTAGTAACAAAACAATATTCTCTGTTTTCCTCTTGCTAACTTCCTGAACTTCCTTCTCTGCACTACCTTGATGTAAACATGCCTTCCTTTGCCTAAATAAGGACAAACGTTCTAGCCTTGAATTCCTTTAATGATTTCTTTTGGGATTTCAAAGGCGTTTGGAAAGGGGCTTTTCTTCACCTTTTTTATCAGATATATATTTAAGCAAGCTCATAAAGCGTCAGAAGACAGGTTGCTTCCCAAAACAAACAGCTGCAAAGGAACTTGGCTACCAGGTCTCCCCCCCCCCACAGGAGCATAATAGTGAGCATTGCTAGCATCAAATGTGCTTTTAGCTGATGATCCTCAGTTAGAAAGACCAACAGCAGTGCCTTCTTCTTCTTTTTTATTCAGCATATAATTTTTATTAAATTTCTTTTCTCATAACAAATATCCAGTAACATTGCTAAACATACATTTTCCAATTTCCCCCCTTCCCTGTTGACTTCCCTCAACTACCATTTATGGTTTGTTACATCAGACGATACATTCTGCTGTTTGTATACTATAATATGTTATCACATTGTTATACTTCTTGTTCTCAGTAAATAAAATTGTAAATGTTTATTTAAATCCTGCCAGCGAGACCATTTCTTTTTGTTGTTACTGCAAATATATTGTAAAGGGGTTCCCATTCTTTTTCAAAGTCACTATTGTCCTTTTCACATAGTTTGTCCTTTTCACATAGTTAGCAAGTTTTGCGTAATTCATCGACTTTTCCTGCCATTGTGCTTTCCATGGTACTTCTCCAGTCCTCCAATTTTGAGCTATTAAGATTCTTGCTGCAATTGTAGCATACATAAATAATGTCTGTTTTCCTTTCGGCAACTCTTGTCCTAAAAGACCTAACAAAAACGCTTTGTTTTTTTTTTAACGAATGTCATTTTGAACATTTTTTAAAAATTCATTATATATCATTTCCCAAAAGTTTATAATGATCTTACAATCCCACCACATATGATAAAATATACCAAATATCTTATGGACGACAAGTCCAATGATATCACAGTGGCCATGGCAAAGTTTCTTTCAGTAGTCATCCGACTCAAAGATCAACATAAAAAGGTAAAGGGACCCCTGACCGTTAAGTCCAGTCATGTCCGACTCTGGGGTTGCGGCGCTCATCTCGCTTTATTGGCCGAGGGAGCCGGCGTACAGCTTCCAGGTCATGTGGCCAGCATGACTAAGCCGCTTCTGGCGAACCAGAGCAGTGCACGGAAACACCGTTTACCTTCCCGCTGGAGCGGTACCTATTTATCTACTTGCACTTTGACGTGCTTTCGAACTGCTAGGTGGGCAGGAGCTGGGACCGAGCAACGGGAGCTCACCCCGTCGCGGGGATTCAAACCGCCGACCTTCTGATCAGCAAGCCCTAGGCTCTGTGGTTTAACCCACAGTGACTAAACAAATAACGCTTCAGTCCGCCTTCCCTGGGGGGTTGCCTGTATGAATCTGTATTTTATTCTGAATCCATGTTATGGGTCGTTGAACCGCAATAAAGATTGTTATATTATTATATGCTAAAAAGTGCCTTCCCCCTAAAGAACAGCGTTGACTTCTAAGATTGATATTATCTTAAATGCTAATTGTGTCATCCTGTAAAATGGCATAATCCGGGGGGGGGGGGAATTCTGTTGTGCTCTTTCAGGACCAGGCTTGTAGGCAGCCATATCTGATGTTGTGCTGCTATTCCTTTCCCTTCTTGAAAAGGACTCTCAGATTAGAAGGTTCAAGCCTCAGTGTATGTGAATCTAGAGATTTTCCATCTCCTTCCTTTGTGCGGGAAGCTGAGCCACAACAAACCCCAGGTGCAGGTCGAGGAGATAGTACAGCCTAGATTTCATATTGCTTTCAAGCAGTAAGCAGTTGCTTCATCATTATCTCAAGGACAGAGGAATGAGCTAGGCCAAAATGAGTTGAGATACATGTTTTGAGGGCAGCAGGCAAAATTTATGCCCCGGGTCTTCGAGACAGTTTTCGAGCTAATCAAGAGAGCCTTCTAACGAAGAAACAGCTCCAATTTTATCTCAGGAATGTCTTGGGGCGTCTCCAGATTGTCGCTATTTTCAGGTGGGATTCGATCTCATCCCAACCAATTCAGGTTGTGCAATTACAATTGGCTGGGAGGTCTTGCACAACACACCCACTTCCTGCAGAGTCTGGACTTTTCTCCGTAAAGAAAGGGATGCAAAATAGGGAATAATACTTGCTTTGATGCTATGTCATCTAACCTCCCAGAAAACTAATCAGAAGGAATGCTTGTTAAACAGCTGGCGTCATCTAATCTCCCTGCAAAGAAATCAGGATGAATGTTCATAAACAGGTAGCTTAAAAGCTCCCTGGGTTTATTTCCTGCTGATCCTACAACACAGAATTACAGTCATGACTGGGCTTTGATTAACAACTTGCAGAACCCAGGATGTCCGTAAGATAAACTTTATTGACTATTTACAAAATGAGGCATCTCTGTTAAATGAAGCCATAGCTTCTCTATTGCTGAATCATTCTCCTTTTAGTCCCATCCAACTCATAACCCACTTAAAGTGATGGTGTCCTCTTGCCGACGCCACCGGCACAGAATTTGAAATACTACCCAATCAAGAAAGATGAGCTGAACACATCTGAAATTCCTTTCCATTGGCTTTCCTGTTCCTATGCGTTGTGAGCGCATCTCAATTATTTTTAATTTTAGCAAGGCCATGCTGCTTTCTATAAGTAGGCCAGCCTTACAGAAAATGAATGCAGCAGAACTCTGGACAGGATAAAGACCCAAGGTTTAGATTAACCTGGTTTTAATGAAATTGTTTTGTATTTGTGTACACATTTCTGCTTATTGGTGCACATATGGTGCACCTTAGAGATGCCTCATCCATTCAAGCCTGCTCAAAAGGAGAAAGAGGATTGACTGCCCACATATCCAGGTGTATTGTAGGATAAACCCAAGTACTTCCATTTACATCTGTAGGCTGCAGGGTAAGCTCAGCTTGTTAAGTACAGTAATTTAATTCACTGAAATTGTAAATGCTTGTATGCGTTACTATATGTTTAAATTGATTGGTTGGCAACTGAATTTTAGAGAGTTCTCTCTCTTTTTGAAATCATTTGTATTTGATTTTACAAATGCAAATTAGTCACAATGCCAAATACATATCCATAAAAAGAGATTTCTCTGAATCTTGCAATTTCCCCTCATCTCCTCCAAGGGTCCTGTTGTCGACATTTCCAACTGCATATTATTTCATATTCTATATTTTGTATCTATCTATATTGTCCATAATATTTGTTATATTACAAGTGGGATTAAAATCCTGCTTACAGTGGTCTCCTAAATCAATTATAAACTTTTTCCATTCTTTCTTGAATGTCTTGTCTTCTTGGTCTCTTGAGTTTCCCGGTCAGTTTTGCCATTTCAGCATAGTCTACCAGCTTAGTTTGCCATTCCTCTCTGGTAGGTACTCTTGAATTCTAGAGAGTTCTCTAGTAGTTTTCATGTGATTGCCTAACGTGGGAGATACCTATGTGAAGCAAGATGACTGTGTTTTAGAATCCACTGTGAACACTGCTAAGTAGAATAGAGTGTTGGAGTGCTGCTTCTCAGCTTGAAAGAAAGAGAGCAAACCTGCAGAGGAAGGTAGAAGTGGAAATCTCTCATAGGAGCTGTAAGGCATGGCCTAATTGAGATACAGAAGGCTGGATGCTGAGCTCTGGAAAGAGAGGAAAATATATTTTTTTTGGAAATTAGAAGAGACTAAGATGCAAGAAATGGAGGCCTCTACCTAAACTGTATAGAACTACCAAAACTGTACAGAAACTTATTCATGTATGTTACTACAGCGGCAAGAATGTTACTTGCCCCAAAATGGAAATAAGCAGAAGTCCCAGCAAAGGAAGAATGGATACGAAAACTCATGGAATATGCAGAAATGGCAAAACTTACCGGAAGAATAAGAAATCAAGATAACCAACTTTTTAAATAAAAGAATGGAAATGGTTTATTTAATATTTACAGATAAATTGCAAACAGATAAAAACATTGGCAGGATTATTGTAATAACCTGAAGTTTCATAAGAGTATATATTTAAAGAAGATGAGTAAATGAGCAAATTAACTTAATTTGGATATACAGAAGATATTAAAAATAAATTTAAGGAACCGTAGAAAGAGGGGGAAGGAAGGCAAGTTTTGAAATGTCAAAATGATTGTTAAAGTTGGTGAAATGTATAAACTTGAAAAGTATAAATAACCTATGGGATATCGCCTATTGCTTCCTGTAATGACTCAACAGCTCAGTCCCCTCTGACTTCAGAGCTCTGGTTGGAGTATATTTTTCCCATCTCAGGCTATGATAGCACTCCTCTTTATTATTGAAAGCTAAAATTCTGCTAATCGGTTGTTTGGTGTAGAAAAGGGAATCAGAATTGTAGTGCTGGGGTCTTGGAAGGGACCCCAAGGGTCCAGGACCTCAACACATGGTGCCCCATCCAATTTGAAACCGTACCAGACCCTGCTTAGCTTTGCAAATGTGCTAGCAGTTTTATTGCTACGCTTCTAGAGGGACTAAAATAAGATCTCCGTTGCTCAGTGCTGACTAATGGCGTTTCGGGCTTTTAAAAAGGCCTTTGTGTGCACAGCCCCAGTGGATGGGATAGAAAAGTAATTCATGCACACAGGTCTGATCTGCACACGTAGCTTAGCATATACAAGCAGGTGGTTGTTTCTACTTGTATGTAGCCTCTAGCTGAATCAGGGCAATGAACAATGCAAGCCCATGCATGCTGATGCAGAAGTAAGTCCCATTTGGTTCAGTTGGGCCTGCTCCCAGGTAGGGAGTCTCTCGGGTTCTCATTTTTGCAGCCTTGAATTCAGTTCTCTGCATTTCTGTAGCAATTTGCAAATTATTATTTTTTAAAAAATTTAACACTGTTAAGCACATTTCTCCTAATAAACACATTTTTAATGTAATTTTGAATAAAATACACATTTTGTAAGCCATTTCCCTCCTGGAACGCATTTTATGTTAAATAATATATGCATTTTCCACATTTCCCTCTAATACATGCACTTTGTACATACTGTTTGGTTGGTGAACTGCATTGCAAAATTCAGAGAAGCTGTGTTTCGGTTCACCTGCTAAAAAATCAAATTTCTCTCCCATCGCTGCTTCCAGATAAATGTGTATAGGAATGCAACCTCAGATAGATAGATAGATAGATAGATAGACAGACAGATGGATGATAGGTCAAGTTGTTTAAACACAACACAGCATCAAAATGAGGCATGCAACATCACAGAACAATTGTACTATTTTCCCTGGGTTATCTCTGTGCAAAGTATAACAGAACCTAATACACACTTAGTATGGCAAAGCTTCCCTGAAGGTAAGTAAAATAAATGCACATATATAAGCTGCTGTCAAGACCTATTTATCTAAAGCAGATAAATAGGCATCTCCCCACTATTTATGCATTTTTCTCTTTCTGTAATAGGGGTTGACACCACAGTGATTTTTATTGCTAGATCATAATACCAGAGAGTCGAGCGGCTCGAGCCCCATAACTGCTCACTATTATGAGACCATTTGGCAGATGTGAGGGTTCACAATCAACCATTTCCCCGTCATGTGTTTCTGGGTCACGCTCTCCTGCCATGGTTTGCATCTAGTGACATCTGGCAAGGCTAAACACATGCAGCTGAGAAGATACATGGCTGACTCCCAAACTTCCCTGCTGCCAAACCAGAAATGATGTGGGCAGTCAAAAATAAATAGTTTCAACTTACAACTGGTGCCATATACTACAATAAAGTCTTGTGAAACTAATCATCACATGGCTAGCTTTCTGCTGTCTTCAATTTAGGCAGTCAGGTCTCCCCCACTTTTCCTTTTTCTTTTTCAACTGAGAAAACAGAATTTTTTTCTGAACTGTTTTAACTATGCTGCTGCAACATTTCTGAGGTGCCAAGCAAGCCCCCTAGAAATCAATTCAACATATTTTTAATGAGCAGGCTTAGAATGTAGGTGCAAGTGGAGATATCACTGCACTTAAAACTGCTTTTTATCTCCTCCTTTCATGATTGCTGCTTCTTTGCCAGGTCCGACTCTTCTTTCTGCTTCCCAGCTGGTCTGCTGCTTTGTTCTTGCACCTATCCTGTTACAAACAGCTCTCGGGTGCGATACCTTGCTAGAGGCTAATGCACCTGTTGCAATTGTCGTTGTTGTTGTTTGCTTTCCTCCCAGGGCAGGCTTTTCCTTTGTTCTCGGCACCAAGGCTGCATGCCATTGTTGCTTGGAATGATATTGGGGAACGGGAGACGCCTTTTCTCAAAGATCTGCTACAGCGTGGCTGGCAAGAGGCCACCGATATCTCACTGGCCCACCCTTGGCACAACATTTCTGAAATGATTGGGTTCTCCTGGACTTGTGAAGTTTTTATTCTTCCCTGTTTGTCAAGGAACCAGTGGTGGGACCAGGACTTTTGTTGGGGGGGTGGGGACAGCTGAAGTTGAGCTTTTTAAGGTGGCGCTGTGGGTTAAACCACAGAGCCTAGGGCTTGCTGATCAGAAGGTCGGCAGTTCAAATCCCCACGACGGGGTGAGCTCCGTTGCTCAGTCCCAGCTCCTGCCAACCTAGCAGTTCGAAAGCACACCAGCGCAAGTAGATAAATAGGTACTGCTGGCGGGAAGGTAAACGGCATTTCCGTGCGCTGCTCTGGTTTGCCAGAAGCGCCTTAGTCATGCTGGCCACATGACCCGGAAGCTATACACCAGCTCCCTTGGCCAATAGAGCAAGATGAGCGCTGCAACCCCAGAGTCGTCTGTGACTTGACCTAATGGTCAGGGGTACCTTTACCTTTAAGTTGTTGAGCTTTTCCCCATTAATAGGATATTGCGTGGGGCAGGCTTCTGTTGGGGAGCACAGAAACTCAGATAATTGAGTATTTTTGATGCTTTTCAATAATATTTGTGGATGTAGAATGGCCACCAAACCTCGGAGAGGAAACCACATGGGGAAATGATCGTTTTGCAGATGCCGAGTCAATGTTTTCGAGGGATCTCCATGCACTATCTTAAGAATTGTACTCTTTTCTAAAAATAGCACAATAACTGCATCGTTGGATCCAACTAGGTCCGCATCCTTACATCCACTTACCTGGGCGTAAGCACTATGGAACTTTGTGGGACTTACTTCCAGAAATACATGCAGAGGACTGCTCTGTAATATTTATCCACAGCACTTGGCATATTCAGAGATAAAGTTCCGAAGGAGGTTCTGCTTAGTTGTCAGGGTTGGTCATCGTTGACCAGTCCACCCTCTTGGGATTAGCTGGATTTGTTTGTTAAAGGCAGCTAAGCCAGTGGCCACATCTCATGGGAGTAAATTCCAAAAGATAATTATATATTGTGTGAAGGGATACTTTCATTTGTCTTCTCCCGACTCTACTGCCAAGTGGTGGATTTGTTCAGGATATGACTGAAAGGAAAATTAGAAGGGAGAAGAGCAAGATGAAAACATGAATACAACCAGATACAGCAAATTAGAGAAGTGGAAATGGTGGAGAAATAACACTGGTATTGGGAAGAAGGGGCGCAGGGGGAGGGACTTCGTACCAGACATAGAACTGAGGACAGTAGCTGCAGACTGATGTACACATTGAAACATGAGAAAAACCAAAGCAAGATTTGTATACAAAAACTTACAGAGAAATGGCAAAACTTACCAAAGAAGTAAGAAATAAAGATAACAAACTTTTTTCCCATAAAAGAATGGAAATGGTTTATTGAATATTTACAGATAAATTGCAAACAGATAAAAACATTAGCAGGATTATTGTAATAACCTGCAGTTTTATAAGAGTATATATTTACAGTAGATAATTAAATGAGCAAGTTAAATGAATTTGGATATGCAGAAGATATTAAAAATAAATTTAAGGAACCGCAGAAAGAGGGCGAAGGAAGTCAAATTTTGAAATGCTAAATTGATTGTAAGACTAATGAAAATGTCTTCTTCTTCTTCTTCTTCTTCTTCTTCTTCTTCTTCTTCTTCTTCTTCTTCTTCTATCACTCGTAGCCGAGTAAGATTGTCTTCCATAAACACAGTTTTAACAATGAGTCCGTAAGTGACTGTGGAGGCCAATTCTGGACCCACACGTCCTTCCACAGTGGGGACATTGGTTTCTGGGCGGGAGTTGATCACGGTGTGGATTTGCCAAGTGTGCCTTCCTCTTAGCACGTTTCTCCCTTGCGTCCTGAGTTCAAGTGTCTTCAAAGCCCATGACACCTTTGGTAAAGGCTGTTCTCCAACTGGAGCGCTCGCAGGCCAGTGTTTCCCAGTTGTCAGTGTTTATACTACTTTTTTTTTTTAGATTTGCCTTGAGACAGTCTTTAAACCTCTTTTGTTGACCACCAGCATTACGCTTTCCATCTATAAAAAGGCTAAAGACACAGCAAAACGAGGAGGGCAGGACTACAGAAAAAAACCACCATGCCACCCTGAAAATTAAGGGACTAATGTCCAAGAAAAGAGAGGAGCATTTGCCTGGTGCTCAAAGCTAGATAAAGATAGCATCAGATGCACCTCCCTGGGCAGAGCATCCCACAAGTAGGGGACCACCCCTGGAAAGCATCATTCTCGTGGTGCCACCCTCCAAACCTCCTATGGAGTTGCCTCTTCCCTGAAAACTGGGTGGTACAGAGAGACGCCTCTTCCCCGTCATTCCCTGTTGGCAGACGATGCTTTAAAACTTCGGTGTTCAGCTTTCTGCTTACCTCCTAACCAAACAGCCTCTCCCTTGGCCTGCTGCCTCCTCTAGGCTATTTAAGCTCAGGAGCTCATTAGTCTGAGGCGGTGGCACTTGGCTCCCTCACCCCACCCATTTCTTGGCTATCTCGACTGGGGTGCAGCCTTTCGCTCCTGTAAATGTGGGTTGGGACTTCTTAAAGTGGCAGTTGCAGGACAGGCCCCTCTGCCCTGCAGAGTTACGTAAGGGATTCCCTACATAACGCCAAATGGAGCGCTGGGTGGTGCGCTCAGTTTGGCTGTGACTCGAGCCACCAAGTTTTAGTCTCGCTGTGGGAGAGGCTCACCAGTTACCCTAGGCAATTCACTCGCCCAAAAATAACCCGAACCCACAAATGGTGCAATGCGCTCACCGGCTGCATTCTGATAGAGAGCATAAGCCTGGGAAGAGCACACACAGAGAAGTCTGCTTTCTTTAATGAAACGAATGGGAAAGCCCTCTCAGGCGGAAGAAGAGATGCATGAGCACACCGGGGGGGGGGTCAAGTTGGGCAATGCTCAGCCTTGCGTACAGTGGTACCTCAGGTTACATACGCTTCAGGTTACAGACTCTGCTAACCCAGGAATAACGCTTCAGTTTAAGAACTTTGCTTCACGATAAGAACAGAAAATCGTGCTCTGGCGGCGCAGTGGCAGCGGGAGGCCCCATCAGCTAAAGTGGTGCTTCAGGTTAAGAACAGATTCAGGTTAAGAACGGACCTCCGGAAGTTCTTAACCTAAGGTACCACTGTACTTCGCAGGTTGTTCTGTGGATAAATGTTTTGTGCATAGATGTCATGCTAGGGAAGCAGCTGATTATAGGATACACAACATCTTGGGGGGGGGCTCATCTTTCTTGCTTTTCTTTTCTTTTTTTTTAAAAAAGTTTTTATTTATACTTTTCATCAGGACCAAGGAGATCCAAGATCAAATCTCCACTCAGCTAAGCAGTTCACAGAGTGACCTTGAACCAGTCGCACATGCATGACCTTGTGAGGGTAAAGACATACATACACATGGGGGGTGGGGGACTGGTTGTGGATTTCGGTGTCCAGAATGCCTTTCCCTTCCTACTGAATAACCACAGCCGATCCATACATATGTAGGATTAAGAAGGAGACATTCGGGGCAGATGGTCTCTGGTCCGAGCAGGTTTTAACTCTCGTCACCTCTGACAAAAAGCTGCAGCCTAAATCAGCTCACCAAATTCTGTGAGAGCAGCATAAATGGATTTGACTTTTCCAGCAATTTTTATACTGGGGCCTCATCATCATCATCATTTATTATTTATTATTTATACCCTGTCCATCTGGATTTGTTTCCCCAGCCACTCTGGGCAGTTCCCAACAGAATATCAAAAACACGATAAAACATCAAACATTAAAAAAAAAATTCCCTGAACAGAGTAAACTTCAAATGTCTTCTAAAAGTCAAATAGATGTTTATTTGCTTGACATCTGATGGGAGGGCATTCCACAGGGCGGGCGCCGCTACCGAGAAGGCCCTCTGCCTGGTTCCCTGTAACCTCACTTCTCACAGTTAAGGAAACCGCCAGAACGCCCTTGGAGCGGGACCTCAGTGTCCAGGCTGAATGATGGGGGTGGAGACGCTCCTTCAGGTATACTGGGCAGAGGCTGTTTAGGGCTTTAAAGGTCAGCACCAACACTTTGAATTGTGCTTAGAAACGTACTGGGAGCCAATGTAGGTCTTTCGAGACCAGTGTTATGTGCTTTTGGCAGCCACTCCCAGTCACCAGTCTAGCTGCCACATTCTGGATTTATTTTAGTTTCCAGGTCACCTTCAAAGGTAGCCACATATAGAGCACATTGCAGTAGTCCAAGAGGGTTCTTCAGACCCAGAGGCATGGCTAGCTGGCTTCAATGGGCTGGAGAAAGCTGACACCAGCTGCCAAAATCCCAAAGGAGCAGAAAATACTATTTATGTATGCAACCACAGCTGCACAGATGTTATTGGCCCAGAGATGGAAAGAGGATAAAGTCCCCACCAGAGAAGAATGGCAGATGGAGTTGATGAACTATGCTGAAATGGCTAAAATAACCAGAAGAGTCAGAAATCAGGAAGACAAAAATTTTAATAAGGAATGGGGGAAATTTATAACTCATCTTGAAGACCATAGTAAACAGTTAAATTGTTAGTAGGATTGGAAGATCACTTGTTGTTTAAGGTTAAATTCTGGACATAATGGAAGAGGCAAATGATTTGGAGTATCATAAAAGATGCATAATTAATGATAAAAATGATTAATAATAGGGGAGGATGGAAGTCCATTAGATTCCTAGGAATCTTGTTTTTATTATTTACCGTATGTTTGATCTATCTCTGTAAAAGTTTAAGTTGAAAAACCAAATAAATGAATTGAAAAATAAATAAATAAGTAAATGAAGAAGGCTTGCTGTTTTGGTTGCTGTTGGGTCATTGTGGTGGTACGTAAGTTACAGTCCAGAAGGATGGCTTCCGAGACTGCAATATTCAAACTACTTCAAATAACTGGCTGGATGACTGGACCAGTCATTTGTGGTAAATCAGATTGGCGTGACTGCTGTTGACTGTGCTTTATTCCCCGACTTCTGACAAAAATTCCCCAAACTCTGTGGCTCAATACATTGCAAAACCTGAGGCAGGATGAATCAGTGTGTCCTTTATTGGAACTGTGCTGTGCTTTTGCTTCATCCAGAATAAGCATCTCTTGACTGAACTTTCTGAACCTGTGTGGTATCTTGGTTTGCAGTAATTACAAAAATTACAGCCTGATGCAGATGGTCACCAGGGTGCCGCTGGTTTCAGCATGGCTTGCTCCCAAGTGGTGCTCATAAGATTATAGCCTAAGAAGAAGGTGGGCTACTAAGCCTCTTCCAGGTTTTCTTTTTTCCTGTTTTGGCTCTTGATATCTCAGAGAAGCAGAACAACAGGGGACACCGGCCATTGCGCAACAGAATAACGAGGACAAAAATCACACTTGGGATCTTAAAGCAATTTAATTATCCTTTGGGAACTGTCCACATTTCATTAAAAAAAGCATACCCACTGTTCACATGTTAGACTATTCATGCTTTAAACTTTGCCACACCAGTTGCAGCTGGGTTCCATGCCATGCCAATATTGCTAGTTGGCTGCTCTGTCCCCGTTTCATTTAACCACATCACCTCTGCTCTGTAGTAAAATGGAAAAGGTGGAAGGAAAAAGCACAGTCTCTTTCACTGGAGGGCAAAGAGGAGGGAGCAGAGAAGAAAAGGAGTTTCTCCTAAATTGGCAAGGCTTTCTCCTACCTGATCTGGAAAAGAACTCTTAATTATTGGCTCCGCTTAAACCAAAATCCAACAGGACTCCTGACCCAGGTGATACGGGATGCCCACGAAAGCGCATGGTTTAAAATGGTGAGACTCAAACTTCTCTCATGCGGTCTACATGCTCAGCATTTGTTAATGTTGGGCCCCTCTAAAGCAAAAAGCTTAATTGATCAGCGCCTGATGGATATCGAGCAACAAAACAACTTGGCCAAAACAAAGAAATTTTGTGCATGGTTTGCCCACCTGCCCCCCTCGCACTTCGATGCCCCGGCATCTTATCTGCATAATTTAAATATCCCAAAGTATAGACGTGCTTTTACGTTGGCAAGATTGGACGTACTACCCTCTGCCGTGCTCGAAGGCCGATATCAGAAACTCCCCAGGGAGAAACGACTCTGCCCATGTGGAGACGGAAACTTGGAGACAGTGTCACATGTTCTTCTGACCTGCCCCCTGTACAAAGACCTGAGGAGCGAGATTATTACTCCCCTCCTACTTTCCATCCCAGGTCGCTCATCAGCGGCCGCAATGTTTTACTTGTTAGCGGACCAGAACATCCAGACAACAGAGAAGGTTGCCAGATTCATTGAGAGGGCAATGAGACTAAGGGCCACAATTTGAAAGACAAGTCGGCATATATGACTAGTCCATGCACCTGAGGTCCATATTTGTCTCGATCAGCTTATCTATTTAGCTCTGAGGAACGAGAATATCGTACCATCTTTACTGACTATTTCAGGCCGCCAAATTAGGGCCTCATTGTCTACCTTATTTCTAGCAGGAACAAAAACGATAACAGAGAAAATCGTTTGACTCTCTGAGAACGAGGTCACTATTTGAACGGCCTTTTAGCCTGGGGGTTTCATATGATTTATCAGTATATTTATATATTTGTGTACTTGACTGGTATTTCTCCAGTATTTTTATCTGTTTTATCTGTATTTTTAGTCGCAATGGCCTGTTGGCTACGTGAATAAAGTTTGATTTGATTTGATTTGATACCTGATTTGGGGGGAAAGTCATCCCCACCCCCACCGCCCTGCTACTAAACTGATTTAAAATCTGGCAGTGATCTACCTCCGTTTTTTGGGAGTTCAGCTCAAAGTTGTTGAGCTTTTTTAGGGAGGAGAAAAGCCCCCCTTTTTATTGAAACAAACCTTTTTGGGGGGGGTTAAACCACAGAGTCTAGGGCTTGCTGATCAGAAGGTCGGCGGTTCGAATCCCTGCCACGGGGTGAGCTCCCGTTGCTCGGTCCCAGCTCCTGCCCACCTAGCAGTTCGAAAGCACGTCAAAGTGCAAGTAGATAAATAGGGACCGCTCCAGCGGGAAGGTAAACGGCGTTTCCGTGCGCTGCTCTGGTTTGCCAGAAGTGGCTTTGTCATGCTGGCCACATGACCCGGAAGCTGTCTGCGGACAAACGCTGGCTCCCTCCTGGCTGTCTATCGGCTCCCTCGGCTATAGAGCGAGATGAGCGCCGCAACCCCAGAGTCAGACACAACTGGACCTGATGGTCAGGGGTCCCTTTACCTTTACCTTTAAAGGCAAGGGACAAAGGGGGAAAGTCAATCACGCTATGGATGAAAATCTTCCAGAGATCAGACAATAATGGAGGGCAGGGCAAGGAAGGAGTGAGTTTTTGCGAAGCTAAGGAAAGGGAGCCAGAAATTGACCCCTATCTACCAAAACCTCACGGGGATCTACCAGTAGATCGCGATCGACCTGTTGGACATCCCTACTCTAAACCACTGAGCCTCTTTGGCTTGCCGATTGGAAGGTTGGCAGTTCGAGTCCCTGCGATGGGGTGAGCTCCTGTTACTCTGTCCCAGCTTTTGCCAACATAGCAGTTCGAAAGCATGCCAAAAAGTGCAAGTAGATAAATAGGTTCTGCTCCAACGAGAAGGTAACCGGCATTTCTGTGCGCTCTGGTTTCCATCATGGAGTCCCATTGTGCTAGAAGCAGTTTAGTCATGCTGGCCACATGCACTGGTGGAGGAAAGCGGGTGCGGGGGGTGCGGTGCGCCCCTGGTGTCAGCTATGAGGGCAGGTGACATCGCCGCGCCACCCCCACCCTCGCTGCATGGGCAGCAGGCCGCTAGGGATGATCACCATGCGGGTTGCTAGCACTGTCCCATGGGCTGGCTAGCCCCACTCCCACGCCACAACCCCATAGTCGCCTTTGACTGGACTTAACCGCCCTGGGGTCCTTTACCCTTTTTACCTTTACTAAATGAAAACAGGCTCCAAAAGTGCTTTAAGGGGCGCCTGTAAAATTAACTTTTTTATTTTTTATTTAGATTTTCCGTCATACAATTTAATAAAAAAGAGAAATACCCGGCAATACATAACAGGAAAGAAACATCAAATCATTATACATTAAATCATTATACAATAACCAGAAAAGAGAAAGAAAAAACATAAACAAAATAAAATAAAATAAACCTACCACCCTGTTTAACTTCCCTCCACCGCTACTCGTCTTTTCTAGAATCAATTTTACCCTTATCATTGCATTCTGATTGTTTTTATTTTCTCTATATACATATAGAGACAAACCTAGACAGCATCTTAAAAAGCAAAGACATCACCCTGCCGACAAAGGTCCATATAGTTAAAGCTATGGTTTTCCCAGTAGTAATGTACGGAAGTGAGAGCTGGACCATAAAGAAGGCTGATCGCTGAAGAATTGATGCTTTTGAATTATGGTGCTGGAGGAGACTCTTGAGAGTCCCATGGACTGCAAGAAGATCAAACCTATCCATTCTTAAAGAAATCAGCCCTGAGTGCTCACTGGAAGGACAGATCCTGAAGTTGAGGCTCCAGTACTTTGGCCACCTCATGAGAAGACTCCCTGGAAAAGACCCTGATGTTGGGAAAGATGGAGGGCACAAGGAGAAGGGGACGACAGAGGATGAGATGGTTGGACAGTGTTCTCGAAGCTACTAACATGAGTTTGGCCAAACTGCGAGAGGCAGTGAAGGATAGGCGTGCCTGGCGTGCTCTGGTCCATGGGGTCACGAAGAGTCGGACACGACTGAACAACAACAACAACATATACATATATATGTCATTGATAATTTATTTTTTTATGCATTTACATTCTTAATCTAAGCATATTAGCATGTCTTTTTAAGAGCAATATTTTGTCATATAACTGTCAAAGCATTGCCATTCATTTTTTAGTTTTTGATTTGACTGCTGTCGTATGGATGCTGTTAATTTAGCCAATTTTAAATATTCACTTAATTTGAGAATCCTAGCTGCGGTGGTCGCATATAAGAAATTTTTTTTTTCTCAATTTCGGTATTTCTTTTCCTAAAAGGCACAGTAGGTAAGCCTCTGTTTTTTTTTCGTTAATGGGATTTTAAGCATTCCCCCCCCCCAATTCTTCATGTATTTCTCCCCAGAAGTACTTCATCGGGGTGCAACTCCACCACATATGCATTGTTGTACCAGCTTCCTTGTTGCATTTCCAACAGAGGCTGGAATTCAGTTTATGGATTTTTGCTAATTTGACTGCTGTTAAATACCACCTGTAGAACATTTTAATTAAATTTTCTTTTATTGTACTACAGGCGGTAAACCTTACACCTTCCTGCCAAAGTTTCTCCCATTGCTCTAAATATATTGTGTGGCCAAAGTCTCGCACCCATTTAATCATTGTCTCTTTCACTTCCTAAAATCATTGTCTCTTTCACTTCCTCGTCAATCATATCCAAATCTAGCAAAAGGTTATACTTTTTAAATAGTAATTTTTGTTTTTGTTTTTTTAATAATGTTTCATGCATTAATGAATTATCTTTAGCAAAGCCTTTCTTTAAATCCAAGTTAAATACACTTCCAAGTTGTATACTGTATATTGCCATATGTCAGAGATATAATGCCTTATTTCCTCATATGGTCTTATTCTAAGTTTACCTTGATCTTCCATTATCAAATCTCTATATGTTGCCCCTTTCTTATGCCCATTTCCTATTCATGATTAATTTTTTCATGGCATGGGGTTCTAGAGGTGAGAGCCACCATGGTGTCATTGGCTCCAGTCTCGTTTTGTACTTGACCTGTAAAATTGGACTGGATAGCTCAGCTGGTTAGAGCGCAGTGCTGATAATGCCAAGGTTGCAGGTTTGATCCCCATTTGGGACAGCTGTTTAGGTTGGACTACTAGATTACTCTTTTGATCTCTTCCAACTCTATGATTCTATGATATATGGATTATAAGCATAGCTGTCAAGTCTCCCTTTTTTTGCGGGAAACTCCCTTATTCCAAGCCGTTTCCCACTGCTATCCCTGATTTTTTATATCCCTTAAATTTCCCTTATTTCAAAGGGAATATTCCTCTTCCCAGGCACGCCTCTACCCTGTGGCGCCAGTGGCACGGGGAACCAGGGCTGGGCAGCAAGCTGAGTGTCCGGGAAGGAGAGTTGGAGTCCGGGGAGAGCAGAGCTTCTCCCCCTCTGCAATCCTAGAGCGCCGCTGAGGGAGGAGGAGGAGCCGGAGGAGGAGGAGAGTCCACCACCCACCCACCTCCCCGCCCGCGCACGGAGGACAGCTGGAGGGCCACCATGCTAGGGAAAGAGGCCACGTTTCCCAAACTTCCTGCCCCACGTTCCTCAACATCCAGCTGCCGAGCACACGCCAAGAGTGAGGAGCGAGGAGAGAGCCACGTCAGAGACCCTTAAATTTTCTCCTGGATCTGAAAGCAAGCTATCGTGCAGCGCAGGAGAAAAACACCGAGAGGTGGGCTCCGTGGGTTGCCCATGAAGCCGCCTGGACCTTTAACTCCCACCAACCCACCACCCTCGCTTCTTTCTTGCTCCATCACCCCCCATCATCTTTGCAGGGACAGCAAGAGCCGCGTGGCTCGTCCGGGGAAGGGGGGGGCAAAGCAGGCAGAGACAGGAGGAGACGGCGAGGGAGGCTTTTTTTATGGGGGTGACGTAGAGAGCTTTCTCTCCTTCCTCCGGTGGGTCTCTAACCCCCACCCCCACCCCTAGATTTGTTCCTGGTGAGTTCTGGCACCTCTTTCTCTAGAAAAATAGCACTGGGAGGACATTAAGCATCATATTGTTTGGTCTACGTAGTAGGCAGAAGACCAGAGGCCTGCCTTAAAAGGAGTGGTGAGGGACTTTGTTGTCCCAGAGTGGTTGCAACTCAATGTTCTTCTCTGAGGGGTTGTCCACACTGGAGTTTAATGGGAATTTAAGGTTGCTTATGTCTCTGTTTATTTAGCAATGCCCTCATGATGCCCTTCCCCACTCAGCCCCTATCTCACACATTCTCACTTGTAAATCGGGTTTTCCCAATCTGAGAATAAGCCTAAAAGGGGGAACAGTGTGTGTGTTGCCAAACCAGTCAGGGCCGAAGGGATTGGGATGGTTCTGACAAGAGGAGAGAGGTGAGAAGCCGGTTGCAAATTATGGTCCCCCCCATCCTGCTTTATAGGTGTAGAGGTCCCTTATCCCATAAGAGAGAACCTTTTGGGAATGGCACATGCAGAAAGAGAGGAGCGAAATCCATCCATCCATTTGTCCAAAAATAGCAGATCAAGAATAAATATTTGCTTTCCTTTTTATTGTATTGCCATCTGCCGGCCATTCCTTGAAACTACAGGCTGGGATTTAATCAGTGCCAGATTTATGTATAGGCTAAGTAGGCTGAAGCCTAGGGCCTCTAAATCTAGGGGGCCTCGCCAGCCCTCCTGCTCCCCAAGACTTCATGTGAGGGCAGGACAACTCGGGCCTCTAAATCTAGGGGGCCTCGCCAGCCTGCCTGCTCTCCAGTGCCACAGTCTCCCCTCTCCCAAAATTGTAAACCCAAGACTTCATGCAAGGGCAGGGCAACTCAGGCCCAGCAACTATTAGACTCAGGGCTACCCAGTGGGGCCCAATTTGAAGCAGTGGGGCGCAACTTGATTTTTTTTTTTGTAGGGCCCCAGTTCACACCCAAAGTCTGCAAAATCTTATAGATATAAATAAAATCCATCTAGATTGCCTTGGTGCAGGGGCCCCCTTAGGAGCGGCCCGCGGGGCCCAAGTTGGCCCAATTGCTCCAATTGCCTTAAGGTCAGCCCTGATGAGACTGTGTAGGGGTTGGACTGACAAGCCCTGCACCTTCTAGGTCCCTGATGTCACCATTCAGAGTACAGACTCAAGGACTTGTTATGGAAATAAAGGGGGGCACTTATTGGAAATCAGTTTTGTCACCTCTTCCCCCCAAACCCTGAGACAATGAGCCCAGCCACCTTTTATTCACAGTCGCATAAGCACTACACTACAGCATGGCCTGCACCCAATGTTGTTTTTGTACAATCTTGTTTGTCCTCAGTAACCAAAATTATATTATCAACGTATACAAGCAGAAAAGTTGTTTTCCTTCATTTGCAAGGAATCATACAAAACAAAGTGGCACTAATAAAGAAACGTTCCAGTGTGGCAACAGAAAGCAAACTAAAAATGCTTTTGCAGTTGATCAAAACTATCCAGCAATATCAAGTTATAGGAAAACTGGTGCTATTAACAGTAATCCTTCTGGTTGGTTAATTGGTTTGGCAACTTCCAGGCACATGATGTGTGATGCTAATTATTTCCCCCAAGAGTTAAATGATAACTGATCAGAGGCAGCTACTGGAGAGCTATGAGATTCAGGTGAGGGTCAGATGACTTGCCAATCCCAGCAGCTACTGGAGAGCTATGAGTTTCAGGTAAGGGTCAGATGACTTGTCAATCCCAGCAGGTATATAAGAGGATGACCTGGCCTGCCCACGGAGAGCATCTATGCTCAAATTGACAAAGAGGCACGTGCCATTTCCTCTGATGCAGATCTGATATATTTGGGGGGGGGGTTGCACATGTGCCCATCAAGCTGTTTGTGGGAATTATCCCTCGATGTGTGGTGCTGTCAGGAGGGGGTTGTGCAAATGCTGCGCGCTGTGCAGAATGGAAATATTTAGGTGCGATGTTCTATCCATGGATGCAGCTTGCAGAGGGGAAATTCAAGAGGGCGAGGGAGCATGGGTCCGCTGTGGGGAGCGGAGCGCATTTCTTGCGCACGGGTGCCTGCCTGCAGAAGGGATTTGTGCTGCGGAGCTGTTGTGGAAAATGCCTATGTGGTTGTGTTGACAGGTGTGCAAAGGAGGGGTGCAGAAGCTAAAGGTATCTGTCTATATGGCCTTTCCAAAGGCCAGGTTGTGCAGTCAGCTGGGGCCTGTAAAAAGCCACCTTAAGTTGAGGCTGCATAGGCCTTGTGGTGCATGTGATTCAGATTCTATTCAGTTGAACCTCTGGTTACAAAGTTGACATTTTTTTAGCAATGCCCCCCTAGTGAGCCTTCTTTTGTTCACTTCTTTTTATTTCGAGGCAGTGCACACCTATGTTTGTGGAACTGCAAACCTTTCCAGTCATGTGTTACTCCAGTTAAATCCCACATATGAATGTGGGGAAAGATGATGGTGTGTAGCCTGGTGTAAATTTGTAGCCTGGGGGATTACCACAGTCTACACAGGCTGCGAATAGCGTGCAGGCGTTCGTATCTCCTTCGAGGTCGTGTGCACGAATTCTGAAACGAAGCGTGGCAGGTAGAGGTGCGAGCGCGGGGGGTTGCCTGCCAGAGCCAGCCCACCAATCATCGCGCCTCTGCAGAAAGTGCGGCACAGTCAGGAAGTCTTTTGGAAATCAGAGCCTCTGCAGCAGCCAAAAAAACAGAAGGAAAGAGAAAGGCAGCCAGCTAACGCGCCCTCCCGGGTCCAGATTCCAAAGAGGCGCTCGCCTGGGATTGGCTGGGTCGCTCGCTCTCCAGGGCGGGGATTTGCTAATCTCTGGCGGCGGAGTGTGTGCAACACTGTAGTGGCCCGAGAGGTCCCTTGGAACCGCCGCCAGGAAGCTCAACTCTCTGCGCTCTCTAGGTGCGCGCTCGTGTCGGTGGCTGCGCTGCGCTCTGGAGCAACAGGATCCGTTCGGGGAAGAGAGCGGCAACGTGCTTTCTCTCCCCCCCCCTTTAAGTCCGCCGATTGAGATCCCCCTGGTGGATTTAGTGGGGAGGAGATCTGCCCCGGTGCGAGCAGGAGCCATGTGGCACCGCTGGGGTTCCTCGCGAAGGCTTTGAGACAAAAGGCTCCTCGTGGCGCACGTCTGGATGCGTGTGTTGGTGGCCCCTGGGCCGGAGGGCAGCGCGGGGAGGCCGAGGGATGGCAGCGCGGGGAGGAAGGGCGTGACGCCGAGCCGCAGTTCCGCCGCCCCGCCGGGAACGGCCATCGGCCCCGTGGCGGCACGTGGTAGCCCGCTGAAGCGGCCTCTCTCCCGGCCGGGCGCCCCCGAGTTGCCGCAGCGATGGAGAACTTCTTTCCCGAGGTGAGCGCACGGCTCCTGTGGGGCTGATCCTGTTGCGCGCGTTCATACGTGGGAAGCGAGCCCCGCCGCCAGGGTTGACTTCCTACCAAAGGCTGCGATCCCCTCCGCGCTTACCTGGGGGGGGGGTGCGATTTACGTACGAGGAAACCCAGCTGTAAATGTGTAATTTGGTTCTTCTGCGAGGTTTGGAGAGGTGAAGGAAACTGCACGTTGTTGCGGGGACGGGAGAAAGAGCGGCTTTGGCGGCTTGTTGCTAATCCTGATTTTTTACAAAAATTCAGGTGTGCGATCTGAGTGAAGCGCTTGGGACGGACGGACGCTTAACTTCCGCCTTGAAAGTAACAGGAAGAATAAAGCACCTTGTTGTGGATCCATAGAAAGTGATCGCCCGATAACACTTGTAGCTTAATGGCGAATTTAGGATATAATGGAGATGTAAAATATTTGGATTACTGTATTATAAAAGATGCAGGAGGAAAATGACTAACAGTAGGACCCACAAAGGGGAGGAGGGAAGTCCAGGAGATTCTTTGGAATCTTGTTTTTATGATGGATATGTGAGTGTAAAACTTTAATTTGAAAAACCAAATAAATAAATATATTAAAAAAGAGAAAGTGGTCGCCTGGGTTGCACACGGCATTAACCCCGCCGAGTTCAAGGGGGTTTACTCTCAAGTAAGAATGCAGAGGATTCGAGCCTTAGAAGTGTTTAAGCATTGTGTTGGAGCGTGCCCCTAGGTGAATTGTGTTTTATTTTTCCGAGTGCGCCCCAAAGAGGCAAAGTTGGAAGAATTGCTTCCTTGAACCCCCCCCCCCCAAAACACACCTTCATAGGTAAATCCTATGGATGCAATGCGCAAACGACAAAAAAACAGTGGGGAAGGGATCCTTGCCGCTCTTAGGATGTGGATTGCAGAGCGAGGAGTGAGTGGTCGTTTCCCTTTTAAGCCGGGATCCTGGAGCGGAGGTGAGCGGCTTCCTTTTGTGCGCTTTTTCGCCTTGCGCTCACTCCCCCTCTCTCGCCATTGTGCATTTAGGTCAATAAACCGAGAGGGCATTTGTTTTTTTTTTGCTTGGCCCACGGAGCGCATCTGCGAGCTAAGCAGGGCAGAAAGTCCGCCGCAAGTTTGTTTTGCAACAAGGGCATGTGGTTCTTGTAGAGAGAGATCTGGAATTTCCTTTTGGAAAAACTCGGCCAGGGCTTCCAGGGAGAGGGGATTGAGACAGGCCACTCACTGCAGGGGTTTCAGGAGGGCTGCCATGGCAGCACAGCCGTAGGGGAGAGATGGAGGGTTTATTTCATTTTGGTCCATTTCCTCTTTTGTCTTCTGTCCACTTCCTAATGTTGTCCAGATGTCGCCCCCTTTTCTCTTGCAGCTTAGAAGTAATCGCAAACAATGCTGGAAGAATCTGCTAAGATCACAGAATGTTCATTGCTATTCAGATGTTAAGATATTTTCAAAGTGTGTGGTTTGACATGGGGGGGGGCCTTTGTGGAGCTTCCACTAGAGGCATTGTCTCATGGATATTTCGCCAAGATTGTTTGGGTCATGGCAATAAAGTAAAATAATAACCTTGATTGGAAAAATGGTTTGACCAGTCACTTGCTAAAGGTCCCATTGAAATAAACTTTAGGTGGATTTTCTGCGCATGAAAGCTCTTTCGGTACTTGGTTTTCATATGAGCTATGGCAAAGATTTCTTCTTGCTTAACTCTTCCATTAAAATCAATGTTCACCTTTGCCTGGATTGTTCCTTGATGTCAACTTTCCCATAAAATAACAAGGTGTTTAAAGTAAAGTTTATTGTCCTGTTTGTTTCTGCACCTGATGTCTGTATTTGGGAATGTAATAGAACTCTTAGCAGAGTGATCTTGTGAAAGTGGTTCTAGTTGTGGTTGCAAATTTGCCTAATTTCCAAAGTCATGTATCCTTGAAGTGAGGGGCTGTAGTATAATCATTACTCTTCCAGGGTGTAAGTATATGTGGAAAGTTAGCAGTCAGTTTTGCCTGAATACAGGTGAGTCTGTAGCTTCTTGTTTTTAGTTGTCTGGTTGAGCCTTGCAGACAGGATAGTCTTGAGCAATACCTTTGCAGGCATTGAAGTGTTGTTCAGTGTAGCATGTGACATTTTTGCATATTTCAAGCTTCCTTTTCAGTTTTGAGAGCCAGTGTGGTGTAGTGGTTAAGAGTGGTAGTCCCGTAATCAGGTGAACCAGGTTCGCATCTCCGCTCCTCCACATGGCAGCTGCTGGGTGACCTTGGGCTAGTCACACTTCTTTGAAGTCTCTCAGCCCCACTCACCTCACAGAGTGTTTGTTGTGTGGGGAGGAAGGGAAAGGAGAATGTTAGCCGCTTTGAGACTCCTTTGGGTAGTGATAAAGCGGGATGTCAAATCCAAATTCCTCCTCTACTCTTTTGTGGTTTTCGATGAGTAAGACCAAGGGCATCTACAATCATATTGCAAGTGGGATTTTGACCTGTGTGGGTGATCAAGATGGGGAGAGAAAGCAAATTAATTTATTATCAGAAAAGGCACACATTTATCTGATGATCTTCTTTACCCTTGGAATTAAAATCTTATTTTGCAAATACATAAACTTAGAGGAAGTTCTCTCCCCACCATCACCCAAAGAGAGACTGTGAACAGGTAGGTGCTAGGCATTAAGGGGTTAAGATTGAGTGTGCAGGGGGTGGGGTTAAGCTAATAGTATTTAAAAAAATGTAAAGGACTGCCATTAAAGAGGAAGAAAGGCAGTCAAAATTTGAAGAAAAGGAAGAAAAGTAACTTTGAATTATTTATTATAAATATTATTATTTACCTTTACTTGCACCCTAAGGTCCCAGAGTAGTTATAAATGTAAACATTAAAGTGAATTTGTTAATATTAAGAGATGTTTTGAAATTTAAGCTGTTCATGGAATCCCTTTTGGAGGTTTTTAGAAGGAGTTGGAAAGGCACCAAGAGGAGGTTTGGAAAGAGTTTGATATTGGATAATCCTGTCTTTAGCACAGGTGTTGATGCAGCACATCTGTTCAACAGTGGGGCTTTTGGAAGTGATTGTATTCCATTTTTTAATTTTAAAACATTTTAATATGACAAATGAATTTAGAAAAAACCCTGAGCAACTTAGAGTAGGCCATAAAATAAATAAATACATTAATCTTTAGCCAGGAATATATATTTCATGATGAGCCATGCTCTTTTGTTTGCCTAAATCCTGAACTGAATTGCATGTTCAGAAATATCATGTTTTATAGCCTGCCGGGGATTTATCTGACTTCACATTGCAAGATAAAGGTCTTGTGTCTTTAAATGTTTGCCTTCACTTAAAACTCTCTGGAAAGTTAGCAAATCAAGGAAAAGGCTAGACTAGAACCTGTTCCCCTGAGATGCTAGCTTTCCATGTACGAAGAGGCTCTTTTGGGGATCATCCAAGCATATAGCAGGCTGGAGTCTTGCACCTTGCGATATTTCTGAAAATGTAATTTGGTTGTTTGCTTGGAAATACGAAGGTGCGTTCCTGTGGTTTTACGTTCCTTCCTTGTTCACCTTTCAGTTGTTCTGGAAAAGCTGGAATTTTATGTTGAATTTCCTGACCCTGAAAATATTTGAGCAAGCAGTTCTGTGTGAGTAACTGGGCTGGTATAAAGATAAGGACGGCTGTGTTCGTGTGACATTGGAATTGTCACATGGTGGCCTGGGGGGTCCCTTGTGAAACCTGTCACCAACTGAATGTATGTTTAACCTTGAATGAGTCACAAGGTGTTATGTTTTTTAAAAAACGTGATACCTCCCCCAAAAGATTATATCCCCTCCCCGTGGTGGGCAGGCTGCTTGGTGTCCGAAAAGCTGGGATAGCGAACCTTTTTCAACCTGAGGGTCACACTTTTCTGGGGCCACATGGCAGCCATGATTTGGGCCAGGAAGAAAATGTGAGTGGAGCAACAGGCACAATCCTCACCTTTCTAATGTATACAGGTAGGTAGCCGTGTTGGTCTGCCATAGTCAAAACAAAATAAAATAAAAAATTCCTTCCAGTAGCACCTTAGAGACCAACTAAGTTTGTTCTTGGTGTGAGCTTTCGTGTGCATGCACACTTCTTCTAATGTGTGTCATGTTCGAACCATGCAAAAGTTAGAGGCCTCTATATACCGGTATGTGCACAAACATGGACATCTCTTTGAGCATGTGAACAAGGGGGCATTGTCACAGTACAAATACATACTTATTTAGGGAAATTATTGGAGTGGTTTTAATAGATTTCATACATGTATATAACTTTAATTTTGTCAGTGTTTAATTGTTTTTTTTTTTTAAATGGTTGGTTGTTTTGAGCTTTGAGCAGTTCTGATTGTAAACCGCCTTGAGTCCCATCAGGGAAGAAGTCGGGGCATGAAATAGTATTATTTATTGAATTTATATAGCACCCTATACCAAGGGTCTCAGAGCGGTTCACAGAATAAAATCAAGAAGTAAAACCACAAAATACCTAATGAAAATTAAAAGAGCAACTCAATACCCCCCTCCCACAAAAAAACCACATTTTTAAAGGGTATAGGGTGTAAATCGAATCAGCCAAAGGCCTGGTTAAAAAGGAACGTTTTTGCCTGCTACCTAAAGGTGTGTAATGAAGGTGCCAAGCGATCTTCCCTGGGCAGAGCATTCCACAGATGGGGAGCCGCTGCAGAGAAGGCCCTGTTCTTGTGTTGCCACCCTCTGGACCTCTCAAGGAGGGGGCACATGAAGGAGGGTCTCAGAAGTTGATCTCCGGGTCCAGGTAGGTTCATATGGAAAGAGGCGGTCCTTATTAATAATAATATTCCAGCTAGGCAAAAGAACTTGAGGTCAAGGAGCAGAGCCAGTGCAGAATGTGGTCTGGTGAGAATGAATATGGTTTGCTGAGAGTCCCGGGGTCTAGACCTTTGGTTCAATTAAATGCATATTTAATTTAAAAAAATTAAAGCACATAAACATGGTTTGTGAGGCCTATGTGTTCCCCAGGTGCATTTTATCTTGAGCTGAAAGGTGTTAAATAAACACAGGTTTGAATGGAAAACGTTTTAAGGAAATGCAGATGTTTAATCTGCAACAGTTTTAGGAGATAAGAAAGTTAGGGTCACGGTGGCCTTATAAATTGACAAAGGATTGCTGCAAGTATCACGTCTACCTGGGGCTTTCGTGCCTCCCCTTTCTTCGTCCCCGGGGCCACATTGCAAAATATTTCAGCCCAACATTCACCTTTTCCCTCCGCAACCCAATAGCACACAATCTCGTGCCATGACCTCTTTTAGTTGTCTCCTTTCTTCCCGACTCCCCTTCCTCCATTTACACTCATACTGGCGGAGCTGGCAGCGCACAAGGCTTTCACTCTCCCAGCAAATTCACATGTTAAGGCAGGCTTCCTCAAACTTGGCCCTCCAGTTGTTTTTGGCCTACAACTCCCATGATCCCTAGCTTGCAGGACCAGTGGTCAGGGATGTTGGGAACGGTAGTCTCAAAACATCTGGCGGGCCGAGTTTGAGGAAGCCTGTGTTAAGGGAATCGCAAATGCAGGAAACTTGTGCCATGTGGCTGACAGCCTGCTTGGAAAAACCATTGCCAGTTCCACTGTATGCCTTTGAATCCGGTGACAGAAGACAAGCAATTCAGACATGCGGACTTTAGCATTGTCTTAAAATCACAGAAGGAAGGGATCCTGAAGATGATATAATCCAGCCCCCTGCAACTGCGGGAATATGCAGCTGTCTTATACAGAGATCGAACTTGCAACTTAGGCATTAGGTAAAAAAAAAAAAAAAAAAAAGGTAAAGGACCCTGGACAGTTAAGTCCAGTCAAAGGTGACTATGGGGTTGTGGTGCTCATCTCGCTTTCAGGCTGAGGGAGCCGGCGATTGTCTGCAGGAAGCTTTCCGGGTCATGTGGCCAGCATGGCTAAACCGCTTCTGGCGCAACAGAACACTGTGGCAGAAACCAGAGCGCATGGAAATGCCGTTTACCTTTCCGTCGCAGCGGTATCTATTTATCTACTTGCACTTTGACGTGCTTTCGAACTGCTAGGTTGGCAGGAGCTGGGACAGAGCAACGGGAGCTCATCCCATCGCGGGGATTCGAACCGACGACCTTCCAGTTGACAAGACCAAGAGGCTCAGTGGTTTAGACCACGGCGCCACCCGCGTCATTATCAGCACCACGCTGTAACCAGCTGAGCTATCCATGCTGGTGACAGATCTGTGGGGACTTGTTTTCCACCAAAAAAATAGTTTTAACACCCACCCACCTCCAGGTGTCTACAGATCCAAGGATCTTACATTGTGTGGGCACCTAGTTAAATTCTGTGTAGCCTCCAAAATATTTTTGCCATCTAGTATCGCAAGGGGAAGAAATGGAAGAGGAGAAAAGAGCTGTACTGGTGCATGGCCTCTTGCGTTCTTAAATGAAAGACTCTTGCTGGATCATGTTTTCTCTCTGGTTTTTAGTCACAAGAACGACCTTTTTCCTCCTGAAGGAAGGTCTTCGTGTTTATAGTGCTCTTGCCACTCCCATAAGCAAAACAGTTGCTGTGTGTCCCAGAACGGTAATTAGTGAAACGACAATTAGGTACTCTGTGGAACTTTTGTGAGCCTTCGCCTTGTGAATTTCAAAAATAAATCTAAAAGCTGTCTCAAGGAAGCAGGAAAAGTGGTGTCCCCCCCCTCAAAATGCTATGATAGTAAATATTTACTTTTTACTTATTGAATTTACAAACTGCCCTTCATCTGAGGATCGCAGGGCGGGTTACAATATAAAAACACAAAAATACATAACAGCAAACGAAACAAGATTGGTGTGTTTAAAATGTTCAAAATGCTTCACATTAAGCTGTATGCAGTACACAAACCACAGTCCAGCCAAATATTGCCATTGAGTTCATTTGTGTGCATACTTAACTGAAGGTTATGTCTAATTCAACCCAATGGTATTTTTACCAGATTGTACCTCTGTGTGTAAGATTGTGTTGTTAAACACCAACTTAATCCTCCCACTGTAATCAAGGGATCTCTTTGGCTGGATGAAGAATAAGAGTTCGAAATAGCCCCTGACATCTCCACTATCAGGAGGTGCATGCCTGGGATCCTTGGATCTGGACTGTTTTCACACACTAATACCCCATCCTGTAAAATTCTATCAGCTATGTTTTATCTGCACAATTGGAATGAATTACTGGAATGAAAATGCCTTTTTTGGGCAGCCTGAATGAGCAGGAACAGTCACCATTAAGAAAAAAGACGTCAGAACAGGCCAATATAATACAGTGGTACCTCGGGTTACAAACACCTCGGATTACAAGCACTTCGGGTTACAGACTCCGCTAACCCGGAAGTAGTAACTCGGGTTAAGAAGTTTACCTCAGGATGAGAACAGAAATCGCACGCCGGTGGTAGCGGGAGGCCCCATTAGCTAAAGTGGTACCTCAGGTTAAGAACGGACCTCCGGAACGAATTAAGTTCGTAACCAGAGGTACCACTGTATGTGGACAATCCCTGGATCAAGTGACTTTTCTTCCTTACGTTCTCAGAGCTCAAGGTTGTCCTCTGAACTTGCCGGATGTTTAACTGAGACCCAAACACAGTTAGTCCATCATTTGAAAAATAAGACTTTAGAGCCGTCTTGCTAAAAAATGGCAACTAGACATTCTCTTTTGGTGACCGCAACCTTGGTTTAAGGAGCCATTTGGCACCTAAGTAATATATCTGAGTTTCTAACATTGCTTCTTCTTGCTTTTGGGCTTGGCTTGTGAAATACAGTGCTCATGGATTCTTACCTGTTTATCTGAGGCAAGTGGCTACACTTTTAGAACGCGGTGGTGGCATTTCAGTATAAATGTTAATTTGTGGTTTCTGAGTGTGGCTTTGATGTCAGTTAATATCTTTTAGGCCTTCCAACATGTTGATATTACTTTAAAAGATCAGTGTATGGATATATATGTTTTTTTATATATATAGTGTTGTGTATTAAATAAGATATTCTGGCAGCAGGGTAAAGTATTGCTATTGGTCAATTTGAAGTGTTCAATCACAATCCACAGCCTGATTGGGTCCCGCCGGAAAGTTTGAATATTATTGGTTCCCGCTAAAATGTATCTTTTCCCTCAGTCCCAATGTGTCTATAAATAGAGCTTTCCCTACCCCCTATCCCCAGTCTTGTCTTATCCCTTACAATAAAGAGCTGTTTTCACTAAGAAGTGTTGCTGGACTTCTTGCTATCAGAACCCACGACACAACATACTGGCGACGAAGGTGGGATTGAATTAGGCCGGCTGAGGGCTGCTGACCCTAGCGACCTGATTCTGGCGACAAGACTCCCTGTGACTGACAGGACAGATCAGTCCACTAAGATGGCTGCGTCACGGTTCATGGAACCATTTCATCCCGGAGCAACTGAGGCCTGGGATGCTTACCTCGAGCGCTTTGAATTCAGCGTGGCAGCAAAAGGGGTCACTGACGAGGAAAGGAAAAAGGCGTTGTTCCTGAGTTGCTGCGGGGCAGAGACCTTTGAGTTGGCTCGGGCAATTCTGGCCCCCACGACACTGCGGGAGGCGTCGTTCGCGAGCATTACGGAACACCTCTCCAATCACCTTAATCCGACAGCGTCGAAGATGACATGGCGCATCGAATTCCACAAGAGGCAACAACGACCTGGAGAGACGGTAGCAGTTTTCCTCACCGAACTGAGGAAGCTGGCGAGACACTGCAAATTCGCCAACTTGGAGGAGGCCCTGCTGGATCGGTTTGTGTGCGGCCTTCGCAGCAGCAAGGGCCGCAGGCGGATTGCGGCAAAACAAGATATGGATCTGTCGACAGCGCTCCGTGAGGCCATTGCGACAGAAAGCGCTGAGAGAGAGGAGCAAGACCCGGACCAGCGAGCCGAAAAGAGAGCTGGAGCGTCAACCCACACCGTGGACGACCAGGATGTCAGCCCCAACCAAAGCCCTGTGCGGGGAATAGAGATGGTGCGACAGGAGAGCACAGCAAATAAAGGTCGGCAGGGAGTCTGCCCTGGCTGCGGCGGATCACATGAGAGAAGGAAGTGCCGGTTCCGAGAAGCTACGTGTCATGCTTGTGGGAAAACGGGGCACATAGCCAGGGTCTGCAAGTCGAGTGGCACGTCGGGGTCCGCGAAATCAAGAGGTCAGAGGACATCCACAGCGACGCACCAACTCGACGATTGCAACTACCTCACGCAAATCGAGGGCAGAACTGTGCCATTTCCAGCCCAAGGGAAACCAGCTGTGCGGGTCCTAATCGAAGGGAAGCCGTGTAACATGGAGGTGGACTCCGGATCCGGATTCTCCATCGTATCGGAGGACACGGCCAGATCGTTATTTCCTAGAGGTAAGCTTCCGAGATTGGAGCCCTTCCCGGCTACTCTGCAATCCTATTCCGCTGGCCGCATAGACATTTTGGGAATGTGCGCAGTGAACGTACAGTTCCGCGAGAGGGAGGCCGTATTAAAGCTTGTGATCGCAAAAGGGAAGCGCACTAGCCTGCTGGGCACGGACTGGTTCCCGGCCTTAGGGTTGGGAATCTCAGGGCTCAACACGGTCCAGATAGCTTCGGAGACATTTAACACCCTGTACACGGAATTTGGGGAGCTATTTAATGGAGAGTTAGGATGTTATAAGGGGCCTCCAATTGACTTAGAACTGGACCCGGGGGTTGCGCCAATGCGCCTCAAACCCAGGCGGGTTCCATTTGCGCTACAGCCTAAAATAGAGGCTGAATTGGAGAAGCTAATACAGCAAGGGGTGCTTTCACCAGTGGACTCTGCTAAATGGGAAACACCCATTGTCACACCCCTGAAGGCTAATGGGGAAATACGAATTTGTGCGGATTACAAATGTACGATTAATAAGGCCATCAGGGGCAACTCGTATCCAATTCCAGTAGTGTCCCAACTATTAGCGAAGCTGGCTGGGGGCAAGGTGTTTGCAAAGATTGACTTGGCACAGGCATACCAGCAGCTCCCAGTGACTCCAGCGTCCGCTGAAATCCAGACAATTGTGACGCACAAGGGCGCCTTTAAGGTGAATAGGCTGCAGTTTGGAGTCTGCGTGGCACCTGGCATATTTCAAAGTCTTATGGAGCGCCTGTTACGGGGCCTGCCAGGTGTCCTGCCGTATTTTGATGATGTGTTAATTGCGGGCAAGGATGCTCAAGAACTACTGGGACGCATCCAGACAGTCCTATGCAAATTCCGGGATGCGGGGTTGAAACTAAAGAAAGAGAAATGTAGTTTTGGGGTAGCAGCTGTGAACTTCTTAGGGTACAGAATTGATGCTGCTGGCATCCACCCCATGGAAGACAAGGTTAAGGCTATCGCCGCAGCACCGACACCTAGTAACAAGGCTGAGCTGCAGTCCTTCTTGGGCCTCGTCAATTTCTATCACGCCTTTGTGCCACACAAGGCATCGATAGCCGAACCACTGCATCGGCTACTCCAAAAGAAGTGTGCATGGCGTTGGGGGCAACCGCAACAGAGAGCTTTTGAAACGCTGCGGGGCGTGCTGTCAAAGGAAAGTACACGCTTGCCCACTATGATGCTGCTAAACCACTGGTGCTGGCGTGTGATGCCTCACAATATGGCGTGGGGGCTGTCTTGAGTCACCGGGAGGCGGATGGGTCGGAGCGTCCAATCTCATTCTATTCCAGAACCTTGAGCCCCACAGAGCGGAACTATGCCCAGATTGATAAGGAGGCACTGGCTATAGTCACAGGAATCAAGAAGTTCCATGACTACGTGTACGGCCGCCCTTTCACAATTCAAACGGACCACAAGCCTTTGCTGGGTTTGTTCAGCCCACATAAACAAACGCCTCAAATCTTGTCCCCACGCATGCTCCGATGGTCCATCTTTTTGAATGGATTTCAATACGAACTGTGTCATGTGAAGGGTAAGCTGTTGTGCCATGCGGACGCGCTGAGTCGTCTACCACTACCTGGAGCAGCCGACGACGACCCAGCCCCGGCCGAGCACGTCATGATGATGGAGACACTTCCCGGACCACCCGTGACGGCCGTCGACATCGCCGCAAGAACTAAAAGGGACCCCGTCCTCGCCCGTGTCCTTGTGTGGGTGGGGAGGGGATGGCCAAGTGGGACTCAGGAAGAGAAATTTAGACCTTTCATGGCAAGACAAAATGAGCTGTCCCTCCATAAGGGTTGCATATTGTGGGGCGATAGGGTGGTTATTCCAAGGTCTCTACAGAATGAGGTGTTGGACACATTACACATGGGTCATCCAGGCATGGTTCGGATGAAATCTTTAGCCAGGTGCTATGTGTGGTGGCCTGGCATGGACAAGGACATTGAACAATGGGTGCGCACCTGTCGAGCGTGCCAGGAGGTGCACCCAGAAATGCCCAGGGCACCAGTGCATTGGTGGGAGCGGGCTAAGAACCCGTGGAGCCGGCTCCATGTAGATTTTGCAGGGCCGTTTCAGGGAAAGGTGTTCTTAATTGTAGTAGACGCCTACTCGAAATGGCTGGAGGTCTCAATTGTTCCAAACATGTCCTCAGCTGCTGTAATCAGGGCCCTTCGCATTTTGTTTGCAACGCATGGGTTACCCGAGACCATAGTATCAGACAACGGGGCGGCTTTTGTGTCCCAAGAGTTCAGGGCATTCCTGGCCGATAATTTCATTAGAGGGGTCACTTCTGCTCCCTTTCATCCATCCTCGAACGGACAAGCCGAACGGATGGTGCGCACAGCCAAGGGTGCAATAGCGCGCCTCTTGGAAGGGGATTGGTCTGCTCGCATTGCAAGGATGTTGTTCCTGCAGCACACAACGCCGTGTGCATCCACAGGCAAGTCCCCAGCTGAGTTATTAATGGGGAGGAGGTTAGCCACAATCCTAGACTATGTCCACCCTGACAAGGTGCCGGGCCGCGATGCAAGAGAACCACCGGCTGCCGAGGGTGACAGAACCCGATACCTGTCAACAGAGGATTTGGTTTGGGTCCGGAACTATGCAAGGGGACCCGCATGGGTGCCGGGGGTGGTCACCCGACCCAGTGGGCCAGTGTCATATTTTGTGACGTTAGAGGATGGCAGAGTAATGCGCCGCCACATTGACCAGCTAAGGCGCCGGTTCCCAAGCAGGGTAAGCCCGAGGGGGGAGGAGCCGCGCACAACTCTGCCGGCGTCCGGTGAATCGCAGCAGTCTAGTCAGGATGACTCCGGGCCACAGGGGGTGGAGGGCTCCGAGAGTCAGGAAACCGAGATCACCACTGATGAACCTAACCCGGAAACAACTAGTCAGCCTAGAGAGTCAGCTAGTGACACAGCTCCAGCTGAGGTACCCGAGGTTATTGGAGAGAGAAGTCTGACCACGGATAGTCCAAGGAGTGACACACCGGGGGTTAGGCGATCCGGTAGGACTCGAAGACCTCCGCAATACTTGAAAGATTACGTGTATAGTCTCAACTAGGTGCGGGGGAGTGTTGTGTATTAAATAAGATATTCTGGCAGCAGGGTAAAGTATTGCTATTGGTCAATTTGAAGTGTTCAATCACAATCCACAGCCTGATTGGGTCCCGCCGGAAAGTTTGAATATTATTGGTTCCCGCTAAAATGTATCTTTTCCCTCAGTCCCAATGTGTCTATAAATAGAGCTTTCCCTACCCCCTATCCCCAGTCTTGTCTTATCCCTTACAATAAAGAGCTGTTTTCACTAAGAAGTGTTGCTGGACTTCTTGCTATCAGAACCCACGACACAACATATAGCATCTTGCCTTTAATCTGCACCCAAAGTCCCACTACCGAGTATAAACATTTTTCTTTCCTCAAAGCGAGGCAAGGCAGTGAGGCATTGAACTTCAGAGCTGCAACATTCAGACAGCATGAATTAATTGCCCTTGGGCATAATTTTTCTTCCGGCGAAGGTCTCCCCTTCTCTTCTCCCCTTTCCACTCATTTCAGTCGGGCTTGTGCAGGAGCAATTTCTGGTGGATTGTATTCCTTAAAATCAGCAGATTGTGTATAAATATCCTATGGTAACGTAAGAGGGAGAAAGGAACATGGGTTTGGGGCAGAAGGCGATGCATAGCTAGATCCAAAATACGTTGCATTTAGCCAGACTTTATATCGGTAGCCTTTCCATTAAAGTCAATGGAGCTAATGCAATATGCAAAAGCTATAATACTGTTCTGTTTAAATGGCATACCCTGAGCCAGCCCTGTTCCTGCTCTTGAGCGATTGCTAAAACGAACAAGTGTAGCCAGCAGCAAACTGAAATTTTATGATGGAACAAACAACTGCACGCTTCTCAGATATGGTGTATCTGAAGAAGTGTGCATGCACACGAAAGCTCATGCCAAGAACAAACTTAGTTGGTCTCTAAGGTGCTACTGGAAGGATTTTTTTTATTTTTTATTTTGTTTTGACTATGGCAGAGCAACACGGCTACCTACCTGTGACTGCAAGCTCCTATATTAGACGTGTTTTGTTTTAGTAAATGTCCATATACAGTCGTACCTTGGTTCTTGAACTTAATCCTCCCGGAACATTCGAAAACCAAGGCGTGGCTTCCAATTGGCTGCAGGAGCTTCCTGCACTCAAGCGAAAGCTGTGTCGGACGTCCGGCTTTCGGGAGCCAAAACGTACGAGTATACCAAGGCGTTCGAGAACCAAGGTACAACTGTGATAAAATTGTCCAGGCAGCCCCAAACAGTTTAATATATGCAGTAGGTAAGTGGATTGGGTTTAGATTGTGGAGACTTGGGTTCAGAGGTCTGTCCATCTCTGAAGCTCATTGGATGCCCTTGGGCTATTCCCTGTCTCTCAGTCTAACCTACTTCACAGGCTTGTTGTGAGGATAAAAGGCGAAGGGAGAGATTGTGTTTGGTGAAATCGTAGAAATATAGAGTTGGAAGGGCCCTGAGGATCATCTAGTCCAGTTGTTCCCAACCTTTTTTTGGCCATGCCCCACCTAAGCACCTCTAAAATCCTGATGCCCCCCTCCCTGTGATATATAATTCTTATTATTCAAAAAGTGAACTCCTATTCACATGGAGGAAGCCTAAAACGCCATTAACTGTTAATGACTCATTCTCGAATTGCCCCCTCTTTAAAATCAAATTGCCCCTCCTGTGGGGCGTGTGCCTCACATTGGGAACCACGGATCTAGTTGAACCCCTTGGAATGCAGCTGTCCCATATGGGGATCGAACCTGCAACCTTGGCATTATCAGCACCACATGCTAACCAACTGAGCTGCCTGGTCTAATTGTCTCGTGGGGGTGTGTGTATAATTAGCGTTTGAAATTTGCCAGGCGCATTTTGGACCTGGCTATCTGCCACTTCCAAAAATAAAAAATCCAAGAACTCTGGCCAGGCGGGAGATCAGTTTTAAAGTCTTCAAACAGTTTTATTATTAAGGTATTGGAACAAATTCCAGTTGAAATAAATTCCAGGCAAGGCCCTGTTTCGATAATTCTTCATCAGCTGGAATATTAAGAAATCCTATGTTAGAGATAAATCTTCTAAAATTTATAAGTGCATATAATCATAATACCCTTTTGTGAGATCATTAGTTATACAGTTATACAGTTTATACCAAACTCAGTCCATAATTTACACAGTATATAACTGACAAAAACAGCTTACCTAGATTTTCATGGTCAAGGTGTACCAATTCTCTGTATGCCTAACTTGTTCACACTGTTTGTAGTATTTAAAGGAAAAGTAAGGTGTGGTCCATTTAGTGATTCAAAAGGCAGTACTACATCTATAGATGCTGAATCATGCAGTATCAGTTTAAAGATACAGTACCAAGGTATAGTTTAAAGCTGCACTACGACATAGAGCCAATCATAAGAATGCTGTAAAGTCCAGATTATTATTTAAACCACCCGGATACAACCAGGTGAAGATGCCGGAGCCTGAGCCATGCCAAACATTGCAACACATCCTGTAGAATTATGCCCGTTACATTTTATCTGCACAATCGGAATGAATTTCGGGAACCAAAAAGTCGTGTGGAAAAATGCGACTTTTTTGTATATAATTTTTATTAACTTTTCTGTTTTACAATTTAGAATACTCACTTTAAGCATCCTTAAAATATCTGTAACTCCCCTTCTTCTCTTTCCATGGTTCATTTTACGTATCATAAATCCCTGCATATTTTACAGAAACTATTTGTTGTTGTTGTTCAGTCGTTCAGTTGTGTCCGACTCTTCGTGACCCCATGGACCAGAGCACGCCAGGCACGCCTATCTTTCACTGCCTCCCGCAGTTTGGCCAAACTCATGTTAGTAGCTTCGAGAACACTGTCCAACCATCTCATCCTCTGTCGTCCCCTTCTCCTTGTGCCCTCCATCTTTCCCAACATCAGGGTCTTTTCTAGGGAGTCTTCTCTTCTCATGAGGTGGCCAAAGTACTGGAGCCTCAACTTCAGGATCTGTCCTTCTAGTGAGCACTCAGGGCTGATTTCCTTGAGAATGGATAGGTTTGATCTTCTTGCAGTCCATGGGACTCTCTAGAGTCTCCTCCAGCACCATAATTCAAAAGCATCAAATATACCATTCAGTATTCCATTATTACATACATCATAACATATTTGCATTGTTGAATTTATCTTAATGCTGCCAGCATTTTCAGCTGTGCACAGTTATTTCCCATATATTCAATAAATGTTTTCCAGTTTTCTCTAAATCTGTGTTCTTCTTGTTCTCTTATTCTATATGTCAAGTCTGCAATGTGCGCATATTCTGTCAACTTATGTTGCCAGTCTTCTTTGGTTGGGAGCTCACTCATTTTCCATTTTGGGGCTAATAAAACACAGGCCACAGTTGTTGCATACATAAATACAGTGGTACCTTGGTTGTTGAACTTAATCCATTCTGGGAGTCCACTCGACTCCCGGAACGGTTCTAAAACCAAGGCGTGGCTTTTGATTGGCTGCAGGAGCCCCCTGCACTCAATCGGAAGCTATGTTGGACATTCAGCTTCCAAAAAACGTTCACAAACTGGCTCACTTCTGGGTTTGCGTTGCTCAGGAGCCAAAACATCCAAGTACCAAGGCATTCGACAACCAAGGTACGACCGTAACCTTTTCTGACACCTGGGAGTTTCAGTCTAGGGTTATCCCCAACAAAAAGGACTGGTTGTTTGTTTGTTTTTTGGAAAAGTAGTTTTGAACATTTTTTTTCCAATTAAAAAATGCAACTTTTGAGCCACCTGGCTTAAAAATGGCATTCCGTTTCGGCGACTCTGTAACCCTGGTTTAAGGAGTCATTTGGCGCCCAGCTTATATACCTGAGTTTCTAAAACTAGGTATATAAACATTTGGGGGGGGGGGAAAGCAATCCTACTGTAAGTATCCTACCAGTTGCTTGGGCAGGTGACCCCAGCACTGCTACCGGTTCAGATTTTGACGAGCGACTCACTCACTGACTGTACTGTACCATCAGCCTAATGGTTTCTGTCCCCAGCTCAATTCCAAACCTTTAGTGAATCATGCTCCCTTCATCCTTCTCTCTTCCTTCTACAGCGAAAGTCTGAGAGTGTTCAGTTCACAGTTGAGTTACCTGTTTTGTGGCCCATAAAACGTTTCTTAATTCCTTTCAGTAATTGCAATAGCTGTGGCTTCACATGAGGGTCTTTGGCAGCCTTTCTAATTTGTTTTTTTTGTGTTTTGTTTTTACTCCGGGGATTTATAACACTGTTAAAAAGTTGCCTGAGGCATAAAACTCCATTTAGGAATATTTTAGAGGTCTGGTTATTTAAAACCATGGTTGATTTCAGGGAAGAGGCAAAACAAAGTTAGCTTTTCTGCATTTTTCAGTAATGTGGTCTGGAGAAATGAGACTTTGACTAAAACATGGCATTGTGCCCATTTATACCTTTGCTACTAACACACATGGACAACACACACGGAAAACAACAACTGCTGGGATGATTCATGATTCCTACACCCCTGTAGTTCAGTAGGTTGGGGCATGACTCCTTCAGTGCTTCTGAGATTAGCAGAAAACCTGAAGGAGTGTCTCCACCAACATTGTTCAGCCCGGACACTGAGGTCCAGCTCCGAGGGCCTGCTGGCGGTTCCCTCATTGTGAGAAGTGAGGTTACAGGGAACCAGGCAGAAGACCTTCTCGGTGGTGGCGCCCACCCTGTGGAACGCCCTCCCATCAGATGTCAAGGAGATAAGATGGTGTCTGGTTGTATGTATGTTGTGGTGTGCTGATTGCGATTTTGTATTATACTTCCTTGTAGAAAATGGCTCCTTCGGAGGATATGAAGTATACACAGCAATGCAGTTTGTGTTAATTTGAGATAGTAAAGTTGTATGTGTGTAGCTGATACCATCTCCTGCCCTGCCCGGCATTGCATTTAGTGTTCTATTACGGCACAGAGAATGAAAGCAAGAGGTGAATATTTCATCAATAAATGCCATGTTAACTGGACCATATATTGTATTTCCTTTGCGATATTGCTGCAT
The DNA here is from genome assembly GCA_900245905.1 of Lacerta viridis. Taxonomy (NCBI): domain Eukaryota; kingdom Metazoa; phylum Chordata; class Lepidosauria; order Squamata; family Lacertidae; genus Lacerta; species Lacerta viridis. Next base: position 261,864 of record OFHU01002335.1, on the reverse strand, counting down.
TTTGTTGGTAAGGCTTAGGAAAGGTTATTAGTTTTTTATGAGGCTCTTCAATAATTTAAATTTGAAGAGTGATCTCAATGCAAATCGATGGTTATATACTCTTAACTTATTGGAAGTGGAACTGATGTTAGGCTTATTAAAGGTGATGCATTTTTAATGCGCAAACATGAATTAAGGCATGCACTCTTATTATTTGATATACTGAAAAGGGAAAAAACAGTTAACTCTGTACATACAAGATTATTTGTATGGAGCTCAGCACCCTGCTGGCTGGCAGCTAGTTGGGGTCGGAAGGGCCGGTTTGTGTAGGAATTCAAACCTGTCCAAACATTTGTGCAAGTGGAAGATTTTGAGGTCTATCCTCTGCAGGCCAGTACATGTTTTTATACAGAAAAATTGTCCTTTTGTTTCACTGACACCTCTCACACATTCTCTGCCGTTTCAATTGCAGTATAAGTACCGATAAGCTAGTTGACTGTGTTATAAAACCATGTACAACCTTGGTTGCAGTTAAACTCAACCAAGGTTTAGTTTGAACGAGCAAACGTGGTCCCCTTGAGAGGAGATTGCGGCAACTTTGCTCTTCTTCTAGTCATGGCTGTTGTGTGGAGCTAAGCCATGGTTTGGCTTTCGTAAACCATAGAGAGAGAAACCTTGGTTACAACATGTGGTTTGTCTGGAAAGAACCAAAGCATGATGATCCCATTGGATGACATGTAAGCTCAGTAGCAGAATGACTGGAAGAGGAACAACATGGCTGAGACCTTGCTGGGAGCCCAAATGTTTGCTCTAAGCCAGGCACGTCCAACTGGTAGATCATGATCCACCAGTAGATCACTGGACGTCTGTGGTAGATCACTGGCTCCCCCAAAGAAGCTCAACAACTTTGACTCCTCTAAAAAAGCTCATTTTTTTGCCCTGCCCCCCCCAAAAACAGGGATTTCCTTCTCCCTAAAAAAAGCTCAACAACAACTTTGACCTGAATGCCTAAAAAATGGGGCTTTCCTCCTCCCCAAAAAAGCTCAACAACTTTGACCTGAACCCCCCAAAAGGGGGTAGATCACTGCCAGTTTTTAACTCTGTAAGTAGATCACAGTCTCTTGGGAGTTGGCCACCCTTGCTCTAAGCAGTTGGACACTTGGGACGCCTCCAGGATGGTTGTGTTCCTCCTCGTGTACAAAGGCACTGTGGTCTAAACCACTGAGCCTCTTGGGCTTGTCGATCAGAAGGTTGGCGGTTCGAATCCCCGCGACGGGGTGAGCTCCCATTGCTCGGTCCCAGCTCCTGCCAACCTAGCAGTTTGAAAGCACATGAAAGTGCAAGTAGATAAATAGGTACCGCTCTGGCGGGAACGTAAGCTCTGGTTTCCGTCACCGTGTCCCATTGTGCCAGAAGCGGTTTAGTCATGCTGGCCACGTGACCCAGAAAGCTGTCAATGGACAAATGTTGTCTCCCTCAGTCTAAAAGCGAGATGAGCTCCGCAACCCCATAGTCGCCTTTGACTGGACTTAACCGTCCAGGGGTCCTTTAGCTATACCTTACAAAGACAGGAAGAATTGCCACTCGGAGGAAGCTATTGTCTCCATTCCATGGAGTGGCTGTCTATTTCCTGCCTTCACTCAAAGCTGTCCTTCTTTTAGCTTGCTCTGGATCTCTGGTCTCTCTCTACTCTCTCAGGCATTTGCCTTGTGAATTGTCTACATCAGAAGTGAAGGATCTTTGGACCTCCGTAGGTTGTTGAACTACAATTTACATCAGCCCTAAGAAGCATGGCCAATGTCCAGGGATGATGGGATATGTAGTTCATCAGCATCTGTAGGGCTAGAGCGGGGGTCAGCAAACTTTTTCAGCAGGGGGCCGATCCACTGTCACTCAGACCTTGTGGGGGGCCGGACTATATTTTGAAAAAAAATAATGAACGAATTCCTATGCCCCACAAATAACCCAGAGATGCATTTTAAATAAAAGCAAACATTCTGCTCATGTAAAAACACCTGGCAGGCCCCACAAATAACCCAGAGATGCATAAATAAAAAGACACATTCTACTTATGTAAAAACACACTGATTCCCGGACCGTCTGCGGGCAGGATTTAGAAGGCGATTGGGCCGCATCCGGCCCCTGGGCCTTAGATTGGGGACCCCTGGGCCAATTGGGCCTTAGCTCTGCGGAGATACCAGGATTATTTGACACCATCTATTAAGAAAAATAGTGTTTTTTTCACTTTTAAATTAAGCAGGTATTCAATGAATATGCCTCCTTTTTCATTTACTAAACAATTTATCCTGTGAAATTAATCCAGTAATTGCCCAACACGCTGTGTGGCTTTCTTCCCTTTTTGTAATGCCATGCATTGATAGAATAATATTTAAGTCATCCAGGAAAAAGCTGATGTTGCAAGACGAAGGAGTTCAGGTCAGGACAAGGTACAAGAGTATGTGCCTAGTTTGTCATACTGGATTGTGGTTTTGTGATGAGTTCCAGACCCGCGTAGTCTTTTAATAGTTTTTGGCGATGTGTAACTAAATTTTCTTGTTTTCATTTTGATGCTCAAGAATGCGTTTATCTAAAGGAACATGCAGATGTCATGTCGACAAGCTGCACTCCCTGGGTTATTCTGTGCCTAGATGGAACAAAGATGAAATGAAGAAGGAAAACAGGAAGGAAACTCTCTTTTTCATTCTATGCAGTTTAAACAATCCATAGAACTAAGCAACAAAGCTTTTCCTGGACCCTGTTATTTCAGAGGCTGTAGGTGAGGGGTGAAATAAATGCTTGAATAGTCTCCCATGGGGGGGGGGATCCCCGTACACTTTTAAAAATGTCTGAAGATAGGCTTGCTGTGAAATTTTTTCCTTAAATGCTTGCTTTTAACCTACAGAGCTTAAAATATATTTTGTTGTTGTTCAGTTGTGTCCGACTCTTCGTGATCCCATGGACCAGAGCATGCCAGGCACACCTATCCTCCACTGCCTCCCACAGTTTGGCCAAACTCATGCCAGTCGCTTCGAGAACACTGTCCAACCATCTCATCCTCTGTCGTCCCCTTCTCCTTGTGCCCTCCATCTTTCCCAACATCAGGGTCTTTTCCAGGGAGTCTTCTCTTCTCATGAGGTGGCCAAAGTATATATACCGGTATTTAATTTTATATCCTACATTTCTGAGTGCTCCCCATTAACAACCCTGCAAGGTAAGTTAGGCTAAGTTTTTGTGAGAGATTTGAACCCTGGTCTCGGAGCTCCTGTTTTATGACACTTGAACCCTGTGGAAGGAGCCTTCAAACATGGAACAGTCTTCCAATTTCAACCGGCAAAGGGCCTTCTCGGTAGTGGCGCCTGCCCTGTGGAACGCCCTTCCATCAGATGTCTAGGAAATAAACAACTCTCTGAATTTTTGAAGACATCTGAAGGCAGCCCTGTTTAGGGAAGTTTTTAATGTTTGATGCATTTATTGTGTTTTTAATATTCCGTTGGGAGCCGCCCAGAGTGGCTGGGGAAACCCCGCCAGATGAGCGGGGTATAAATAATAAATAATAATAATTATTATTGTTAATAAAAAAAGCTTTACTGATTGATTCTGTAGAAATTGGCCACATGAATAGACAGCAACAATTTACTTATTTCCCTGTGATGAGTCTCCCTCCAGGCAAGATTTTTGATCATTCACTATCAATATTTTGTGTATTTCTCAGCCTTTCTCCACATTGCTGACTGATGCCAGTGTTGGGGGCAGGGGAACGTATTTGTTATATGGGAAAAATTCCGAAATATTTAACACAGCGGCAGGAGTATCTCCTTCGATGCCACTATGTCTGTTGCAGTTCTGCCCATTTTGAACCTCTTCCTTTGCTTTTCCATAAATCTGCATTTTTGGAACAAACCAAACATATGGGGTACCAGAAAATGCTTTTTCTAAAAGTGGGCATCTGTACTGTGCCTAAGTGGAAAATATCCTTGTGGCTTTTACAGCCAAATCCAAAAGCTGGTATTTCCTGTTTTTTCCCTTCCCCAAGTGTGCATCAGAAAGAATGTGAAGTAAATGAGCCCTTTGTTTTTTTAAAAAAATATATTAGAATCACATTGTGCCATGAGAAATCCTCACCAAAGAATAAACAACTGTTGTCTTTGTGTGTGTTAGATAGTACAGTTCATGAAACTCTTGTCTCCCCCCCCCCCGCCCAGAAAAATACCCCTTGCTGTTTCTAATATGGTACGCTTCAAATGACAAATAAACAGGGAAAATTAGTTTTTCCATCAAAGGGGCAGAAGAAAAGGATAGCAGCTTTTAATTTCTTTTAAAGTTGTGTGGCAGTTGCAATTAAAAAAAACAAAAACAAACAACTGTCAAAATGGAGAGTTTTTATTCAAGAAATTTGCTGTGGGGATACAGAGCTTTGTTGTGCACAAAGGATTTCTCAACACTAGGTTGAAGCTTAATTGGCATCCATTTGTCTGGAAAGACAATGGAGTGTGCCTCCGGGGGTGATGTCAAACTACTGGAGAATCGCAGCGCCTGCTGTGGCTGCAGAGACTCGTAACTCGTAACTGCGGCAGCCCTGCATTGCTATTGCTGCGTTAGCAGTACTGAAATGACCTCTCTGGAGGTTCCAACCAAAGAAGAATGGCAACTTAAGTTGACGGAACATGCATAGCTTATAGACTTGACATACAGAAAAAGACAGGCATGTCCAAAGTCCGGCCCAAGGGCCAATTGTGGCCCAGGGCCCGGTTTAAAATGGCCCCGGAAACGTGGGAGATTTCAGGGGGTCAAAAAAAATTGGATGTACCGTGCTATATTAGAAGCAAAAAAAACTTGTTTTGATGAATTGGAAGAGCCGTAAAAAGATTCCATTGAGCACATGGATTGATAATATGGACAGATTAGCTACATACGAACGAATTGCATGTCGTCGCAAAATAAGAATGGATAAATATGAAGAAATCTGGAATGAATATTTAAGTGATAAGGCGGACAGTGGTGGGAGGTAGAAGGAGGCGAGAGAGGTGGGGAAACAGTATGGAGGTCCTGGGCTGTCCAGAAAATAAGGACCTCCCCCCTTGGCCTTGCTGATGTGGTCCAAAGGAAACCAGAACAGTATGTTTGGCACCAACTTGGTTGCAGAAGTTGAGGGAAGGAGGAGTAGAAGGTGCCACCCAACCACCTTAGGGACTCCATTCCGGACTTGTATACAGTTTACTCCTTAGCCTTCACTTCTTGAGTTGGATATTCCAAAGTTAATTGTACATTTCTGAGAGAAGACACGGTGTTAAGCCTACAGTTGGTTTTAGGGGCAATGGAGGAGTTTTTGCAGACTTGAGTTATTGTGCAGAAGATCTTGGGTTACTCAGAGCTATGATGTGTGTGTGGGGGGGGGGGAGCAAACAGGTCCTCCCTTTTGAAAAAGGAAACCTCAACTTTCTGCTCTGACCTCTTAGCACTTTAGTTTTGCTTGGCAAATAAATAAGCTGCCAAATTAGAAGATCCACAGAGAAAGTATAACTCTCTTGCAGTTGAAATGTAGTAGAAGCAGATGCCTCCTGGAAGCAACTTTGTCTGGCCATAGCAATTTGGATATTATATAGAGATGAGCTACTCACTGGTATGGTTGGGTGTGGCAAAGGAGGAAATGGAGATTTGAATTTTCCTTTACAGTGTGGTAAAGGCTAGAACACAGCCAGTTCCTTTTAAAACAAAATCATAATTTGATTTGAAGGCAGGCTTGTTACAGTGCTTTTTAGAAGATGTGTAAAACAGACAACAGAACTCCAGAGATGGAAAAGACCCCACCAGAGAAGAATGGCAGATCAAGTTGATGGATTAGGCTGAAATGATTAAATTGATCGGAATATTCAGAAATCAGGAAGACCAAAATTTTAATAAGGCATGGGGGGGCGGATTTATAATTTATCTTAAAAACTATGGTAAACGGTTGAAATCGCTAGTAGGATTGGAATAACACTTGTAGTTTAATGGTGAATTTTGGACACAACGGAGAGGTAAAAGATTTGGATTATTATAAAAGATGCAGGAGGAAATGATTAACAATAGGAAATGGAAATTTTTGGAAAAATTGAAAAAAATGCTACATTAGCACTTCTTTTTTCTTTTCCAGATTGAAAGTCATTCTGTTACTTTAGAAACATAAAATATAACTATGGACAATTTTAATGGGCATAAAATTATCACAACTAGCATATTAAAAATATAGTGTATCCAAACAATTATTACAAACAGAATTTACTTTTAAAATATTTATTTGTATTTGTAACAAATGGAGCAACAATCTCCTGAACTGTTTACTAGTTTATGTGGAACAAAAAAAACAAAAAAAACTCCACAAAACAATTTTTAAAAATCCAGAAGTAACAATTATTCATATTTCCTCTCCACAGTATTTAAAAAACATTCTCATAAAAAGAACTGAAGAAGGAAGTGGGACTAAGTTTCAATGAATGGGCATGAAATTTAATCAGAATCATTTTCTGAGCTGTAATTAAGTATATACTTTCAGGCCCTTTTTGTTGCTCTATATTTTCTTCCAGTGCTTTGAGGCCTAGTGAAGAGGAACAGAACCAATGCATACCACACGCATGCAAAAACAAAACTGAAACCTTTTTCTTTTCTGGTGACAACAGCACCTCCTAAAGAAGAATCCCCCCCCCCGAATTTTTCCGGTTTTTTTCCCGGGCCTTCACATCTCTAGACTTATGCAAAAGTCTAGAGATTTTCCCGGGCCTTCACATCTCTAGACTTATGCAAAACTGAGTTGGACAGACATCTCTGGGGGTGTCTCTGCATTGATGGAGCCCATCTCACCGTGTGCAGAGAGACGTGGCAGAATTTGGCTGCATTCCTATATGCACTTATCTGGGAATAAATCCCGTTGAATTAAGCGGGATTTATTGCTGAGCAGACATATTTCTGTTGAACTCTCCCCTCGCTTCTATCGGCCACTAACTAGATGGAGTGAGGAAGGGAGCACAACAGAAATACCGGTAGGTCTTGTGAATCAACAAGAATTGCAGCGGCCTGTCTCTTCTGTGCACGAGACACTCCCATAGCCTCATAGGTACCACTCCGGTGGGAAGGTAAACGGTGTTTCCGTGCGCTGCTCTGGTTCGCCAGAAGCGGCTTAGTCATGCTGGCCACATGACCCGGAAGCTGTATGCCGGCTCCCTCGGCCAATAAAGCGAGATGAGCGCCGCAACCCCAGAGTCGCACACGACTCGACCTAATGGTCAGGGGTCCCTTTTTAGAGTGGGGCATTGCCAGTCTCCTGGAAGCTGAGCCTGCGCCCAGCTTTCCATTCTTCAGAATTAGTTTTACAATGGAGCTGCTTAAACCGTCAGGCGTGTCTGTTTTGCGTTTTGCTGCAGGTGCTGTAGTTTTTCTGACTTCAGCTGAGCTGCCACTCAGGTGAGCAGCACCCAAATAGCAACCTTGGTTGGAGACTTCCACAGACACTCCTAGGACTCCGTATGGCAAGGGTTCAAGGCCCAAGGTGGGGAACGTTCTGCTAGCGTAGGGACCATAAGTGCTTTGGATGCAGAAAGACTTCAGTTAAATCCCGGGCATTGCCTGTTGAAAGGATCAGGCAATAGGTGATGGGGGAGACCTCTGTTTGGGACATGAGGAGCCATTGCTCTTCAGCTTGAGTGGACAATACTATATGAGATGGGGAAACGTTCTAGCCTTTTATGGGAGCTTTCTCTTCTTTTGCCCTTTTAGTCTTAACGGAGAGCCAGTGTGGAGAGCTGAAAAGTGCCAGACTAGGACCTGGGAGGTGAGCCTTCGAATCCCCACTGAGCCATGAAGCTCCCAGGGACACCTTGGGCTAGTTGCAGTCTGTCTGCCTAGCCTGCCTCCCAGGGTTGTTGTTAAGACAAAATGAGTGGGGGAAATTGTGCATGCCCCCTTGAGGCAGGATATAAACGTAAAAACGTAATACAGTGGTACCTCGGGTTAAGAACTTAATTTGTTCTGGAGGTCCGTTCTTAACCTGAAACTGTTCTTAACCTGAAGCACCACTTTAGCTAATGGGGCCTCCTGCCGCCAGAGCACGATTTCTGTTCTTATCCTGAAGCAAAGTTCTTAACCTGAAGCATTATTTCTGGGTTAGCAGAGTCTGTAACCCGAAGTGTCTGTAACCTGAAGTGTCTGTAACCTGAGGTACCACTTTAATAATGTAAACTACCAAATACTGCTTACGTTAAGGGGATACCACTACTGGGATTTTAAATTAAATTTGTGTAAATGATGAGTGACAATAATACTGCTTCCGCCATAAGTTTAACACTGCTAACAGTTAGCGCATGGGTAGGCAAACAAGGGGTCGGATCCAGGCCAATCGCCTTCTAAATCCGGCCTGCGGACAGTCCGGGAATCGGCGTGTTTTTACATGAGTAGAATGTGTACTTTTATTTAAAACGCATCTCTGGGATATTTGTGGGGCATAGGAATTCATTCACCCCCCCCAAAAAAATATAGTCCACACCCCCCCACACAAGGTCTGTGGGACAGTGGACATGCCCCCTGCTGAAAAAGTTTGCTGACCCCTGGTTCAGAGGCCCTGCTTGTGGAAATGCTCCTTGAGATTTTGTGGGTGAACTCCCCCCACCCACCCACTTGACTCCCCCTTTCTCCTCTTTCCTTGTTAAATACTCTTTCTGTTTCCTGCCTGCTGTCTGCTGCCTTTATATCCCAGCTGTTCCCAATTAATTCACTGGGATAGGCCAGCCTAGGAAACAGACCGCTTCAGCCTCCTGCAAACATGCTTAGACACAGGCCTGAATTTAATGGCGCATTAATCATAAAGTATGAGTATATTCTTGTCTTGTGGGTGTTCCACTTGTGCAGCGCCCAAATGCAAAAGAGGCAAATTCAAAACGCAGGCCATTATTTTACATGACTGAGCTTCATTGTCGGTTTGGTATTGTGAAATAGTCGGGATTATTAACAAATACCGGTGGAATAAAATCGTAGCCACCTTTCTGAATTTGGAAACGGAAGCAAGGTTGTTCCTCCGCTTTTTATCACGCGCATAGAAATGAGCTCATGGCTTATTACCTTAAGAGTGTAAGGGAAATTCCACCTTTGCACAGCAGTGTTTTATTCCGCAGGTAGAGCACTCTGCTTCTGTCGCATTCCCCACTGCCAACTCGACTTACTCCTCGCCGAGTTGGTGACGGCAAGAATACAGAAGCGAATCACTTCACTGCTTGAGTTATAACTGCCACTGGAGTGTGCGGGTGTGAATGCACCCCTCACACATGTTGAATCTATGGAAAGTCAAATATTCCAGCAGCTGCTGTAGCTAAAGATTTAAGAGTGAGCGGGGAATTGCATGTGAGCATGGGGACTGGAACAGAATTAAAATGTGATTCTGTTTTCACCGAACCAAGTTTTTTGGTGGATCCCGGTTTACCAGGAGGTGCAGAAGAAATGGATGAAAGAAAGTCTCCTGTGATTTGTGTCTGAGGCTGTCTTTTTATATATCATTTTTATTAAATTTTCTAATTTACATGTTAAAGTATTCATTTAAACAACCTTAAATCAATGACTTCCCTTCTTCTCTTCCCGTGGTTCATTTTGCATACCATAAAGGGTAAAGGGACCCCTGACCATTAGGTCCAGTCGTGTCCGACTCTGGGGTTGCGGCGCTCATCTCGCTCTATAGGCCGAGGGAGCCGGCATTTGTCCGCAGACAGCTTCCGGGTCATGTGGCCAGCATGACAAAGCCGCTTCTGGCGAACCAGAGCAGCGCACAGAAACGCCATTTACCTTCCCGCTGGAGCGGTACCCTATTTATCTACTTGCACTTTGACGTGCTTTCGAACTGCTAGGTGGGCAGGAGCTGGGACCGAGCAATGGGAGCTCACCCCGTTGCAGGGATTCAAACCGCCAACCTTCTGATCAGCAAGCCCTAGGCTCTGTGGTTTAACCCACAGTGCCACCCGCGTCCTATACCTTTCTCTAAAAAGTGCATTTTGCAGTTTCTTCCCGGCTGTCGTAGCTATCCTGCCACGGGTTGCAAGACTTTTGTTTTTATTTGCATACCATACACCCCTGCATATTTTACGTGAACTAAACCATCCAATAATCCATTGTTACATCCATCAAAACTTACTTACACTGTTGAATTTATCTTAATTCTACCAGCGTTTTTAAATAAACACAAGTTGCCGTTCTTCTTTGGTTGGGATCTTGCTCATTTTCAATTTTGGGGCTAACAAAACGCAGGCAGCAGTAGTAGCATGCATAAATAAGACTATTTATTTTTTGACATCTGGGAATTTCCCTCTAAATTATCCCCAACAAAAGGACTTTTTTTTTTGAAAGGTACTTAATTCCCCCCCCCAATTCATTATGAATTATTTCCCAATACTCTTTTACAAGTACAAATTGTGCCTTATTTCCTAGTAAGTATGTTTAGGATTATTGTTCCAGTTTTGTGAGTACACATTTGACGAATTCATCCCACCTTGCAGAATTTTTCTAAGTAATACGCAGAATAACAAAACAGTAGGTGGTATGTGAATGCAAGTATAACTTCTGCTTTTTGTGAGCAGTTAAAAGATAAAAGTTGCCCTGAATTTAAATCATTTCCTTCTGAGGCTGTCTTTTCAGAGGTTGGTAGAGGGGTTTACCACTGATCAGTTCTGAACATGTTCTCTCTCCAGCTGGCAAAGTGAGCATTGATTCAGGCCCTGAAAGAGAACTCCCTGGCTGTATTCTTAGATCACAGCAGCTCCTTTCTTGCATTCCCCCATCTGCAGGCAGCTTCAAAGGCTGCTCACCCCCTTGACTTTATCACTGCTTCCCCCCCCCATAAGAAAACAAAGGTAAAGAACCCCTGGATGGTTAAGTCCAGTCAAAGGTGGGGTTGCGCCGCTCATCTCACTTTCAGGACGAGGGAGCCGGCATTTATCCACAGACAGGTTTCTGGGTCATGTGGCCAGCACGACTAAACCGCTTCTGGCACAACAGGACACCGTGATGGAAACCAGAGTACACAGAAACACCGTTTGCCTTCCTGCCGCAGCAGTACCTATTTATCTACTTGCACTGGTTTGCTTTCGAGTTGCGAGATGGGCCGGAGCTGGGATAGAGCAATGGGAGCTCACTCCGTCGCGGGGATTTGAACCGCCAACCTCCCGATCGGAAAGCCCAAGAGGGTCAGTGGTTTAGACCACAGCGCCACCCGCATCCCCCCCCCCCCGTACTCCCACAGCCTCATAACAAAAGCTATACAAACACCTCAGAGATTATGAAACCCGCATGTTCCTTTGCTGCCATGCAGAGTATTTGGCTGATGTGACGTTTTCCGTTTTTTTTGGATGGTGAAACAGATACATGGAAAGCAGCCCTTCTTAAGTGACATCCGCACGCCTCTTAAGACGTGGTTCTTGAGGTATGTGCATGCAAAAATATGATGTCGGAAATGACCTCCAGCCTCTCCGTTTTTTGTTGCTATAATTGAAATGGACTTTGCTGTCATTCTTGAATCATAAAGAACCAAGACGGGGAGGCCTTCATCACAACTGGTTTTCTGTACTCCCTACATAAAGACATCTTTGTTACAAAATGGGTGTTCTGATTTTTTTGGTGACTTTTTGTAGACCTTTGGCCCCGTTGTCTTTTGATGCCTTTTTCATCGCGTTGACACGGCTTACTCCTTTCTTGACAACTAGACTCTGGAGTTGCCTTCCTAAATCAAAAGTTAGACCTCCCACCTTCTCTCATAGCCCGACGACAAGCAGCATATCTACGAATGAGTTGCAGATATTGTTGCGCTTATCGGGTGCCTTCTACGATCAGTGTTTCGTTTGGTAATGCTCTATGCCTTGTTGATGTACAGGGTATTTTTTTTTTTAAAAAAACAGTTTTATAAGTTGTGTGTCTTTGTTTTTACATGGCTTTGTGGTATTTGATGCATTGTGATTTGCTTTTATTTTTATTGATTTTAGATTGGTAATTCTTTATCATGGTGGATAAGTGTGAACTGTTTAATTATTATTTGTTGATGTTTAGTTTTACTGTTTAACTATTAGGTTCTGATGTATTGTTGAATGTAGCTTTGATATAATGTGGGAATACGTTTTCAGGTGCTCCTGCACCTTGCCGCAGTATGGTAACCTTCCGCGCTATGCACGGAAGGCAAGGAGATCAGGCAAAGGTTTGTTGCCTGGATCCCTCCGCGCTTGAGGCAAAGCGCGCCAAAATAGCCTTTAGTAACGGTCGGGAAGAAGTTTCCCGCCCGGAAACTCAGCAGAATACTATGTTGTGATTGGTTAATGATGATGTTATGACGTTGTTCAGTTTACTAATAAAAGGCCCCTGCTCTCTGTAGCGGTGTGTAGAGTGCGCGAGACAAGCCAAGAGAGAACAGCCGTGCGAGACAAGCCAAGAGAGAAAGCGAAAGAGAAACCAAGCCGCACAGAGCAGCAGAGCGCAACTCCACCATTGACTGCAGTCTCTTAGTCTTTATTTATTTAGTTCTTTATTTTATTTTTGGCCGCCTTCTTAGTTTTGGCCACCTCTTTTATCCTTTCCTTTTTGGAACCTCAAGCCTTCGTAACTCCAGAGGAGCCTTCGTGACTCCAAAGAAACCTTCGGAACTCCCAACAACAATCTCACGACCTTCAGCTTCATAACCAACGGACCCTTTCACGGCCAGTGGGAGCAGGCACTCCGGAATTACTGGCTGTCCCAGATGCTGGTTATCCCCACAATATAAGTTGTCTATTTTAGTTATTGTGACTTTTATATTGGATCAGATTGTTACTATTAATGTTTGATGTTTTATTATGTTTTTATGTGTTGGAAGCTGCTCAGAGTGGCCGGGGAAACCCAGCCAGATGGGCTGGGTATAAAATGCGTGCTCATGCGCGCGCGTGCACACACACAGAGTGGTACCTCGGTTTTTGAACGTAATCTGTTCTGGAAGACTATTCAAGTTCTGAAACATCCGAAAATCAATAGCCGACATCCAGGCCTCGGGATCTTGCACTCGGTAGAAGCCGCATGGCATGTTCGACTTCCGAGGCGTGTTTGAAAACCAAAGCATTTACAGCGTTCGAAAACTGAAATGTTGTTTAACGGAGACGTTCGAAAACCAAGCTACCACTGTATATATAAAAGCATAATGAAAATAAAACTCTGCACTTACATATTAGGGAAAACACGGGCGTAAAATTGCTAGATGGGCTTTGTTTGTGGGAGGAGGAAAATGAAGGCTGGATCTAGTTTTGCTCTAACCGGGATAGATGACAGCACAACTACTGTGTGGTGTTCTTGTGTGATGGGGGAAGGTATAAAGCCTTGCAGAACCTGTTAGTCAGCACATACTGTAGGCCAAAAAAACAAATGAGTTTGCCAAAGACATTTTAGTGCAAAAGCTACTCATAAAACACCGCTGCTCTGGCGTTTTAACACCCACGCGCAATCTCCAGAAGCGAAGGTTTCGTCTTATCTTCCATCTCCATGATTCATCATGTAGAACGATACTTGGTATAATTCTTCAAGAGCAAACTTGCTAAAGAGAGAATTGGTCTGATGCAAAAGGGAAAAAAACCATCTGTTTTCATTTCTCGTAGATATGACACGGGCAGAACCCAGGTGGGTGGCAGTAAATATTTACGTGGAAACCTACCTGATGGGCATGGAGTATAACATGCAGATCCCTGAGGTTAGCTGCAGGGGCCTGGCTTCGGAGAATCTCCCAGCAACTTGCCAAATGATGGGTCTTTCGCCTTCTTAGACCACTGCTAAGTTTGCTGTTAAGCTGATAAGTGAAACCTGCCCTTAGAAAAGCCATAAAACCAGTTGAAAGTTCACAATTACCAGAATATTTTCCTACTGTCCTAGGCAGCTGCTTTGTTTATGCTTTCATTGATCTATGGGAATAAGATGCCTGAGGGTCTGTCTTGTCCTGTTGTTTGGACCAGTTTCCATTAGCATTTCCATTAGCGTTGCAGTTTGAAATGTGTTGGGCTTCCCTCCCTTTTTGTGTGTGTATTCTGGTTGCTAAGTAGAACAATCACCACTAACATGTTCCTGATTTTCATAAACAATTCTATTTACATTTTACAGGGATGCCCCTGGACAGCCAAGGCAATTAAGAAAGGTTAAATTAAGTGGAAATCACTGGTGCATTTGAAAGGTTTTACGAGCTCTAAAAAGTGGATTCTAGAGTTTATGGTTCCTTTCTGTTGTGTTCAGGATTGGGTGACTAAAATCTCAAGTTCCTGGTTGCCTGTAAGTACCGGTATCTTTGAGACCAGAACTGTGAAATATCCTTTTAGCACTGTCCACAGTTAATAACTGAAAGGTTGGTTTCTGTGAATCAGAAGTTTCCTTCCTCCAAACCTGATTATTTCCACATACAGTTCTGTAAGGGTTTCATTAGGTTGTCATAGCAAATTTCTGACTGATAGTAATGCAGGCCAATATAAACAAAAGCAGCCTTGTAAATAAGTCCATTTTTTTTACTAGCCTGCTCACACATGATGTTTGTTCATCATTCGTGGTAGATATACCTGTATTTAATGTTTGAAAGGGGAGGGAGAAAGGCTGTCTTCTCATTTACGACAGCTTTGTTGTCTAGAAACGACTCTTGCTTACCGCAAGTGACCAGGTACCAGCTTAAGAGAAATTGCATCTCCTCGTGCATCAACTTTTGCAAGTGGGTTTTCAAGTTGCACAGGGCTCTTCAAGCAGAAATCAACTCTTGCTCATTCTTAGCTGTAAAAAATGCAAAGCCGGCTGCTGATAGGAGATCCTCCCCTCCCCCCAAATCCCCACAGTTTAAGGCAGCGAGTGACAAATTTATTGCCCTCCCTCCTGCCGAATTTTCCACTTCAGGGACTTCGTCCAGCGAGGGATTACATATGATTGTCATGACCAAATATCTCCATTCCACCCATTGTCCTTTCCAATCGAGAAAGTTAATTAATTTTTCTTCCCGGGCATATCTTTTGAAAGGCTGTTGTATAGGTTTACTTTTAAGTCACAGGCCAAGAGGTCAGGGATGGAGTGGTTGTGTTCAATTAATAGGGCAACGTTGCCATGCTTTAAGCTTCTCTCTCTCCTCTGCTGTTGTGTGTGTGTGTGTGTGTGTGTTTGTTCTTAGAAAGGAAGGATGGGCAGTTTCTGTGAAATAGTCCATTGCTTGGCAGACAATAGTTCATACTACTGTTTGACCTAAAAAGTTTGGTGGCAACTTTCATTGATAGATCAATCAATCAGCTCAAGATGCCAATCCTCAGATTTCTCATGTGGCAGCGGTTTACGTGATGAAGGCCATGAAACCCAGCGAAAGATTTTTCCTTGACAAGGATAAGGTCCCTTTTTTGTCTCCATAATCTGTATATATTGTACCTTTTTATCTGACGAAGCCATTGTTAAGGCTACATGTAATAAATTTTAACATTATTATGTAGATATATGTGTAAAGGCTTAGTCCTCACAATAAACTTTATTCTGATTCTTCAATCAGCTAAATATTCAGTTAATTAATGAAAGTGTCAATTTTAATTGGTGAGGGCAAATTTTAATGGGTGGATATCAGGCTGTAAAAAATCAGGGGTGAAGTTTATTTTCTTTTAGAATATCAGAAATGAGGAATAACCCCCCCCCCCACACACACTGATTTCAGTTAAGCTGAATGCTGTTGCATACTCCCTTTCATATCTTTAAAAGGCATCTTATATGGAGGATTTTGGTATTCTGCAATTTTATTTGCGGCCCATTGATTAATAAACGGAAAATTAATTCTTTTGGGTTGTGTTTGAACTTTTAAAATTGTTGTGGGTCCTGGTGCATTCTTCTGTGGGGCAGCTTTTACTTATTTATACTCCAGTGTCAAAAATGAGTGGAGGAATTCCTAAGCAATTGCTTGTTGGGTTGTCTTAATTTCCCCTCCCCCTCCTCGTCTTCCGTCTTAGAGGAGCAGCTGCAGGCATTCAGGTCCAGTCCTTGACATCTCCTGGCAATGTTCAAAATTAGCCGGGTGCCAGGGGCATTCTGCACCCTTCATCTGAGGATCGCAGGGTGGTGTACAGTAAAAACCCACATACATAACGTAATAGCAAACGAAACAAGAATGGTGCGTTTTAAATGTTCAGAGTGCTTCACATTAAGCTGGACACAGTATACAAACCACAATCCAGCCAAAGGTTGCCGTTGAATGCAATCCTGTGCATACTTAACTGGAGGTTATGTCCAATTCAACCCAATGGTGTTAACCAGGCATAGGCAAACTCCGGCCCTCCAGATGTTTGGGACTACAATTCCCATCATCCCTCGCTAACAGGACCAGTGTTCAGGGATGATGAGAATTGTAGGCATCCAGAGATCTCCACATGGTCACAATTGGCCCTGCGCTAGTCGCAAAATGGGCCTGGCACCTGGCTGATTTTGAGTCCTTTTCGTTGGGGATAACCCAGACTGAAATTTGGAAAAGGTTGTTTATCTATGCAACAACTGCGCCCCGTGTTTTGTTAGTCCCAAAATGGAAAGTGTGCGATGTCCCAAATAAAGAGGATTGGCAACTTGACAGAATATGCACAACTTGCAGTTTAAAAAATCTTTTTTATTTGATTTTACAGATATAAATTTATAACCAAACGACATCCATAGCCATATAAAGACATTTCTCGGAATCTCGAGACTTCCCTCTATGGGCCCTATCATCAACGTTTTCAACTGCATATTATTTCATAATCTGTATTTTATATCCATATTTTCCATAGTATTTGTTACATTACAAGTGAGATTAAAATCCTGCTAATGTTTTCATCTGCTTACAGTGGTCTCCTGAATAAATTAAACTTCCCCCCCCCATTCTTTCTTGAAGTTTTTATCATATTGGTACCTGAGCTTTCCGGTCAGTTTTTCCATTCCAGCGTAGTCCAACAGCTTGGTTTGCCATTCCTCCACAACTTGCAGATTTAACATATACAATAAGAGCTCAAGAACAACACACGTTTAAAGAAGGTCGGAAAACGTTTAATGAATATATGGAGAACAATTGTATACAGCTGAAAACGCTGGCAGCATTAAGATAAATTCAACGGAGTAAATAAGTTTTGATGGAGGTAAAAGTTGAAAACTAATTTGAATGGTTATACTGTAGTAAAATATGCAAGGATGTAGGATATGTAAAATGAACCATGGGAAAGAGAAGAAGGGAAGTTGTTGGATACTTTAAAGTTTGTAAAATGTTTATTTGAAATTGTAAAACAAAAATTAATAAAACATATTATAAAAAAGACAGGTCTGAAGCAGGCTCCCTGCATGATTTAGAATGGTGCAAAGTTGTGCAGGGAGATTTTCATGAGTAGAAAACTCTCCTTGCTCCAGATCTCTGTCTGCAGATGACATACAACATATGGTGATGTTTGGCAGTGCAGCTCTGCATGTTTACACATAAGGAAGCTGAATGCCCTTCTACAGACTTTCAAGTTGCAATAACCTGCAGAGGAAAATCTACCTAGACACACTGCCGTTTGTAGCAGTGAACAGTCAAAAGTTCATGTAGGGTTTTTATGATGATGATGATGATTAACTGGAAAGACTTGTGTGTCAGTGTACCACACAGACTGATAAAACCTTTAATCTGATCCTAAACCAGAAAGCAATTATCCAAGCTTAACTAAATAAAAAAAGGTTTAAGGCATTAATATCTGACAAAATCTGCATTTAGCCCAGACATGATGGAAAATACGGCAGAGGGTCTTGGAATGCGGGACTGGAGTAATGGCCCTGAAACACCGAGAAAGAGTTTCAGTGCAAATGGAGTTAGTAAGCTTACATAGGTGAAATGTTTTGTAGTTGTTGCAAGGAAGCAGTGTGTCCTTTGGTAACAGAGCATCCCTGTGAATTACTGCTTGCCGGAGAGAAGCAGGATTAGGCCGCTGAGTTGCGAATAGGACCATTCTTCCTTGCCCGCTTCTGCCTGTGGTGTTGAAAACCTTGCTTTCGGTAGTCCTAACGCGACTGAGACCCACATTATTGGGGCTGAGACCCACACTTGCACTATGTTCAATATAGTACAACTGGTACAAGTATAGTAGAACCTTGGTTTTCAAACATAATCCGTTCCAGAAGACTGTTTAGCTCCCGCAATGTTCGAAAATCGAGGATCAGAGGGCTGGCTGCAAAGCCAATGGCGAAAAAGAAAAGAAAAACGTGCCTCAGAAGCTGTTCGACTTAAGAGGTGCATTCAGAAACGGAAGCAAATTCTTCCGGGTTTTCGGCGTTCGGGTTCCGAATCGTTCGGCTTCTGAGATGCTCGAAAACCGAGGTTTCACTATACCCAGAATCAGTTGCATTCATTTTCTAGCTGCCTAGGCTTCACGTTGCTTAGTCTATAACAAAGAACTGTGTGCTAACATACAGGTATGTAGTGAAAATGTTAAACATCTCAGGTATGGTAAAATGAGAGGAATGAGCATGATACAGTTATGGAACTCTGTGTATTTTCACTCTCAGGTTTTCCTCATTGGGAGTGGCAATGTTCATAGAATCATAGAGTTGGAAGAGACCACAAGGGCCATCCACTCCAACCCCCTGCCAAGCAGGAAACACCATCAAAGCATAGAATCATAGAGTTGGAAGAGACCACAAGGGCCATCCAGTCCAAATGGTCCAGTCCAAATGTTGCTTTAATGCGTCTTGCCAGATGAAATGTGTACAGATGCACGTGCAAACAATATAACATCAGTAAAAAAAAAATAAGCAAAGTTAGTTTCCAGTGCAGTGACTTAGAATCATAGCATTGTAGAATTGGAGAGGGACTCTGAGGATAATCTTGTCCAACCACCTGCAGTGTAGGAATATGCAGCTGAAGTTAACCTCTAGGAAAAACTTTGGAAAAGTGATTTGAAGTTTAAAGCTTGTTATTCTTTGGAGAACTACCTGAAAATTCACAGGTGGTATTTAACTCCGAGTAGGCTTGCTAGGGACACGGGTGAACTCCTGTTGCTCGGTCCCTGCTCCTGCCCACCTAGCAGTTCAAAAGCATGTCAAAGTGCAAGTAGATAAATAGGTACCGCTCCGGCGGGAAGGTAAACGGCATTTCCGTGTGCTGCTCTGGTTCGCTCTGCTGGCCACATGACCCGGAAGTTATACACCGGCTCCCTTGGCAAATAAAGCGAGATGAGCGCCCCAACCCCAGAGTCTGTGACTGGACTGGACCTAATCAGGGGTCCCTTTACCTTTACCTAGGTTTGCTTAGATGTAGAAGACTGAATCAGATAAGTGTTGGAGATGCAAGGAGGTGGAGGAAATGTTCTTTCATATGTGGTGGACTTGTAAAAGGGTAAAAGAGTATTGGGAAATGATCCATAATGAATTGAAAAAAATGTTTAAAGTACTTTCCCCCCAAAAAACCAGAGTACTTTTTGTTGGGGATAATTCAGATGGAAATTCCTAGGTGTCAAAAAAGGTTATTTATGTATGCCACTACTGCGGCCCATGTTTTGTTAGCCCAAAAATGGAAAACAATTGAGGTCCCAACTAAAGAAGAATGGCAATTTAAACTGATGGAATATGCACAGCTGGCAAATTTAACATACAGAATAAATAAGAGAACAAGAAGAATGTATGTTTCGAGAAGATTGGAAAACGTTTATTGAATATAAGGGAAATAACTGTGTACAGTTGAAAACGTTGGCAGCATTAAGATAAATTCAACAGAGTAAATGAGTTTTGATGAATATAATAATGGGATACTGAATGGTTTAGTTTTTGTAAAATGTACAGGGATTTATGATATGCAAAATGAACCATGGGAAAAGGATGTGTATTTTAAGGATGTGTATAAATGTATTATATACAGATATAGATATATTATATGCAGCTGTCCTATACGGGAATCGAACCTGCAACCTTTGCGTTATCAGCAGCACACTCTAACCAAGTGAGCCACCCAGGGTTGCATGCATGTTACCAAGGGGTACACCTGCTAAACAAACAAACAAACAAACAAACAAACAAACAAACAGAAATGGTGTCTGAAGTTGGCTTGTGTGGCACTGAAGCTATGCCTTGTAGTGGAGAACAGGTGTGTTTGTTTTAATCATGGGAAAAAATGGCAAGCTCACCTTATGCTAATGTGCTATAAATACATACTGATAATTAAACTGGATACGTTCATATTAGCTCATCCCTTAAGCCCGGCTAAGACTGAAGCTTTGTTCCGCATCAGCTGCAGTAATGGCGATGCCAACATCACATCCGTGCGCCAGGCTGGCAGGAATATGCTATTCTATGCTGGGGCGGGAATAGCATAAAATCCTGCCGGCAGTTCCGACCTTCTAACCATGGTTAAGGGATTGACCACATTGCGTTGGCTCCAGTGTGTGTGTGTGTGTGTGTGTGTGTGTGTGTGTGGTGGTGGGGAGTCATTTGTGTAAGTGGGTCTGGGGCTTCCTTATGGTTATCTCCTTTGGTAGCGGCATCGTTACAGAAAAATAAAATGCCATATGTTAATCGGGTGCTGGATTAATAGCACCACCCACACCCTTCAGATAAAAGCATCTGGTGGTGTTTGCAGAGGAGCAAGAGCAGGAGGTTGTTTTTTTCCTGGGATTTGTGACATTGACGGCAACCACTGGATGCAGTGATACTTCTTTTTGCAGCACTCTTTTATCTGCCGGACAGCGAGGGGAGACTTTGGGACATTTGCAGTGCGTTGAACTTTTCATTCTTAGTCAAGGGTCATAACTTTTTGCAGCGCTGGAAAGTTTTTGCAGAGGGGTTTCTGCTCCCGCATCAAAAGCAGATGTCCTCGAGTATCGTGACATGCCTATGTTTGACTCACAAGGAGGAACGTGGAGGGTGGGGGCGAAATCCTTTCGGCATTACGAATGTCCTCGTATAAGTGATTTAAAGGTGCGTTCTCATGAGCAGAAGCTGTACTGAGTTTTCTGAAGGCATCAAATCATGGTCAGTAGTGCTAGGGAATCTGTAGAGACTATGCAAAATACGTTAAAACGTTCCTTTTTAGCCAGGCCCTTGGTTGACCTGATCGACATCTTATACCCTTTTAAAATGTGGCTTTTTTTGGGGGGGGGGTTATTGGGTTATTATTTTTATTCTGATTATATATGTTGTGATCTTTTCTGTGAACTGCCCTGAGACCTCCTGGTATAGTGCGGTATATAAACTCAATAAATAATGATGATGATGATGATGATGATGATAACTGGGAAGTTACGGATAGCAGCTTGCTTTTAAACTATGGTTCTGCAGACCAAATTCAAACCATGGTTTTGGTGGAACGGTACTAACTGTGGTTTGCTGATGGAGATCCCACAGGAAACTGGCTGGTGAGAAGTTGAAGGAAGAAACCCACCATCTCCCGACAAATGTCCGAGTTTGTTGAGTTTGTGTCATCTGCAATTTGGGCTTTCAGCCCTTGCTTTGCGATTAAAAGAAATCAGACAATTTGGCGACAGTTTTCATCATTTAATTTTTCTCTTTCAACAGACTGGTGCAAGTTGGACTGAATAGTTTTGTGTCACTGACATGGGGTATTTTGTTTTGGTTTTTTTTTTTTAATGCATTCTGGGTGAAAGAGGAGTGTTGTGTTTATTCTCATGTGAGATTTGGCTTTGAGCAGGATTGTGTGTTTTGTTTCTTGATGTGAAACAAGGGCTTAGTGATAACAATGTGGAGTTAGAGACTAAGGCAACAGCTGTAGCTGACAGGCAGACCTGCAGACTGAGCCAAGAGAATAGTGACAAGCTCCCAGTGCTGGCCTACTCTATTTGGTGAGACCAGCCAAACAAGGAATCAAGAAAAAGAGCCCAGGGTGAAACGGGCAGCCAAAGTAAAATTTTCCTTACCAATATCCTTCCAGAGAAGGCAATGGGTCTAATTTTAAAGACCTTTTAATATATATATTTTTTTAATTTTTAAAGGTGAGCGTTTTGGAGACTTTCAATCTGAGTGGTGGTGTTTTTCTTCTGAAAATGTTGAGATTAGATTTTTAGAAAAAGTAGCGGGTTGATTTTTTTACCATGCGGGAATTGATGCAGGAATGTTAATAAGGAGAACCAAGTGCGAAGAAGAAGTGGAGCCCAGAGGGATAGCTCAGTCGGTAGAGCATGAGACCCTTAATCTCAAGGTTGTGGGTTCGAGTCCCACACTGGGTGAAAGATTCCTGGACTGGATGACGACCCACACGGTCCCTTCCAACTCTACTGTAAGGTGGTTTAGTGGCTGCTCATGAGTAACCAGGCTGACGCAAACTTCTGGAACTAAGTTCCTTTATTGTGCAGATATTTACAGTGCAGCTAAAGAAAGAACGTCCAGCTCATCCTTCTGCAGAGTCCGGGAATGACCCCTTCCGGTTCTTCGCCCAGCATAAAAGGCGCGGGATGCGGAACCCCCGCCTCCCCCCTCTACGTCTTTCCCCCCTGTGCAAAAGGGGAGACGGAAGGGGTGCTTCACCTCCCGTTTCTGCTCGGTGCGAAGGCTCTCTTCCCCTGTCACAGCCCCGGCTCCCACTTCCTGTTTTCATCTCCCCCTCCCCATTGGAGGAACTGCTGCTCCTCCCACTGGACAAAGATGAAGAGCTCAGCACCGGAGATGGGGGCTCGTGATACTGATAAAGCCCTGGCACCTTCTTGGCTTCCAGTGAGGGCGGTCTCCTGACATCTACAAATCTGTGATTCTGTTCCTGAGGAAAACTAAAATGCTCAGAAGATAATACATGTCAAAAATGGGTCACTGAACCACCGGTATTTGTGCGCTTGCAAATTTAGTTTTGCAAATTTCGGTATGCAATTGAAATCAGAGGCAGACGTTTTATTATAACACTACAAAATTCGAGATCAGGGTTCGGAAGCACCTGCCAAATGTCTCAAAGGGAAAACTTCTGCTTCTGCTTATAACTTTGCACTGTCTATTGTCTTTATTTGGTCTACTCAGGAAGCTGACATTCTAAACACCAGAAGGATTTTATAATATTGGAAAATTGTTACCACTCCTGCACATGGGAGGGGGGGAATGGTGTATGTTTTACTTGCTTGCCAGTGGATGAAGAGTTTATCTGTCCTTTTGTTTGAAAGACTTGCGTTGCAAAAATATTTGTTGCCTATTTTTGCAAGGATAGAAGCTGTCTAAAAGTCTGCCAGTATTTTGTTATGATAATTTTTTTCGGAGCACATATTTGTTTAAAATATGCTTCATTTTGTTCTGAATTTGGCAAGCAACCTGCCCCCCCCACCTCCCGGAAACATAAAGTGAAGGATGTCCGGTATTACATGCCTCAAGGAGTGTAAACATCCTTGCATCTCTCTCCGCAAAGGCAAAGAAAAATAATTGTCTTCATGAACATCTTAAGGAGTATTGCAGATATTTTTAATACCAGCTGGCTATTAACATTTACCAAAATAATAATAATCCATGTGGATAATATTTACATAACAGGTTATTAAAAACCAGAAGATGTTGCTGGAAATTGATTATATGAAATCTTTATTGGACCAACTATGTTGACAGAATAGGACTATCCTACTGATTCCTGAAAAAAGTACTACCATCATTAACTTGGATTCCTCCTGTTTGATATTTGGACCAGTGGGGGCAGCCAGAAAAAGGTAAAAGACCCCTGAATGGTTAAGTCCAGTCAAAGGTGACTATGGTATGTGGTGCTCACTTTCAGGCCGAGGGAGCTGGCGTTTGTCCACAGACAGCCTTCTGGGTCACGTGGCCAGCATGACTAAACCGTTTCTGGTTTAACGGAACACCGTGACAGAAACCAGAGCACACAGAAACGCCATTTACCTTCCCGCCGCAGTGGTACCTATTTATCTACTTGCACTGGCGTGCTTTCGAACTGCAGATTGGCAGGCACTGGGACAGAGCAATGGGAGCTCACTCTGTCAAGGGAATTCAAACCACCAACCTGATTGGCAAGCCTAAGAGGCTCAGTGGTTTAGACCACAATGTCACCCGCATGCCATACTGATAACCAACGCACCATGCGGTAAGCTCAAGCATACGCTATTCCATCTTTCCTCAATCTTCATTTTGCGTGGACCACTTGAAAATTGCTGGGTGGGTGTGTCTTGAGAGACCACTTGCTAAACCTTTCCTCTGCAGCATCACTATCAGGGTGGATTTGATTTAAATCACAGTTTTCTACATAAAGACTAATTCTTGCTGGTATAACTTTAATATGCAAGTAGATGAAGATTTTTAGAATAACAACTTTTCATATTAGTTTTTTTATCCCCAGTTTAATAGGTTAATCATTCATATTTGGACAACTTTTCTGTTGTACTTAGGAAGGAGAAAAATAATCATTACCTTAATAATAACAATTTAAATAGATTTATTAGATCCATTCCACTCCAAACAATCAGAAAAATATTGTTTCTATTCTATTCACTGAACTTCTTGAAACTTAACACTGAAGGGGTTGATTCTGTATTCATAGGTTTGTAGAACAATAGGATTAAGGTCTTTTTCTCAACTCTGTTCATGTTATAACATTTTTGCTGTGAAGAAGAGGCATGTGATCTCTGCTGAGTCAAATTCAGTTTTGAGAACTGCAAAAGTAAACCAAGCATCTGTGATAATATCTTGTAGGCAGAGAAACTGCCCAATAATCTTACAAAAACCTCTGGAAGAGCATAAATGACATTGTGAATGGATTAATGGAATTTATTTACCAAAAAAATTAAACATATACAGCCTTATTCTACATAATTAAAAAACTAATCTTTATTTCATGATTGAATAACCTTTGGATGGTAATATATTTTTACCAAAAAGCATTTTATTTTTAAAAATCCGATTTAAATCTAAAAAATCCAATTTAAATCTAAAAAATCCGATTTTTTAAAAAATCATTGATTTTTATCCACCCTGATCACTATCAAAACCATTGCCATATTATGAAAACTAGGGAGCCTTAGCCAGGCTGCTGAGAAGAGCTTCTTTAGCAGGTAAAATCTCAGGGGGGAAGTTAGTGGATTGTACCAGCGAGTTACTGTTACCCTCATGGGCCCCTCTTTAGCCTGTTTGATAAAACTGAGCCTCATAAAAATCAGCCTCCGTCTCTGAAAAGAAGCGGGTCTAGGTCCAAGATACTTTTGACTCTTCTGGAACCTTTCTACAGAAGATCTGGATTGTGCCCTTGAACAACCAGTGGCTCATGAGACCCGAGTTTGAGAACCTCTACTTTGTTGTGGTGTGTGTGTGTGTGTGTGTGCATGCATGCATGTGTGCTCACTGCTTATATGAGCACCAGTCATGTATTTCTGAGCAGGATTTGCTCCAGATACATGCGTACATCCTTTCATTTGTATGCCGCTTTTCCGTAGTTGGAGCCATGCTCAAGGTGGGCTTACAACATGTCAAAAAAAAATTGCTTAATTGCGTACATAACAAAAATAGTCAAGCAGTAAAGGAAAAGTCCAAAAGTACACAACAATTTCCATGTGTCATAATAAGATCAAAAATTAAAGCGAGAACAGCAACAACCCTAAACAACATTGCAGCCCAGGAGTCTGCTCAACAGTCTCAGCTTTTGCAGCTGGAGTCAGTCTAGGTCCTGCCCTTCCCTGGTGGGAAAAGGTCTGCAAGGCAAGGAGCAGATCTTCCGGGACTCACAGCCAAGATGGTCTCTGGCCTTTTTAGCAGCCTCAGCTTTTGTAGCTGGAGTCAGTGAGGGTGCCGCCCTCCCAGACCAGGTGGGAAAAGGATGGCAAGGCAGGGAGCAGGTCTTCTAGGACTCACAGCTAATATGGCCTCTGGATTTTTAGCAACCTCAGCTTTTGCAGCTGGAGTCAGTCAAGGCCCTTCCCCTCCCTGGTGGGAAAAGGTCTGCAAGGCCTGGTGGGAAAAGGGAGCAAGTCTTCCAAGACTCATAGATGATGTGAGTTCCAAGCAATGAGATTGACTTTTGTCTGTTGCTATATAATTCTTGATGATGTGATGAGCACGTCATTTGAGAGCATTTTAATGTACTTCCTGAATTACCGTAATGAAGAAGAACTGGGAAAGGCTATAGCAATGGGCTGCTACTATAATTAAGAATTTTAAAGTGGATCAGTCAGCGGATGGAGATGTGGGTATTTCCCAGGAGAGAGATGAGATTCTGAAAAACCTGTCACGTTTATACGCTTCCTAGTGCCTGGTATGTAAAGACCACCCAGTTTCCCAAGACCAAAGGCCCAAATGTAACTCTGGTGGGGGAGAGAGAGCCCACAACTCCTCCATTTACTTTGCTAGTGTTTATTATCTTAACTTCATTTTGGTATTTGCATCCTGTATGAATATTGCCCTGTCTTTCTTGTCCATGCTTGCTGTATAAAATCGCATTGGTTCATCTGTAAGTGTGGAAATGTGTGGTTGGGTTTCTGTGCAATTCTTGTTTACCATGCCCTATGGTCAGGAAAAGAGTTACCGTATATACTCGAGTATAAGTCGACCCAAATATAAGCCGAGGCACCTAATTTCCCTACAAAAATGTGGGAAAGCTTATTGACTCAAGTATAAGCCGGTTCACCTTTGCCACTGTGGTAGAGGAGGAACGAGCAGCCCAAAGCAGCCCTTTGGGCTGCTCCTTCCTCTTCCTCCTTTGCTGCTGTGGAGCTCACCCCGTCGCAGGGTTTCGAACCGCCATTCTTCTGATCAGCAAGCCCTAGGGCTCTGTGGTTTAACCCACAGCGCAATGTTCCCTTGTGTTATACAGAGAAGGCTGGGATCCTGTCCTGTTTAAGCAGGAGCCAGGGAAAGTGAGCACCTGTGGGGTTTTAATACTTCCTTAACTGATAGGCTTTCTGCCTTCTGGGGTCTAAAGTTTGCATTTATGTGAGCAGTTCAGGAATGGAACAAGCTGCCTGGGGAGAGTAAAGAACCACCGTTCTTGTACACTTCTTAAGGAATGGTTGACTTGAGTATAAGCCGAGGGCAGCTTTTAAAGCACAAAAAGTGTGCCGAGGGCAGCTTTTAAAACACAAAAAGTGTGCTGAAAAACTAGGCTTATACTCAAGTATATACGGGTAACTGCCCGTAAAAGTAACAGTCTTATTCTTATCATCAGTATATAAATGAATTACACTTGCAATAGTTTGATTTTGGCGTGGGTGATTTAAATCCGGATAGTATGCAAACATCTCATCTTAATGGCGATGTTTTTAAAATGACTTGTTGCTTGTAGCCCTACTTTGAGTTCGTTCATATGGTTGGATAATCTTCAGTACCAAGCAGTTGTGATGACGCCATATGAACCAGCCATCTTCTTCTGGGCGGGGTATAAGTAAATTAATAATAATAATAATAATAATAATAATAATAATAATAAAAATTTATGACTTCAAGTCCATAGTATTATGTCTGGTGTGTCCATACATGGTAATAATAATAATTATTATTATTATTTATACCACACCCAACAGAATATTAAAAACACGATAAAACATCAAACATTAAAAACTTCCCTAAACAGGGCTGCCTTCAGATGTCTTCTAAAAGTCAGATAGTTGTTTATTTCCTTGACATCTGATGGGAGGGCATTCCACAGGCGGGTGCCACTACTGAGAAGGCCCTCTGCCTGGTTCCCTGTAACCTCACTTCTCGCAGTGAGGGAACCACCAGAAGGCCCTTGGAGCTGGACCTCAGTGTCCAGGTGAACGATGGGGGTGGAGACACTCCTTCAGGTATACTGGGCCAAGGCCATTTAGGGCTTTAAAGGTCAGCACCAACACTTTGAATTGTGCTCGGAAACATACTGGGAGCCAATGTAGGTCTTTCAAGACTGGTGTTATGTGGTCTTGGCGGCCGCTCCCAGTCACCAGTCTAGCTGCCGCATTCTGGATTAGTTGTAGTTTCTGGGTCACCTTCAAAGGTAGCCCCACGTATGTGCAGAACATGCACAACTCTGGTCCAGCTGTTTCTCTTTCTCTCTTACACACATTTACTTTTTAACTTCCATTAAGTGTTGAGTAATATTTTTGAATGTCTGGGGAACAGCCAGAGCTGCAGATCGGGGGCGGGGGGGCGGGGATACAAGTGAAAGAAGGGAAAACCTTAAAAAAAAGAAACTTAAAAATGAAATGATCCATGTGTTTATTCATTTAGCTGTTGAAATGAAGAGCAATGAAATGTACGTCAGAGATCTGCACTTATTAAAAGTGTATTATATTTCAAATGTTAATAATAGCATGCAGTCTCTGGGGGTGGTGTGTTGCCATTTTTACTGGATTGAGTTCAAGGCTAATCAACAGCTGTTTAAGCCTCTGAAGGGAGAAAGCTGGTAACTTTTGATCTCAGGGGGAAGGGCTGTAAAAACGTCAGTTGATTCTTAAGGATCTTTTTGACTACACAGCACTCAAGTTCTTATTAGGGCTGCTGTCTTTGAGATTAACAAAAGCTTGAGTTGATTAGAGGACTCTTTTAATCACTGGCAGCAAACCTCTAACTGGTGGTTCCGTTACTGTGACAGGGAGCCAAAAAGAAAGCAAGGAATCTTGTTTTATGAGAAGCTGTTTAGCACACCAAATTGCAAGCGATGTGGTACAAACAGACAAATTATGCATACATGGAAGGCTGTTCGCACAGGTGAGTCTCCTTGTCTTGGTCAGGGAGTAAGTGATTTTTGCAAAAGCTGAGCATCGTACACCAATATAATATACCTGTGCAAAGTCACTTTACCTATCCCCTCCAACCCGTCCAGGATTTCTTTGCAGCGAGCTGGCTATACTTTAAAGACCTTGATTATTCCAGTGAACTAAAGCTTTTTTTTTTAAAGCCCACTCACTTATTTAGAAACACATATTCAGTGCTGCCGGGGATGCGGGTGGCGCTGTGGGCTAAACCACTGAGCCTAGGGCTTGCCGATCAGAAGGTCGGTGGTTCGAATCCCCGCGACGGGGTGAGCTCCCGTTGTTCGGTCCCAGCTCCTGCCACCTAGCAGTTCGAAAGCACGTCAAAGTGCAAGTAGATAAATAGGTACCGCTCCGGCGGGAAGGTAAATGGCATTTCCGTGCACTGCTCTGGTTCGCCAGAAGCGGCTTAGTCATGCTGGCCACATGACCTGGAAGCTGTACGCCGGCTCCCTCGGCCAGTAAAGCGAGATGAGCGCCGCAACCCCAGAGTCGTCCGCGACTGGACCTAACGGTCAGGGGTCCCTTTACCTTTATCTTTTACTCAGTGCTGCCATTGGAACAAATCTGGGATTAAAAAGTAGGGCTCTCAGCAGATTAAAAATGGGTAAAGTAAGTTAAGGTAAATTAGGTTATCATCTGGTTTTTAATAGATTTCCATATTACCCAAACCTGAGTATAGGTGGCCTTTGGATATACTGCACAAAGTGTGAGAACTTTCAATTTGCTAATTTAAAAGGAAAGGCCATCTTTAACCTATTTCCTGCAGCAGCGTTCAAAATTCGCCAGGCGCATTTTGCACCTGGCCATCAGTCACTTGCGACCGAGTGAAGATGCCCAGGTACCAGGATGGCTCCTGACATCTCCATCATCTGGAGGTGCATGCCTGAGGATCCTTGGATCCGGACTATTTTCACACACGTATACTCCACCCTATAGAAGTCTATAAATTGCCGTATTGGCCTGAATATAAGATGCACCTGAATATAAGACACGCCTTTAAAATTGGAGGGGGAGGGGGAAGAAAAAAAAAACTGAATATAAGCCGCTCCATTCCTCGCTGCTCCTGGCTGCATATGGGGGGGGGGCTGTGTTGCCGGCGGCCTTCCCCCTTCCTCGCTTTCTCTCTTCCTGGCCTTGGAGAGGGTGTGGGGCGGGCGCCGCTTTGCCGTGCTCCTGGTGCTGTGTGCCCCGCGCTCCTGGCTGCATACCGTAATGTCGCGAATATAAGCCGCACCTTAACTTTTCACGGTCGTAATGGGGGGGGGGAAGTGAGGCTTCTATTCAGACCAATACGGTATATTTTATCTGCACAATCGGAAGGAATTTCAGGAACCAAAAAGTTGCATAGGAAAAGAAGAGTTTCGAGCCGCGTGGCCCCAAAATGGCAACTAGGTATTCCATTTTTGCAGACTGTAACCCTAGTTTAAGGAGACATTTGGCATCCAATTTATATGTTACAGTTTCTAACACTGCAGTATTCAATCCCACCTTTCTCCTGGGGTTGCCAACATTGAATGCAGCTATCCTGGCAGGAAGAGTGCTTAAACCCCCCCCCCCACATGCCCTGTTCCTTATCTGTATCTTTCCCTATCAAAATTCCACACACATGCCTCCTGGTGCCGTTTGTGTTGCCATACGGTGCAGTGCAAATGGTTTAAAAATAAGACGTTTAAAACAGACTTAATAATACAGCGTCAGCACGCCAAGGGGAATTCAGCGAAAGCTGTTCTACGTTAATCCAACCCAGCTGCCATATGTCTGTAAAAATATTTGCATTATCAGGGGCGGGGAAATATTTCAGATTCTTAAAGCCCAGCATCAGATTAATCAGTATTAGAAATTCACAAGCAACAGCATCAGATCAAGGCAACCAGGTGCCCAGATTTTTCTATTAAATGTTTGTGTTCTTGGCATAGAATGTTCAGATCTGATTAATAAAACTTCAGATTCTTATGTTTTGCAACTGTAAAGGGTTCCCATGACACTTTCTAAAAGACAGAAATATATAAAGTGTATGAAATGCTTGACAAATACAGTCTCTAAACATCCAAATGTCATAGCACATTGACAATATGTCATTCAGTTTTGTTCCTGCCCCTCACTTCAACATTTGGGAAATAAGCAGAATTTTAAGTCGGAGATCACAATAACAGCAAGTTACATTTTTGGTTAATTTAAAACCCCGAGATTCACGATTGCTATTGCTATTTACAGATTCATGATTGCTATTTTGTTGTACGATTGGCAGTGTGGAGATGCTTTTTCATTTAAAACAGAAAATGTTGGGAATGGAAAATGACAATCTGCTCTTTTCCATCACCAGTCTGTTGCATGAATACAAACATCAGGCTGGCCCAAAGAACCTAGAACCAATGTTGCTTGCAAAGTTCATTTACCCTCTTGTTGGTGATTTATGCACCTTTGCAGTAAAGGCATCCCTTATATCTTGCTGTCTCTTTGTAGTTCTGCAATTTGATGAAGGCCTCCTATGAAGTGATAAGCATTTTCTGCCTTAAATAGTCCAGATATAATGTTGCCAACCTACTTGAAATCATGGTTTCTTGTCCTGGGTTTACAAGGGAAAGTGTGTTGACCATTAACTTGGTTTTGTGGCAGTGCACACGTAGCTGACAAGTGCATCTTTATCCTCCAGGAACACAAACAAATTGTGAAGTACTGAAAACAGTAACTGTGGGTTGCTTAAGAGTAAATCGAGGGACGGTGTGTGTTTTCGTTAGCTATCAGCAAGAAAGATGCCAACAGCCGTTCTGCATCAGCCCTGTGGTCTGCTAGTGTGTTGGTTCTTGGCGAAATTCTCGTTTGGCCCAATGGAATTATCATGCAGATTATCGTGTTACAGGCGTTATTCTTTTTGAGCACTTCTCAGATCATTTAGGCACTATTTAGTTTCATGAGTAGCCGCATACTCTCTGGAACTCCCTGCTTATTGATATTCTCCCTCCTCTTTGGCAATCACTCGTAGCCGAGTACATTTGTCTTCCATAAACACAGTTTTAACCGTGAGTCCGTAAGTGACTGTGGGGGCCAGTTCTGGATCCACACGTCCTTCCACAGTGGGGTTATAGGTTTCTGGGTGGGAGTTGATCACGGTGAGGGTAGGCCAAGCGTGCCTTCCTCTTAGCGCATTTCTCCCTTTCGTCCTGAGTTTGAGCGTCTTCAAAGCCCATGACACCTTTGGTAAAGGCTGTTCTCCAATTGGAGCACTTGCAGGCCAGTGTTTCCCAGTTGTTGGTGTTTATACTACATTTTTTAAGATTTGCCTTGAGAGAGTCTTTAAACCTCTTTTGTTGACCACCAGCATTACGCTTTCCATTTTTAAGTTCAGAATAGAGTAGTTGCTTTGGAAGACGATAATCAGGCATCCGAACAACATGACCAGCCCAACGAAGTAGATGTTGAAGAATCATTGCTTCGACACTGGCGATCTTTGCTTCCAGTACACTGGCATTAGTTTGCATGTCTTCCCAAGTGATGTATAATTTTTTTTGGAGACCCCATTGATGGCATCTTTTGAGGAGTTGGAGATGGCGTTCATAAGTGGTCCATGTTTCACAAGCATACAGTAAGGTTGGTAGTACAATAGCTTTGCAAACAAGCATTTTGGTTTCCCTGCAAATGTCCCGGTCCTCAAGTACTCTGTACTTCAGTCGGGAGAAAGCTGCTCCCTGCTCTTTGATATTAGGCAGGTACCTTCACTGCATAGTTTTCATCACCTGCTAAAACCTTTATTGTTTAGGCAAGCCTATCCAGATACTTATTTTAGCATGCACTTTTATTTCATGATGTATC
Organism: Lacerta viridis; assembly: GCA_900245905.1. Classification (NCBI taxonomy): domain Eukaryota; kingdom Metazoa; phylum Chordata; class Lepidosauria; order Squamata; family Lacertidae; genus Lacerta; species Lacerta viridis. Next base: position 229,426 of record OFHU01002335.1, on the reverse strand, counting down.
TCTTCATTTTTCACTACCACAGAGCAGCTTTTAGTTGCGAAGAGAGATCATTTGGGCAGCATTTCGCCCTCCCTCCTTTCTCCTCCCTTCACTCTTTCCGATTAGAGTGGAAAACATTTTCTCTCTCTCAGTGAGGGTATTGCCATGTGCTGAAAGTATGTCTTCCTCAGTGCCCCTTCATTGTATAACTGAGCCATTTTGCCCCAGAGCCCTTAATCCCTGCTCTTGTAGTCTTTCTTATCCTGGGATCTTTGTCTTAAGAGTTTCATTCCAGACACCATTGTTTAAGAGCCCCTTTGCATGTGCACAACTGAGGAAGAGGCTCTTAGATTGAGGCTCAGCCATTGCATATGCTTAAAGCGTGCAGAAACTTTTCAATCTCAGGCTTGCCATGGAAAGGAAGGGGTGAAACCTACCTAAGGAGAAGCAGATTAAGGCACTGTTACAGAAATCTATGAGATTTCATTGATGCTATGGATGTGAGAGCTGGACCATAAAGAAGGCTGATTGCCGAAGAATTGATGCTTTTGAATTATGGTGCTGGAGGAGACTCTTGAGAGTCCCATGGACTGCAAGAAGATCAAACCTATCCATTCTTAAGGAAATCAGCCCTGAGTGCTCACTGGAAGGACAGATCCTGAAGTTGAGGCTCCAGTACTTTGGCCACCTCATGAGAAGAGAAGACTCCCTAGAAAAGACCCTGATGTTGGGAAAGATGGAGGGCACAAGGAGAAGGGGACGACAGAGGATGAGATGGTTGGACAGTGTTCTCGAAGCTACTAACATGAGTTTGGCCAAACTGCGAGAGGCAGTGAAGGATAGGCGTGCCTGGCGTGCTCTGGTCCATGGGGTCACGAAGAGTCGGACATGACTGAACGACTGAACAACAACAACAAAGCAGGGGGCAGAGGAAGGAAGACAGCTTCATGTGCAGAAGGAGGTTGTCCTCTTTACTAAACTTATGCTTATGAAATGTCAAAGATCCCGAGGTGCAAATAAACCACCACCACTCCGAGGGCTGGGCGATACCCAGTTTTCAACATCGCAATATATCACCGGCTAAACATCGTGGTGGGATGCAGGTGGCGCTGTGGGTTAAACCACAGAGCCTAGGGCTTGCCGATCAGAAGGTTGGCAGTTCGAATCCCTGCGACGGGGTGAGCTCCCATTGCTCGGTCCCAGCTCCTGCCCACCTAGCAGTTCGAAAGCACATCAAAGTGCAAGTAGATAAATAGGTACCGCTCCAGCAGGAAGGTAAATGGCGTTTCTGTGCGCTGCTCTGGTTCACCAGAAGTGGCTTAGTCATGCTGGCCACATGACCCAGAAGCTGTACGCCGGCTCCCTCGGCCAGTAACGTGAGATGAGCGCCGCAACCCCAGAGTCGGACACGACTGGACCTAATGGTCAGGGGTCCCTTTACCTTTAAACATCGTGGTATACCGATATATCATGATGTCTGAAATAAGGATAGAGCTATGTAGAGGTGAACAGTAGGGCTGGGTGAAATCTAGTTTTCAGCTTTGTGATATATCACCAGCTAAACCTCGTGATATACTGATATATTGCAATGTCTGGAACAAAGTTGGCGCTGTGTAGAGGCACCGGCTGGCTTCACGGTTTCCCCCACCTTGTGATTTTTGCATAGCACAAACACGCGCATCATGATTCGCGATACGGTGCAAGGTCAAAAATTCTGAAACTCAACATCATGATGTGGACTTAAAACTGGTTTTGGATGATATATCGCCCAGCCCATAACACACATCGTAATTCACTATATATTGCCAGGTCCAAAACTATGAAATCGATTTCACGATATGGACTTCTAACCGGTTTTGGGTGGGTATATCAATATGTTGCCCAGCGATATTCCCCCATTTCCTGCAAGAAATTTACGCTCCTGCTCATCTGCAAGAGATGCATGATGGCCTTTGCAGCTGTTCCAGGGGAGGTTAAAGAGATTTTAGATTTTCTGGCGTCTGCCTGATTGCCCAAAGGAGATAACTAATCACCAGAGTTGAGCAAGTAATGGGCTAATGACAAGCCTGGTTTTACGGTGACGTCTGCCTGAAGAAGTCCTGTACCTCACAAAACAAAGTTGTTAGGGAGGCTGCACATCTCTAATAGTTGTTGTAACTTTCTTTAAGGGGTGGCTTCTCCAATGCTGGTTGTTTTTTTAAAGGAAATTGATCAATACACTATCCCCTGCCCACCCCCTCCAAACCCTGTCAAGGATTTCTGTGCAGCGAGCTGGCTATACTTTAAAGACCTTGATTATTCCGGTCAATTAAACCTTTTTTTGGTTTTGTTTTTAACCCCCCTCACTTATTTAGAAACACATACTCAGTGCTGCCATAGGATCAAATCTGGGATTAAAAAGATGTGTAAATTAAGTTATCACCTGGTTTTAAATAGATTTTTAATAGATTTCCATTTTATCAAAAGCTCAGTATTGGTGGCTTTTTGATATACTGCACAAAATGCAAGAACTTTCAATTCAATAAGTTGCTAATTTAAAAGGAAAAGCCATCTTTAACCTATCTCCGGCAGCAGCGTTCAAAATTCACCAGAGACATTTTGCACCTGGCTATTAGCCACTTCTAGGCGCTGTGGTCTAAACCACAGAACCTAGGGCTTGTCGATCGGAAGGTCGGTGGTTCGAATCCCGACGACGGGGTGAGCTCCTGTTGCTTGGTCCCATCTCCTGCCAACCTAGCAGTTCGGAAGCACGTCAAAGTGCAAGTAGATAAATAGGTACCGCTCTGGCGGGAAGGTAAACGGCGTTTCCGTGCACTGCTCTGGTTTGCCAGAAGCGGCTTAGTCATTCTGACCACATGACCCAGAAAACTGTCTGCAAACAAACGTCAGCTCCTTTGGCCAGTAAAGCGAGATGAGCGCCGCAACCCCAGAGTTGTTCGTGACTGGACTCAACTATCAGGGGTCCTTTACCTTTACCTTTTATTAGCTGCTTACAACCGAGTGAAGATGCCCGGGTACCAGGATGGCTCCTGACATCACTATCGTCTGGAGGTGAATGCCTGAGGATGCTATCCCTCTTAAAACAAAGTTGTTAGAGAGAGTGCACATCTCTAATACAGCAGTACTTCAGGTTATATACGCTTCAGGTTACATACTCCGCTAACCCAGAAATAACGCTTCAGGTTAAGAACTTTGCTTCAGGATAAGAACAGAAATCGTGCTCTGGCGGCGCAGCGGCAGCGGGAGGTCCCATTAGCTAAAGTGGTGCTTCAGGTTAAGAACAGTTTCAGGTTAAGAACGGACCTCCGGAACGAATTGAGTTCTTAACCTGAGTTACCACTGTAGTTGTGCCTTTTTTAAAAGGGATGTTTTCTCCAGTGTTGAATTGGTGTTTTTTTTTAAGGAAATTGATCAATACCCTGTGAGAGACTTGACGCCGACTGCCACCGACCTCTTGGGAATCCTTAAATGCAGAAATGCCTTTTGGGTGACAAGTGAGGGCAATTCACACCGAGCCCAGTGATCACAGAAGGGTGGGAAATGCTGTTTGTGTGCTTTCCCGTACGTATCTCACTGCAAGAGCCAGGTGCAGTCCAGGTGCCCAGCTCAACTTCCGGCAACTAGTGTGATTATTATTCTATTATTATTATTTTTAAAAGGGCCAGTTGACAAAGAGAAGGGAAGCAGCTGTGTCTCCCAGGCAGCAGTTGTCTTCCGATAACCGAATCAGCCGGACTTTGACAGGCAGCTGTAAGTGTCCGTCAGCTTTTATCTCTCCAGCTACTGCTGCTGTCCGTATTGCTCTGTCAGCAGCCAAGGCTGCCTGAACTTGGAGGGAGACAGTTGAGTGGATGGAAACAATAAGCCAGTCTCCGAGCAAGTGTGTGCCTGCACAAGTGCCTGACTCTTTCAGGTGAAGGGAAATGTCTTGGCAACATGTATGCTTGTTGATGGTTGTTTGGTCCACTTATCTCAATGTGGTAGCTGAGTTCTTCCCATTTGCAATGGTCATGATAAATATGCCTGGGGACCCGTTGGCTCTAAAATCTTCTTTTTCAAAGGATGGACTGACTGTGATTGATTCTCAGTTAAAAATCTCCCTAGTTCAAATAACACTGCCCTTAACTTTTGTTTGTGTGCTCGCGTGTGTAATTTTTATTAGATTTTCTGTTTCACAATTTTGAATACTCATTTAAACATCCTTAAAATATCAATGCCTTCCCTTCTCTTCCCATGGTTCATTTCACATACCATAAGTCCCTACATATTTTACATAAACTGAACCATTCAGCATTCCATTATTACACCCATCAGAACTTATTTACACTGTTGAATTTATCTTAATGCTGCCAACGTTTTCAAGTGTACATAATTTCCCCCCAGATATTCCATTAGCTTAAGTTGCCATTATTTTTTAGTTGGGACCTTGCTCGTTTTCCATTTGGGGCTAACAAAACATGGGCTGCAGTAGCAGCATACACAAAATAACCTTCTCTGCCCTTCTCTTGTGTTTTGTCTTGGGATCTATAAAATCATTCATAAAACTGGCAGGCTCCGAGGATTTCAGAAGCCCACTGGTTTTGAGAAATTGCATAGAACAGTGGTTTTCAGCCAGTGTGCCGTGGCACCTTGGGGTGCCTTGAATGATGGTCAGGGGTGCTGCGGGCAACGCTGGCCTCTGTCCCTCTTTCTCCCCTCATTCCTTTGATGCCGTCTTGCATCTCTGCCTCTCAAAGGCTTGCATGGCTGTTTGTTGCAGCAGCCCTGGCTACAATGTGCTCCGCAGGCGAATGGTGCCTCTGGGGCTGACCAGAGGGTGCTGGTTGCCAGGAGCCGAGACGGCTCAGAGACTGGGGTGGCGGCGGTCGCTGCCTGGAGGCCAGTCTCTGTTGGGCCACTAAGGCTGGGTGAATCTTCTTCCCAGGCCCCTGTGGGGCAGTGGGAGGAGGCATCTGAGAGCCAGTGTGGTGTAGTGGTTAAGAGTGGTAGACTTGTAATCTGGTGAACCGGGTTCGCGTCTCCACTCCTCCACATGCAGCTGCTGGGTGACCTTGGGCTAGTCACACTTCTTTGAAGTCTCTCAGCCCCACTCACCTCACAGAGTGTTTGTTGTGGGGGAGGAAGGGAAAGGAGAATGTTAGCCGCTTTGAGACTCCTTCGGGTAGTGATAAAGCGGGATATCAAATCCAAATTCCTCCTCTACTCTTCTTTTGTGGTTTTTGATGAGTAAGACCAAGGGCATCTACAATCATATTGCAAGTGGGATTTTGACCTGTGTGTGTGTGATCAAGATTCTTCTTCTTCTTCTTCTTCTTCTTCTTCTTCTTCTTCTTCTTCTTCTTCTTCTTCTGTCTGGGGCTGCTGCAGCTGCCTGAAGGATTCCCAAGGAGAGGAGAGGAGGCTGAGGTGCCACTCCACAAGGGAGAGTGTTTGAAAAAGAGGCTTCCAGCTCTGCAGGCAAGGGGTGACATAACTGGGCTCCTGAGCCCCACGGGGTGCCGCAGAAAGAAGGTAGTTGGTCAAGGGAACCATGGACCCAAAAGGGTTGAAAACCTTTGGCATGGAATTGTAGAGTTGGAAGGGACCACGAGGGTCGTCCAGCCCAGCTCCCTGGAATTCAGGAAACTTTTGGCCCAGGTGGGGCTCGAACCCATGACCCTGATATGAAGAGTCTCGTGCTCTGCTGACTGAGCTACCCCAGCTGCATTCAAGAGATTATACATCAGCTCCGTATAGACAACGTGGAAGGTGCTCGTGGCTGTTTGAAGTTAGCGAATTGCAAACTCTCCAGCAGGCTTGTTGATTCTGCCCTCCGAGCAGAGAGACGATAACAAAGTATATAACCCAACATTGTCCCCATTGTACGCAGGCCGCAACACGCACAAAGTGTGCACTAATCCGAAGGGCACTCATATCTTTAAATGTTTACTAAAAAGAGAAATGACGTCCGCCTTTCAGTTACTGTTTCTATTATTAAGATAAGAAACGTTTAAAAGAACTGGTTATAAATTGCTACTTGAGCTTCTAACGTGTCGCTACCGGTTGGATGAAGAAAAGGGGAGAAGGGAAAGGCAACTTTAATGGTTTTCAAGATTTCTGCTGCAAACACGAGAACTGAAAACTTGTTCTCACCCTCTAAAGCTTTTCCACGTATACTGTATATCAGTTTTCGGATTCTGCGAAGTTCAGTGCGTGCACCGTCATGCAGGCGTACTAAAAACATTCTGCCTATGGCCAGCCCTGTACTTGTGCAGTATATATGTATATAATTTCAATCCATGTCCTTTGAGTAAGAAGAGATGATCTGAAACTACCTACCTTGGCGTAGAAATGAAAGCTTGTCTTGCTGTTCTCCCACCCCACCTGCTCAAGATTTTTCCTTTACATTTTCTCAGGGGGGCGGGGCGGGGTGAGGAGGACGCTGGAATGTTTGTTCTCAAGCCACGAAAAAATCAAAAGTTTTCTTTCTTAATGCACCTCAGCGAAGCAGGAGACTTGTTTTTGTGAAGGCTTGCCAGATTTTAAGAGTTTGGAAAGAGCCCATGCATTGTGCCATAAATTTGAATGTCACTTGCAATTTTGCATATGTGACTCGGTGAATTGGATTCAGCTGTGCTTATGGCTGCCGATACACTTATTTCAGATCCTTTTTTGGGTTGTAACTTGAGTAAAAACAGCCATATGTTCACTGGGGGGGCGGGTGATCTCCATCTTTCTCGTGAGTCGCACGACTGGCTCTGACTCTGCCTGCGTGGGCTGCTTGCGGGAAATAGAAGAAGAAAAGTCATGGTGTTTGCTTTACATTTGGGTGTACAAACTGCTAATTCCTGTGCTTTTGTGTTTCTCATTCTAGGGAGCACGGGTTTGGTTGCGAGAAAATGGCCAGCATTATCCAAGTACTGTAATTTCCTGTGCAGAGGGAATTGTTGTGTTCAGGACGGATTATGGCCAGGTAAATATATCTATAGTAAAGACTTTTTATTTATTTATTTATTTAAAAAATATATAAAGTAGAATTCAGTTTGCTAGCAACTCTCCCCCTCTAAATGCTGAAGTGTTCTCATACATAGTTTATTCCACACTTTTCAACCAATCTTTTGTCTCTAGAGTTGGTGTATCCCCCCCCCATTTATTTTACCACCACCTGTAATGATTTAGCTCCCCATCGTGACAAAGGTGTGTTTTGCCGTAAAGGTATTCAGCAAGGAGGTCAATTTGGGACAAAAATCCCCATACTTGTGTGCTGTGGAGAATAAAAAACCCTGCTAGGGCACTGTGAGAAAGGAAGACTTCTGTGAGCCACGGAGGATTGCAGAGGAGTCTACCTGCTATGCCTCTGCATGAGTTACTGCTCTGCTTTTTGCTTCCGTCCTCTCAACCTTCATGGGGTGTGTGCAGTACTTCTTCTGACCTGCATTTAAGGAAGGCTGCTACATCCCCCCATCCATCTCTGTATGGATCACTGGTTTGGGATAGTCTTCTGCCGGTCTGAACCCCAGGGGCAGGCACCTTGGAAGGCGTACGTTTGGGAATGTTCAGGGTGGCAAGAGAGGATATATTAATATCCTTCCTAACTTGCACTAGCAAGTTCCTTTATGTAGCAGAGTTACATCCCCCTTTTTACATGCACAGCAGATAGCTGGTTGCAGGTTCGTGTGAGCCTCTCACTATTATACAATTCAACCTGTCTCGGATTGAATTGTACATTCCTGGTAAGTACCCTTAAAAGAATGTCTCTTAAAAGAATAGATGCCACAATCTTATTCAAAGTCAATAAAAGTTTACTCACATCAGTTCACAGTTGGATTCCTGAAGGCAGACTTAGTTACAAATATGTACATGTGGGTGTACCCCATATGGGGGAACAATCCCAGTGCTTCTGCTAGCTGAGGGCTAGCTGTGCAGTCCTAGCTAAAAGCTAGTCAAACGAAGAAGGGAGTCAAAAAGAAGGAAGGGTGCTGCGTGACTCGTCCTTTTGTTACCTGGACAGGTTAGGTCACGCCCACCTTCTATCACATGCAAAAGGAAGGATGCTCCAGCCAGGAGGAACAGGAAGTTTTGACTGGCTGGACCAAACATTCCCTCGCATGTCTTCTCTAGCATTACAAGGAATGTTGTACTTGACTGCTTCTCATGGGTCACATCCCACAATACGGTTCCTACACATATGCCTCTGAAAGTGCTTCTCTTTGGGGGTGAAAGAGAAATCTGCTTCTAACTGATTCTGAAAAAGTTGTACTTAAACTGTGGGAGCCCAGCTGTGGCTCAGTAACCCACTTGTTTTTGCTGCCTGCCTGTCAGCATCTGGAAGGCCATAATGCATACCCGTTGGGCTGTTTGCTGGAAGGGTTGCAGTTTGCACAGTCTTGCTTTACGGAACTCACCGACTCCAATTTCTTTGCACTGTCCCTCCTTTGCTCACTTCCGTGAAAATATTTATTTTTTAATTGAAAGTTACTTTAGAAGGCTCTATAAAGCATGCAAAATACCATATCCTTTTGCAAACGATTAAAGATTTTTTTTTGTTTAGCAACAGAATTCAGACAGGGATAAGCATGGGACACACACACACACACACACACACACAGAAGAATGCACACAGCCCTGTTGAATTAATTTCATCCTGCACCTTTAACAAAGAAATGGATGCAAAACCTATTCCGTGTTGAGCAGATCATTTCTAGACATAGTAAATTCAGGCTTGCTTCTCAGGTTGCTTCTGAAAGGAGCCAGGGGCTCTCTGTGGAACGTTAGCTCTTGTCGGGAGATTTATTTTATTTATTTGAGGTACCTGCCATTGCTGTCTGCCCTTTGCTCAAGCTTCCCAAAGTGGCACACAGTAAACCTTAAATTTGTCCTCAGCAGTAAAAATGCGAAACAAAATAAATCAAACAACACCACAAAACCCGATAGCAGTTGCTGTTAAAAAAAGGCAGCGGAAAGAAGAATGAAATATCGCCATGCACTTCATCCCTCCCCAGAGATGCAGGATTTGTTACTCCCGAGCTGTGATGACTTAACTTTGGAAAAGAATATGTGTATTTCTGGTCCTTTTGTTGTTATTTATATGTCACCTGTTGGTGCATTTATAAAGAGTAGGTTTTTTTTTTTTTTGCAAAAATAGGCATATGGGTCTTTGCCCACAAGGAAGTTAAATATGTGTGTGTGTGTGTGTGTGTGTAAATACAGTATTTTTCGCTCCATAAGACACACTTTTTCCCTCCTGAAAAGTAAGGGGAAATGTCTGTGCGTCTTATGGAGCGAATGCATGGTCCCTGGAGCCGAATTGCCTAGGGGCCAAAAGCAGATCGTGCTCTTTTTTTTACAAAGAGAGAAGGGGGTGTTGAAAGGAAGCCGCTGAACAGCTGTTCAGCAAGTGATTGGGGAGAGAGATAAGGCTCCCTTTCCAGCCCCGCCCCCTTGCCCAGGCCTCCATTGTTGAATGCAGAGGGAGGCTGTTTGTTTCCCCAGCGACATGTGACTGGCTGATTAGATTATCTGTCTGGAAACTGTAGAAATGGCTGTAGGACTAGAAGCTGCAGAACTGTGAGTTGAACCCCATAAAAACGGGGCTTTTCCTCTTTGAAAAAAAGCTGCACCACTTTCAGCTGATCCTCAAAAAAGCAGGGCTTTTCCCTTTGCAAAAAAAGCTGCACCACTTTCAGCTGATCCTCAAAAAAGCAGGGCTTTTCCCTTTGCAAAAAAAGCTGCACCACTTTCAGCTGATCCTCAAAAAAACAGGGCTTTCCCCTTTTCCTCCTCTAAAAACTAGGTGCATCTTATGTTCAGGTACGTCTTATGGAGCGAAAAATACGGTGATTTTCTGTTTTACAAATTAAAATACTCATTTAAACATCCTTAAAATATCTTCTCTTTCCATGGTTTCATTTTGCATGTCATAAATCCCTGCATATTTTACATAAACTAAACCATTCAGTATTCCATTATTACATCCATCAAAACTTATTTACACTGTTGAATTTATCTTAATGCTGCCAACGTTTTCAAGTGTACACAATTCCCCCCCATATATTCAATAAACATTTTCCAATCTTCTCTAAACGTATGTTCTTCTTGTTCTCTTATTCTATATGTCAAGTCTGCAAGTTGTGCATATTCTGTCAGCTTAAGTTGCCATTCCTCTTTGGTTAAATGTTGACAGTGGCACATAGAAGCCAACAGAGGGAAGGGAAGTGAGAAAGATGGCTCAGTTGGTAAAGCATGAGACTCTTCATCTCAGGGCCGTGGGTTCTAGCCCCACGTTGGGCAGCAGATTCCTGCATTGCAGGGGGTTAGACTAAATGACCCTTCCAACTCTACAGTTCTAGGATTCTAGGAACGAAGGGAGAAATGCCAGTAACACAGAATGGAAGTCTAGGAGAGGCAAAGGTAACCAGGAATGAACACGAGCAATTACACATACTTAAGCTTTATTGTTGCTGCTTTCTGAGCTTTTCCGACTGTCTGAGATAAATGCCTGTAGAGTTCTGACATGGTACGATGATGGATCTTTTTTTTGAAAATAATAATTTTTATTTGGTTTTACAAATATAAAATTATAACAATACAGTCATACACTGCCACATTTACAGATTCTTCCAAATCTCTAGACTTTTCCCCTCCCCTCCATGGGTCCTATAAATAAACCTTTTCTACTGCATCTTTCCAGTAAGCTATGTTTTCTATAACTCCATTGTCTCCATAGTACTTGCTACATTACAAGTGTTATTGTAATCCTGCTAATGTTTTCATCTGCTTACAGTGGTCTCCAAGGGAAATTATAAAATTTCCCCATTCTTTGTTAAAGTTCTGGTCTTTTTGGTCCCTTAGCTTTCCGGTCAACTTTGCCATTTTGGCGTAGTCCAGGGGTCGGCAACGTGCGGCCCATGGGCCGGATGCAGCCAACGAAGACCATTTTACCGACCCACGAGTCACCCTGAACCGAGCGACCCACTCGGCGAGTCCCCCTGCAGCGCGGCGTGGGGACTCACCAAGCGGTGCCGAAGATCACATCTGCGCAGGTCCAGACGCAGAAAAACACTTCTGCGCAGGCGTGATTTTCAGCATCTGGGCATGCACAGAAGGGATTTGTGGCGCCGTGGACATGCGCAGATGCGATTTTCGGCATTGCGCTGTGCAGCACCAGCCCACGGACGATCTCCATGGGAGTGATCCGGCGCATGGCCAGTAAACTTTGCCAACCCCTGGCGTAGTCCAACAGTTTGATTTGCCATTCTTCTCTGGTAGGGACTTTATCTTATTTCCATCTCTGGGCTAATAGCATCTGGACGGCTGTCGTCTCATACATAAAAAGTCTTTTCTGCTCCCTTGGAATATCCGTACCTACAATCCCTAATAAAGAAGCCTCTGGTCCCGTCCCCCCCCAAAAAAGTTAATTTAAACATTTTTTTCATCTCATTATATATCATTTCCTAGAGTGCTTTTATTACTTTTGGAACCTTTCATCAACCCTGGCGACTTTTGAAGGAGCACTCCTATCCCAAAACTGTGACTTGGGGGTGGCAGGTCTCCTGAATCTGAGTTCTTGTGTATGGGGTCTGCTGGCGGCTCATGCAATGTGCTCTAGAAAGTTTGGAGCTCCAGCTGCACGAGTAATTGGCACCAGTTAGACATACTAATCTTTGTGTACTCTCTGTTGGCTTCAAGTCTGATCACTGAGAAAAGTTTAAAGGTGTTTATGATAAAATGACTGCATTGAGAAGCCCATTAATGCGCCCTGGGAACGGGAGACTGGCGAGTTGAAGTTATTCTCACCATGTAGGAGAATCTGAGCTTTGGCAGAGATGCTATTTGTTTTAACCTGCATGGAGGGGGAAGAGGTTAAAGGCAGAGTTCATTATTATTTGGGCGAGAATTGCAGGGTGGATTTGATTTAAATTAAATTGATTTAAATCACGATTTAAATCACTGGTCAGTAAGACTTGATTTAACCCCCCCCTCCTTTTTTTTTAACAGAAAGACACATTCTTGCTGGTATCATCTTTATTATTTACAACCAGAGAAAGGTTTCATTTTTGGAATAATAAATTTTCAGAGTAGTTTTTACAGTTATATAAAAAAAATGCTGATTACAGAAAAATGCTGTATTAGAAATACATAGACCGATAGTTATGAAATTATTGTGAGGTTAATAAGTTAACTGTTTATATTTGGACAACTTTTCTGCTGTACTTTATTGAAATTGCGTAATAGCCATTTAAACAATTTATTTAACTAAAACAAAAACATTATAGCATATGTATCCATGTTTGTTAACTGCTGGTTAAACAAATTTTTTTTGTTATAAACTAGACTTGAGTTTTAGCACATATGAAAAACTTAAAACAAATCCTTATTTCCTGATTAATAGCCTTTGGAGTTGGACTATATTGTAACTTAAATAGAAAAATATATTTAGAAAGATTTTTCCTCCAAAAGCATTGTATCTTAAAAATCCTATTTTAAAAATCCCATTTAAATAAAAAAAAATCTGATTTAAAAATTTAAAAATCTGTTTTAATTTTTTTTTTAAATCATTGATTTTTATCCGCTCTGGATACCGGCCAGGCCAGGCATGCCCTACTGTTGTACATGTAACACTTTCAGGATTATATTAAATGCTAGCCATGCCATCTATTCCATTTTTAGAAATAACCAATGCCAAAGTTGAAAAAGTCAGGGCGAAAGCCAAACCGATATCACACAGCAAATGTACTGATGTTACATAAGTTCTCTACTTTCAGAAAGTTAAACTCAAAGTCAGTGTGGTGTAGTGGTTAAGAGTGATAGACTTGTAATCTGGTGAACTGGGTTCGCGTCTCCGCTCCTCCACATGCAGCTGCTGGGTGACCTTGGGCTAGTCACACTTCTCTGAAGTCTCTCAGCCCCACTCACCTCACAGAGTGTTTGTTGTGGGGGAGGAAGGGAAAGGAGAATGTTAGCCGCTTTGAGACTACTTCGGGTAAGTGATAAAGCGGGATATCAAATCCAAACTCTTCCTCCTCCTCCTCTTCTTCTTCTTCTTCATCATCATCATCGGTCAACAGGCAGCCAGTGGGACACCAACAGGTTGCATACAAAACGGTGTTATGACACGTATAGTAATAATACTAACAACAACAACACAAAACAGTGTTATGACACGTATAATAATAATAATAATTTATATAATAATAATAATAATTTATACCCCGCCCATCTGGCTGGGTTTCCACAGCCACTTTACATTAAGGCACCGATTGTTAGCTCAGTCATTAGAGCGCAAGACTCTTAATCTCAGGGTTGTGGGTTTGAGCCTGAATTGCAGGGGGTTGTACTAGATGACTCTCAGGCTCCCTTCCAACTCTATGATTCTAGGATCATCAAACACAAAAGGATGAAAGCGAACAACTATTTCAGAAGGCTGCTTGGTGCTGTTTATGAAAGGTTTTGATTTTTAGGTTTTCAGGAGGTAGCATCTCCGAGATCTGTCTTCTTGTTCCTTGGGAAGTCAGAATGGCCATTGGCATTGAAAGCTTGCTGTCCTTGCTTGTGGGGCAGTTTGGAAGGAAACTGGAAACGAAATGCATGACCAGCAATAATACAGTTTGGCTTCTGTCTCCCTCTCTTATGTTGGTCTTCTAAATTGTATTGCAGCACATTTTAGCTTTCCTAGGGTTTTTAGTTTTGTTTTTTTGCAAATTCAGCTTTTCTACAGTTGCAAACTCCTGAGTCCGTTTCAGCTGCTTGTTCTTGGGGAGGGGATATTGTGGAGTGGGATGTTGAAAGCTTTCAGCTGAGCTGATAACGGGACAGATGTTCTCTTTGCTGAGAACAGAACCATATCAGGGTCTTGATATAAACTTATCTGCCTTTCAGCAGAATACACAACACCCTTCAGTCTGTCGCCAAGGTTAGTTGCCTACAAACAACTGCTGGAGGCTTGGTGAAATGGGCCTGTTGGGTTAGCATCCAATTCTAATCTTAATATTGTCATTTTTTATGGTAAATGTGTGAAAATGAACCAAGAGTGGAAGGTTCAGTTAGGCAGACCAAGGTTCAAACGGTTGGGTGAATCATGCCAGTCCAGTCTTCGATTTCATTGCTAGGGAGGTTTGCAACAGGAAGACTACTTGCTAAACACAAAAGTTCGATTAAACTACAGTATATTCTGGCGTATAAGACTACTTTTTAATCCAGGAAAATCTTCTCAAAAGTCGGGGGTCGTCTTATACGCCGGGTGGAGAATCTGTGGTCGAGTATATCTCAAACTCTATATTTTAACTGGAAAAGTTGGGGGTCGTCTTACATGCCCAGTCGTCTTATACGCCGCAATATACGGGTAAGTACTGTACTATTTTGGAAATTGGGTTCTCAGGATTTGCAAGGGGCTTGTTGACATGAGAATAAAATTGAGATTAGTCATTGGTATGGCATCTTGGAGGTGTCGATGCTGCAACTGGATTATCTAGCAAACAAACAAACAAAAATCAGCCAAATTTTATTTTGTGAAAGTACAGATGGAACTGACAGTAACCTAGGGCATCAGGGACTTCCATTGCCTCGGTGGATGTGTATTTTGTTTTGTTACAATTCGACACTTGTAAAATGAAATAAAAATTATTATTATTATTTTATAAAAGAACTTCCATTGCCTCCCTCTCCGTATAAAGGAAGTTGATGTAGTCATTTTTTGCTGGGAGCCTACGTAATCAATTTTCCTGCATGATAAAAATAACGTTTATGGCTTTACATTTAAAAAAAAATGGCAGCCACACTCTTGGAGGTCCGTTACATATATATATATATATATATATATATGTATACCTTATGAAGTTACTGATCTATATCTTGGTTACTGATATATACCTTATGGTATTTGTTTAAGTAAAGAAACAGAAACTTTTAAATTCTTATTTGCAGACCTGTTTGTTGTATTATGAAACCAGGAGAGTGTGGCTATCCTTTTTAACTGACAGAATGAAGTTTTGACCCATAATACTGTACAAGAAAAGAACTCCGAATCACCACTTTGGGGAATATGGCAGCCAGAATTATACTGGATTTTGTAACAAATGTGGTTTGCTTCTAAAATGAAACCCTTAGAGAAATTTTAGTCTCTGGCCTTAACTGATTCTTCTGGTAGTGGATATTACAGTTCTGTTTCGTAAAGCAGCGCTTCCATGGAAACCTGGAAAGTCCTTAAATAAGTCACACTGGGTTCAGTGGGGTTGAGTGTGCATAGGGCACGGGTGGCACTGTGGTCCAAACCACAGAGCCTCTTGGGCTTGCCGATCAGAAGGTCGGTGGTTTGAAACCCCGCGACAGGGTGAGCTCCCGTTGCTCTCTCCCAGCTCCTGCCAGCCTAGAAGTTCGAAAGCACACCAGTTCAAGTAGATAAATAGGTACCGCTGTGGCGGGAAGCTAAAAGGCATTTCTGTGTGCTCTGGTTTCCGTCACTGTGTCCCGTTGTGCCAGAAGCTGTTTAGTCATGCTGGCCACATGACCTGGAAAGCTGTATGTGGACAAATGCCGGCTCCCTCAGCCTGAAAGCTAGATGAGCGCCGCAACCCCATAGTCGCCTTTGACTGGACTTAACTGCCCAGGGGTCCTTTACCCTTTTACCCCCCCCCCCCGGTGTGCATAGGACTGTAGCCTGAGGATACCTTAAAGACAACCTATTTGTGCTTCTGGAGAAGCCCCTCTCAATTTTGAGTCCCCTGATGTTCTTGAACTGCAATTCCCATCTTCCCTGACCACAGGCCATGCTGGCTAAGGATGATGGGAGTTGTAGTCCAACAACCTAAGGCTGAGATCTAGAGGTTTTGGACAAAGGACATCCCCAGCCTTGTCTGGAAATGGAACATAGAACCTTCTGCATTCAAAGCAGATGTTCTGTCCTGGAGCTACTGCCCTTCCTCAGAGAATATAATAGGAGTTCGGTTCCTGGCACCCAGAGTTTGTTTGTATGCATGATGTCAAAGATAGCTTGCCTTACTTTTTCTTTTTTAGGGTATTTTGTTTTCAACAGCGACATAATGAAACGGGATTTTTGAAATGTGTTCTCTCTTTCCGTCTCTCTGAGGGGGGTGGGGAATATACACCCTTCGCTCTGAATATAACAAGATCTGACTCGAAAGAAAATAACTCCGGTATGGAATAACTCGCCACAGTTTGGTTGGGGGTCTAGTCGATGGCCACAACCTGATTAGCATCTGTAACATCAAGCTGCAAGAATGCTTAAAATTATGTCTTCTAATGTACAGAAAGCGGTGGTGGGGCTGGACCTTTTCGAAGCCAGACCGTCTAAATGGAAGCAGCTGAGACATAATACCTCAGAAATGTACTCTTGTGTGTGAGTGAGAATGAGAGTGTTTGCATGCACATTTCCCGCCGCCCCCCTCCAAAACCACAGATGGTAAGTATCACTAGGAAAGAGCTTGTCATTCAAAAACCCTCCCCTGAATTCACTTAACAAAGAAGTCATTCTTAGCTGTGCACTGCAAAGTGGGGACATAGTCCGGAATCTTCTGCCTTAAATAAGAGGCACCTGTAGATTCTCCCTCTCTCCACCTCAGCTTTCTTTCTCCTTGGGAATTGAACTTAAGATGTTTCCGCTCAGCCAGAGTGACATCTTATTAGCTTGGAATCGCTGCATATTTATATATCGGTTGGGAATTTGTGGGAGCGGGTGAGAGGAGGGGGGAATAAAGTTTATTATTCGGGAGAGCCCAGCCTCTCTTTTTTTTCTTGTGAATTCGCTTTTGTCGGTGATGGTGCTTGCAAGTCTTGTGTGAATTGTAAATCTTGAGGGAGACCCTTCGAGGCAGGAGCATTTGGAGATATTTTGTTAAAAGTCATTGAGTCGTCTCCTTAAGATACTACTTTTTATTTTTTTATTTTGACAAATTAATAATCATAAAAACAATACAAATGTGCACCCCACCCACGATACCATTCCATTGTAACTATCCAACCTCCCAAAATCTTGCGATGGTTTGACCTCTTTCCGTTTTAACAGTACACATTCTACAAACACCCTCCATATTTCCTCAAAATCATTTCTCCTGCATATTCACCGTCTTACCTTAACGGCACTTGTTAATTTATCATTAATAGCTATATCACACACCTCTCTATACCATTCTTCCATTTTATATTCTGCTTGCCCCTTCCACTTCCTAGCTATCATAATTTGTGCAGCTGTCAATAAATTTGTGAGCAAGTCCTTCCTAGCCTGTGAACCTTCCACCCCATCGTAAATTGATAATAGTGCTAACTCTGGGCTTTTGGTCAGCTTTAACCCAGTGATTTCTGTTATCTCCTTAAACACCCTTTGCCCAAAAAATTGTGCACATTACAAAAGTAGATACTGCTTTTGAGGTTCACTTCTCGTTTTACTTATCTGGGCAGATCCGGTAGCCATGGAGCAGGGAGAGTAGTCTGTGGTCTTTCAGAAATTGCTGGACTATAGCTTCCATCATTCCTGATGGTTGGCCATGCTGCCTTGGGCTGAGGAGAGTTGGGAGTCCAACCACTGTTCTCCCTGTCCCTATGAAAGGCTATACAGCTCTCAAATTGTCAACCTAGACATACAAGAGAGAGAGCTGTGGAGGGAATAGCAGCTATTTAGGAAAGGACCTAAAGTGGCTGGGAATTTGACACTACCTGCTCAGAATGCGGCTTGCTTTGCCAGAGCACCAAACAGTGCTGTTAAATCAAGGTATTGCAGTTGTTCCTGCTTTGGTTTCCCTCGTAACTGTGATGCTAATGTTTCCACCTCATCTCAGACCTAGCAAATACCTTTACTACTAAATTTCTCTTAAGAAAGGTGGATTTCAGAAAGCTAAACCACTGAGCCTCCTGGGCTTGCCGATCAGAAGGTCGGCGGTTCCAATCCCTGCAACGAAGTGAGCTCACATTGCTTTGTCCCAGTTCCTGCCAACCTAGCAGTTCAAAAGCACGCCAGTGCAAGTAGATAAATAGATACCACTGTGGCGGGAAGGTAAACGGCGTTTCCATGCACTCTGGCACACGTCATGGTGTCCTGTTGTGCCAGAAGCGGTTTTGTCATGCTAGCCACATCGTCATCATCATCATAATATAATACTTTATTATTTATACCCCACCCACCTGCCCTGGCCCACCCCCAGCTACTCTGGGCAGCTTCCAACAGGATGCTAAAAACACAACAAAACATCAAACATTAGAAACTTCCCTAAACAGGGCTGCCTTCAGATGTCCCGGAAAGCTGTCTGTGTACAAATGCCAGTTCCCTTGGCCTGAAGCGAGATGAGAGCCGCAACCCCATAGTCGCCTTTGAGTGGACTTAACCGTCCAGGGGTCCTTTACCTTTACCAGCTACCCAATATCAACAATTATATAGATAAAAGCCCGTGTTCAAATTTCCGCTCAATTGGAGCCTACTGGTTGACCTTGGGAGTGTGGTTGTGAAGATAAAATGAGAGGGGGCAATCAAAGGGGCAATGTAGAACCATGAGCCCCACACACTCTCAGCTCCTTGAAGGAAGAAGTAATTAATCAAATAAAAGTTGGCAAGTTATTCAGTGTGCCAGCTTTGGAAGATGAATCTCGCTGTATTGTTTGGGCTGAAAGCTTAGATCAAGTGTGCAATAAATGCTAGAGCTTTTAAGGGTTCAGTACTCTAGTTTATCTTATTTACACCTCCAGGCAGGTTGTCAAGAGTCCAAAGTGTCGGGCACCATGGTGTGTGTGAGAGAAAACAGCAGATGTTAGCTGGGCTTTGCTTGGAGAATCAAATCCATGTAACAATGGCCAAGAACATATGTTCTTCACAGTAAGTGGGACTGACCCAACTTTTTGTACCTTTTAGGCTTTGTATAGTGTTTCAGAATAGCTTTTGCAGGATATGAAAAGGCCTGTTCATCACTTCCCAACTTGTGAGGTCAAGAACTTTGAGGGGTCATTGGGAAGGAAGAGGACAAAGGAAAGGGACTGGTCCTGTCGGGTTTTGTGGTTATTATTTTCTCCTTCAGTTTCTTTCAACTAAATCTAATTGCTCTTCCTAGCTTAGAAGTGTTGCATTGTGCTTGTATTCCTTTGACTTCTATTCTGTTCTGTAGATTACCTTATGAGCATCACACAAAGAGCCATTGGCCACATGTAGCATATTGCCAAAAAAACAAAAAACAAAACAAAACAAAACACTTATGTCAAGGATGGAGGCTGCTCATTTCTGATCTTTATGTACTACTACCAAAATCTAGCAGTAGTGACCAACCTTTTAAATGTGTTTTACATACATTTGTTGATTCAAAAGATATATACCCTGTCTTCCCAATGCATTTGCATTTTTTTAATTTATCTCTCTCTCTGGCCCCTTTAATCTTACCTTAAAATCCTAAACAGCAGTGGAAATGACCCAATAGCAAAATAAAGGATGGCACTTGATTTGATAGCTTGGTTTTTTCTTTGTTTAACAAATGCTCCTTTTATCTTACAAATCACACCTCCTCTTCAGGCATTAAGCCCAAACTAATTTGCCTGAAAATTAGCAACAGCAGGCCTGTGCCTTTAAGCATAGTCTTCTCCCCCATTCATATGTAAAACAGAGGCTGGGGTGCTATTTAAAGAGGGATGCAGGCAGTTGCTAGGGTTGGCTACTCCACCTGGCCCTTTCTCCATTCTCTGGCCAGGCACCAGAGAACACCTGCAGAAGGAACACCAATACCCTACTAAAGCCCAGTAGTCCTTACCTGTTCAGTCTCTCCCCCCCCCCAAATTAGCACCCTATTCTTGTTTTACAGGTGCATTGAAGCATCCTCGTATGTAAAGAAGCAGGAGTGACATCACTGTGCATAGTTCTGAGCCTTAGTCCAATTCAATCAGGCTTGTGGGTGGAAAAAGCAAATGATAATTTTAATGGACCAACTGTGTCTGGCATTACAAATACCGTCCCTAAGTGACCAGTGGCGGTGCAGTCAGTATGTTGAGTCTGGGTGCAAAAAAGCATCCATGAAGGTTCCCTAGATTGCTATTCAGGTCCTCACAAATGCTGCTCCTAAGTTCCTTGGGGGAAAATTCAATAAACAAGCAGCCCTTCAAATTTCATAGAGTTTTTATGCCATATTTAAACCAAAAACTCGTTAAGACAGAATTCTTTGCTTATGTTATAGTGCTATGAAAATTGATGGCACTACCCTCCCCGCCACTGTCTACAGTGGAAGCCTATGTCTACTCAGAAGTAAATGCCACTTAATGTTCACAGGATTGCTGCTCAAGGGTTTGTGAAATTTGAAAGTTCTTTCAGCAACTTGGAAGTTTGCCGTGTTAATCTATTGCTTTGCCTAATCTGTGCTCTATCCTTTGGTGCTAGAAAACAGCGCTGAGTGTTTACTGATACAAATAGTTAAAATTTCCATCCTTTGTGTAGGTTTTCTGGAAAAGAAACCCCCATCTGTTCTTTTATTGTGCTTTTCTTACGTGTGCATTAAAGAGAGCGGAGTTGCTTTTGTGTTAAGATTAAAGCAGATGTACACAGACTGCAGTTTAAATGCTCTTTAAGCGATTTAGGACACGTTTCAGTTGTTCACACAAAACAAACCATTCCGGCTCCCCCCCCCCCCACGCCAACATCTCTGTGTCCTGATTGTTGTGATCTGTTTTCAAATGTTAACCACAGTTAAAAAATTCCTATGGATGTGGGATCAGGTTTATTGTTCAGTGCTTTGGGTGTCACAGAAACATACGGCTTGGCTTAAACAAGAGCAAAATTACTATGCCTTTCAGTTTGCATAAGGAAGAATTGCTGGTGGTATCCAGCAGAACTGAATTGTGGTTTAGAGAAAAATAAACAAAGGTCCGCATTAAGAATGAAAACGTGCGGAGGAAAGGGCATGGCTGCTGTTTTTTTTTTTTTTTTTAAAGGCAGTGACGGTGCAGTTATTTGATGCTAAATAACTCAGGAAGCGGACTTTTCCTGTAGGATGCAGGATGTTCCCTTACTTAAATCTCAATCTCAGTGAAGAGCAGAATCATTTTGAGTAAAAATAAATAAATAAATAAATGCCTAGGGTTGCAGTGCCAGAAACAAATTATGACCATGAAATGCGGAATTAGGAAAGGATGGGGGAAACGCTGCCCATCCTTTCCTAAGACTCTGGACTGTAACACTCCTGACCACTGATCATTGCTGGCTGGGGCAGATGAACATCCAACAATATCTGGAGGGCCATGGGGTCTCCGTCCATATTATAAGAGCTATTGACGTATAGCCAGTGATTTGACCAGTTATTTCCAAACTCGCTATCTGATTGCTTAACTCAGCAGGTAAAAAAGGCAAAGGACCCCCCTGCCCCTCCCTGGGTACGCCCATGCTCTGGCCCCTGCTTCCCCTTTCTGGGTCCTTCTCCTCATCCCATCCTTCTGTGGTGCTGCCAATAACTGCCAGGCGCCATGTCACAACTACAGTGGTGCCTTGGTTCTCAAACGCCTTGGTACTCAAACAACTTGGAACCCAAACACTGCAAACCTGGAAGTAAGTGTTCCGGTTTGCGAACTTTTTTCAGAAGCCGAACGTGCTCCGTTTTGAGTGCCACACTTCCGTTTTGAGTGTTACGCTGAGGTCCGTCTCTTTTTGCTATTTATTTTGCGTTTTTGCGGCTCTTTCTTGTGACTGTGTGGAACCCAGTTCAGCTACTGATCGATTGGTGGTGTGACTGCAGTACATTGTATATTGCTTTCATTTTATGGATCAGTGGTCTCGTTAGATAGTAAAATTCATGTTAAATTGCTGTTTTAGGGGTTGTTTTCAAAAGTCTGGAACGGATTAATCCATTTTGCATTACTTCCTATGGGAAAACCCGCCTTGGTTTTGGAATGCTTTGGTTTTGGAACGGACTTCTGGAGCAGATTACGTTTGAGAAAACCAAGGTACCACTGTACCGTCTTAATTCCTCCCTACGTCGCCCTATGGGTTGTGGATTGCATTACCTTTATGTACCTGTTTGGGTCCCAGTCATTCCACGGGAGTTCGTATAGGAAACTTCCTGGTAGCTTATCCCTCAAATTCAAGTGCCAAAACAGTCTTTGTCTCCCTGCCCATAGACCCTCTCCCCAGTAGGAAAAAACACAAATAGTGGTTACACAGTGATCTTTTGTCCAGCGGTTGCAAACTGTGACATGTTAATTGCAAGCATTTTGCCTCTTAAGCCTGCGTAAGATCTAAAATGTGCCAGGAAAGTCTTGAACCCCATTTTCTTTAGCTTAAAGCTAACAGCTGCTCTAGCAAGACCGGCAGCACCTGTAATTTTTTAGAGGAGCCTGTTCACAATGAAGCAGGGATACGTGAGTCCTTAAATGCCTGCTGTAAATATTTTGATAGCAAGGGTGAAGGTGGTGGTTAAGCTGACCTGTAATTTATACGCGGAGGCCCCATTCATTAGTGCTGACTTAAGAGGGATGCATAAGTCTCTCTTTGTTTCTGCTGGGCCCCTTCAGAACAATCCTGACTACTGCAAACCACTAATATTAAATTAGAGTTCTTTAGCAACTCTATTTGCATACGCAAACATTGCGGGCAGGGCAGTTTGTTGAGCAAACTCCTTAGTAAACTCCAAATTAATTGCAGCTGATGGGAAAGTAAGTTTTATGTTGGCTCAATAAGTCATCTTTTCACAAGAAAACTCCTAATTAATTTTCCAAAAGCCACTTTGAGTTCTGAAGACTGCTTTATCATTGCTTAAAAGAATTGCTTTGAGGTTTCAGAAGGAGATGAATTTGTATTTGTTACGACTCTAATGAAATTCCTTCTTACCGCTGAAGAGGAGTCCGTCCTCCTTTTATTCATCCCCAAAGTGGCCCAAAGTGTTTGTTTAAGGAACTGTTCGTAATGTAATTTTTATTTATTATTGAATTCAGTATATTAAATTTATGTGTTGGAGAGACATACATATCCTCACAGTTTCCCACTCAGTGCCCATTAGTGCTTTTCCAGCTTACCGGCTAAGTTCATTTTAATGGCTTTCAGAAACTACCTTTTGAAGATTTGTGTTTTGGTGAAATATAAACTTTGTAAAAAGGCTTGAATCCAAAAGTTAAACATCTTTTCATTTTAATTCAGTTTTGTACACAGATGGGAAATAACAATTTATGCAGGCAGACTCTCAAAAACTTATTATTTGCAAAACGCCTTGGTATTCAAACAAAGCTCCTTACTACTTTTGTGACAAGTTAATGGAGGGAGGACCATCGTCATCAGTGTCAAATATATGCTAATCAGTGTTCAAAACTCCCATAGTTCTGTGTGCATTTTGCGACAGGGAATTTCATTAGCACGAGCAATTTCTGAGCTCTAGGCGCAGTACTGCGCCTGAGATTTCAGATTAAAACTGTAGAGTGGAAGGAAAGGAGGTTCTTATCCTGCCTCTCCACTTACATCTACTCTCTGAAGACTGTAGAAGAGACCCTCTTAAGAATATTAGGGGGTGGGGCAGGGGAAGGGCTGGACCATGTGAAAAATAAACACAATATTTTAACTGCAGTTCATTCATTTTCAGCTTTGTATTCTTGTTATAAAAAAGTCCGTTGTTGTGCCCATAACCTAGGTTTAAGGTGCCATTTGAGATAGGTTGGAAAACATGCGTACATTCAAAAAAGACCATAGGCTTTTTTATTTTTGGACTAATTTATTTCTGGAGGAGCTGAGGTGCGCCTTATAAAATACAGGAAACCGTTACAAAAACATGGAATTTGTAGACATCAGCAATATATTTTTCCTCGCTTCTGCAGTGGTCTGTTATATTTTTGTGACAACTACCGATTGCAAGATCCAGAGGAGTAACTTTTTCCCCCTTCTCCTGAGCTGCACACTCAAATCAAGTTAACCTCCGGATAAAAGGCAACAATATTTACATCGTATTTGATTGTCTAAACGTTTTAAACCCCTCCAAGGCCTTTGAGATAAAAAGGGATGCTGTGTGAGCCAGCCAGGCTGGGAGAAGGAGAAGTTCCTATGAAAGTTCTTAGTTGTGCTTTTTTCAGAGGAAGGTTTTCAAGCGAGTAAGACAATGTGGTCCCTGCCAAGATGTGAGGAGAGTTGATAGTTGCAGTGCCTAGAAGACAGCCTCCATAGCTAGTGATAGCACAGATGGCTCTCGCCTGGAGTGGATGAGACCATCTAACATTAGAAACTAATATATCAGGGGGAAATAACCTGTGTGTGTGAGAGAGAGAGCACATGTGTGTGTGTGCAGTCACGTTACACACACACACCTTATTTCTGAAGTTGTATGCTACATATGTGCCCAGAGCTTGATATGTGAAATAAAGGAGAATACAGTAGTACCTCTGTTTAAGAACAGCCCTGTTTACAAACAATTCGGTTTATGAGCTCCGCAAAACCAGAAGTAGTGTCCCGGTTTGCAAACTTTACCTCGGTCTAAGAACGGAATCCGAATGGTGGAAGGGCACCTAGGTGGGACGCCTCATTAGGGGAAGCGCACCTCGGTTTAAGAACAGTTTTGGTTTAAGAACGGACTTCTGGAACGGATCAAGTTCGTAAACTAAGGTACCACTGTATATTCGAAGATAAGTTAAAGACAGTCACACATTGTACATAAACTTTTCCTCCATGCCTCTGCACCACAGCCATTGCCATTAATTTTCTATTCACCAACAGTCTGCAGATTTTCAGTTTCTTGTGCATAAAGGGTTGTCATGCGTTGGGGAAATCTCCCGGACAGACCCGGAATGCTGAAGTCGGAAGCTGTCTGGGTGGAAATCGGCAAAGTGTCTGGGGAAATCCAGACGTATGGCCACCCATGTCGGCAATGTTGTTTTTGCTGATTGTCCTTAAAACTAGCCCGAAATTGCCATTTTGCCAAAAAATAGCTCAACAATTTTGGCACACACAAAAAAGGTCACAACTATATCAGTGTTGACTAAAGCTGTGGGACAAACCTCCAAGTATGACTTCGGAAATTTTCTGTGGCTGCAGAAAAGAAGGAGGAATATTTTCGTTTGTGAGAC
Source organism: Lacerta viridis (assembly GCA_900245905.1). Classification (NCBI taxonomy): domain Eukaryota; kingdom Metazoa; phylum Chordata; class Lepidosauria; order Squamata; family Lacertidae; genus Lacerta; species Lacerta viridis. Next base: position 204,460 of record OFHU01002335.1, on the reverse strand, counting down.
GCTGTGTGCATTATGCCTGACTCTACATCGTGGGTAGGCAAAGTAAGGCCCGGGGGCCGGATCAGGCCCAATCACCTTCTAAATGCGGCCCATGGATGGTCCGGGAATCAGTGTGTTTTTACATGAGTAGAATATGTCCTTTTATTTAAAATGCATCTCTGGGTTATTTCTGGAGCATAGGAATTTGTTCATCCCCCAAAAAAAATATAGTCTGCCCCCCCCAAGGTCTGAGGGACAGTGGACCGGCCCCCTGCTGAAAAAGTTTGCTGACCCCTGCTCTACATCATTGTTTTGTTTTAGCCAATCTGGATTGTTTTGCACGTGCTTGTTACAGTTGGTTTAAAATAATTTTATTTTATTTTTTTAATGCAAGATACTCGAGCCTCTCCTGAGCTCTTTCACATGGAAGGGAGCTATTTTTTTATTTTTTTTGGCACCGTCCACCTTTTCAGAAAGAGGATTAGCAGCTCTGTTTAAGACCCTCCTGAATGTGGCCCAGGATTCCCGCCTTCATAGCATCAACCTTGATGTTTTGCTCAAGTCCTGTGCCTACCTTGTGATTAAGGTAATAAAATAACATTCCTCGAATAGGTGTGGCTTGGCCTAACATGGGCCTTCATGGCACACTGTTCATTTGTCTTAATTTCTTGAAGGACTCTCAACATAAAACTGTCTGCAGGAGAAGGAAATCAAACTCCCCCCCCTCCGCTCTTCAGTTTAGGTGACCTGTCCTCTTGGATCTTTCTGCATTTGACCATTTGTGCAACCTGGGAATGTGTGCAAATGTTTGCAGGATTTGGAGGGTGAATATGTAGCACCCCTGGCTGGTGCATATCTGTAAATATAGCCAATAATAATAATAATAATAATAATAATAATAATAATAATAATAATTTATTTGTACCCCGCCCATCTGGCTGCGTTTCCCCAGCCACTCTGGGCGGCTTCTAACAAAATATTAAAATACAATAGTCTATTAAACATTAAAAGCTTCCCTAAACATGCGCAACCCACTTTTTGCTGCGAAACAGGACCTGGAGCCCTGGAATTACCCCAGCCACCATCCCATTTTGGGTTTCCGAATGTGCACAAGAGAGCTTGAAATAAAGAGATTGCGTCAATATAATTCCCCCCCCCCCATTTTGCAGATACTTAAACGAGTGAGGCTTGAGCTGCTGGAAGAATAAGTACTTTGTTCTGCAGCAAGGATGGGATAAACGTTTACATACTCCTATGTGCTAAAGTGTTGCATTTTGTATTGTGCATGAATCTGCTACAGGATGGGAAATCTGGGCACTGTCCTTGCAGTATTTTATTTTATTCAGATGCCAGCTCAGAAAAATTAGGCAAGTCGGGAAACAAGGAAGCAAAAGCAGTTCTGCAACCCAATTTCCTCCTCCTCTGTCCGCTGTAGTGAGATGCAGCCTAGAAGATAAGTGATTGTTATTAGACTAGCCTGCAGCCCAAAATTAAAGATGCAGATATAAATTAATTCCATTCCAAGCACCCAACTGACGAGCTTGTAGATCAAGCACCTTGCCTTTAATATACATGATCTGGCAATTATTTGAAGAGAGCTCTAAAGAGCGCGACCAGAATAACAGGTACCTCAACAAGGAAACCAGCCTACTATAAAATAATAAATGATAGGTAGGGTTTCTTAAGAGTTGTACAATAGCAACACATATCTTAAGGGATATTAGTTCTGCATTTCAAGTAACTGTCAGCCGAGTCGCTTCTGCAGATTGGGACATGCGTACTTTGGCAAGATTTATTGCTGATTAGTAGAATGTGACTTAATTAAAATTTGGTGTCTGTTGTTCTGAACCCTTTTATATACAGTGGTACCTCTGGTTACGAACTTAATTTGGTCCAGAGGTCCGTTCTTAACCTGAAACCGTTCTTAACTTGAGGTACCACTTTAGCTAATGGGGCCTCCCGCTGCCGCCACGCGGTTTCTGTTCTCATCCTGAGGTAAAGTTCTTAACCTGAGGTACTACTTCCAGGTTAGCGGAGTCTGTAACCCGAAGTGTTTGTAACCCGAGGTACCACTGTATTTGTTTTGCTTGCCTGTCTCTTCTGGAAAGCATAATTAAAGAGTACCGTAAAGGAAGTAGAATGGGTGTGAAACATGGACTGGAAATAGACATTGCAATAAGCTACCTATGTTCCATATGATCTCGTTGCAGCCCTAGAGACAGATAAGCCTACAGTGCAATCTTGCATTACAATAGTACCCTGTTTCTCCTAAAATAAGACATCGCCATAAAATAAGCCATAGCAGGATTTCTATGCATTTGCGAAATATAAGCCGTTCCCCAAAAATAAGCCATAGTGACGTGGTACCTCCCATTAAAACAGCCTGGAGAGGCGTGGCTATGCAGCGTACCGATGTGACGCGGTTAAAATAAGACATCCCCTGAAAATAAGCCATACTGTGTTTTGTTGGGCGAAAAAAAATATAAGACGATGTCTTATTTTAGGAGAAACACGGTACCTTGGTTCTCAAATTTAATCCGTTCCGGAAGTCCGTTCCAAACCAAAGCATTCCAAAACCAAGGCCCACTTTCCCATAGAAAGTAATGCAAAACGGATTAATCCGTTCCAGACTTTTAAAAACAACCCCTAAAACAGCAATTTAACATGAATTTTACTATCTAACGAGACCATTGATCCATAAAATGAAAGCAATAATCAATGTACTGTACTATAAAATAAATAAGACAGTATTGTAGATGATAAAAAAAATATATTCTTACCTGCACTGATGATAGTCATTGTTTGGATGGGGGCTTTTATCCATTTCCACAGTCACACAATCAAACAATCAGTAGCTGAACTGGCTTCCACACAGTCACAAAAACAAATTGACCGGAAAAGCCTCAAAAACGCAAAATAAATAGCAAAAACAAAAGCGCCAAACTTAATCTGTTCCAGAAGTCTGTTTGACTTCCAAAAAGTTTGAAAAACCAAGGCTCAGCTTCTGATTGGTGCAGACGCCCTGGAAACAATAGCTGACAGCCGCATTGGATGTTTGGCTTCCAGAAAATGTTTGAAAACCGGAACACTTACTTCCGGGTTTTTGGCATTTGGGAACTGAAGTGTCGTCAATGACTGGAGGCAAGAAGTAGGTTCAACATTTCTTTATTTCTGATGCTGTAGGAACTCAAGGGAATGGGGAAAACTGGGGTTTATATAGAAACAGTTATCAAGTGGAGAGAGATACATTTTGGCGGGAGCCAATGGCACGGCTTCCCTCCTGTGGGAGCCAATCCAACAGAGGATCCAAATTCTGCTCCCTGCCTCAGCAAATGGTTGCTGTTCCCGCTGTAACTAGTACATTCAAATAAAGACTGTAAAACGACACAATACATTATGCTAACATCTAGACTGTGTTATTGCTCAATACACAACACCCCCCCACGCTTAGCGGGAATGACACACGAAGTCTTTCAGGAACTGTGGCTTCCTGCGATCTCTACCCGATCGTCTCACCTCTGGTGTTGTGACATGAGGAATTGGCGGCTGAGGGACCTCCTCGGGTGTATTGGCTACCCCTATCCCTGCTAATGGTTCCCCCAGCTCATTTCCTTCCGCTAACTCTGTGTTTTCAGCGGGTAGTGCACCGTCTGACTGCCCTGGCGGGTCATTAACCTGTGCAGGTGTCTCTACCTGGCTCGGGGATGGCGACTCCCCATTTGATGCAGAGGCGTTAGGTTCCTCGGCATCACTCCGGCTGGGTATCCTGCGTCTCAGCTGATCCACATGCCTGCGCCAGACCTGACCTTGTGATAACGTGACATGATATGACACGGGACCGGTGGCCCGTGAAATGACTCCCGGAACCCAAATCGGACCTCTGGCATAATTTCTCACCCACACGAGATCCTCCGGATTAAAGTGTCTCGTTCTATCCCCTTCAGGTGGGGGTGTCTCCCGTGCAGGACGCGAGGGCATCCTATCTGGATGCACAAAGTCCAGGACTGTCACCAACCTTCGGCCTAACAGCAGCTCAGCTGGTGATTTTCCTGTGGCTGTGCATGGTGTGGCATGCTGCAAGAATAGCATACGAGCTATCCGGGCTGCCCAGTCACCCTCCAGTAGACGTGAAATAGCCCCTTTTGCGGTTCGCACCATTCGTTCTGCTTGACCATTAGAGGAGGGGTGAAAAGGGGCAGAGGTCACTCCTCGTATGAAATTGTCAGCAAGGAACCCTCTGAACTCATTTGACACGAATGCTGCCCCATTGTCTGACACCACTGTTCCTGGCAGACCATGCGTGGCAAACAAACGCCTTAAAACTTTGATAACGGCTGCTGATGTGGGACTAGAAACTAAGGCTACCTCCAACCATTTCGAGTATGCGTCGACCACAACCAAAAATGTTTTCCCTTGAAAGGGGCCCGCGAAGTCTATGTGGATACGGTTCCATGGCGCCCTTGACTGTTCCCACCAATGAATAGGTGCCCCGGGAACCTCAGGTCGAACCTCTTGGCATGTTTTGCACGTGTGTACCCACATTTCTATTTCCTTATCCATTCCTGGCCACCACACATAACAACGCGCCAGGGATTTCATTCTGACCATTCCCGGGTGCCCCATGTGCAGGGTCTCTAGAATGCGATTCCTCAGTGGGTTGGGAATGACCACCCTGTCCCCCCACAGTATGCACCCTTTATGAAGTGACAACTCATGCTGCCGCATTACAAATGGGCGGAATTTTTCTTCTTGGCCCCCACTGGGCCACCCCCTCCCTACCCAGGCAAGGACTCGGGAGAGTGTGGGGTCCTTGCGCGTCCTGGCCGCCACTTCTTCCGCGGTCACAGGAGCGCCTGGCAGTGTTTCCAACATCATGACCTGTTCGGCTGGTGCTGGATCACAATCACCAGTTCCCTGGAGGGGCAGCCGACTGAGGGCGTCTGCGTGACAGAGCAATTTCCCTTTCACATGACATATTTTATATTGGAACCCATTTAAAAAAATCGACCACCTGAGCATTCTAGGAGACAGGATTTGAGGAGTTTGCTTGTTGGGGTTAAACAGACCTAGTAATGGCTTGTGGTCCGTTTCGATTAGGAACGATCGCCCATACACATAGTCATAGAATTTCTTAACCCCCGCTACCACAGCCAATGCCTCTCTGTCAATCTGCGCGTAGTTCCTCTCGGTGGATGTAAGAGTCCTTGAATAGAATGAGATGGGTCTGTCTGACCCATCCGCCTCTCTGTGGCTGAGCACAGCTCCCAACCCATATTGCGATGCATCACAAGCAAGTACGAGGGGCTTCGTTTCGTCATAATGTGCCAAAACACTCTCAGCGGACAACATTCCCCTTATAGTTTCGAAAGCCTTTTGTTGTGGCTTTCCCCAATGCCAGACGCACTTCTTCTGCAGAAGCCTGTGCAAGGGCTCTGCCACCGCTGCTTTGTGCGGTAAAAACGCATGGTAAAAGTTTACCAGACCCAAAAATGATTGGAGTTCCGTTTTGTTGCTGGGTTTAGGTGCATTAGCGATGGCCCTAACCTTGCTTACCATGGGGTGCACTCCCTCAGCATCAATGGTGTAACCGAGGAAATCCACCGTAGGAACTCCAAAAATACATTTCTCCTTTTTTAGATGGAGTCCCGCTTCCTGGAACTTGTAAAGCACCTGTCTGATGCGGCTTTCCAACTCGTGGGGGTTCCTCCCCGATATTAGGACATCATCAAAATACACGAGGGTGCCCGGTACTTCCCTTAATAACCTTTCCATAATGCCCTGGAATATTCCCGGAGCTACACTTACTCCAAATTGCAATCGGTTTACCTTAAATGTTCCCTTGTGGGTTACAATAGTCTGAGCCTCAGCGGTCTGTGGTGTTACCGGTAACTGCTGGTACGCCTGGGCAAGATCAATTTTTGCAAATACTTTGCCTCCCGCCAACTTTGCTAGCAGTTGCGACACCACTGGAATGGGGTAAGAATTTCCCCGAATTGCCTTATTTATTGTGCATTTATAGTCTGCGCAGATACGCACTTCCCCGTTTGCCTTCAGCGGGGTCACTATTGGGGTTTCCCACCTCGCTGAGTCAACTGGCTCCAATACTTTCTGCTGGACTAGTTTGTCGAGTTCTGCCTCTATCTTGGGCTGCAAGGCAAATGGTACTCGTCTTGGTTTAAGGCGGACTGGAGTCACCCCTTGGTCCAGCTCAAAATTGATGGGAGGCCCTTTATAGCACCCCAGACTGCCATCAAATAATGGTGTGAACTCCTCATAAAGCTTCTCGAATGTGTTTGGAGCTATCGTTATGGCGTTCAACCCAGATATGCCCAGCCCTAAAGCAGGAAACCAGTCTGTTCCCAATAGGCTAGTGCGCCTTCCCTTGGCAATCACCAGCTTAAGCACGGCCCTCTTGTTTTTAAAACTTACATTGACGGAACACATTCCAAGGATGTGTATCCGGCAGGCCGAGTACGATTGTAATGTGGCGGGGAAAGGTTCCAATGGAGGAAGCTTACCCCCTAAAAAAAACGACCTCGCTGTTTTGTCAGAGACAATCGTGAATCCTGACCCAGAATCTACCTCCATCTGGCAAGGGTGGCCCTCAATGCTGACCTGGATTGATGCCTTCCCCTGAGCAGGAAACTGAACAGTCTTGCCCTCAATCTCGGTGAGGTAGTTGCAGTCGTCCACGACGTGTGCTGATGAGTTTTCCTGTCGCCGGAACGATCGCGGGGATCCTGATGTTCCCCCGGTAGCCGATCTGCATACCCGAGCAATGTGGCCCATTTTACCGCAAATGCGGCACGTGGCATTCCGGAACCGGCACTTCCGACGTTCGTGCGCACCCCCACAACCGGGGCATTCTAGTTTTCTTCCCTTTGTTTCCGATGAACCAGCCCCCAGGGATCCCACGGCGCGGGATGGACTCTGGGACGGGCTGGACTCCTGGCTGCACATAGCGTGGGCTGTTTCTGCTGCCGGCCTGGTGCTTCGTTGTGGGGTTTTCTGCTTTTCCCCCTCTGCGGTCTCCGTGGCTAAGGCCTCGCGCACTGCCGTTGCTAGATCCACCTCTTCCTTTGCAGCGATTCGACGGCGGGCCTTACTGCTGCTCAGGCCCCCAATGAACTGGTCAAGCAACGCCTCCTCAAGAGCCACGAACTGACATTGCCTCGCCAGGACCTTCAGCTCAGCAAGGAACATGGAAACCGATTCACCATCTTTCTGCCTCCTATTATGGAACTCTATGCGGCGTGTTGTCTTAGTTGCTGCTGGGGCCAGGTGCCTCGTAAGTTGGTCTGTTATCTGCACCAGCGTCGCTGTTTCTAGCGTGAGAGGAGCCACCAACCCTCGGGCCAACTCGAAAACTTCGGCACCGCAGCAACTCAGAAAAACAGCCTTCTTCCTGTCGCTGTTGGTGATTCCTTGCGCGGCAGCAGCAAAACCAAAACGTTGGAGATAGGAGTCCCAAGCCTCTGCGGCTCCCGGTTTGAACGGCTCAATTATCTTACTTCCTGCCATGGCGTGATCAGGAGCGTTTACGACTTCTTCCTCCTCTTCTGCTGACTCCGGATGCCGATCACTGTCCTCCATTTACGGCAAGCCGGATCCCATCCTCGTCGCCAGAATGAAGTGTCGTCAATGACTGGAGGCAAGAAGTAGGTTCAACATTTCTTTATTTCTGATGCTGTAGGAACTCAAGGGAATGGGGAAAACTGGGGTTTATATAGAAACAGTTATCAAGTGGAGAGAGATACATTTTGGCGGGAGCCAATGGCACGGCTTCCCTCCTGTGGGAGCCAATCCAACAGAGGATCCAAATTCTGCTCCCTGCCTCAGCAAATGGTTGCTGTTCCCGCTGTAACTAGTACATTCAAATAAAGACTGTAAAACGTCACAATACATTATGCTAACATCTAGACTGTGTTATTGCTCAATACACAACAGGAACCAAGGCATTTGAGAACCAAGGTAGCACTGTAATAATGTTGTGGTATATTTATGGAAAATGGAGGGCTCTCTGTTTATACATGAAACAGGCTGTATGAGTTGGGGGAGGCACATTACTGTAGAAGGATTGGGAAATGGAGAAAACTAGAATCAGGATAAAATCAATGCTTCCAATCTTTTAAAAACACCCTGACCTGGTATCCTGAAATAGTAAATGATGTATGATTAATTCTTTCCATTTGTTGCATCCTGCAATCACAGCTGGAATCTAAAGAGGATTTCTCAAGGAAAACCAAACGCCGAGTTTGGCGATGTGCTCAGAATCTCTCATAACATCTTTCTCTGGTTTTGTCTGCAGCGCCTGCTGATCTGTGGGCTGCTTCGGAAATTATTTTAATATATACACATACATATATACCTGGCCCTTTAAAGGAACCGGTGAGCTGTTTAGCACCTCCCTGCTGGTTTGCTAGAAGGTGGAAGGAAAGCAAACTGGTGGTGAGAATCAAGATATAATGGAACTTGTTTTGGTACCCATTCAAATGTAAACACCAAGCTATGGGATCATTTGGTGCCAACTTCTGGTCCTTGCATTGTAGTGTCTGTAGATGCCACATTGGAAACCCTAGCATAAGTCTGTTGGCACTGGGTGGTCAGGGCGATAGGGTTATGCTGCCATTCAATGATGTTTCACTTCTCAGCTGCAGAGCATCAGGCCAATAGTTGGGCTTTCAAAGGAATAAATGAAGCAGAACTCCATTCATTGCAGTGTAAAGGGTTTTTGGATGTGATACATTACTTGAAAGGCATACCCTCAGCCACAGTGCTTATGGGCTAATGGGCCTATGACGGCATACAGGTAATATTGGGGGGTGAATGCCTAGATTTTGCCTTTCCTTTTTGCTTTTCCTCCTTCAGTTTAAGTTGCAAGATTCCTTGGCCATGAACATTCAGCGAGGGGTATCCTCTCTGGACTGATATAAAATATTTGGGCATGATCTTCAAGGAAACCTATTGCTCATTTTTTTTTTGTAAAACCGCAATTGCTTTGGGGTAATTGAAAAAGCAATATGAGAGGGCAGATCAAGAGGGATGCTATTTTAAAGGGTGTCTTGGTGAGCATCTCACAACCTTTGCTCCTGGGCTGGCCAATCAGAAAGGATGGACTGATTTTAATCAGTTTCTTGTAGCTTTAAAGTGTTCTCAGTAACATGCTTGGATAATCTAACCATATTTCCTGTTGAACTTAAGTTTAACCCTTATTATTTGAAGGAATGCAGACAGGGGGCTTTTAAGGGTTTCAGATTCCACAGATTTGTGGGGATAAAGAGCTCACAAATGGCTTATATGCATCTATATATTTTTTTGAACCAGAGGGATGTACCTTTGCTCTTTATGCCAGATTTCCCCTCCCCCTCCATTTTTGGACTGATAAAACCTTCCTTTATTTACAGCTTCTTTTTTGACTGCATTCCTCGTGATCTCTAGAGTTTTCCCTAAGATGCTTTTGCTGGCCTTCGGCATCAAAAGTTATTCCAAGGCAGACTTTTCTTTTGTGCTGAGCTTTCTATATTGCAGCTAATCTCACATATTTTAGGGGCATATCGAGAAACCGGGTGTACAAATGGGAGCAGCGAGTTGAACTGCGCTGTATTTCATGCTAGTTTGCTTTGTCTGAATCTAAGCAGCTGACTTATATGGGGTCAGAGTCTTGCCTTTTCTGACTGGCAGTGCTCATCAAGCCCCTAAAACTGAACATCCTTACCTGTGATTCTCAGAGAAGTCCTAACCTGTGATTCAATCTGGGAACCATTTGCATGGAATGTGTGATGTCAATGGCCAGACTCATTTCCTTGTAAGAACTGTTACTGGCCAGTAGCCCAGGGTGGCGCTTAATGTTTTGATGGTAGCTAATGAAAAGAAATTGTTGGTATCCTGGTCACTAGGAATTTCTCTGAAGTGCTTGGAGAAAGAGACTACAGAACTTAGTGAAGGTGGCACCACACCTAGTGGGGAGTTAGAAAAGTTTTTTGTTTTGTTTCTTTTTGGTCTCCCAGCCTTAAAACCACCAGTCTCTCGAAAAGGCTGTATAAAAGAACGAGAATGCTATAGAGACCATGTGAACAGTTCAATCCTCATGCTGCCAGGAGCGAGCCGGCAGTAAATCACACTGTGCAAGTTGACTTTAACTCTTTTAATACCAAAAAAATAACAACAATCTGCACAGACTTCACATAGTGTCAGGCCTAATGAGCATAGCAACTCACCTGTGGTAGGTTTTGCTCCCTTGAAGCAGTCGCTGAGACTGAAGGTCCCCACAGCTGCCTATGCCCCCTCCTCTCCAGGGCTTTCCCCAAGCAATCGTAGACTGCGTTTGAGTGTATCCAACCTCTCCTCTGCTCTTTTCATGCCTCTTCTGGTTCTGGGAGACAGGGGAAGGAGAGCTTGTCACAGCAGGAGGGGGAGATACTTGCGACTCTTCACCAGCCTGACCCATCTCTGCCTCTTGACCTACCTCCTCCCCTGCTTCAGTTTCTGCCTCTAATTCCTGTCTTCTTTCTGCCACAGACACTCCCAGCTCCCAGTCTTCTCCCTCTTCTCCATGTGACCACTCATCGTTATCCCACCACCAATCCCTGATCTCTGAGCCTTATTCCCTTGGTGGTTCTCCAGCTGATCCATCGTTCCTCTGATCACCAGCATTACGCTTTCCATTTTTAAGTTCGGAATAGAGTAGTTGCTTTGGAACACAATAATCAGGCACCCGCAAAACATGTCCAGTCCAACGGAGTTGGTGTTGGAGAATCATTGCTTCGACATTTCTGATCTTTGCTTCATCCGACGAAGGCTTGTGGCATTGATCTGGTGTGTTAAAAGCTCCTTAAGCGTGAGACTTTGTGTGGATAATCTCGCATAATCCATGCCCAAGCAATTATGCAGTCTATCCCACATGGGCCGCAGATCCAAATCGTCAGTAGGCTTGGGGAGCATTGTGTTGTAATGATCTCCTGCTAACTTTGGAGTATAACAACATCAGTGGAGTTTGCTCAAATTGAAGACAACTTCATTTCCATCTCTCCTTTTCTCTGCTGCGCAATCCTCATGGAGCAACCATCGAGGCCATTTTAGCAGCTGTTGAGGCAGCCTCCAGATTTAGGGACACTCATGCATTATTGTTAATTGAACAATGCTGAGATTCACCAAACAACATGATCATTTCCTTAACTGCCAGCTGTTGGAATGAAAGCTTTTCCTAATTCTGCTGTAAACGATGCACTGAATGAACAAAATACATGGTGTACTCTTAAAGGTGCAATAGAACAGGGGGCTTAGAGGGAGTCCCCTAAGTTAGAGAACTTTATACAGGCACATCTTGGAGATATTGTGGGTTCGGTTCTAGACCACCACAAGCAAGCAAGTCACACATTCTTTTTTTGTTTTTGTTTGTTACACACAGCATTCCCCAAAGGCTGTTACCTGAAATGTCCACCAAATGAGATTTCAAAAACTACTTGTGCAGCATTAATTCTTTTAAACTATATATACAGTTTTATTATTTTCATTATGATCGTTTTTTAATTCTAAGAGTTAAAGCCTGTGGTGTAGTTCCGTAGTCTTCAGATTTTAATCTGGTCTTGACCATCTGCCCCTTTAAAAAAAAGAAAAAGGAAAAAAAAGCCCCATTTATTAAGAGCTTTATCCCTGCTGAATTATTATGTGGTATGTTGAATGAAGGCTCCACCATCATAGACATCGCCCGTATTAGTTGATAAAAATTGCATAGCTACGCAGCAAGGATAAAAGTTGGATAGACTGAAGGAGAGGATTGAAGCATATAAATACTCTCAGCTGCTTGCAACCCTCTTGGATCTGGTTGGGGTTCATTTAACTGCCAAACTGAGTTGCAGTGAGAAGGATCCCATGCCCTGAGAAATTAATTCAGTAATAAAATGGTCTCATGAACCCACTGTCTCTCTGGCATGACTTAATGCTCTTCCTGGCCAGTCTCTCCAGGTGACGGGAAATTCTGCTGCATCTTTGTGTCAGACATGATTGGATCCTTCATCCGGTCATTCCTAATGCCGAGATGGAACAGAATTACCTGCCTTAAGAGGAGGCTGGCCACTGCACTGCATCAAGGTGTGGTGAGTGAAAACGTAGAAGCCTTAATGTGTTTCTGCATGAGCCACTCTAGGCTTGCCTCATTCCAGGCAGCAAGTCATGCAGAAGCACAGAGAGTGGACTCCTTTGTGTGTGCTTAATGCCTGTAGTATACTTGAGAGACGTGGGTGGCGCTGTGGTCTAAACCACTGAGCCTCTTGGGCTTGCTGATCAGAAGGTCGACGGTTTGAATCCCTGCGACTGAGTGTGCTCCCATTGCTCTGTCGCAGCTCCTGCCAATCTAGCAGTTCGAAAGCACACCAGTGCAAGTAGATAAATAGGTACGGCTGTGGCGGGAAAGTAAAAGGTGTTTCCGTGCGCTCTGGTTTCCGTCACTGTGTCCTGTTGTGCCAGGAGCAGTTTAGTCATGCTGGCCACATGCCTGGGAAAGCTGTCTGTGGACAAACTCCGGCTCCCTCGACCTGAAAGCAAAATGAGCGCTGCAACCCCATAGTCGCCTTTGACTGGACTTAATCTTCCAGTGGTCCTTTACTTTTACCTAGATGTCATGGACTTGGACACAGAGAAATGGTGGGAGGAACCAGTTGGGGAACTACCAAGTGAGGAAGTCTCAGGAGTCCTTTGCCTTTACTACCCTAAGCCAGCAGAGGGTCTGGCATGGGCTTTTGCTAATGGGATTTGTTACTTGAATCCAGCCCATTGCACGCCTTAACTATCAGAAGTTCTAAAAGTATTGATTTAGCCTGTTGCGTTTAGTCGCAATATGACTCTTGTGTGGCATTCTTGGCCACCTTCTCAAGAAGAAAGGTGATTAAGTGCTCTTACCCAGGGAGGCTGCAAACACAAAATGTTTTGCCTTGCGAATTAACTTTTGCACATTGCTTTGGGGAAAACAGCGGGTGGCACTGTGGTCTAAACCACTGAGCCTAGGACTTGCCAATTAGAAGGTCGTTGGTTCGAATCCCGGCAACGGGGTGAGCTCCCATTGCTCGGTCTCAGCTCCTGCCCACCTAGCAGTTTGAAAGCATGTCAAAGTGCAAGTAGATAAATAGGTACTGTTCTGGTGGGAAGGTAAACGGTGTTTCTGTGCTCCTCTGGTTTGCCAGAAGCGGCTTAGTCATGCAGGCAACATGACCCGGAAGCTGTCTGCGGACAAATGCCGGCTCCCTCGGCCTGTAAAGCAAGATGAACGCCGCAACCCCAGAGTCGTCCACGACTGTTCTTAATGGCCAGGGGTACCTTTACCTTCCACCTTTACCTTTCAGGGAAACATACCTACATGGCAACAGTGGGATGATGTTCCTTTGTTCTGTCGTGGAAAACCCTTTTGAAAAAATAATAATCTGTGCTTCCACAGAAGTAAAGCATGCAACTATGTGAAAAGTGTTTACTTTTTTAAAAGTGGAGTATCCTTCAAATGCCTTTCCTAGTCAGGTCCTTGAAATACATTTTCCTGGAACTAAGTCAGGGTGTGCCAGTGTGGTGTAGTGGTTGCAGTGTCAGACTAGGACCTGGGAGATAAGAGTTCAAATCCCCACTCGGCCATGAAGCTCACTGGGTGACCTTGAGTCAGTCACTGCCTTTCAGGCTGACTTACCTCACAGGGTTGTTGTGGGAATTAAATCAGGAACGGGGATCTATGCCACATGGCTTCAGCTCTTTGGACTCTCATGTGGCTCAGTGTGTAAATTTCCACCCAGTCAGGCCCGAGGCTGGCATAATCAAGTAGCATTCTGGGGCCATGATTTAGTTACTTTAATCACACATCTTTTTGCATACAGAGAATCTTTTGTCCCTCGCAGGACCCAGCAACCGCACAGGGTTTCCCCCTTTATGTAATGCCACAGGCAAAACGGCTCTTTGCAAGACGGGGACGTTACATGGCAAATGACGTAGAGAGGCCAGGGCCTTTCTTCATTCCCAAGCAGGTTGTTAAAAAAATAATAATTCAACCAAGGTGTGAAAATGGCTTGGCCCTCCAAAAAACTGTATTTTGCAAATCCTGTACCACTCACTTGCCTATGATTTATGACGGCAGAAAAGAACTTTCTGCAGCAGAATTGCTGCAGTTTTACCAAAGAGGAGAGATCCAAGCAAGAAGAATAAGGAAGAGCCACTTTTTAAAAGGGGCCAATGTGAAATTGCACTGAGATAATGAAGAATTTAGGAACATCTTCTGCTATCCACTAGGTTCATTAAAAAAAAATCAGTAGAGGAGTGAGAGGGTGTTTTGTTGATCACCTTTAAGAATACAGTTGTTGTTGTTCAGTCATTCAGTCGTGTCCGACTCTTCGTGACCCCATGGAGCACAAGCACGCCAGGCACGCCTATCTTTCACTGCCTCCCGCAGTTTGGCCAAACTCATGCTAGTCGCTTCGAGAACACTGTCCAACCATCTCATCCTCTGTCATCCCCTTCTCCTTGTGCCCTCCATCTTTCCCAACATCAGGGTCTTTTCTAGGGAGTCTTCTCTTCTCATGAGGTGGCCAAAGTATTGGAGCCTCAGCTTCAGGATCTGTCCTTCCAGTGAGCACTCAGGGCTGATTTCCTTAAGAATGGATAGGTTTGATCTTCTTGCAGTCCATGGGACTCTCAAGAGTCTCCTCCAGCACCATAATACTTGCTTACTATTGGCAGCCAGGGGATCATCCACTTATTGCATTAACATAGAAGCAAGAACCCAAAAATCTGCAAATTCATTTTGTCCAGCTGTTCTTACTGGCATGCCCTCATTCCTGCCACCCACTGTGTGTCTAATTAGAAAAAGCTGGGTGGGGGGGCATGAAAAAGGAGGGGGAAATAGCCATTAATGTGAGAACTTAAAGTAGGAGCCAAAGGAGAATTCAAGAGAAAAAAGGATCCTGGGGAAACTTGAGTTCAGATAATATACCTGAAGGAGCATCTTCACCCCCATCGTTTAGCCCGGACACTGAGGTCCAGCTCCGAGGGCCTTCTGGCAGTTCTCTCACTGCGAGAAGCAAAGTTACAGGGAACCAGGCAGAAGGCCTTCTCGGTAGTGGCGCCCACCCTGTGGAACGCCCTCCAATTAGATGTCAAAGATATAAACAACTATCTGACGTTCAGAAGACATCTGAAGGCAGCCCTGTTTGGGGAAGCTATTAATGTCTGATGTTTTAGTGTGTTTTTAATCTTTGGCTGGATGCCGCCCAGAGTGGCTGGGGAAACCCAGCCAGATGAGCGCGGTATAAATTAATTATTATTATTATTATTATTATTATTATTATTATTATTATTATTATTTTCCTGTGGCAGACTTCCACTGGAAGTGGCTCAGGTGAACAAGTCTGCTTTTGCAAGCGCCGTAACCTGAGTGCCACTAAAATAGCATGAGGTTGGAGCTCTTCCCTGGAAAAAGAAATCAGCTTAACTTTTCGCGGAAGAGGGGAGAGGCTTGTTAGATCCGCATACCTTTTCTGGAAAAACTCTGGAATTGCAGGTGGCCCAGATCGACCTGACCTGACCTTCTGATCCCAGCGGTTGCTGCTGCAGCTTTTAATGAGTGGATGCAGGGAAATTATTGATGCACCCATTAGTAAATATGCCCCTGTTGTTTTCTTACTGTGCTCATAGTTACCTGAGGGACGCAACTGCTTCCAGACCCCCATTGCCTCCTCTTCTGGGGAATCCCTAATCTGAGAATGTTGCCCAATGAGAACTGTAGGTGGTCTGGCATCAGAAGAAGCAAGGGATGGATGCTTTGAATACCAGCTGTCTTTCTGAGGAAGTGAACGCAGTGGGGGGAAAGGGGGCCCACCCCAGATCTCTAAAGGCAGGCAAGATTTCAGCTCAGGCAGAAAGAATGTCAGCAGCGTTTGGAGGAAGAGAGTGAAAGCTTCTTATTCTCCCCCCCCCCACCACCACCACTCGCCTTGGGACACAAGTCTTCCTTCAGCTCCGCTTCCAGCAGCCTTGCTAAGAGCCAACGAGACTAAGCTATATAAACTGCAGCCAGATATGCTGACTCTTGGAAAAACAGGTCCATGGATCTTCATTGCTCCCTATGCAATGGTCAGTTGCAAGTTGCAACGTCAGCAGGGGCGAACGAAGGCGCCGTGACACCCAGGGCGGGGCATCGCTACGTGGGGCGCATGTGTGGCATCACTACGTACGACGCATGCGCCGTACATAGCGACGCCGCGCATGCGCTGTACATAGCGGTTTGCAGACGCTCCAGTGCCGTATGGACGGTGCCGGGATCCTCTGCTCACGGCTGCAGGCAGCGCATGCGCGGCGTCATTACATACAGTGCATGCGTGCGCCGCCGCACATGCGCTCCACATAGCGGTTTGCCACCGGCGCTGAGATTCCCTGCTCGCGGCTGCAGCCAGGAATGGAGGATCCTCCGCATGCGGCTGCAGCGGTGCGATGGCTGCTCGGGGCGCTGCGACTGGGTGGGAGTGGCAGGGCAGGTTCCCAGATGTGGAACCCACAGCAAACTGCCCCCCGCCCCCCGTTTCGACGCCACTGAGCGTCAGTACAATAGACAGCTGCAGGGATAAGGAATGCTTGGACCTCCCGATATTGTTGGATGGCTCTCATCGTCCTGACTTATTGTCTATGCTGCCTGGGAGATGAGCGTCCAACATTGCTTCCCCAATCCTGCTCTATTGACACATGTATTTTTTATTGCATTTTTGATAATTTTATACATATAAAACAAAATCATTTCAAACATTATAATACAAGGTTCTTTTGAACCTTCAGACCTCCTTCCCTCCCACCATGGGTTCCATGTTTAAGTTTAAATTTGCTGCATCTTTTACTCTTATCTATCTATTTATATAACCATAATTACCATAAATAATTCCACATTACAAGTATCATTACATCCCACGCCAAAGACTTTAACTGTTTACAGTGGTCTTTTAAATGAATTAAAATTTTGCTCCAATCTTTAGTAAATACTCCTGCCAACCTAGCAGTTCAAAAGCACGTCAAGTGCAAGTAGATAAATAGGTACCGCTCTGGCGGGAAGGTAAACGGCGTTTCCGTGCGCTGCTCTGGTTTCGCCAGAAGCGGCTTAGTCATGCTGGCCCGGAAGCTGTCTGCAGACAAACGCCAGCTCCCTCGGCCAGTAAAGCGAGATGAGCGCCGCAACCACAGATTCGTCTGCAACTGGACTTAGCGGTCAGGGGTCCCTTTACCTTTAGCCTAGTAAATACGTGATCTTCCTGGCTTTGGGTCTTCCCCATCAGTTTTGCCAACTCGGCATACTCAGTTTCATCTGCCATTCTTCTTTTGCTGGTACTTCTTCCTTCCTTCCATCTCTGGGCTAGTAGCATTCTCGCTGTTGTTGTTGCATACATAAAAACTCTTTTGTCTTCACTTGGTAACTCTTCACCTATTATACCTAATAAAAAGGCTTCTGGGTTTTTTTTACAAATGTGTTTTAAAACATTTGCTTTAGTATCGTCAGTTCTTAACACCGAGTAAAATTGCTAAAATGTACAAAACAAGTTCAAAATTGTGTTGGAGTGAAGGAGGGTACTTTTTGCCATATGTGGTGGACATGTACATTGGTAAAGGCTTTCTGGGAAATGAGGTGGGACCTCTGTTTATGAACTTAATTCGTTCCGGAAGCCCGTTCTTAAACTTAAAACGTTCTTAAACTGAGGCACGCTTTCCCCAATGAGGCTTCCCACTGCCAGTGCCCTTCCACCGGTCAGCTTCCATTTGTATTCCGGGGCAAAGTTTGCCAGCCGGAACACCTACTTCTGGTTTTGCGGAGTGCGCTGCCCGAATCATTTGTTAACAGGACTGTTCTTAGACTGAAGTACGACTGTACAATGGACTATTGACACATGTAAATATGTCTGAGCTGGTTGCTCCATGCAACAGACCACATGACTTTCAACAAACCATTCTTGTGTTCCTGAATTCAAATGTGATAAAAGAGTTTCTGAATCGTTTCACCATTAAACAACATACCAGATCCATTTAGGGGGATAAGATGTAAGCCTATGTCTCCCCACCACACCCTCCCCCAAATCTTGCATTTTAATTTTTTATCAGAATCAAAGAATCATAGATTGTAGAGTTGGAAGGGACCATGAGAGTTATTGAGTCCAACCGGCTGCAATGCAGGAATCTTTTGCCCAATGTGGGGCTTGAACTCACAACTGAGATTAAGAGTCTTATGTTCTACTAAATGAGCTATTATTTTGGAAGAATGTGGGCTCAGTAACCTGTGTTGGCAGTTCTTAAATGTTCACAAATAGTCTGATTTGCCAGTTATCACAATCCTTAAATCAGAGGAAAGCTTTATAAATATGTTGGAAAGGTTCATATAGTTCTTTTTTTTTTAAAAAAGTTTCATGTTATTAAAACCTCCTTAGTTACCACAGTGTTTGGATTTCTAAAGCGTTAAGGGGAATTTTGTTTCCAGTGGAAAAGCATGCCAAGTTGTGCTGGCTCTGTACTGAAAAACAGCAACTCATATATAAATACATGCATTTTAAAAAATATACACAGGAATAGGCATTTTAAAAGCTAATTAAGGAAATTACTTTAAGGTCACTGGAAATTATTTGCAATGGCTCCATGAAGTGTATCGGTTCTATGTTGTTTGAATGTCACCAGAGTCTGCCAAATAATAATGTGGGCCATGGTCAAGCAGAATAATTGTGTAAAAGCAGCAGACATTTAAGCCAAAGAAGCACTTCTTTACCTAATGTATCATTAGCCGAGGGAACGTAGCATCTCAAGATGTTAGGCTAACTGCAGGCATAAATGGTTCTTCTGTGTATTTATTTATTTATTTTATACACAGAGAGCAGTCCCTCTAGAAGCATGGGCCGTGATAGTCAGCAGTGAAGCTTCTATATTCAGAAGGTGAACACACTTAACTAGCAGATGGAGCTGAGTAACAATAGGCGATCACTATTTAAGTCCTACATCACCTTGCCGACAAAGGTCCATATAGTTAAAGCTATGGTTTTCCCAGTAGTAATGTATGGAAGTGAGAGCTGGACCATAAAGAAGACTGATCGCCGAAGAATTGATGCTTTTGAATTATGGTGCTGGAGGAGACTCTTGAGAGTCCCAAAAAGATCAAACTTATCCATTCTTAAAGAAATCAGCCCTGAGTGCTCACTGGAAGGACAGATCCTGAAGTTGAGGCTCCAGTACTTTGGCCACCTCATGAGAAGAGAAGACTCCCTGGAAAAGACCCTGATGTTGGGAAAGATGGAGGGCACAAGGAGAAGGGGACGACAGAGGATGAGATGGTTGGACAGTGTTCTCGAAGCGACTATGAGTTTGGCCAAACTGCAGGAGGCAGTGGAGGATAGGGGTGCCTGGCGTGCTCTGGTCCATGGGGTCACGAAGAGTCGGACACAACTGAACGACTGAACAACAACAAATTTAAGTCCTGCTTGTGAACAGTTCTGTGGCATAAGAACTGGAGAAGAGGAGATTATTTATTATATTCTGGTCCAGCATGTTAGTCTTTGCATTGCTCTGGTCATATAGGTAACAGTTACCTTTAGTGAGAGGCAGGGATGGCTTGGGAAATTTTCGTACCATCCAACATTTCTCTGATGAAAATAGAGACGTCCCATTCAATAATACTAATACGAATAATAGATTATTATTTATACCTTGCCCACCTGACTGGGTTGCCCAAGCCACTCTGGGCGGCTTCCAACATATATAAAAACATAGCAAAACATTAAACAACTTCTCTATACCGAGCTGCCTACAAATGTCTTCTAAAGGTTGTATAATTACTTCTCCCCTTGGCTCAGGGGTTGCATATCCATACCCTCCCAACATTTCTCCGATGAAAATAGGGATGTCCTAAGGGAAAGTAGGACATTCTGGGATCAAACCAGAAACCGGAACAGATTCTGTAAATCTGGGACTGTCCCTGGAAAATAAGGGACACTTGTAGGGTCTGCATTTTGCCACTAGAGGCAAAAAGCCTTTGCAAAGCCCCGTTGCCCAAGAGCTATTCCTGATGTCACCCAGGGAGAAATTCCAGGGGTATGTTTTAATATATGCACTTATAGTATACATAGCGTAATTATAATTTATATATGTGTTAATAATAATAATAATAATAAATTGTTGTTGTTCAGTCGTTCAGTCGCGTCCGACTCTTCGTGACCCCATGGGCCAGAGCACGCCAGGCACGCCTATCCTTCACTGCCTCGCAGTTTGGCCAAACTCATGTTAGTAGCTTCAAGAACACTGTCCAACCATCTCATCCTCTGTCGTCCCCTTCTCCTTGTGCCCTCCATCTTTCCCAACATCAGGGTCTTTTCCAGGGAGTCTTCTCTTCTCATGAGGTGGCCAAAGTACTGGAGCCTCAACTTCAGGATCTGTCCTTCTAGTGAGCACTCAGGGCTGATTTCTTTCAGAATGGATAGGTTTGATCTTCTTGCAGTCCATGGGACTCTCAAGAGTCTCCTCCAGCACCATAATTCAAAAGCATCAATTCTTCGGCGATCAGCCTTCTTTATGGTCCAGCTCTCACTTCCGTACATTACTACTGGGAAAACCATAGCTTTAACTATACGGACCTTTGTCGGCAAGGTGATGTCTTTGCTTTTTAAGATGCTGTCTAGGTTTGTCATTGCTTTTCTCCCAATGGGATAATAATAAATACCAGGGGTGAAATTCCTGTTGACCTACCTGAAGCTAACCTGGGATAACTGGTGTTTAATTGAAGCATCACCTACAGGTATAATGTTAGATCTGTTAGAACATTTTCTACCAATGTGCTTCTGGTTTGCGTTATTCTAAATAGCTCTCCCAAGATTCAGAAATGTGTTATGTACTTTGGTGGTTTTGCCTGGTATAGGCAGCATGCTTCTCTTCTGCAAAGTTACTCAGTTAATAGTAGGTATGGATTATTATGTTCATCTGCCCGGTATGTGGTTTATGTTCATCTGCCCGGTATGTGGTTGCGAGAGTGTTTGTGATTTCTTGTTGCATTTTGAAAAAAGATGCATTTTTTTGTGTGTGGACAGAAATGGAGAATATAAAAGTAGAATCTGTTTTTCAAGGACTGCTTTTTCCCTTTTTCAGGTATACACGTATAAACAGAGGTCAATCACACGCCAAAAAGTCACAGCTATGCAGCCTACAAGCTCAGAAGGTCTGGAAGACATGGCAGCACTGGTAGACCTCCATGAGGGAGCCATCATGCACAATCTATTCCAGCGATATCAACAAAACAAAATTTATGTAAGTTCATTTTGGAGGGGGCTGAGGGAAATATTTTGAGCAGGAAATTGCTATTTTGCATGGGTGGATATATTTTCTTTGGATTTGAAAGTTCCCCTAAAGCGAGAGATGCTGGCACTAGCGCTGCAGAAAGTTAGACCTGCTGCCCCCTAAAGTTGTGTGCACAAGAAGTGGGGTGTTCAGTGTGATATATAAATACAATCATACCTTGGAAGTTGAACGGAATCTGTTCCGGATGTCCTTTCGAGTTCCAAAACGTTCGAAAACCAAATTGCGGCTTCTGATTGGCTGCAGGAAGGTCAGTTCCCAGGGTTCTTTGGGCGAATCCATGATTGTTTAAAGTGCTATGGTAAAGGTAAAGGGACCCCTGACCATTAGGTCCAGTCGTGTCCGACTCTGGGGTTGCGGCGCTCATCTTGTTTACTGGCCGAGGGAGCCGGCGTACAGCTTCTGGGTCATGTGGCCAGCATGACTAAGCCACTTCTGGTGAACCAGAGCAGCGCACAGAAACGCCATTTACCTTCCCGCCAGAGTGGTACCTATTTATCTACTTGCACTTTGACGTGCTTTCGAACTGCTAGGTTGGCAGGAGCTGGACCGAGCAATGGGAGCTCACCCCGTCGCGGGGATTCGAACCGCCGGCCTTCTGATCGGCAAGCCCCAGGCTCTGTGGTTTAACCCACAGCGCCACCTGCGTCTCAAATTGCTATGACACTGCTTTAAATGTATAGTGCATTTAAAGGGGGCCTTGGTTTGAGAGTAACAGCGGAATATTGACTTGAATTTTAACCGGCTGGACCTGGGGGACCTTATGGGTGTTTATTTTAAGCCCTGCTTTAATTGTATTAGCAAATACGATGGCACAGAGACATCCCAGGTTAGGACATTTCAGTCAGTACATACATTTGAATGGTATCCTTTAAGCTCGACTGCCATAGCCTGCGCTGAAATGCTAAATTTGAACATATTCTGATGGTGCCCATGTTGAAAAACGTGACTAGACCAGACTGTTCCTTGAGATGCTTCATCTCGAGCAAAGCAAGGAATGCACACATAGTAAAATGGCCGGTTAAAGGCTGTAATTTCGGGGCATCCAAAGCCCAGCTCCAAAATTAGACATGCCAGTGGTATATGGTGGTTGTGTGACTTGCATTATCAACGGTGGGGCATGTTGCTAAGCACTGTTGAGACCATCCTTCCCTGGAACAGTTTGAGCTTACGCGGAAAGTTTTTTGGGAAGAGGTCCTAAAACCACATAAGTACATATGCGATGCAGCTAAAGGAAAGGGCATTCAAATTACGGTGTTGGGAGTTGGCTCTTGCTGGGTTTCCCTCCCGACACTCAACTGCTTCTGGCAGATGTGAGTTGAAAGGAGGTCAAAACAGAATGAAAGGGAACGATTAAAAAAAAAAACAACGGTGAGAGAGAGCTAAAAATAAAACCATTAAACGTGTAAACTCACTCATGACTCCTCTTTGATTCAGTGCTTAAAATGTGCCCTTTTTTAACACATTTTCCATTGAAGCGCAAGCAGTTAAAAAAAAAAAGTTGTGCTGAGAAGTAGCCAGATCTTTATTTGATGTGGGCTCTCTTCAAGGGATCGCTAAAAGCACATAATAACGATTCATATCCATGCTCTTTCCACCGTCATCTGGTTGGGAGCCAAAATGCTGGCCTAGATAGGCCTTTGGTGTGATCCAGCAAAACTTGTTACTTCTTTTTTTTTTAAAGAATTATTTATACTTTTTAGATATATACATTTCACTGATTTTACAATCACTTTGACATTTTAAAACTTGACTTCCTTCCCCCTCTTTCTCCGGTTCCTTAAATTTATTTTTAATACCTTCTGCATATCCAAATTAATTTGCTCATTTATTCTTATATATATATATATATAGAGAGAGAGAGAGAGAGAAGATGAATAAATGAGCAAATTAATTAATACACACACACACACACACACACACACTCACACACACACTCACTCTTATATAGCTGCAGGTTATTACAATAATCCTGCCAGTATTTTTATCTGTTTACAATTTATCTGTAAATATTCAATAAACCATTTCCATTCTTTTGTAAAAAGTTTGTTATCTTGATTTCTTATTCTTCCGGTAAGTTTTGCCATTTCTGTGTATTCCGTAAGTTTTCGTATCCATTCTTCCTTTGCTGGGACATCCGCTTCTTTCCATTTTGGGGCAAGTAACCTTCTTGTTGCTGTAGTCGTGTACATGAGTAAATTTCTATACAATTTAGGTAGTTCTATCCCTATAATTCTCAGAAGAAAGGCTTCTGGGTTGTTTTTTTACAACCAGCACAACCTTTTTATTACACTCACCTGACTGAGTTGACATTCATTCCCTAGGATTTGTTGTCTTGCGTTTCTGCTTCTAGTTTCTTGTCTCTTCTCAACGCACACAGTGAGGAGAATACCAAAGAAAGACTTGTAAGGATATTCCGTATTCAGCATCTTTGTGACATCACCAGCCAACAAACCAATCCCGTTCCCTTTCTCATACCTGTCTTTCCTGCACACCTGACAGAGTCAGCTGAATCAACAAGCTGCCAAGCAACCAAGAGGTTTAAGGATCTGTCTGATCATATCACATTAGCTCTAGCCTTGGGTCAGTTCTGCATCAATAAGAAATGCTAATATTTTGGAATGAAACCATTGTTTCCCCCCAGGCAACTTGCTTTGACTCATAAATTGTTGGGAAGGGACAAATGGCAGGCAGTGCCAGATAGAAACTTGGGGGGGGGGTTCCTATGAGAGGTGATGCTCACTAGCCTACTTACTGTGTTTCCCCTATTTTAACACACCATCTTACATTTCCCCCCCTCAAAAAAACACAGGGTGGCTTATTTTCAGGGGATGTCTTATTTTAATTACCGGTATGTCAGTATGTTACGGTACAGCAATCTACATTTATTCAAGTATAATTAAGTCGCCTTCTTCTGGAACACCCAGAAATCTACATTTATTAAATTATTATTATTATTATTATTTGCAGATATATATATTTATTTTCAAATAACAGAATAAAATAAATACATATTTGCCAAATACGATCCTTAAAGTATAACATAAACTCCGCCAAGTTTCCTGACTTCCCTCCTTCTCTACTTTAGTTTTCTAGGTTCCTTCATTCCTCCGCTTTCTCTTAACTTTCTCCACATTTTAATTATATTACATTATTACAGCTATCTATGCATATTCTTTCTGTTATCTTGCAAGTATTTCACCAAGCCTGTCAGTGTTTTTTTTACATTTTTTTTTACAATTTTTTAAATATTCTAAAAATTTACTCCATTCTAATTGAAACTTCTGATCTCTCTGGTTTCTTATTCTCCCAGTCAGCTTCGCTAATTCTGAGTATTCTTATTAAATTATTATTATTCAGCTAATAAACGGGAGGAGGGAGGGAAGGAGAGAAGCTTCGAAAGTGCCAAGTTCCCAATAGGGGTTCCTTCTTACCGGTATTTATCTCCCTGCGCACCAGGAACAGGTAGGAGGGGCTGAGGAGGCGACGGAGACAATGGCGGCACTACGGCTTATTTTCGGGGTACGGCTTATTTTTCGCAAGTGTGGAAAAAACCCTGCTATGGCTTACTTTATGACTACGTCTTAAAATAGAGGGAACACGGTAGCTGAAATCCCAGGCTTATTATGTCTGTGTTTCTCTGCACATTCCTGCTGTTCTGTTGATACTTTGCTAGCCACTCATGGTTTTTATTTACAAATTCAAGGCAGAGGGGGACTGTATTCCTGTTTGCTTCTTTGATATCTCGGAAGCAGGAATGGAACTCAAATTAGCCTTGCGACGTTTGAATAATGTGCTGAATAGTTTTTGTCAGATTTAATTGGGTCTCCCATTTGCTTTATTTCTTCGTTTTGGTTCAGTAAGCTCTCCTAATAACACTTGATCTATCTAATTATAGCATACTTTTCTGTCTAGCTTTATTTGCAAGACAACCCTCAGGGAGCTAATGGCTGCACAGTAATGATCAATGAAACAATGAATTGTTTTGCTCTTTCTTGAATTCTTGCCAGATGCCAGAAATGCTTAAGGAATCCAGGCCACTAGGTCTGTTTCCCTAATCTGCTAGGTTGTTGTTGTTTTTTTACAGAGTGCTGATGTTCTCTGTACTGGCTTTGCAAACATTTCCAAAAAGCGGTTATCATGTATCTGGACTATGAGCAAAACAAGAAAGAAGTGGCCCATAACATTTCAGGAAAGCTTTTGCCAGCACTGCAAATTTCCCAGTAGTGGTATATGGTGTCAGGGGTGGAAATCTGTTACAAAGCTCTGTAATACGCATTTGTAGGTGAGTCCTTAAAATGGAATTACAGCATATTATTTGCCCTTGTGGATGTCTGCAACTCCGATTGAAACAATGATTGTTATTCCATACGCAAGCATGCGTAACCAAAATCTATCCATCTAGAGTAAGGCTGGAGAACCTTTGGTCCTGAAGGTGTTGTAGGAATCCAACACACATCAGCCAAAACCAGCATGGCCAGTGGCCAAGGATGATCAAAGCTGTAACCCAGAAACATCTAGAGGGCCAAAGGTTGCCCAGCGCCGATCTAGAGAAACTGGTTTAAATAGTTAAAATAAGAACTGTGTCATTATTTACCCATTTATTGCTTGTATTTCCACCAGGTACCTAAGGTGGTTTACAGTTTTAAAATACAAAAACAAACCGGTGTTGTGAAATAAAGACAAAATAAAGACAAAGTCTAACATGCAGGTCACAATCTGAGTTGGGAAAAGCATGTAAGGGTAAAAAAAAAGCTAAAAGACCCCTGGACGGTTAAGTCCAATCAAAGGCCACTATTGGGTTGCACCGCTCATCTCGCTTCCAGGCCAAGGGAGCCGCCGTTTGTCAACAGACAGCTTTCCGGGTCATGTGGCCAGCATGACTAAACCGCTTCTGTCGCATCGGGACACTGACGGAAGCCAGAGCACACAGAAACGCCGTTTACCTTCCCACCACAGCGGTACCTATTTATCTACCTGCACTGGTGTGCTTTCGAACTGCTAAGTTGGCAGGAGCTGGATGGAGCAACGGGAGCTCTCTCTGTCATGGGGATTTGAACCACCAACCTTCTGATCAGCAAGCCCAAGAGGCTCAGTGGTTTAGACCACAGCACCACCAGAAATACTACCCCTTCCCTAACATGCCATTCAGCCTTCCAGTAAATGGACAGTATAACTTGTGAAGTAGGCACTCCACAGTCCTACCCTTTGCTGCTTGTTCTTTCTAAAGGGAAAGCTCAAAATGTGATATAGTGCTTGAGGAATCGGGTGCCATGCTGGTCCCCAATCTCAGAAAGCCAGTTGGCATCCCGATTTTGTATGAAGTGTGCCTTAAGCCCTATAACTGTGGAGTTCCTGTCCGCCCTATAGCAGTTCCGTGTTACTTTTCAAAGGGTGATTATATGAAAGGAACATTAAGCAACCTCCTTTCTATAGTTGGCTCGTTTATGAAATGGAAATGAAGTCTGTTCCCAAGGCCCATGTGAATAATAAAGAACTTTGTGTAATAGTGCCATGCCGAAAGGAGGTTCTCTCCCCACCCTCCAACAAGTAATTATTTGCAACTGGCTCGACTTTTCCCAGAAGGGGTAATAATTGTGTATCCCTGGCTAATTTCCCCCCCAGTTATGTAATGTTCCTGCCCTGTCCCACCACCCTTTCCAATCACCTTTGCAGTGACTGCTCCAACCTCTTTCCCACGTTCTAAACATGTTTTGGCTATTAGGAACAGAAGCAGTTGGGCTAAATAATTTTTTGGATTTATTTATTTGCTTACTTCAGAGGCTTTGTGCCCTGCGCTTTCTCCAAGCTGCACAAGGCAATTTACAACACAGCGCGCAATGTAAACAGCATTAGTCTTCCCCAGTGTGGTGCAATGTATTGTGTTTCTTTTTAAATTGCAGTCATTATTGATAAATTTACATCTATGCATATTATTATTATTATTCATTTAATTTCTATACCGCTTTATATTCTTAAGAAAAAACCTCAACGCAGTTCACAGCATATTAAAACATCGAACGAAACGATCCAGAATAAAACATTGCTGTAGAAAGTCAAGTGTCCATTCAAAGCAACAGAATTAACAGGAAACTAAAATATTATCTTTAAAGATTTCAGAATGAAACATTACAAATGAAGTCAACAACAGAATGCACATTTAATGCAGCAAAGTTAATAATAATAATAATACAGTGGTATCTCAGGTTACAGACTCCGCTAACCAAGAAATAGTGCCTCGGGTTAAGACCTTTACCTCAGGATGAGAACAGAAATCGTGTGCTGGTGGTGTGGCGGCAGGGGAGGCCCCATTAGCTAAAGTGGTACCTCAGGTTAAGAACAGTTTCAGGTTAAGAATGGACCTCCGGAACGAATTAAGTTCTTAACCAGAGGTACCACTGTAATAATAATAATAATAATAATAATTGTTTTGTTTATACCCCGCTCATCTGGCTGGGTTGCAAAAAACTTAAACATTTCAAATCAAAATGTTACTAAAGGAAGTCAAATAAAAAATGCACGTTTAGAACAGCATGATTAACAAGACAATAAACCTATTATCACAATGCCAACTTTTTCACTGGGTGTGCGTTGGGTTTGTAGGTAGTAGCAGAGTATATAAATTCACACATGTAGATGTTGCGCAAATCTGTGTCTTCTTTTTGGGGAGATGCTTTCGATAATCCACAAATAGCCACCATACTTGAAGCCAGCAACCATGGTTAAGCGATGGGGAGTGTTATGCTTGTATATTGACCCTCGATGATGTTGAGGTGCAGTTAGGAAATTGCTGCTGCAAGGCTTCCTTCTGGGTGATGATTTAATTTTCCTGGAGACTGAAGCAATTTTGCAAATGTAAACACCTTTTTTTTTTTTTTTGGCTCTGTGGATGATAACCAAGTGTCTGGAAAGCAGATGGTTCTGGTACGGAGAATTCTAATTTCAATCGGTAGCCTCGTTTTTATCGCTCATTTAATAGTCTTCAGCTTTCTTTTGTTTAGCTTTTCCCAGCGACAAACCGGGAGCGTCGCCATGATTTTTCCCTAACGGAATAAAGTCAGAGGGTGGGGGTGGGGGGCGCTGAGGGTACCTGCTGCTTCAAAATAGAGCCTTGCACCCGCCATATTCTCCAATCTACAGCATAACACACAGAATCGGAAAACGGGTGCCACACAATAAAGTTGTGGCGTAGCAGTGAGCCAGGATGAGTCGAATAAAAGGCAATTCATTTTGCTGTTACATTGGGGGGCCACCAGCTGGAGTCTCTGCAGCCAAACCTGACCCCCTGAGGAATACCAGCTGGCCGCTAGTTGCTAACCAAGAGGAAAGAGAGTTGAGTAGATCTTGTGAAATCCATGACAAGAGACAGTTCTGGCAGTCCACTTTAAGATGAGTTGGGTTGTTGTTTTTGGCTCACTTACAGCATTTTTCCTCAGAATGGACCTGCCATAAAGCTATTTCTTTGTAGCAGCAACGGCTACAACTTTATTTGTATCCCAACCACTATGGGCGGCTTCCAACATATATAAAACCATAATAAAACATTGCACATTAAAAGCTTCCTCATACGGTGCTGCCTTCAGATGTCTTTTAAAGGTTAAATAGTTACTCATCTCCTTGAAATCAGATGAGAGGGCGTTTCACAGGGTGGGTGCCGCTACCGAGAAGGCACTGTAATCAGTGCTATACATACTTAAACCTTGTTTAATCATGTTAGTAAAACCTTCTTCACTAGTTAAATTTTGGGGCAAGCATCCCTTTATGTCTTGGAAGTATGTGAAAAGGCACAAATAGTTTTGTTTCTTTAATTTCTTAATCATTTTGAAGAACTTCTATTCAGCTATTTCACCCGGCTGGGCTCTCAGATCTATGATTAATTGTTACCTTCCTGCAGTCTATTCTGCTTTTCCACTGAGGCGAACAGAGGAATACACAAATTTCCTTCTCTCTTGCTTGCATGAATGAAACCTGGGTTTTGCTGCAG
The DNA here is from genome assembly GCA_900245905.1 of Lacerta viridis. Taxonomy (NCBI): domain Eukaryota; kingdom Metazoa; phylum Chordata; class Lepidosauria; order Squamata; family Lacertidae; genus Lacerta; species Lacerta viridis. Next base: position 175,167 of record OFHU01002335.1, on the reverse strand, counting down.
TTTTACAAGAGTATATATTTGAAGTAGATGAATAAATGAGCAAATTAAGTTAATTTGGATTTGCAGAAGATATTAAAAATAAATTTAAGGAACCGGAGAAAGAGGGGAAGGAAGTCAAGTTTTGAAACGTTAAAATGATTGTAAAACTAGTGAACTGCATAAATATTTTTTTTTTTTAAAGAAGAAGCTTAGTTTTGGGCATTGTACATGAGAAGTTCTCTCTCTGTTTTCTCATACTTCTCCTGAAGCATTTATTCTGCAACCAGCTGCCGGATCAGATGGTGGGAAAGAAAACACATTCTCCTTGAGCAAAGAAACCTGTGTTTGCGTTTTAGAGGGAGCGTTTGAATATGTTGTACGCACTGCATTGCATTGTGAGGCATTTGAGCTCTTGTGTGAACATAAAACATGATTACAGGTTTTGGCGGTTCTGTAAGAGAAACGGCCTGACTGGGCAGTAGCTTCTGGAAACATATAATCACAGCGACATGTTAAACTTAAGGCTTTTAAGAAAGACGTTTTGGCCTCTAAACATTTAACTTGTAATTTAGGAAGAGAGCTGGATCCAGTCCCTTACAAATTAGCACGAGACGGACTGAAATGCAGGCCGTCCTGACCATGGTTTCAGTAAATGAAGGCTGCTAGCATGCATGCGACCATTAATTATGACTCTCTTCAGGAATTAAAGGGGGGGGAACGGGCATGGCAAACTGCAGGGCCTCCTCCTTTCTTCTTTTGTGCCGACTTGTGCTCAGTTTGTCGGCCTGCTTGGCTCACAGAACAAAGGAAACAGAAAAGCATAATGAGCTTTATGATAACAGGGCAGAATGGCAAGCGAGAGAAGGCAGTGTGGCCCAATGTACAATAGCCACCAAATAGAAGTTTGTTTGTTTTCTCTTTAATGGTGTTTTTTTAAAAAAAAAATCTGCGTCGCTCCAGATTTCCCATTAACAAAATAATGGTGGTTGCAGCAAAGATAAGATACTCGGAATTGCTCCAGTTACAGGTAGGTAGCCGTGTTGGTCTGCCATAGTCAAAACGAAATAAAATAAAAAATTCCTTCCCGTAGCACCTTAGAGACCAACATGCAAACAAAAGCTCATACCAAGAACAAACTTAGTTGGTCTCTAGGGTGCTACTGGAAGGAATTTTTTATTTTATTTTGTTCGGAATTTTTCATTTGTACAAATTTCAGCACAAGGTACAACCAGGAAGAACAGAATCAGTTATCCATATAAGTTAAGAGAGAGAGAGAGAGAGAGAGAGAGAGAGAGAGAGAGAGAGAGAGAGAGAAGAAAAGATGGCTCTCAGGTTATTGTTGTTGTTGTTCAGTCGTTCAGTCGTGTCCGACTCTTCGTGACCCCATGGACCAGAGCACGCCAGGCACGCCTATCCTTCACTGCCTCGCAGTTTGGCCAAACTCATGTTAGTAGCTTCGAGAACACTGTCCAACCATCTCATCCTCTGTCGTCCCCTTCTCCTTGTGCCCTCCATCTTTCCCAACATCAGGGTCTTTTCTAGGGAGTCTTCTCTTCTCATGAGGTGGCCAAAGTACTGGAGCCTCAACTTCAGGATCTGTCCTTCTAGTGAGCACTCAGGGCTGATTTCTTTGAGAATGGATAGGTTTGATCTTCTTGCAGTCCATGGGACTCTCAAGAGTCTCCTCCAGCACCATAATTCAAAAGCATCAATTCTTCGGCGATCAGCCTTCTTTATGGTCCAGCTCTCACTTCCGTACATTACTACTGGGAAAACCATAGCTTTAACTATACGGACCTTTGTCGGCAAGGTGATGTCTTTGCTTTTTAAGATGCTGTCTAGGTTTGTCATTGCTTTTCTCCCAAGAAGCAGGCGTCTTCTAATTTCGTGACTGCTGTCACCATCTGCAGTGATCATGGAACCCAAGAAAGTGAAATCTCTCACTGCCTCCATTTCTTCCCCTTCTATTTGCCAGGAGGTGATGGGACCAGTGGCCATGATCTTAGTTTTTTTGATGTTGAGCTTCAGACCATATTTTGCGCTCTCTTCTTTCACCCTCATTAAAGGTAGTATCATCAGCATATCTGAGGTTGTTGATATTTTTTCCGGCAATCTTAATTCCGGTTGGGATTCATCCAGTCCAGCCTTTCGCATGATGAATTCTGCATATAAGTTAAATAAGCAGGGAGACAATATACAGCCTTGTCGTACTCCTTTCCCAATTTTGAACCAATCAGTTGTTCCATATCCAGTTCTAACTGTAGCTTCTTGTCCCACATAGAGATTTCTCAGGAGGCAAATGAGGTGATCCGGCACTCCCATTTCTTTAAGAACTTGCCATAGTTTGCTGTGGTCGACACAGTCAAATGCTTTTGCGTAGTCAATGAAGCAGAAGTAGATGTTTTTCTGGAACTCTCTAGCTTTCTCCATAATCCAGCGCATGTTTGCAATTTGGTCTCTGGTTCCTCTGCCCCTTCGAAATCCAGCTTGCACTTCTGGGAGTTCTCGGTCCACATACTGCTTAAGCCTGCCTTGTAGAATTTTAAGCATAACCTTGCTAGCGTGTGAGATGAGTGCAATTGTGCGGTAGTTGGAGCATTCTTTGGCACTGCCCTTCTTTGGGATTGGGATGTAGACTGATCTTCTCCAATCCTCTGGCCACTGCTGAGTTTTCCAAACTTGCTGGCATATTGAGTGTAGCACCTTAACAGCATCCTCTTTTAAAATTTTAAATAGTTCAGCTGGAATATCATCACTTCCACTGGCCTTGTTGTTAGCAAGGGGTCGCATCCTGTACCTTATCGTTCCAATGCTGGGTGAACAAGGTCCACTTCCGTATCAGTACGTAATTTTGTGGCCAATGCTCCCTGGTTCTTTTGTATCAGGAAGTTTGACCCTATAAGCCAAATCCTACATCCTTAAGAGCTAGTGCTGAACATCTTTTTATTAGCTGAAGAGAATGGTTCAGGAGTCCAAAGGCCACTTGTATCCAGTGCTTGCTTTAATTTCATTTACTATTTGAGCTCAGATATTTCTGATTTTCAAGGTTGTTTTGTTCATGGCTAATTAGAATCAGCAGTATGCCTGATTTCTAGATAGCAGGAAGTGAACACCAGGGCACTCTTGTCACTTTCGTGTTCTGTTTTTTTTGAGCATCAGATCAGTCTTAGATATATGGCTCCTTAAACCAGGGTTGCAGTCGCCAAAACGGAATGGCCTAGTTGCCATTTGGGGACCAGTTGGCTCGAAAGCACTTTTTGGTTCCTGAAATTCATTCTGGTTGTACAGATAAAATATCACGGATAGAATTCTACAGGATGTGTTGCTAGTGTGTGGAAACAGTCCAGATCCAAGGATCCCCAGGCATGCACCTCCAGATGATAAATTACACCAGATTGAACTTCTGCTCAACATCAGGAGTTACTCCTGGTTCAATCTGGGATGGGGGAATTATGCCAGCATATTTCCAGCGGAGCTGAGCATGTGGAATTGTGTTGGCATAGCCCAACGGCATCAGGGACTGCTTGGCTCTGCTGGAGATCCTCGGGATTCCAGCAGCATTCACCCCTACAGATCTTGCTATAGAATTGGTCCCTTAATCCCCAGTGAAGATATGGAAACAACCCATTCAACTTTATTTTCTTTCTCTCTTCATTGCACAAAAACTTCCACGACTCGCAGAATACATATAAATATATATGTGTGTGTGTGTGTGTGTGTATATATATATATGTGTGTATATATATATATATATATATATATATATATATATATATGCATTGACATTCCAAACTAGGCATTCTCAGTGAGACAGTGCTAGATGAGCCTTTTAGACCAACGGGTTGGTATTTGCGGAGTTTCACTTGTTGATAACATTTGTCATTTACATGCACTTCTCTAATGGTATTTATACCAAACCCTGGAGAAAATGCAGTGAACTATCGTGAGATGGTTTGGCCAATTCTGATCTTAGTCTAAACAATTTGCCCTGCACCTAACCAATAAAAAGTTGGTTACATTCAGAGTTTCAAATTTTGCTGTAGCTGCATAGGTGCAGAGTACAAAATTTACTTCAAGAAATACTGTAAAATGGCAATATATACATATAAATATGTAGGCTATTTATATTTATACAAACCTTTTAACTGTATAGCCTATTTACACACTTCTGTTGGTTGGTTTTACCTTGGATACAGTTCTATTGAATTCTTGATTTTATCTACTTAATGCTGATAAGGGCATCTTGTCATATTCTAATAGATCAAACAAAACGTCTTTGATCGGTTACTGTTGTGGGTGGAAGTATGGCGTTGGGGAGAGACTTGTGCCTTGGAAACAGTCTCCTAAAATTAATAAACTAATAAGGCTTGTTATTGTAGGCCTTCCGAGTGGATTATGTCCGAAGTCTTAAAATGTGCATTTTATAGCCATTTTATACAGTGCTGTGCAACTGTTTCCTTTGTTTACAGAATGGGTTGTTTCCATTCTATTCCTTTTCCTTGCAATTCTGGACACTGCTGTGCTAAAACGTGCTCTGCCATGTTAACTCTTAACTTGTGAACTCAAATGTCTTGTAATCACATGTAGACCTTGTCCCAGAATCCTATGTCTTCCTTTTTCCAGACTTACATTGGTTCCATCGTTGCCTCCGTTAACCCCTATAAGACCATTCCGGGCCTCTACGACCGCGCTGCAGTGGAGAATTATAGCCGGCACCACTTGGGAGAGATTCCGCCTCATATATTTGCTGTTGCCAACGAGTGCTACCGCTGCCTGTGGAAACGCCATGACAACCAGTGTGTCCTCATCAGGTACCCAAATACTCTTTAATTGTTGCTGAATCTTAGATGTGTTTGGAAACACCCCAGTTGTTTGAATACGTTGAGAAAGGACCCCATTAATCATGAGATTTTGTGGAGATGTAGCTTTGGTGCATGATCTAAATCGCTTCTTAAATGACAAAGCCGTCTTGGCTAATATCTGTCCTGTGGTCATTTAATAAACACGTATATCTGCACTCCACACGCTCTGGCCTGTTCCCTTAGACCTCATCTCATTCTGAACACTTGATTTTTCCCGCTGGTTTGTTGCCTTGCTGTGCAGAGGATTAATTTGTCACCAGGAGTCTTGAATAAACAGAATCCATCAAAAAGAGATCTTCAGGAAAGCCCATAAATAATGACAGCAACTATAATGAAAAGTTCTGAACATGTTGGTTGGTTTAATCTGCTTAATGGAGCTTGGTTGTTTTGTCTGTTGTTTAACGCAACTGTGCTTTCCTTTAATGAGGATAAAATAGTTTCCAACTTTGGCCCTGATGTTCATTCTTTTTTTGGGTGGTGCCATTCCGTGACTTTACTAATGCAGATTGGTGCTGATGTTGCACCGCACGTCTTATTGTGCTTTTGGAGACATGAAAGATGGGATTAGTACCTTTAGTTCAAGCAAGTAGCTGCCAGGATACCATTCTGCCAGCTAGACAGAGAATTACTGTTCTTATTTGTTTGTAATGCCAGTACCAATAATATTATATGATAGCACATGCAGCTATGTGCTAAGCCTAGAAGCACCCAGAAAAGTTGCACTTTTATACACGTCAAAATTTCATTTTGGAAAAGCACTTCCAAGGAGGAATTGTGAACATTTAATGCAATTACGTGTTACAGCTTTTCCTATGTTGTATAACTACAGGTAGGGGACTGGATGCTTGGGAGATTCCACATGCAAACAAATTTCCTGCACATAGAAAGACAGCATGCTAGTCAAAAGGCTAGCCATGCAGCTTTCTTCTTAATGTGCTAATTTTCTAGGTGCGAGGAGTTTTGTTTGCTTGGTCTGGTGGAGTGAATCATGCCATCTTTTCATGTGAACTCTGAAATGGAAACAGTCTCAGGAAGAGCTGAATCACATGATTATGCTTCATGGATAGTTTAGCGCTTAGTATGAAATTTGTGTATTAATTAACATGTCTGAGGGTCATAAACATCTATTTGTGGGTACGCATGCCGGGAGCTGTGATTAGTCAGATATTACTAAAGCTCACATTCATCTCATAAAAGTTGTTGAGGTTTCGCTGGGCCTCAGCTGGTTTTACAATTAATTTCACTTCTTTTTTTGGATAATAGCACTCTTCCCTTTGATGAGAGAAAAGGCAAGCCATTTCCAGAGCACTGTTTGAAAAACAGAGATCAGGCCTTTCCCAAACAGCCTGTTTCGTTCATGCAGTGAGGTAGCTCAGACTACCGCATTCGAAGACCGCTCTTTGCAGTGCCACCATTAACATAATTTTAACACACATTTTTGCTATCTTTATGTGAGCAACCGAAGCTTGAATTTGAATATTGTGTGCCCCTTCACTTAATTTTCTGTTTTTGTCAGTGAAATACGAGGAAGCAGCTACTGGGAAAGTGTCAGTCTCCAGCTTCCTGATATAATTTGCTGAAGAAAGCAGCGCTTAAAATGCATCTCTTCTATTCTCAGCTTACACCAGTTGGCATGGGCAGGGCAACCCAAGAACAAAATCTAAAGCAGGAAGAGACCTTCAGGCAGTGTTCTGGAATCACAGGACTTCCAGAAAGCCCCTTGGACACGCTGCCACTTGTTTCCCTACATTGGGTCAATGTTGTGTCACAATAAACATCCATTTTTTAATGATACTGTCACAGGAAGCATGCCGGTCAGTAAATACACAGTTCAAAGTTGGAGTTAACTCTTTATTAGCAAAAGCACAACCTCCACAGACTTGGTCGAGTGTCAGGCCTAATGAGCAAAGCAGCTCATTCTCAGTGGTCTTACTCCATGAACATCACTTGCCGAGACGGAAAGTCCCCGCCTAGTCCCCTCTCCGGGGCTTTTTCTAAGCGATCGAAGACTGTGCCTGCATGCAGCCTGTCATTGCTCCACTCGTTTCAGCCCTCTTCTGGTTCTGAGAGACAGGGAGAGGGGAGCTTCTGGCAGCAGGAGGGAGGGAGAGAAACCTGTACCCCTTCACCAGCCAGACCCATCTTTCCCTCTTGACCTTCCCCCTCCCTCTCACCTGCTTCAGCTTCTGCCTCTGATTCTGCACTTCTCTCTGCCAAAGACTCTCCCAGCTCACTAAGCCCTGTTATACCTTCAGCTTCTGACACCCTCTCCTCCTCCTCCTCCTCCTCCTCCTCCTCCTCCTCCCAGTCTTCTCCCTCTGCCCACTTATTGTTGTCCCACCACAGGGCTCTGAGACTTCCTCCCTTCGTGGTTCCTTAGTGGTTCCTCCCACCATTCCTTTGCATCAATCCAGCCCATGACATCTAGGTAAAGGTGAAGGAAAAGGACCCCTGGAAGGTTAAGTCCAGTCAAAGGCTATTATGGGGTTGCGGCGCTCATCTCGCTTTCAGGCTGAGGGAGCCGGCGTTTGCCCGCAGACAGATTTCTGGGTCATATGGCCAGCATGACTAAACTGCTTCCGGCACAACAGGACACCGTGATGGAAACCAGAGTGCACGGAAACGCCGTTTACCTATCTACCTATCTATCTATCACAGGGATCGCCAAACTTACCTGGCCTCGGGCCGGTTCCTCCAGCGCTGATCACGCAGTGGGCCGGAGGGGGCGGGAGCGCGCACCCACACGCTATTTCCGGCGAACTTTTGGGTTGACGGTGGGCTGGAAATAGCTTGTGCACAGGCCTCCACAGACCTGGAAGTGCGCCGGAAATGATGTATGCGCACAAGCTATTTCTGTTGGTCTGCTGACCCGAAAGTGGGCAGCCGCGCTGTGCCGGTAAGAGCGGGTGGGGGGGGGCACCATGGGCTGGAAAACTGAGTCCCTTGGGCCGCATCCGGCCCGCAAACCTTAATTTGGGAAAGCCTGATCTATCTATCTATCATCATCTATCTATCTCCATCCATTCATCCATCTGTTTATCCACCCATCTTAGGATCTGGGACATGAGGCACCAAACCATCTGTAGACACAGTACTGAAAAAGTCTTTTTTAAACAAACGAATCAAACGAATTAACAGTAAACAAGTTTCTACAGTTAACAGGCATAGCCAGGAGTGAGATGGGCTATTGCCAAAAACACATGGGTGTGGGACAAGATCCTTGGAACTGTCAAACGCCATGCGGTTTCTCATCACAGAGAAAGCAGGAAATCCTTTAAGCATTAGTCACTTTTTTCTTTTCTTTTTTGGCGACTGCTGATGAAAGCTGCTGTGTTATGCTATCGGTGACACGTTTCATTCCAAATACAGTAGGACTTGTATCAGCGTTCCTTCATCTGTGTCCAGCAATAAATGACAGAGCTGATTTCATTGTGGGTTGCATGCTTGGCTGTCCAACTTATAGTCAAACAGATCCCAGTCTCTTTAATTTGCTAATGGAATTGACTCTTATTATTACTGTGCAGATTGTTGACCCGGCTGGAAAAAGTCCCAAGTGCATAGTTGTCTGGATCGCTTAAAAAATATGTTGTCAACCTAGGAATGTAAAATGTTGGATTTGCCTTGATTCTTCTTTGTGTTTTTTTTCTTGTGACTCACACCTCCAATTTAGGGTATGATGAAATTGATGTTGAGCAGGTGCTGGTCTCTCTCCCTCCCTCCCCCCCCCTCTCTCTCTCTCTGTGTGTGTGTGTGTTGGGTTAACAAGTGTTTGAAATAGGGTGAGTTAAAGAGGTTTGTTGTGGTCAATCAATATCCAGTATTAACAACGTTACCTGGTTCTTGGACACAGAATCATAGAAATGTGTTGGAGATGTAACAAGATTGAGGGTATGTTCTATCATATGTGGTGGACCTGTAAAAGGGTAAAAGAGTATTGGGAAATAATTCATGATGAATTAAAAAAATGTTTTAAAGTACTCTTCTAAAATAAAAAAAATCCAGAGTCCTTTTTGTTGGGGACGGAAATTCCCAGGTGTCAAACATCTCTACTTGGGTCTCATCTGTCCAAAGGACATTGTTCCAGAAGTCTTGTGGTTTTTTCACATGCAACTTTGCAAACCTAAGCCGTGCTGCCATGTTCTTTTTAGAGAGAAGAGGCTTTCTCCTGGCAACCCTTTCCAAACAAATCATACTTGCTCCGTCTTTTTCTAATTGTGCTGTCATGAACTTTAACATTTAACATGCTAACTGAGGCCTGTAGAGCATGAGATGTAACTCTTGGGTGTGTGGTTTTTTTTTGCAATTTCCTCTGAGCATTGCGATGAATATGCTGAGCCATCCACTCCTGGGAAGATTGGTAACTTGTATTGAGTGTTTTCCACTTTTGAATAACTTTCCTCACTGTAGAATGATGGACTTTACATTGGTTGGAGGTGGCCCTAGAACCCTTTCCCAGTTTCATGGGCAGCAGCAATCGCTTCTCTAAGAGCATCGTGTTGTCTTTCCTGCTTGGCATTGTGCTAAAACACACCTGAATTCTCCAGACCAGTAAAAAGGTGATTTATGTATGATACTACTGCCGCCCGTGTTTCATAAGCATAGAAACGCAATGTCCCAACTAATGAAGAATGGCAACTTGAGTTGACAGAATATGCGCAGCTTGCAGACTTAACATACAGAATAAGAGAACAAGAAGAACACACATTTAGAGAAGATTGGAAAACGTTTATTGAATATATGGGGGAAAATTGTGTCCACCTGAAAACGTTGGCTGCAGTATAAATAAGGTTTTGTGGATGTATTAATGTAATATTGAATGGTTTGGTTTTTGTTAAATATTCAGGAATCTGATATGCAAAATTAACCATGGAAAGAGAAGAAGGGAAGTCACTGGTATTTCAAGGATGTTAAAATGAATATTTTAAATTGTATAATGAAAATTTAATAAAATGTTTATATAAAAAAAGAAATGAGTAGCCACACCTTTCTGCTGCTTAGCCTCTTAATCCTGTGGAATCGTAAGGGTGTTCTTAGTTTTTCCACACAATTTCTCAATCTTGGCTTTATTTCTGTTAAATAAATCATGACACGGTGTAATATGTCATGTGTTGCTGTTCATCTGAGGTTGTATTTACCTAATATTAAGACCTGCTAAGGAACAGATGATTGTTACTATGTCTTCATATTTAAGCCATTGAATTCATATTTAAGCCATTGAATGTGCTTTTTCCCATGACCATATGTGATGTCAGGCGAAGGGCACCTACATTCATATGGTATGCCTTGTACAGTAACTTGCTTGTCTGCAAGTAATGAACGCTAGAAGCAAAGCAATACATTTGGATTTGGGGACGGTTTCTAAAAGGAAGCAAGTGCCCTCTAGCGGATTGCCTTACTATTTACAGCTTTGCTTTGGGTTTTGTGCAGACTCAAGCAAGTTCTCTATCTGATGTTTGGCGACAATATAAATATAATGCGTTATTGGGCGACTGCTTTTAAATTGTAGGTGTTTTCTTCAACTTGTGCAGAGGGTCAGTGGCCTTGTATGCCTGAAGGAGCATCTCTGTCCCATCACTCAGCCTGGACACTGAGATCCAGCACTGAGGACCTTCTGGTGGTTCCCTCACTGCAAGAAGTGAAGTTACAGGAAAACAGGCACAGGGCCTTCTTGGTAGTGGCGCCTGCCCTGTGGAACGCCCTCCCATCAGATGTTGAAGAGTTAAACAATTATATAACTTTTCATGGACATCTGAAGGCAGCCCTGTGTAGGGAAGTGTTTAGTTTTGTCCTGTTATATTTTGTTGGAAGACACACAGAGTGGCTGGCACAACCCAAGCCATATGGGTGGGGTACAAGAAATTTGTTGTTGTTGTTGTTTGTGGTGAACTTCAAACAGTCAATACAGTCGTATCTCGGCTCCAGAATGCCTTGGGAGTCAAACGTTCTGCTCCTGAACGATCAAAAACTGGAAGTGAGTGTTCCGGGGTTGTTGTTTTTTTAAAGGAAGCTGAATGTCCAGCACAGCTTCCACTATTGTTTCCACTATTGCGCCTGCACAATCGGGAACCATTCGGAAGCTGGACCTTGGTTTCTGAACTTTTTGGAAGTTGAACGGACTTCCGGAACAGATTCCGTTTGACTTCCAAGATCAGTCTATATTTTATTGAGATAGTAAGTAATGCGAGACTGAGCTGCAAACCAGGAACTTGCTGGCTTAAACCAAAGCGCCTCTGTCACAAAGTGAATATTCTCTCTACTTCAGCCCCCATCTTCAGCCTTGGCCTCCCTTACAGGGTTGTTGTAAGGGCAACTGAGGTAGGATATTTGAGATGCTTAGGAATCTTCTAAAGTGCGATAGAAATGCTAAGGCAGGGGGTCTACAAATTTTGGCAAACCAACCATGATTCCCAGCAACCCTGCAAAGGCAAAAAGAGGGGGTTTTCTTTTATACTGGCTACCTGACAAAGTCGGAGAGGTTTGTAGAGAGAGGAGGAGTTGCAAGCAGCAAGTTTGCTTTGGTAGCAGCTTGCTACCAACCCACAGGCTGCATTCCAGCAGAAGATCCAGCCTGGCGCCATTTTGAAAAAGAGTTATTTTCCGCCAGTGGTTTCTTGCTCTGGCAGAGCACGCCGACGGTTTTCCCTGCTGGTTGCTAAAAAATTAAGTGTCTGGTTGCCACTAGCGACTGCAGGTGCAACTTGGCAACTGTGCATGCTGAGTACTATTAGAAATGCACTAGTAAGGGGCATGGGATGTGATTAAAAGAAAAACTGACCCCCCACCCTTTTAAAAGCAGCCAGGATTGTGGGGGACATGGCAGGAAGGAATGATTTGTCCAAGGCGATTATGCCCAAAATTTGAAATGTATCTGATAATGGTATCATTGCCTTTAAACAGTCTCCTGAAAGCCTCAAAAACTCTTTTCTTCAGCCTTAAGAGGAACATAAAGCAAACTGCTCTTTGGACAAGCATCGGACTTTTTCCACAGGGAGGTTTATTCTGACATACCAAGATAAAAGGATGGATTTGGCAAACTCGTCGGCCTTATCTCTTCCCCGTTGTGCAAGATACGGAGCCCAGAGATTGAACCGAAGTGTGTTTGGAGACTGCTGCTTTTGTTGCATTGCAAGTGTTGCATTGGTCAAAAGTGCATGCCGCTCTTTGAGATTATGTAGCTTTCGAGATTTTTGCGTGTTTGATTAGGGTTACCAGATGTCCCTGTTTCCCGGGGACAGTCCCCGGATTTGCGAATAAGTCCCCGGACAAATTCCATCCTCGGATTGTCCCCGGGTTTCATCTAATGTCCCCGAGAAACACAGCAGCGGCAGTCTCTCAGCAGCCCGGAGCAGTTGGCTCTGGCTGGCTTCAGGAGCTGCTCGGAAGTCCCCATATGATGGTGGTGCAGGGGCTCTAAGATGCAGCTTCCGGGCTGCCTCCACCTTCCCTGACCCCAGCAACTAAGCTGTGAAGGGAGGCTTCATGCTGCCTATCGGAGCAGCCTCCCAACTCCTACTTGCGTGCAAGCAGGAGCGGGGCAGGGATCTCTCAGTTAGGCAACGGGAAGCCTCCCTTCCCAGCTGAGGGATCCCCGCCCCCTCTGGCTTGCACGCAAGTAGGAATGGGAATGGGATTGGGGCTGCTCCAGAATTACTGTTAATGGTTGGGGTGTAAGTATAAATAACATCAACTCTCAGTCAAAGAAACTCAGTTCGCAGTGATCATAATCTGTTGTAGCAAAGACTGGTTCTCCGATTTATATGGTTCTCAGATTTCAGGCTCTGTGCAAAGTCTATTAAATGCGACATTGATTTATCTTAGTTCTCAGAAGCTCTGCTTCTGATTACCTCCCTGTATACCATTTCTCAGACTGCGTCTAACAATAAATATTATTTATTTATCTAATATGTATATCCCGGTGCACTAGCCAGCAATATGCTCTTGCGATGGAAAACAAAACAAAACAAAAAATTAGTTTTTAAAAATGAAATCATAATTACTGCCACTCACAGACATAAAAAGCATTTTTCAATAAACGTCCAACAAGTCTTCTTGAATTTTCAAGGTACGAGATCATTGGTACAGATAACTAATTTAAGTCTTGTTTTTCCTTCTGTCTTCCAGCGGTGAAAGTGGTGCTGGCAAAACAGAAAGCACAAAGCTGATACTCAAGTTTTTGTCCGCTGTGAGCCAACATTCACTGGAACAATCTCGCAAAGAGAAAACATCTAGTGTGGAACAAGCAATTTTGGAGAGCAGGTACTGTGTTCATAGCCTCACCTATCTTCCAGGCCGTAGGGAAGATACATGGAAGGAAGATATTTCGGGGTTGACTGTTGTCTGCTCAGCAGTCAGAAAACAAAACTACTGCACTACCAGGGATGGGTAAACAACCCAACAAGCACATCCCATCTTTGAGTGGCTGGGGAAACTCAGCCAGATGGGCAGGGTATAGATAATAAATGATGATGATGATGATGATGATTGAACATTTTCTAAACTATGGTGGTATATTTAAGTGATCATATAGATGCAGGGACCCAGGTGGCGCTGTGGGTTAAACCACAGAGCCTAGGGCTTGCTGATCAGAAGGTCGGCAGTTCGAATCCCTGTGATGGGGTGAGCTCCCGTTGCTCGGTCCCTGCTCCTGCCCACCTAGCAGTTTGAAAGCACATCAAAGTGCAAGTAGATAAATAGGTACCACTCCGGCGGGAAGGTAAACGGCGTTTCCATGCACTGCTCTGGTTTGCCAGAAAGGCTTTGTCATGCTGGCCACATGACCCGGAAGCTGTACGCTGGCTCCCTCGGCCAGTAACGCGAGATGAGCGCCGCAACCCCAGAGTCGGACACGACTGGACCTAATGGTCAGGGGTCCCTTTACCTTTATAGATGCAGATGCCTTCACTTTTTGGATGCATCAAACACTTCAAAATTCACATGGAAGTAAGGTTTGTTTTTCTTCCATAAAAAGCATATTTTATAGTCAGAATTCTGACAGCCGAGCCTATATTTTAGCCTGCCAGGTGCTTAGCAACCCTCCTGTTTTTGCAATCTGAGCCACTATCCTAGCACTTCCCTTCTCATGAGCTGGGGTTTCCAGAGAGTAAGGAATCATTCCAAGAGAGAAACCTGTTGTTGCCTTTCTGTGGGTTGTATTATTATTATTTTGGCAGGTGTTGTTTGGTTGTGCGTATAATTTACCTGTGTGTATAATTAATGATTCATTCATTCATTGATGTTGCCGGGTGCGTCTCTAGCTTAAATAAGTTGTCTTCCTTTGAAAATGCCTGCATTCTAATTGCAGGTTTCATAGATCAATGAGCATATCAAAAGAGAGAGGTTAAGGGTGCAACAGAGGTCACAGGGATGCTGCGGAATCTCTTTACAGCATCCTTGGACTATTTCATAATAACTGGTTTAGAGTAATTATAGCTCTGTCGCCTTTTCTACCTGGGGGGCAGCAATGCTACAGCGTAGCAGGGGCAGGGGGACAAATGAATACAGTCAGGTTTTTAAGTGTAATGGGAGGGGGGAGATGTTTGTTTTACTGCATCAGACCCATTAAAATATGTCTAACTGAAGTGTTATTGTTTATATGGTGCCCTTACTGGATGTGGAAATTTAGGGTGGGGTGGGTCAACAAATGAATGGCTTACGGGAATTAGGAATGTAATGTAATGATGGTCGACCTTTGGTAGGAGGCCAGGCTAGGAGCTGGTGAGATTGAGGACATATTTGAAAAGAGGTTGGGGTACATTTGAAAATTGGGGCTGGAGAAGGACAGATGGACAAAAGTGGAGAGAAGGGGGGTGAAAAGAGAAGACCACAAATTTATTGACAGCTGCACAAATTATTATAGCCAGGAAGTGGAAGGGGCAAGCAGAATATAAAATGGAAGAATGGTATAAAGAGGTGTGGGATATAGCTATTAATGATAAATTAACATGTGCCATTAAGGTAAGATGGGGAATATGCAGGAGAAATGATTTTGGGGAGATATGGAGGGTGTTTGTTGAATTTGTATTGTTAAAATGGAAAGAGGTCAAACCATCACAAGAGGTGTTGAAATTTTGGGAGGTTGGATAGTTACAGTGGAATGGTCTCGTGGGTGGGGTGCACATTTTTATTCTTATTTGTTACTTTGTCAAAATAATAATAATAATATTTTTAAAATGTAACAGTTAAGAGAAGACTAAGGAAAGGCATAGGACGTGGGTGGCACTGTGGTTTAAACCACAGAGCCTAGGGCTTGCCGATCAGAAGGTCGGTGGTTCGAATCCCCGCGACGGGGTGAGCTCCCATTGCTCGGTCCCAGCTCCTGCCAACCTAGCAGTTCGAAAGCACGTCAAAGTGCAAGTAGATAAATAGGTACCGCTCCAGCGGCGGGTAAGGTAAACGGCGCTGCTTTTCGCCAGAAGTGCGCTGCTCTGGTTCGCCAGAACGTGGCTTAGTCATGCTGGCCACATGACCCGGAAGCTGCGGACAAACGCCGGGAGCTCCCTTGGCCTATAGAGCGAGTGAGCGCCGCAACCCCAGAGTTGTCTGCGACTGGACCTAATGGTCAGGGGTCCCTTTACCTTTAAGGAAAGGCAGTTTAGGACAACAGAATGAGCCATTGAACACTCACCAGTTGATCTGTACTAGGGAGCACAGATTGAACAACAATGGAAAATATACTGAGGATGTGGAAATAAACCTGAGGGTATGGAAATACATTATCAAGAGTTACAGAAGCACAGATTGGAGATTGCCTCAGATGGATACCTTGATTAATAACAGGGTATCTCGGCACACTTAGTTTTGTGGTTTTGCCCATGGTTTTACTCTTAAGTCTAGCTGCACGGGCCTAAACTGTTTCTGGAATATTCCATTTGCAGCTCCGAGATTATATAGTTCTGCTCACACATTAAACAAAGCAAGCAGATTAGATGTCAAAGAAAAAAGGTTTTAGTCAGCCTCTTTGTTTTATGTGTGGAGGGATTTTTTTCCCTTGGTGGGAACATTCAGACATGCAATTCCCTATCTGTGGAATGAAAGTGCATTGTCTAGGTGGGAGACAAAAATTAAAGATAAAGGAGTTAGTTGGCAGTACTTTACACTGGATATACTTTTTTTTAAAAAATCTAAGTTCTAGTAAACAATGTTTGTTCTTACTCATACAGCTAGTACATTTGTTATCTTTTTTTATTTCCCCCCACAGCCCAATTATGGAAGCTTTCGGCAACGCAAAGACTGTTTACAACAACAACTCAAGTCGCTTTGGGAAATTCATTCAGTTGAATTTCTGTCAGAAAGGCAACATTCAGGGAGGAAAAATTGTAGATTGTATCCTTCGTACTCTGTGATTGCCCTAATATTTACAGTATGACAACTGTGTGCATTTTTATACAACAAGCAAAGAAGATGTTGCCTCTCTTTCGGTAAACATTCCAAGTTCTTAAGTTAGAATGCAAAAATCTATAAAAACCAGTTCATATGGGGGACAGGAGGAGGGCAGGTGTGGAGGATTCCCTGGTCCTGAATGGGGTAACTGTGCCCCTGAAGGACCAGGTGCGCAGCCTGGGAGTCATTTTGGACTCACAGCTGTCCATGGAGGCGCAGGTTAATTCTGTGTCCAGGGCAGCTGTCTACCAGCTCCATCTGGTACGCAGGCTGAGACCCTACCTGCCCGCGGACTGTCTCACCAGAGTGGTGCATGCTCTGGTTATCTCCCGCTTGGACTACTGCAATGCACTCTATGTGGGGCTACCTTTGAAGGTGACCCGGAAACTGCAATTAATCCAGAATGCGGCAGCTAGACTGGTGACTGGGAGTGGCCGCCAGGACCACATAACACCGGTCCTGAGAGATCTACATTGGCTCCCAGTACGTTTCCGAGCACAATTCAAAGTGTTGGTGCTGACCTTTAAAGCCCTAAACGGCCTCGGTCCTGTATACCTGAAGGAGCGTCTCCACCCCCATCATTCAGCCCGGACACTGAGATCCAGCGCCGAGGGCCTTCTGGCGGTTCCCTCACTGCGAGAAGCAAAGCTACAGGGAACCAGGCAGAGGGCCTTCTCGGTAGTGGCGCCCGCCCTGTGGAACGCCCTCCCATCACAGGTCAAGGAGATAAACAACTACCTGACATTCAGAAAATACCTGAAGGCAGCCCTTTTTAGGGAAGTTTTTAATGTGTGATATTTTTGTATTTGATTTTTGTTGGAAGCCGCCCAGAGTGGCTGGGGAAATCCAGCCAGATGGGCGGGGTACAAATTATTATTATTATTATTATTATTATTATTATTATTATTATTATTATTATTATATGCTTAGTACCAAACATATGTGTGTTTTTTATCCTCTACCTAGGTCATCCTGAAATTCTGCAGTGAAATAATTTTGTTTCTAAAGCCTGTTACTGACCATGGTTTGTGTGAGCGAAACAAACCTTAGTTCTCTGGTTGAGATGTAACACTAAGCCAGGAATTGCTTGCTCTAGAGTGATTTCCATTGTCAGGGCAAACCATTAACTATGCTTTACCATGATATGTGAGCTGGGCCACTGAATTTTGTGGCAAATAAACAGGTGCCAATTAAAATCCTCACCCAATGACAGTCTTACGTTTATGTTAAAATAAATAAAAATGATGGACACAAACGTTGCTTGTGCAAGCCTGCTAAGAAATTAATATATAGCCTTCAGTTCACCCCAGCCTCTTCACACGGTCAAATGAAACATTCTGTTCCTTGACTTTTATACCTGCTGCCTGCTGAAGATTTATTAGAGAAGGTAAACCAGCATTTTGATTTCTTTCAATGTAAAGGATCGCGCTGAGAATCTCACCTACCTGCCGAACAGATCTCTAAATATGTTTTCTCTTGTAGAATCGAGTAGTAAGGCAAAATCCAGGAGAGAGAAATTATCACATATTCTATGCCCTGCTGGCGGGGATTGAGGGAGAAAAGAAAGGTGAGAGGCGGTCTTCTGCTTGAATAATGGTTTACAGTGCCCCTTGGACAAAGATTTTTCCTAAGATTCCTACCACCAGCATTTTATGATCCTAGTATTTTTAAAATGTATAGCCTAAGAAAATAATTAAAGAGTGCTATGCTGCGTTATGTTATATATAGAGCGAATGATTGTCTAACAAAGATAGGTGGTAATTGTGATATGTTCCATCATATCAAAAGTCTTTCCAAATCCCACTTCCTCCACAAGTCTATACTTATGTGTGCACCAGCCAGTTGGGCACAATCTGCTCTAAGAATTAGGTTGTATAGTCTGAACCTAATTGTCTAATCTGAGTAAGAACTGTTGGGTTTGTTTTGGTAAACTTAGTACCACATTGAAAAGGTATTAACTTTGGGGAAGTTCCTACCAGAGAACAATGGCAGATGAAGTTAATGTACTATGCAGAAATGGCTAAATTGACCGGAAGAGTCAGAAATCAGGAAGATAAGGAATGGGGGAAATTTATAACTTATCTTAAAGACCATTGTAAACAGTTAAAATCGTTAGTAGGATTGGAAGGAAGATCACTTGCACTTTAAGGTTGAATTCTGGACATAATGGAAGAGGCAAAGGATTTGGAGTATCATAAACTATGCGGGAGGAAATGATTAATATTAGGACCCACAAAGGGGAGGATGGAAGTCCAGGAGATTCCTTGGAATCTTGTTTTTATGATTTATATTTGATATATAGTGGCACCTCTGGTTTTCGAGCGTTTTGGAAGCCGAACAATTTGGAACCCGAATGCCAAAAACCCGGAAGTGAATGCTTCCGTTTTTTAACATGCATCAGAAATCGGACAACTTCCGAGGCATGTTTCTTCATTTTCTCAATGGAATTTGCCGGCCGCCCATTGTGCCTTGGTTGTCGAACGCTTCAGAAGTCAAACGGTCTTCCGGAATGGATTACGCTCAATAACTGAGGTACCACTGTATCTCTTTAAAATTTTAATTTGAAAAACAAAAACAAAACAAAACAAAACAAAAACCAAGAAAAGAAAAGAAAGGTACCAACTTTGGCTTAGCCACCATCCTGATATGCATTATTTATTTTATTTATTAAATTTATAAATTGCCCTTCATCAAAAGATCTCAGGGCAGTTCCCAGCATTGCAGTTGCAACAAACTTTCTGCAATCCCCTTCATCCCAGACATGGTATCACCTTTTGCATTCTCCTTCAGTATCTGTATCCGTATCTGCCTCCATTCTCTATTCTCAAAGTGCACACACCCACAGAGCAGTCTATCTGTGTGTCAAATCAACGCAGGAATGGCACACAGAGGGGTTCTTTTGTGATGCACTCTGCCGCTGGAAATTTTCCGAGACTAAGCCAGAGAATTTCGCACAGAGCATTGTGAAATTTTATTCTTGAGGAATGCATTTGGTATGCATTTCTCATGTACGGAAGCATCACTTTTGGGTAGCTGCTGTTGCCACCTAAAATTACCTAACCTATCATGGAGAAACATTGCACATAATGACAGTATTATTTGGCGTTTCTTCTCTTGTGTGCTTTATTGTGTGCTCATATTGTATCACAGTGTGGTATGTTGGCTTGACAGCCACGGACAAAAAGTCTTAACAGAGGGTGGTGAACACAGCACATGATATCATGCTCATGATATCATGGGCTGTCCCCGAGCCCGCTAGATGACATCGCAAGGGATCGTTGCCTTAGAAGAGTGAGAAAAATTCTCAGGGACAATTCACACCCTGGCCAGCACCTCTTCAATCTTCTACCCTCGGGCAGGAGATATAGAAGTATAATCAGTCGTACCAACCAGCTAAAAAACAGTTTCTATCTGTGGGCTGTTAGGCTGCTGAACGGAAAATAATATATTGCAACTGACTTTTGGGGTTGGTGTGTTGTGCGACAAGCACACAGTGTGCAATGAGATTGAGTGTTTGGGGGGGGAGGCTTGGTTAATTTCATTGTACACAGGTTGTACATTGACAATAAAGGTATTATTATTATTATTATTATTATTATTATTATTATTATTATTAAGCAACTTTTCCTTAATTTAAATACAATAGCATGAATTAATTGTTTTTCCTGTTTCCAGATGCATTTTACCTATCTGTACCAGAGAACTATCACTACCTGAACCAGTCTGGATGTGTAGCGGACAAGACAATCAATGACAAGGAATCCTTCAAAGAAGTCATTGTGAGTTCGACATGCCCGTTCTTTACGGATCGGCCAGTAACGTCCCAAATTCTTTTGACGTGACAGTCACTTTGAAGTTGAGATTGTCTGCTAACAATGACAAGGTTCTGTAAAGGAACCTCACAGCCCTCGTGGCAATTTTGAGGGCTTGTGTACACTGTATACCATCATCAGAAAAGCACAGTATAACTTCCCTGAACTGCAGCGCTCCAGAGGACAGAGGGTTTTAAAAATCGTAACCGGAACAGATTTCGGGAGGAGGAGGAGCAGGGGAAATTTCATTTCCTGAATGGAAGGTGTTCCACTCACATAGGGCCTTCGCTGGATTCAACATGGAGAGGTGGGGAGATGTGTTGTGTTAACCATCTCAAGGTCTCATCTCAAGGTCTCATATTGTTTTCTCTCCCGTAGACTGCAATGGAAGTGATGCAGTTCACCACAGAAGAGGTGCGAGATGTTCTCAGGCTGCTTGCTGGTGTTTTGCACCTAGGCAACATTGAATTTATTACCGCGGGTGGAGCACAGGTGTCCTTCAAAACAGGTGAAAAAAAGATGGCTGCTTCCTTTGGTATAGCTTTCTTTCTTTCTTTCTTTCTTTCTTTCTTTCTTTCTTTCTTTCCTGCCTTTTTGGTTCAAAAATCGAACTGCCTCAGGCGACTTGTAAGGGGGAAAAAATCAATTTAAAGCCAGAAAATCACCTCCTTGTCAAGCCCCCAATCCAATTTTCATAATTGGTATTGATCGGCTCTGAAAATAAATTTGGATCGTTCTCCCTAGAAAGGAAAAACGATGTGAGTTAATATGTGCAGTCAGTTGAAGGGAAATAGACATCTGTGAATTATGAACTGCTTATTAGGCCATTGCTTTGTCTTTGCCCCACGGGGGGCCTTAGGTTTTCCTTGCCAACCCATGAGATGTTGCTGTGCTTGTCCGCGCATAATTCTATTAGTTTTAAAACTTTCGTTCATCATCTCTGTCTGTTGCTAGCTCTGGGTAGATCAGCAGAGTTACTTGGGCTGGACTCAACACAGCTGACAGAAGCATTGACACAGCGATCAATGATACTCAGGGGAGAAGAAATTCTGACACCTCTCAGTGTACAACAGGTACAGTGAAGTTACTCTGGGGTATTTTACATGGGTCTCCTGTTTTTAGAATATCTGGCTTTGGCTGTCTGGTCATAACTTAGAGCTTTATGATACCTGGTTTTCAACATTGCTGTATATAACCAGCTAAACACCACAATATAGTGATATATCACAATGTTTAAAATAAAGATGGAGCTGGGTAGAGGTGAACTGTAGGACTGGATGATACCTGGTTTTCAGCATCGTGATATATCGTGATTCTTGACATCAACTTCGTTGGACTGGTCATGTTGTGCGGATGCCTGATTATTGTTTTCCAAAGCTGGTGGTCAACAAAAGAGGTTTAAAGACTCTCTCAAGGCAAATCTAAATAAATGTAGTATAAACACCGACAACTAGGAAACACTGGCCTGTGAGTGCTCTAGTTGGAGAACAGCCTTTATCAAAGGTGTCATGGACTTTGAAGACACTTGAACTCAGGACGAAAGGGAGAAACGTGCTAAGAGGAAGGCACATTTGGCAAACCCTCACTGTGATCAACTCCTGCCTAGAAACCTATGTCCCCACTGTGGCAGGACGTGTGTGGTTCCAGAATTGGCCTCCACAGTCACTTATGGACTCACTGTTAAGACCATGTTCATGGAAGACAATCTTACTTGGCTACAAGTGATCACCAAAGAAGAGGAAGATACCACCAGTTAAATATTGCAATCTACCATAAGTCTGAAATAAGGATGGAGCTATGTAGAGGCATTGACTGGCTTCACGGTTTCCCCCACGTTGTGATTTTTTTTGCATAGCACACACACGAACACCATGATTCACGATATATTGCCAGGTCAGAAACTATGAAGTCAGAAACATGAAGCCAATATCACGATAGGGACTTCAAATTAGTTTGGGACAATATATTGATATATTGACATGACCAAATGACAGAGAGGACTGTGTTAAGGATGTAGGACAGGCATAGGCAAAGGCAAACTTGGCCCTCCAGATGTTTTGAGACTACAATTCCCACCATCCCTGACCACTGGTCCTGTTAGCTAGGGATGATGGGAGTTGTAGTCCCAAAACATCTGGAGGGCCGAGTTTGCCTATGCTTGATGTAGGACCTGTTGATGAAACTCTGGAGACAGCACCACTGCTGTATCCTCGATGTAAATCATCAGATTGATGGGTGGTACACTCTGGTTTGAGTAAAACAGACTGAAAGAAACCGTGAGATACAGTCTCAACAGCTTAGAATGTCAAGGCCTGAGCTGAATCTCTGTTCAGGGTTTGAGATGAACTAGTGATGGAAACAGTGGAGATGCACATGCCCTCTTGGGGAAATGCTGGTTTTGTCTTATACAGGGCAATGTTAATGAGAGGAGGATGCTCCTTTAGATGGCTTCCCACTTAACCCTTTAATAATAGGCCTCTTCCTTTGCTTTGCATTTTCAGTTTGTGATTACCGGTAGAACATTGCAACTGCTTATATCTGTATCACTCAGCGATCAGAGTTCCACTCGTGCAGTTGGACGCCCTCTCCTCTCTGCATGCACCCCTTCAGCAGAGTTTGAGGGTGCACATCGGCTGAAAAAGGGGAGAGGAGGGGAAAGTTCCATTGCGAAAGTGGAAGTTGGTGGCGTGAGCGGAACAAACCATGTTGGATACAACCCTTCATCTTTATGTGGAGTTAGAGAGAAGAAGATATGTCAAAGTCCTATTAGCCATGGCTACAAAATAAAGATAGGACGCAAACACAAATTGGGAGGGCCGATGTGTCTGTTTTAGAGCAGTGGTTCCCAACCTTTTTGGGGGCAATGCCCCACCTAAGCATCTCTAAAATCCTGATTACCCCCCCCCCCGGGTGACATATAATTCTTCTTATTCAAAAAGTGAACTCCTATTCATGTGGAGGAAGCCTAAAAGGCCATTCCCTGTTAATAGCTCATTCTCGAATTGCCCCCCTTAAAAATCAAATTGCCCCCCTGTTGGGAACCACGGTTTTAGAGGAAAGCAGTGGAGCACAAGTAACTCTGTGTGTAAAAATTAGAGTAAGCTTGTTATTTCTGTTTGCCCCTGCTTTGAGTAATACTGCGTAAAGGACGTTTCGCCAAAAATCTGTTTGTGTGTGACAGTTGACTTGCTCTGCATTACCTCTTTCCAGGCAATAGAGAACAGGGATTCGGCAGCTATGGCACTTTATTCCCAGTGCTTTGCCTGGGTTATTAAAAAAATCAACAGCAGAATAAAAGGCAAAGACAACTTCAAGTCCATTGGAATTTTGGACATCTTTGGATTTGAAAATTTTGAGGTATGTTCCAAAGGATTCCACTTGGCTTATCCATTGTTTGTTTGTTCACCGTTTGGCTCACTCCTCCATAACTTAACTAGGATTGCCTGTTGCTGAGGGCGATGTTGGGGCTGGGGTGTTGTTTGGGTTTTGTTTTGTTTTGTTACAGGCGGTTGTAGCTGTCCTTTCTGTTGGTTTCTTTGTATCTTCCTTCTAGATCTTGTTGTGAATCATGTGGAAATTGTTCGGTTTGGTTGTGTATTTCAGAATGTTTGATTTATTGTTTATAAATTCGTTATATTGTAGTTACATATTTTTTCCATGTTCTAAGCCATGTTCTTGAGCATGATTTTAACTGTAGAAAAGTGGCATAGAAATAAAGTTACGCCTGCATGTATTGTTTTTATTACCCGGACATCCTTCGTTCCTTTCCAGGTTAATCGTTTTGAGCAGTTCAGTATTAACTATGCAAACGAAAAGCTTCAGGAGTATTTCAACAAGCACATTTTTTCATTAGAGCAGTTGGAATATAGCAGGTAAGAACTGCAAATGGCTTTTCTCCACCCCTACTTTTTCCTTTTTATTTAATTTTGTATTTAACTTTTTAAATTTAATTTAATTTAATTTAATTTTTATATTTATTTTTATTTTGATGCTCAGTTCCATTGAGGTATTGCGGACCATCATGCAGTTCATTTCACTATTATTTTAAAACAAGCTGCTTCCCATTCGCCTTTCCTAATAAGTGGACCAAAAATCTTTTATGTCTGATAATTGTAATAAAATGTGCCTCTTGGTCTCTCTTAGAGAAGGACTCCCATGGGAAGACATCAATTGGACAGATAATGGGGAGTGCTTGGATCTCATTGAAAAGGTAAACATTTTTTAAATAATGTGTGACGTACAGTATCTTGAATTGAGTTTATGCAAATTTAGCTACCGTATTTTCCCGTGTATAACACAACCTCATGTATAAGACTTCCCCTACTTTAGGAAGCCCCAAATTAAGAAATCAATATTTTAAAGTTGTTCAGCTTTTTTGGGAAACTGCTCAATTCCCCCATGCTGTATCACCTCCCCAGCCAATTCACCCAAGATTTACCGTATAAACCTGTGTATAAGACTACCTCCAATTTTCGACTTAAAAGGGGGAGGGTGCATCGGCTTGTACACAGAAAAATACGGTATTCACTGCCTCAATAGTTGGTTTGTTTTTTTGTGAAAGGAAGTCTGCAAGTTTGAGGAATATATAATTATAATAATGGGGGAAGCTGTGTTCCTTTCTATAAACATTTTTTGTGGTTTGGGGTTTACAAAGATGAAGCTGTTCACCAAAATGTTGATTTGGTAATACGATAACTGTTCATTTTGAACTTCAACATACTTCGCATGGCCACAGCATTGAATAGAAGCAAGCACTTCTCTCGTTACTGCTTTGCCACCCTGTTCCCAGCTGGGTTACAGCATGGAGTCACATACAGAAGAGTAGGAAGGCAACATTTGCAATCTGATTTAAGGATTCTTGCCTTGTTCACCTTCTTTAGCTCTTGCCAATAACTGTAGATGACTTAAATTGGCCAGGGTTAATGGGAGTGGCAGTTCAGCAACATATTGAGGGCCGCAAATGGCTGCTTAAACCAGGGTTATAGTTGGTAAAACAGAATCCCTAGTTGTCATTTGGGGGCCAGGCAGCTCAAAAGTCCTGTTTGTCATTCTGATTGTGCAGATAAAATGTAACAGGTAGAAATCTACAGGATGTGTTGCTAGTGTGCGAATGCAGTCCAGATCCAAGGATCCCCAGGCATGCACCTCCAGGTGGTGGAGATGTCGGGTGTCATCCTGGCACCCGGGCATCTTCACTGGGTTGCAAATGGCCGATAGCCAGGTGCAAAATGCAAAATTTCAAATGCTAGCCACAGGTTACTCACCACTGCAATAGATGTTCTAAAAAAAGAGATATGAGGCTGCTGTTTTTGCTGGCAACCCTGCATTTCAGGCACCTGGAAGAATATGCCATTCAAATCCATTTATGCAGCTAAAAGCCCAGCACCACTGTGTTACTCCATTTGAAAGAGGTTGTTGTTGTTTAATTACAAAAAAAGAAAACAGAAGTATAAACCGTTTGTGACCTGCCTAATATTGTTTTGTCTTGTGTCATAACAAACCCAGAAACTTGGTTTGTTAGCACTTATCAATGAAGAAAGCCATTTCCCCCAAGCTACGGACAGCACCTTGTTGGCAAAGTTACACATCCAACATGCGGTAAGTAATGTATTTCTCATTTGTTTTATAGATGTGTGGTGTGCTGCAGACCTTCAAATACGTAGTTGGAATTTTTCCTGTTCAGAGTGTTTATTGACTTTGCAAAGGCCTTTCTGGTTAAAATTCTGGGACCTGCATTGTGCTGATCTTCATTGTGTGAGATAATGCATGGAGGTTTTGCACACAGTGTCTGTAAGCAAATCTTAAGTACCCAAACAGACATAGCATGCCTTTTCTAAAGCCAGTCTTCCAGTGAGTTCTGATAAGCAAGCTTATTCAGACCTCCTTCGATATTTCAGTTGCTCAACCTAAAAGTTTATCTTTCTTTTTTGTCCCCCTTTTGTAAACAGAGCAATCCTTTTTATGTGAAACCAAGAGTTGCTGTTCACAACTTTGGAGTGAAACATTATGCCGGAGAGGTAATTTCCTTTTTCCTTAATGTGCGTTGAAATTCTTCCAAAGAGCGTTTCAGAGGCAGTTCAGTTTTGCCCTGCAGCCACTTGCAAATTAACTGAAGCATTCAGTTTCTTCTCCGCTGTTTACAATGGTCCCTCTGTGAGAAGCTGTTAATAAGAGGGGCTTCTTTTTCCTTCTTTTTTTTTTAATAGCTGAGCCTGTTCTGCCTCTTTTCAAATAGGTTCAGTATGATGTCAGAGGATTCCTGGAGAAAAACAGGGACACTTTCAGGGACGATCTCCTGAACCTCTTGCGGGAAAGCAGGTACGTCGAGTATTTTCAATCTGGGGGTCTTGATCCTTGGTAAGATGCTGGAAACAGTGGCCTCTGAGGGCAGTGGAGGTTGGGGGCATAATATTCCTCTGGTTTGCGGTTCTAAACACACACTCTCCTGCACTCTTCATATTTCTAGTGCTTGGATTGCTAAGAAGCTGCACCGAGTTGTGAGTCTGCTATCGCATGCAGTCTGGGGCTGTGTGTGTGCGAGCTTTGATTTGTTTTGTAGGGTGCCAGCGTGGTGTAGTGGTTAAGAGCGGTGGACTCGTAATCTGGTGAACTGGGTTCGCTTCCCCGCTCCTCCACATGCAGCTGCTGGGTGACCTTGGGCTAGTCACACTTCTCTGAAGTCTCTCAGCCCCACTCACCTCACAGAGTGTTTGTTGTGGGGGAGGAAGGGAAAGGAGAATGTTAGCCGCTTTGAGACTCCTTAAGGAGAGTGAAAGACGGGATATCAAGTCCAAACTCCTCCTCTTCTTTGCCCTGCACTGTGGAAAGGTGATAAAGCTCTATGAATGGCATGTCCACCAATTTGCGTTTGATTGGTTGCGCTGAAGGTCAAGGGGCATGTTTATTCTGCCTCCCCTGAATTTTGCATACCTTAATCCTCCTTTAAAGGGATTGTGTGAGCCCACATTCTGCAATGTTTTCGTCAAGTCTGCGAGACACCAGCCAGATAATTTTTTGTCTTCATTCCATTTGGAGGAGGTTGAAATAGATTTTTCTTAATTTATGAAGCGACAATTTTTTGAGAGCTCCAGTTGTAATTTGCTGCATTCGCAGCTGCAACCAATTACAGACATATAGCAAGTCGAGATTTATTATTATGATTATTATTATTGAAGCACATGTGAATTTCACATGTATTACATTTTTCAGAACGCTTCACTTAATGTAGAATCTGAACGTCTTGCATGTAGAGGCATGCCGAGGGGAAGCTGTTCAATACTTAGCAGAGCTGCTATATGCTATTTTATGGCTATTTGGCTGAGGTTTTGTTACAAACATCTTCAGCCATCTACCCACAACCTAGAAAAACTCGTTAAAAATCACATTTTTGCCCCGTATTTTGCCCTTCTAAATTAACACTGCACAAATCTTGCAGCAGCATTTCACGTTAGTTTCTTTTAAGCTGCCCCGAGTGCTACTCCTGCGAAACATCGTTTCTCCTCTCCTGCTTCTGTTTCAGCCTCGATTTCATCTACGACCTCTTTGAACATGTTTCCAGCCGCAGCAGCCAAGACACTTTAAAATCTGGAACCAAACATCGGAAGCCGACCGTCAGCCTGCAATTTAAGGTGAGCTCCTTCATCCATCAGGCTCTTCCAAGCGTTGCACTTTGTGTGTGATCGGTAGGGCTGAATCCTCTTACCTACTCAGTCTACTCTGGTCCTTCATTTTAATTGGTCAAGCACCTCATTTCAAAAAGTAATAATTTTGTTTATTAGATGCATGCCTCTGAATAGTAGGCAGCCCCATTTAGGGAAGTTTTTAATGTTTGATGTTTAATGTGTTTTAAATATTCTGGTGGGACTTGCTGGGGTATAAATTTATTATTATTATTGTTGTTGTTATTGCTGCTGGGGATCACGGGCTTTGGCAGTTTTAAGCAGAGGTTTGGTGGCCATCTGTCTCGGATCCCTTAGCTGTGATTCCTGCATCGGAGGGGGTTGGACTAGATGGCCATAGCTGTCAACCTTTCCCTTTGTTTTGCAGGAAATTCCCTTATTATAGCATTGGAAAACAGCAGGGAGGGTTGACACCTATGTATAATATAGCAGTGGGGAACAGCAGGGAGGGTTGACAGCTATGTAGATGACCCTTGGTGTGCCTTGCAACTCTCCCAATTCTACAATTCTCTGTTTTACCTTTGGGAAAGCCTCCTCTGGTGTAATTTGCAGTCCTTGCCACTAGGTGCTGCTACGGCGACTGCTTGCAAGTGGTTTGCCAAGATAAGTACAAGGTACAACTTTGATCATTCCTCCCCTCTTTTGTTTTTTGTTTTGTTTTTAGGATTCGCTGCATTCCTTAATGGCAACGCTAAGCACCTCCAATCCTTTCTTTGTTCGTTGTATCAAGCCAAACATGGAGAAGGTAAGGTTTAAGCTTTTAAGATTGCATTTGCCTTGGATATTTCTGCCAGGTGACCATGGAACCAATGGCTTAACCTTGTTTTTTCATGCTCACCACTGCCTATAGAACAGCAAGATTCTTCTTCTAATCTCTGAGATTCTAAGTAGTTTTAAAAGCTGGCCAGCCTTCAGCATCATGTCCTCTGCAGTCCTTAATTGTTGGTTTACCTTACGCTTGCTGTGTGTGCTGTAGAGATTATATCGCTTTTCTGAAATCCTCTAACTGATAGATGAAACAGTTGGCAAAACAGCAGCTTGTACTAAGGGTGGGCAGAAACCTTTGCTTGCAATTTTTTTGGTCTTGTGAGACACCCCTCGGGCTGCAATCATGTACAATCAGAAGTAAGCCTCAATTAGTTCAATCCTGCTTACTCCCAGGTAAGGTGGAAAGCAGTGTGGATATATGCTTCAATCTCTTCTTAGTTTATTGTTGATTTTATGTTTCAAAGGATTGAACAAGTTGTTTTCATGGTTTTTTTACTGATAGTTTATTGCTTTGTTCTCTTCTGCAAACCGCTTTAAGGTTGTTTTTTCATAACCATCAAGTGGTATATAAGTTTTATGAAATAAATACAGTCGTACCTCGGAAATCGAACGCGAAAGTTTTGGCTGCTGAACGCCGCAAACCAGGAAGTGAGTCTTCCGGTTTGCAAATGTTCTTTGGAACCTGAATGTTTGACACAGGTTCCACGGCTCCCGATCGGCTGCAGAAGCTTCCTGCAGCCAATCAGAAGCCGCACCTTGGTTTCTGAACATTTTGGAAGTAGAACGGACTTCCAGAATAGATTCCATTCGACTTCCGAGGCACGGCTGTAAATGAAACAGATATTTGTGGTTGTTAAAGCCGATCTTCGTTTAATTTGTAGGTTGTTGATAGCTACTTGCTAAATTTTAAACAATGCCCACATTTTGCTTAAGAGTTTAAACCAGTGGTTTTCAAACTTCCAGGCGGCTCTTTCCATATTGAGGCCTCCTAAGGAATCACAGCGCCATGTAGAGGAACTGTGGGGAATATTCTCATAATCTGTTCATATGGGGCCTTGGCCAGATCTGCTGAGTGTGTTGCTGCCACCTCAGATTAATCAAGGATGCATCCTGGCACCAACCCACTTCTCTGTAGCTCTGCAGGAAAAGATGGATCTTTGGCCATTCCTCACCTTCTCAACGAGGAACTTGTGATAAGCTTCCAAGGAACCCAAGAGCTTCTTGGAACTCAATCTCTGGCTTAGATTCCAGTACTTTTAGAAAGAAACTTTTCCTTCCTTCCTTCCTTCTTCCTTCCTTCCTTCCTTCTTCTATTTTGACAAAGTAATAATCATAAATAAATAAATAAAAATAAAAATGTGCACCCTACCCCCAAGACCACTCCGTTGTGACTATCCAAACTCCCAGAATTTCAACACTTCTTGCGATGGTTTGACCCCTTTCCGTTTTAAAAATATAAATTCTACAAACACCTTCCCATATCTCCTCAAAATCATTTCTCCTGCATATTCCCCATCTTACCTTAATGGCACATGTTAATTTATCATTAATAGCTATATCCCACACCTCTTTATACCATTCTTCCATTTTATATTCTGCTTGCCCCTTCCACTTCCTGGCTATAATAACTCGTGTAGCTGTCAATAAATTTGTGAGCAAGTCCTTCCTAGCCTGTGAACCTTCCACCCCATCTTAAATTGATATTAATGCTACCTCTGGTGGACTTTTGGTCAGCTTTAACCCAGTGATTTCTGTTATCTCCTTAAACATCCCATGCCAAAAAACTGTACATATTTACACCCCCACCACATGTGAACATAATTCCCTGTTTCCTGGCATTCCGTCCAACATAACACCGAATATTCCTTGTTTATTTGATTTAATCTGACTGTTGTTAAATACCATCTCTAAACTAATTTATAATACAGGTAATTTTCTTTTATTCTTATAAACAACATTTTCAACATCCATTTTTTATTTTTGATAAAACACCAGATTTAACATTTGGTCCATTCAGTGTTTGCTAAGAAACATCTGGTGAGCTTCCGAAAAGTTCCTAATAATTACAAGAAGAAAAGCTGGACTGTTGGGGGTTTTTTTTCTGAATAGGGAGCCAGATTTGGAACTCTTTGCTGTAGGTGGTTATTTTTGACTTTAGTTTGTACAAGCCGTTAATCGTGTTGCATAGTATTTTGGGCACAAGTGTGCAGAACTTAGTTGCCCAGTTTTGGCTGGAATTGCAACTTGGGTGGGTGGAGGGCAACCAAAAAGATTGAAGTGTGTATCTTGCTCTCATGAAAGGGGCTTTGAGCAGGATTTTTAGAAGATATGTGGCGGATATGCCTCTAGGACTCTCTGTCTTTCCCTGAGACATAGATAGAGATAGAGATAGAGATATATTGTGTGTGTATGCATATGCTGTGCTTTTACAACTCAGTTCAGGATTTTTCCAGGTTCCCCCCCCCCACTCCCTGCCCAACCCAAGTATCTTGACTCCTTGCCAAAATATTTCCTTGCATGACTACCGTATTTTTCGGTCCATAAGGCGCTCCGGACCACTAGACGCACCTGTTTTTTAAAGGGGAAAAACCAGGGGAAAATATTTTCCTGGTTTTCCTCCTCTAAAAGACAGGGAGGGGGAGCCCCTTCTCCCTTCACAGCGGCCCATCCCCGCTTGCTTTAAAGGGACATGGGGACGAGGGGAGAACGCTCCGTTTCTCCCCTCCTCCCCATGTCCCTTTAAAGCATGCGGGGATGAGCCTGCTTTTGGCATCGGCGCGCGGGGTGGTGGAGAAAGCAGCAGCATCCCCGCTGTTTTCTCCACCACCTTGCGCTGATCCCAAAAAGCCTGCTTTTGGGATCGGAGGGCAGCGTGTGGGGTGATGGAGGAAATCCTCCACCAACCTCCCTGCTGCCCACCAATCCCAAAAGCAGGCATCGCAGCTGCCTCCCCCCACCTCCCACTGAACGCGGTGGGGGATGGGGAGGAGGCAGCAGGAAGCGACGGGGATGTTGCTGGATCGTGCCCAGCACCTCCGCTCGCAGAAAGAAGCGGTTTAGTCGTGCTGTCCACGTGACCCAGAAAGCTGTCTGTGGATGAACACTGGCTCCCTCGGCCTGAAAGCGAGATGAGTGCCGCAACCCCATAGTCACCTTTGACAGGCCATAACCACCCAGGGGTCCTTTAACTTTATTCTTATTATAGATTGGGACATCTCTATTTTCATTAGAGAAATGTTGGTAGGTACGCCATTCATTTCTTTGTGGCAACGGATCTCCGAGCAAGGCCTGTGAACAAGAGTTAGGGTTCACCGTTCTAAACAGGACAACACTCTTGTGTCTCGACACATATGCATCAGGCTGCAAACCAGCCTACAAGACAGAAATGACACATGTTTCTCTGGATGTCAGCCTGTTCTCTGCTGGCTTAAAGTCTTGGCTGCGCAAAAAGGCTGCCCTTGTGCGTGGCTTGGCGGAGAGTTGATGACAGGTGCAAAGTTTTAATTGGTAGGGACTCCCCGGTGGGGATGTATGAGCCGCTCACGTCGTCGGAAGGAATCATGGCTACAGCTCGACTAGGGATAAAGTATCTTTTTGAGATCGTTTCGGCCCGCTGGATTTGGCCGAAGGCATTATATTTCCCTTTTCACAATGGGAAGAATGTTGTGCATCAGGGTTTAAAGGAATGTTGGGGGCTGGGTGGGTCAAAGCTTTGAGTAGCTGTCTAGACAGGGCACTGCTCCCCCTTGTCATGTGTAACCGCCATATCGAGTGCTTTTCAAGATGACTCATGAGTTAAGCCAGAGCTTTTATGAGGAACAAGATTCTATGGGATATAGGAGGTCAGTCGGGGACAGAAAAAGGAGACAATACAAGAACCTTCCTCACCTCTCCTCAAAAGAATGACTAAGCAAGGCCTGCCGTAGACACACACAGCTCTGTATTATGCCTGCCATAGTCTGAAAGGCTGATGAATGATGAATGTTTTAAATGGACTGACAATGTTCATCGCCAAGAGAATGTTTTGGGTTTTCTTTCTTTCTTTTTTTAAAAGAAAACCCTTGTCAAAACAACATATTGGACAGCTATAGCTTAAATGTAAAGGGACCCCTGACCCTTAGGTCCAGTCACGGACAAATCTGGGGTTGCGGCGCTCATCTCGCTTTACTGGCCGAGGGAGCCGGCGTACAGCTTGATATAATTCGCTTGATGCTGTCTAATAATGATCTTTGTAAAATCTTAATTACTGAAACTTGATGTACTCCGTACTATCTAATATTATTTGATATTGCCAGCTGAGGAAGGCGTCTACGCCGAAACGGGGCCCTGTCCTGGTCTCCAGTTGTCTCATTATACATCTGACACGCATCGTAGAAGCCCTTACATCAACTTCTAAAAGACTTTCAAGGGATTTTTCAATGTGAAACTATTTCTTTATTTAAGACTGTAATGCTTAACAGGATTGATACTATATTTGTATTTACTCACGAGTAAACGCATTGTTTTGGTTGAAATTTCCGGCCAGAGTTCTTATTTATATTTATTTCAGTGTATTTTGTAATAAGAACTCCAAGCTATAGCTTAGCATGCTGCAAACAAAGAGATTGAAACTATTTGTGATTATCTATAATATGTTACATATTCTTATTTGGGAGGGGCACCAATGCTGTTTGACAAGGGGCAGGGCATTCCCCCCCCTAAAGAAAAGCAATTAATTGGTCTGTTAAACCCATCTGTAGGTGCATAAATCATTCAATATAGGAATATGAATGGAAGTCGTTAAAACTGCAGTTGCGATATAAGGAATTGGTATTTGGAGTGGAGCGCAATTGAAATTTATAAGATTTTGGAATGCAGAAACGAAGAAAACCATCAAACCATTAATTCTAGCATGCGGTTGGGGGCAACCTAAATTGTATAATTTGGCATCTTAATGATTGGTATTACTTGTATTATAATTTGGCATTGTTGTCATGAAGCTATTATTGGATTGTTGTAATTGAAAACTAACCAAGTATCACAAAATAAATAAATAAAGATGGTCTGCTAAACCAAAATGCTAAATCGTCACAGCTCACATTATCGACCCCCTCTTTCTCCTCCACCTCCAGCATGGCCAAAAGGAGAACATTGCAAGCTTTAGATGCACCACAGTTCATTCAAACCCTAAGCTATGGTTAATTCAAGCTGTTGGGCTGTTATAAAGTTTGCAAATTCTTCACAGTTGTGCTGGAGGAGGAGAGGGCAGCACGTGAGCCTGAGGCTTGCTGCAACTCATCCTGAGAGTGCAGAATATAGTTTAGTGTTGCGTGTCTGAACAGAGAGGAGGAGCACTTAGATGTGCTGCAACATCGTCACATGTGCTCCAGAGTCAGTGAGCGGTAAAAAAAAAAGGAGCGGGAAGTGGAGAGCAAAGTTGGATGGCCATCTGTTATGGGTGCTTTAGTTGAGATTCTAGGAAAAATTGCCCTTCCCATTCCAGAGCAAATAAGCATGTCCCTTCACCAGTTACAGAACATTGGTTGTGGAAGGCAATGTCCAAAGAATACCAAAACTCTGCAAAATGTAAAAATGTGCTGAATGGTTCAGACAGAAAAAATAATAATATCAACAGTTTCTGTTTTAAGGTGTGTGTTGTTGCAGTTACTGGTGTTTGAGCTGAGCATCAGAACTGTGTGATTGGGTTCAATGTCACCTGCAAGAGACGGAGGAGCAGAAAGAAATCATTCCCCGTGATTGGGAAGGAATAGCCTAGCAGCTTTTTGGAGAGAATCTATGAGCCAGGAGTTAATTTTGAGAAAACCTGGTATCGCATTTAAATCATGGAAGGCTGCGAGGGATTGTTGAACATTTCAGAAACTGGATAGTTCTTGGAAGCAGTACTTTTTTCAAGTGGGTGGAAGAAGGGTGCGCCTGAGACAACAAGAGCAACATTTTTGGAGACTGATAAGCTATGTCTTCTGTGGCAAATTTCCAAGCACAGTTATCCATTAAGCTCATAATTTGACCTTCATTGAACCCAATGGTTGCTTTTTTGTAGGGTAAATACCTTTGTTGGTGTATATCTTATTTAAAAAGGCCTTGTAGGCTCTGAAATACATCCACTGTTCTTCCCAGCCCAGTTTTGAATTCAGGGTGCAGGCAACCTCTCCAGCTGCCCTTTTCCATTTCTCTAGAATTACTTTAATATGCAGCAAGTGGTGTTGACACTTGCTCATTATCTCAGAAGCACATTACAAGGTTGCAGGAATTCATAAAAGTGAACCATAAATGAATTTTTCTGTATATATGGATTGAAGCAGCTCGGAAATCCGAGGTGAGAGACGGCAGGAAGACAGACAGAAAGAAAGCTTTCCTGTAGCAGCATTATATCGTGTAGAAATCTCTGAGCTGATTGTTTGATGTCAGTGGAAGACAATGCCAGTTTTTCTTAGTGTGAATAGATTCTCTGATGTGTAGATGCTAGGAAATTTGTTAGTCTTTTTCTTAAGTTATTACTTAAGAAGGTAAGTTATTATTTAAGAAGGGGTGCAGGTGGCGCTGTGGTCTAAACCACTGAGCCCCCTGGGCTTGCCGATCAGAAGGTTGGTGGTTCGAATCCCCGCGGTGGGCTGAGCTCCCGTTGCTCTGTCCCAGCTCCCAGTTTGAAAGCATGCCAGCGCAAGTAGATAAATAGGTATGGCTGCGGCGGGAAGTTAAATGGCGTTTCCATGCACTCTTATTTCTGTCACGGTGTTCCGTTGCACCAGAAGCAGTTTTGTCATGATGGCCACTTGACCCGGAAAGCTGTCTGTGGACAAACGTCGGCTCTCTCGGCCTGAAAGCAAGATGAGCGCCGCAACCCCAGAGTTGCCTTTGACTGGACTTAACCGTCCAAGGAGCCTTTACCTTTTTGTTGTTGCTGTTGTTCAGTCATTCAGTCGTGTCCGACTCTTCGTGACCCCATGGACCAGAGCACGCCAGGCACGCCTATCCTTCACTGCCTCCCGCAGTTTGGCCAAACTCATGTTAGTAGCTTCGAGAACACTGTCCAACCATCTCATCCTCTGTCGTCCCCTTCTCCTTGTGCCCTCCATCTTTCCCAACATCAGGGTCTTTTCCAGGGAGTCTTCTCTTCTCATGAGGTGGCCAAAGTATTGGAGCCTCAACTTCAGGATCTGTCCTTCCAGTGAGCACTCAGGGCTGATTTCCTTGAGAATGGATAGGTTTGATCTTCTTGCAGTCCATGGGACTCTCAAGAGTCTCCTCCAGCACCATAATTCAAAAGCATCAATTCTTCGGTGATCAGCCTTCTTTATGGTCCAGCTCTCACTTCCGTACATTACTACTGGGAAAACCATAGCTTTAACTATACGGACCTTTGTCGGCAAGGTGATGTCTTTGCTTTTTAAGATGCTGTCTAGGTTTGTCATTGCTTTTCTCCCAAGAAGCAGGCGTCTTCTAATTTCGTGACTGCTGTCACCATCTGCAGTGATCATGGAACCCAAGAAAGTGAAAATCTCTCACTGCCTCCATTTCTTCCCCTTCTATTTGCCAGGAGGTGATGGGACCAGTGGCCATGATCTTAGTTTTTTTGATGTTGAGCTTCAGACCATATTTTGCGCTTTCCTCTTTCACCCTCATTAAAAGGTTCTTTAATTCCTCCTCACTTTCTGCCATCAAGGTTGTATCATCAGCATATCTGAGGTTGTTGATATTTTTTCCGGCAATCTTAATTCCGGTTTGGGATTCATCCAGCCCAGCCTTTCGCATGATGAATTCTGCATATAAGTTAAATAAGCAGGGAGACAATATACAGCCTTGTCGTACTCCTTTCCCAATTTTGAACCAATCAGTTATTCCATATCCAGTTCTAACTGTAGCTTCTTGTCCCACATAGAGATTTCTCAGGAGACGGATGAGGTGATCAGGCACTCCCATTTCTTTAAGAACTTGCCATAGTTTGCTGTGGTCGACACAGTCAAATGCTTTTGCGTAGTCAATGAAGCAGAAGTAGATGTTTTTCTGGAACTCTCTAGCTTTCTCCATAATCCAGCGCATGTTTGCAATTTGGTCTCTGGTTCCTCTGCCCCTTCGAAATCCAGCTTGCACTTCTGGGAGTTCTCGGTCCACATACTGCTTAAGCCTGCCTTGTAGAATTTGTGCAATTGTGCGGTAGTTAGAGCATTCTTTGGCACTGCCCTTCTTTGGGATTGGGATGTAGACTGATCTTCTCCAATCCTCTGGCCACTGCTGAGTTTTCCAAACTTGCTTGGCATATTGAGTGTAGCACCTTAACAGCATCATCTTTTAAAATTTTAAATAGTTCAGCTGGAATATCATCACTTCCACTGGCCTTGTTGTTAGCAAGGCTTTCTAAGGCCCATTTGACTTCACTCTCCAGGATGTCTGGCTCAAGGTCAGCAACCACACTACCTGGGGTGTATGAGACCTCCATATCTTTCTGGTATAATTCCTCTGTGTATTCTTGCCACCTCTTCTTGATGTCTTCTGCTTCTGTTAGGTCCTTTCCACTTTTGTCCTTAATTGTGGTGAATCTTTGTCCGAAATGTTCCTTTCATATCTCCAATTTTCTTGAACAGATCTCTGGTTTTTCCCATTCTGTTATTTTCCTCTATTTCTTTGCATTGCTCGTTTAGAAAGGCCCTCTTGTCTCTCCTTGCTATTCTTTGGAAATCTGCATTCAATTTCCTGTATCTTTCACTATCTCCCTTGCATTTTGCTTGCCTTCTCTCCCCCGCTATTTGTAAGGCCTCATTGGACAGCCACTTTGCTTTCTTGCATTTCTTTTTCATTGGGATGGTTTTCGTTGCTGCCTCCTGTATAATGTTACGAGCCTCCATCCACAGTTCTTCAGGCACTCTATCCACCAAATCTAAATCCTTAAACCTGTTCTTCACTTCAACTGTGTATTCATAAGGAATTTGATTTAGATTGTATCTTACTGGCCCAGTGGTTTTTCCTACTTTCTTCAGTTTAAGCTGGAATTTTGCTATAAGAAGCTGATGATCTGAGCCACAGTCAGCTCCAGGTCTTGTTTTTGCTGAGTGTATAGAGCTTCTCCATCTTTGGCTGCAGAGAATATAATCAATCTGATTTCGATGTTGCCCATCTGGTGATGTCCATGTGTAGAGTCGTCTCTTGTGTTGTTGGTTTACCTTTTTACCTTAACTTAAAAAGGTAAAAGGTGAAAAAGGTGGGGGGCAGTCCTTGCTACACGGGCACCATGCACCTCATTGCCTTTTTACCTTTTTACCTTAACTTAAAAAGGCAATGAGGTGCATGGTGCCCGTGTAGCAAGGACTGCCCCCCACCCTTTTCAGATTTTGACATTTGGATCTAGATGTTCAGGGCCAGGACAAAACAGTGGACCTCCTTAATTCCAGAATCTACTGTTTTAAAGGACATTATTACTGCAGTTTTGACCCACCCTACCCACTTGGAACCCGTGATATATATTTATCCCTGCATATTATCCCCACAATAACCCTAGGAGTGTAAGAAGAGATCTGACTATCAGATCAGAGGCCCATCTTGTTCTTACCGTGGTCAAGCAAATGTCTATGAAAAGCCCATAAGCAGGACTCTTAAGGCAACAGCACCTTCCCCACTTGTGACTCCTAGCAAGAATTATGGGGCATATTGCCTGCAATACTGCAGAAGAGCAGAGAACCATCATGCTAAATCTTATTCTCCATGAATTTGTCTAAATCCTGTGGCGGAAAATTCCACAATTTAACTGTGTAGAAGTACTTCCTTTGTCTTAAATCTTCAGCTTGATTGGATGACTCTAGGTTCTAGCGTTATATATATATGTATATGAGAGAGAGAGAATTCACTCGGTCCATGTTTCCCACAAAATGCATAAATTTGTACACTTCTATCATGTCTCCCCCGTGTGCTCCTTTTATCTAAATGAAAATGCCCTAAATGTTGTAACCTCCTTTCCTCTGTTGGCACTACTTCCCATCAGATTATTGGGCATAGGGAAGGAGCAACACGTATTGACAGGGTTAGTACAGTAATCCATTCTGGAAGACTTCGAGTTCCGAAATTTTTCAAAAACCGAGGTGTAAAGAGCTGTCTACAAATTCAGTTGAGAAAATTGAAAAACACACAGCGGAAGCCGTTTGACTTCCGAGGCACATTCGAAAACGGAAGCATTTACTTCTGTGTTTTCAGCGTTCAGGTTCTGAAACGTTCGTCAACGGAGACATTCGAGAACCAAGGTACCACTGTACCAAAAAGAACAAAAAAACCACACACACAAGGAAAGAGAAAGTCTGGATCTATTGCCTCTGTCATAACCCTTGTGGCCCTGTAGGAAAGGGGAGAAACCACCCCAGAAACTGGGAAGAGACATGAAAACTGAACGCTTGGCAGCCTTTTTTTATTTTTCAGCCAAATTGAGTCTTTTAGTGACTGCCGTATATCCTTGAGCCAGCAGGGAACATATCACTTGCCCCAGCCAGAGTTCTAGAACTGTGGCTTCGATTTGGATCATGTTCTCTGTGTTGACATGGTAACCGCTCAAGAAGATATGCAGGGCCTTGATGAATAGCCACCAATAAAGCAGAGGGTAGCTTATTCCCTTCCAGCAAAAATATTTATAGAGTTCCTAAACTCCCAGGCTAGACTTGGTTCCTTTCAAGCCATCTTGCTTGTTTTATCTCCTCAGGTCTCTTAAAGGAATCCGCTGGCTTCAAAAGCTGTTTACATTCTCAGCACTCATAAAGAAAGATTAGCCCTTGCGTTCTCTTGGTTAGGGAGTATGCAGAAGTGGCGGGGCTGAGCCAGCGCTTGGCTAGGCATGACTTCCTCTGAGTAGCAGCAGGAATGAATTAAAACAAGCACAGCCAAAGATATCACATGAAGGTCTCTAAATACCAGCAGGCTGAAGAAAGAGCCCTGTTTTGTGCGCAAGTTGCAGTGCCTCTGTGTGCTTCATGTGTGCAGCAGCAGCAGCTGCAGCTGCTGTTAAAGATGCAGTTTTGTCCCATCGATTGAAGGCTAAGAGAGGAAAGTGCTTCACGAAGGTAAGGGAAATCTCTCAGAGACTTAGGAGTTAAAGATGTTCGGCTTTGGGGCTGAAACTGTGATGACCAAGTTTGTCACAGGGAACATTTCCAGCGGTGTGTTTACTTCAAAGGAAGACTACTAGCACAGAGAGATTTTTGAAGGCTGCAGAACTTGGGCATTTAAACAAGCTGCTTGCTGGTGGACACAAAAGGAAAAGTGACCAAACTCCCCTGTGCTCCGAAAGGTCATCAGTTGCTTTAATGCATCCGTTGTATGTGATTTCTGTGGAAACGTCCTCTGAATTCCAAGGCACTTGGAGTTTCTTTTAAAAGTGTGTGTGTGAATTTATGCATGCTTTACTTGCAGTACAATTTGTGTAAAAGTTGCAGGAAGGAAGGTAGGCGGGAAACAGTGCCAGATTTACATATAAGCTAAACAAGCTATAGCTTAGGGCCCCACTCTCTTGGGGGCCCCCAAAAAAATTAAAGAAAAAAGCAAACCTGGATGGACATTTCCAAAATATAAGATAAAAAACAAGTAAAATAAAATCTACATACAGTTAGAGCTTAATAATTGTTTCACTATTAATATACTTCTTAATTGTATTTCAGTTCAACAGTTACTCTGATAAAATACCTATTTTGTTATGTACAAATGGCTTTAGATACCTATTAGGTCCATAAATTACCATATAGCATATATTCAACACAAAAAACAGCAACAATTTGTTGTTGACAAAGGACAGCTGGACATACAAAGGGCCCCATTACCTTCAGTAGCTTAGGGCCTCATCAAACCTAAATCCGGCCTTGGTGGGAAAGGAATGAAAAGCACAAAAGTTGAAAGGGGTTATCGTCCGAATAAGATTCTTTTATGCATGCTCCCACAAGTCAGAATTCGTTTTGCAATCCCTCTGGCGAAACCTGATGGTGCACATTTGTTGAGTTTGGGATGCAGTGTGCCCAGCGGAAGACAGAACAGTTTGCTGCCAAAAGAAGAAGATGACTGAGAGAAAACAACAAGGAAATATTGGCATGACTGACCTTACAAAAAAAAAAGAGAGATGGAGGGTTCATCCCTGGCATACTGTATTCCACAATAAGTTACAGGGAGCTCACTGGCACTAGAACCTTTAAATATATAAGGAAGAGTTTAAGGCTGCCGTCTCCTAAGCATGCTTGCCTGAGTTCAAAGAAAATCTGTTTCTGATAAGATATAAAAATCTGTATCTTGCCTAAAACCACTTTGAGGTTTATATTGTAATCAATCCATATGGCAGCAAGAAGTCTGGACTTGCCCGAGACTCTAAATTCAAATTGTTCTATCATTGAGATCCAGGATGACATTAGACTAAAAGCTAGCTGCGCTTCTACATTGGTATGGGTATAAAAAGTTTGGTTTCAGCTGGGATGAAATAGCATAATAATGATAATACCCACAATATGGTACTATTATCACTATTGGCGTTAAATAGTAGCAGTTGCAAAGAAAGAAAGAAATCACACTCTTCTGTAATGCGGTGTAGCTTATTTCTATATGCTAAGTTACTTCTTGTTTTTTCCTTAGCTTCAGGCTAGCAGTGGTGCGTTACATCTGTAAATTGGGATTCAGACCGCAGGTTTAACCATTTAGAAAGCGTTTTATAACTAAAGTGGCAAATTACAGTTAAAAATATAGGAAGGATTCGTTGAAATCCTCATAGGAGCAGCGTGATAGATTCTGATCTTCATTGTGTACATCACAAATACTTTTCCAAGTGAGGGAGCCAGGCTAAGGTTGGATGGGTAGGAAGGAAGCTAAGCCAAGGTTTGCTCCGAGAAGTGTGAATGCACTAGGTGGGGCAGAGAAGAATTGGTTCACAACTGGCAAGGCTGAGAAACAGGAAAGAGTCTAGAAAGGCTAGGGAAAAAGATAGGAATAAGCAAGAGTGAGGTGGGGTTTTGAATCTTAAGTTGCACACTGGGACCAGTGTCAAAACTTTGCATCTTCAAAACTTGTTCCTCTGTAGCTTGCTGAGACTATAGCATGGGGAGTTTAAAAAACAAACAAACTGGATAAGTGAGGATGTTTGCTTGAGGCATAACATAATTAAAACAAACCATGGTTCACAAGCCAACAACAAACCCTGGCTTCATATCATGGTTTGTTGCCAGAAAACTAACTATGGTTAGTCTGATGGCCTAGGTTTAGATAAACAAAGCACACTTTAGGAAACCATGACTTAGTGTTATGTGTGAACCAGGCCATTATCTCAAGAGGCAGGTCCAGGATGTCCCACAGCCTTCGTTGTCCACTCTAGTTACGAAATCGACTACTAATCAGGTACAGAACTGTTTGCCCTAAATTTGTTGCAGTTGCACTGAAGTTTCGGATCTGAAGTTAACTAGGTGACCTTGCCTCACCATAGTCAGATGTGCAAAAGCTCATTGCCAGTGAGTCAGGAAGTAAACCAAACACCGTCAATCTCATAGCAATTTTGGTTCATTTTTATCGGGCGAGGGTCAAAAAACACTAGTGGGGGACCACAGCCGTTCAAACCGCTTGTCAACTTCGTGAGGCCACAGTAATTGCGACTGATCCAATAACACTGCACCAGATGGTGCTCTGATCACCTCCCTAAGACTTGTAATAATCGTCACATCCAATTTCGAATGAAACTGAGCGGTCTTACCATCAAAGTGCTTAGCAAATTTCTTACAGCAGACCTTTAATGGGGCTCTTCCAGCAACCCCATTCACCACCTTTAAAAAGTTCTGCTGTGTGGTTTCTCAGTGGTGGTGGTGAAGTGAGCTTTCTGCTGCTGCTGCTGCTGCTGCAGCCACCACCACATGGTAGTGGCTCAAGCCTGTGTTCGGTCAGATTATTCTGAAATTTTCACCACCCGTGCCCTTGCAACCATCCTTCTTGCTCCATTTCCCGGCGTCTCCCAGCATACCAAGGAGACATTTAGGTTTGGCAGTGATGAAGAAGGCACTGAGGAGCAATCCTATCAAGAGATGGTTTCATTCTGCTGTCCCACAGCAAAACCAGTATCTCTCAAGTGCCAGCTGTGTCAACTGGGAAATCCTCCAGAGAACATTCGGGAATCCACCAGAATCCGTTTGTGTCCAGGGGTAAACCTTCTTACTCAGTCTCCCACCCAGCATGGGAATCAACCTCAGACAAAACCTTACCAGGTAATGGTCTGTCAATGACAACAGATTCCCTTCCTGTCAAAAACTATACCAAGGTGAAGGTAAAGGACCCCTGGGCGGTTAAGTCCAATCAAAGGTGACTGTGGGGTTGTGGTGCTCATCTTGCTTTCAGGCCGAGGAAGCAGGCATTTGCCCACAGACAGCTTTCTGGGTCATGTGGCCAGCATGACTAAACCAGGCACAATGGGACACTGTGACAGGAACCAGAGCACATGGAAACACCATTTGCCTTCCTGGCCCAGCGGTACCTATTTATCT
Organism: Lacerta viridis; assembly: GCA_900245905.1. Classification (NCBI taxonomy): domain Eukaryota; kingdom Metazoa; phylum Chordata; class Lepidosauria; order Squamata; family Lacertidae; genus Lacerta; species Lacerta viridis. Next base: position 132,217 of record OFHU01002335.1, on the reverse strand, counting down.
ACTTGCACTGGCGTGCTTTCAAACTGCTAGGTTGGCAGGAGCTGGGACAGAGCAACGGGAGCTCACCCTGTCGCAGGGATTTGAACCGCCGACCTTCTGTTGAGCAAACCCAAGAGGCTCAGTGGTTTAGACCACAGCGCCACCCGCGTGGGAGATGGGAGCTAACATTAGGCTAATGTACCTTTTCCACTATGTCCTAAGTCAGGGGTTGCCAACATGTTCTGGACCGGTTTCAAATGTTGAGAGAGTGTTACGGGGTACCAGTTACAAAATAGCTGCTTTTGGAGGTGGGGAGGATAACACAAAATTGGGAGGAAATGGGAGCACACATCTACACACGGATGCTGTGTCTTTCTAAGAATAATGGAGCATTCTTCGGTACCAGGAAAAATATACAAGGTGACCACACACACTTTCATCTCACAGAAATGGCTTAAAAGATATACCTGCACATTTTTCACCGTAACTTTCTTTCTACGAGGCCTAGATACCTTAAAAAAAAAAAAATGAAAGCTCAGAGTTTGGAGCATCTGCTTAGGTGCACCAGGGAAAGCCTTTGTGGGCACCAGTTTGGTGACCCTAAATAATGAGTCATGTGCCCCTTACAATTTTTTTAAGTACCTACCCCTGCTTGTTCTTTAAAATGTTTCTCGACATTTTCACAGCTAACGTTAATGGGGATTTGTACATAGAAATGCCTTGAGTGTATAATGCAAAAATTAAAAAAAACTGAATTAATAGTCTTGGGGAAATCGATAGCTATATACAGCACTGTTTTTCTAGAAAAAGAGATGTTGGAACTCACCATGAATCCTTGTTCTCTTATAATGGCAATGGAGCCCACCTGAAAGGTGCCGGAACTGAGTTCTGGCAAGTTCCGGCTGAAAAAAACCCTGGCTATATAATTATTGGATACGCCTCAAATAATTTTGATGGGCATTAATGCTTAGTAATGTAATCATTGAGGATGCGGGTGGCGCTGTGGTCTAAACCACTGAGCCTCTTGGGCTTGCCGATCAGAAGGTTGGCGGTTCGAATCCCTGCGACGGGGTAAGCTCCCATTGCTCGGTCTCAGCTCCTGCTAACTTAGCAGTTCAAAAGCACACCAAAAAAAGGGCAAGTAGATAAATAGGTACTGCTCTGGCGGGGAGGTAAACAGCGTTTCTGTGCGCTGCTCTGGTTCACCAGATGCGGCTTAGTCATGCTGGCCACATGACCTGGAAAAACTGTCTGCGGACAAACGCCGGCTCCCTTGGCCTGTAAAGCGAGATGAGCGTTGCAACCCCAGAGTCGTCTGCGACTGGACTTAACTGTCAGGGGTTCTTTACCTTTTCCTTTTAATGTAATCATTATGTTAGCAGATGAACAAAGCCATTGAAAGATTTTCACTCTGAATGCCTAATTTTTTTAAAAAAATGCATGCACCAAAGTAATTATCTTTTGATATGTTTTAATTGTCATCGGCAGATCTCCAGGCCTGCAGCTTTTTAATGGTCTGATAGAGAGATAAAGCAAATGGCTGAAAGAATTTCTCCACTTCCAGAGAGCCACTGATAAGTGCCAAGTCGTGTGTGGTGTCAGCTTTCGCAGATGAATGGCTGCCCCAAATTCAGCTGAAAGAACAAGGGTACCCATGGAGAGTGTGCCAGCTACCTCAAATTGTGCTTATTTCAGCTAAAAAATACAGCTCCTCATGCCCCTAAGTACAGTTTGATAGACTCCAGTCCTAACATTGTAAAGTAACAGCTCTGTTGGAATAATTCTGACAGGAAAATTTCCCAAGTAGTTTTCCTGTCAGAATTATTCCAGCAAAGTGGCTCAAGAAATACATTCGGATTTCCTGTGGCTACATAGAACCGAATACGCCACTTAGAGATTTTTGAAACATTAAGTGGTATATAAATGTTTTTACATAAATAAGGGCACAGTCTTCTGCATGTTTACTCAGAAAGAAGTCCAGCTGAATTCAGTTTGATCTGCCCTCTTAAGTACACTATGGGCAACACAACTTAGCCAACATTAAACCCTTTTACATCTCATTAGTTTCAGAAAGAAATTAATTTAAATATGTGCTTAAATTAGGATTCTACAAAGCTGTGGGTTTGTTCCTCTCGTTTTCTGGTTTTTCCGATCTTAATTTCAGTACTCCACATTTTCACTTTCGATAGGCACTTAACCTAGTTTACACCTTTTTGCGAACAGATTCCCCTCACATAATGTTTGTATGTTTTCAAGAATGAGTGCATTTTACTGCACACTTTCCTCCCTGACATAATACACTTTTGTACACGTTACTTGGTTGGAGAGCTTTTGCCACAAAATTGAGAAGCGTGAATTTCGAGGGATAGCTGCGTGCCGGTTCATGGATGGTTTTTGTGAGGTGCAAAAATAAAGTTCTTCCCAGCCTTTAGCTTAAATCCCTCCCATGGATATCAGTAGATGCTAAAAGTTTGATTGGAGTGTGTATTAAATGCCATGCCAATACGGACGGCAGATATTAGCACCTGCCGAAAAAGTATTCTCAAAGCTGTTTGCTGACAGCCCATACCTGTGGCTCAGAAGATCCCTGTAAACAGGTGCATATGTTCCACTGAAGGCCAATAAGATTAGGCACTGTTAATCCTTTTTTTTAAACCAGGGGCTAAGTTACAATAAATTCTGCCTTGGCTGTGTTGTTCTGGCTGGCAACAAAGAGACATGAAATGCAGCCCAGCAAAACTCCACCCGGGACTTAACCACTTGCTGTAGGGAGGGAGCTGTAGTATTTCTTGCATGCTTCAGCTCAGGACTGCTGAGGCAGTTCCTAAGGAACACACAAGGCAAGCCTCCATTTCTTCTATTGCATTAAGCTTGGCATCAGAGGAACACGTGGGTTAGGTGCAGACCTAGGTGTTCGTTCTCTGCAAACCACGGTGTACAGATTAAAGTAAGGGGAGCGGGTGGCAGGTGCCGATCAGAAGGTCGGCGGTTCGAATCCCCGCGACAGGGTGATAGATAGATAGATAGATAGATAGATAGATAGATAGATAGATAGATCCACAGTAGGTAGATGTCATGGGTGCGGGTGGCGCTCTGGTCTAAACCACTAAGCCACTTGGACTTGCCAATCAGATGGTCAGTGGTTCGAATCCCCATGACGGGGTGAGCTCCCGTTGCTCTGTCCCAGCTCCTGCCAACCTAGCAATTCGAAAGCATGCCAGTGCAAGTAGATAAATAGGTACCACTTAGGTGGGAAGGTAAACAGCGTTTCCATGCGCTCTGGTTTCCGTCATGGTGTCCCGTTGCGCCAGAAGCAGTTTCGTCATGCTGGCCACATGACCCGGAAAAATGTCTGTGGACAAACGCCGGCTCCCTCGACCTGAAAAGCGAGATTAGCGCTGCACCCCAAAGTTGATTTGACTGGACCTAACCATCCAGGAGTCCTTTACCTTTATCTTTACTAGTTAATATAAGCCGTACCAAGCCAGAAGATCGCTGCCAGTTGCTCTTTCTAGGAGCGTTCCCCACTTTTTGTACAATGCCACACGATCTGAATGAAGGAAGCCCCCAGCTGTTGTGAGGGTGCCAGGTTGTGTGATGAAAACCAGCAGGTGGCGATATCATTTGATCCTCACTTGCGTGCTTAAGGGAGGGAAGGAGGTGTGGCATTGAGAGATCAGGGTGGAACTAAGGAACCCTGAATCACAATTAGGATGTGTGAGTGTCGAGGCCACTAGGTTTTTCAGTCCTAAATCCTAGAGTTTGAAATGAAAGGAGCTCTATGAGCTTACCAAGGGGATGGGAATAAATTTGGCCTTTGAATGCTGCCTGACCTTTGGTTTCCTAGCAACACAAAGCTGTTCAGTGGAATATTTTGGAGGTTCCTGATTTAAACATATCAAATATTAGCTTTGTGCTAAGGCTGGCGAATTTCCCATTTTGGCTAAGCTACAGGGGAAGCTCCAGAATTGTGCCAAATTGTTCCCCTTCTCCTTCCAAAATCCACTGGAATTGTCAGGCACATGTTTACCTGTTGAATAAAAGTGCCAAGCATCCGATCCCCTGACTCGGTAGCTTTGTAGTGTATCTAGTACGCATTTTGCTCCATGAATGCAGGGATGTTCTCTGCAGGAACAGACTGAAGCTTTTCCTTTATGAAAGAGGATGGTTTTAAATTAGTTTCTAGTGTGCCTTCCAGTGTGGTTCAGTGGATTGAGCAGAACCAGTGGACAACTGAAGTTGTGTTCCTAGTGGATAAGAAAAGACATCGCAGGTGAACCTCGAGTTCTTATAGGCACAGGCGGGTCACAACCAAGCACACTGCATCAGCCATCTACGGCGATCCACCAGATTGTCATTAAAATGCCAGTTTCTACTTCTTTGGCGATCACTCGTAGCCGAGTAAGATTGTCTTCCATGAACACAGTCTTAACCGTGAGTCCGTAAATGACCATGGAGGCCAATTCTGGATCCACACGTCCTTCCACAGTGGGGACATAGGTTTCCGGGCAGGAATTGATCACAGTGAGGGTTTGCCAAACGTCCCTTCCGCCCTTAGAAAGGAGGGGGGGTTGCAGTTAGCACGAGCCCTCCACGTGCACAGGGGATGCTTGCATCCCCTGGCGCTATTGGGTGTGCTCTGGGTGCGGTGCCCAGCTGGCTGACCAACCGGTGCAGCCGGCTAGGGCGTGCCCACTGCACTTAAGGGGGGGGGAGGACGGGCCAACACCTCCCCCCAAGTGCTGAAGGGTACTTCGTAAAGGAGTCCGGGGGGCGTGTCCGTGTCCGGAGCCGTGGGTGGTCAGGGCCTAAGGCACGCCCCAGATCGGTGATCACAGGGTGAGTCCTTAGCTGATGTGCAGCAGCAAGGGCTCACCCAACAGTGGTTATCCCTTCCTGGACTGCCAGCACGTCGTACTGGAGTCGGATATAGTCTAGTTAGATCCAATGCCTAAAGCCAATACCGCTCAACATCCGGAACCAATAAAGTTGTGGCCTTTTATTCTCCATTTAACCTTATATACGGTGTCTTGTGTCTTATTTATTCACGGGAGGGGTCGGGATATCGACATGCAAACGTCCCTTCCTCTCAGCACATTTCTCCCTTTCATCCTGAGTTCAGTTGTCTTCAGAGCTTTTGAATATTAAATCATGAATTGTCTCCTGCTTCTTCCAGCATCTTAAAAGGCGCCCATTTTAAGGTTTTGGGTTATAATAATAATTATTTTTTATTTTATTGTTTATATGCTGCCCATCCGACTGGGTTGCCCCAGCCACTCTGGGCAGCTCCCAACAAAGGTATTAAAAGCACAATAAAACATCAACTATTCCAAACTTCCCCGAACAGGTCTGCCTTCAGATGCCTTCTAAAAGTCAAATAGTTGCTTACCTGTCTCACATCTGATGGGAGGGCTTTCCATATACATAAAGATATCTAACTGACTTAAATGGCAACTGGGTAATAAAAGATAGAAGGTTAGTACTTGATTGGTTTACAGCTTACAGTGTCTAGACTACCTAGGTACAAAACGAGCTGCACGTTGACATTTGAAGTAAGTGGGAATCTGAATCAGAGAGGTCCAGGTTAAGGCAAGATTTCGACAGGAAAACGGAGACTGTTGGCAAAACCTGTTCATATGGTGTAAGTAATCCCCCGCCGCTATGAGATGGAAGTGCCATAAAGTCTTACGACCTTCGTTTGCATGCCGTGCAAGGGGAGAGTACATCTGTCAATTTAAGCTAGGGACCTTGTGTTAGGGATGGCACAGTTATTGTTCCGACACGTGGCAGAGACCTCCTGCCCATTGCCATAAACAAAGATGCTCCCTGGTCATCGGGAGTTAGGTGGGAGAGGACATCTGCCTCTTAATTAATGTTTCACAGCATGGCTGTTTTGTGTGTGTGTGTGTGTTTCCAAATGGACAAATCTGTGACTATCTGAAAGCCTGATTGATTTTTCTTCCCGCGGAAGACCACTGACCGATGACAATGTGGCAAAAGCTGGAGAGGACAGATTGAGGCTTTTCCAGCAGGGGCTGTAGGCTTTAATTAGGGTGACCTTAGATGAAATGGCAACAGACTTTTCACAGGTGGGGAGGAGGGACTGCCAGCATTTCCAGCTGGGGTCTGGAGACATGCTGCCAGTTTTAGTAAGGCGTTTCAGTCCCAAAGCTAAAGTGAAATCTTAAATCACCCCCAGCCCTGAAGCTAAAGAACAAGGCACCCCTAAATCTTCTCCCCACCCCCATTAATTTGAACAGCTTCTGTTCTGAATGGATAGGTGATCATCCCACATCTTTGGCTGAGTTTGTCATCACTAGCATATCTCACACAAAGACAGTTTAAGTCAAAAAAAAATTAGGGTTTTTAGCCTATGAATAAACCTTTTCAATTTGAGTACAGTGGGGCCTCGCTAGACGAAAAACCTGCTAGACGAAAATACTCGCAGAACGAATTATTTTCGTCTAGCGGGGCACCACTGTACAGTGGTACCTTGGTAGTCGAATGCCTTAGTTGTCGAACAAATCGGCTCCCGAACGTCGCAAACCCAGAAGTGAGTGTTCCGGTTTGCGAACGTTTTTTGGAAGCCAAACACCCAGCACAGCTTCCGATTGGCTGCAGGAAGGAGCTTCAGCCAATCGGAAGCCGGAACGGATTAAGTTTGTGAACCAAGGTACGACTGTAAATGCTGCCGGTAGCTTTTCAGAGGCATGGAGGCAGCGGTGTAGAATCTCTGTCCGCCATAAACACATTCCAACTTCAACGTCTGGGCCATGAATCACCTTTGAGACTGCACCTCACCTGAATCTGACATGCACACACACATGGACAGTTCATTAAGATATGTATCAAGTGCTCTGCACCAGGATTCATCATCGCCAGCAGCGTTGCACCAATTGCCGGCACCCAGGGCATGCACGGAGTACAGAACTGACTGCACCAGCCCAGCCCAGCCCTTGCCACCAATGCCACTGGGTGGGTGCTGAGCAGGAGCGGGGCAGGGAGGAGGAAGGAGCCCAGCCAACCATCACGGCCCTTGGGGGGCAAATCCCCTCAACGCTGGCCGGGCAACCATTCAGCGAGGGGGCCCAGGATGCAGTGGGAAGATCAGGGCCAAGAAACCCTCAGCGACAGGCAAGGCAGGATGGGGGTGGGGGGGGGCATCTGGTTTGCTCCATCTCAAAATCATGCACTTGGGGCTATGCTATGTTGTTGTTGTTGTTGTTGTTGTTGTTGTTGTTGTTTTACTTTCTTTGACCACATGAGAAGGCAGGATATAAATTAGTGATGGAATCTTTGGAGGTGCAAACGGCCCTTGGGGGTCCCCCCCCCCATGATAATCATAGGAGGACTGAGGCTGAAAGTGTCTCGGATAGATTTGAACCAGGGATTTCCTGATTTGTAGACATATAGACTTTGAAAGTACCAAAATGCTCTGTAGGTCATTGTCTAGCCACAAGCCAGGACCATCCACCTCAGAACAATTCACCCCAGGGTTAGGCAGAACTTAGATCAGAATCTGCTGGTGGCTCTTTGGGTAATCAGTAAGAGTTTCTGACTCCCAGTTGTCTTAACGTTAGCAAAAACTAACACACAAACACCCTCAAAAAATTATGTTGACAGTGGGGAATGCTCGGGGAGGGGAAACAAGGAGTGGATTTTTATATCGAATTTGTGAGTTTGGCTCTGTACTGCTCACAAATCCCCAGAGGCACCCAGTTCCTTAATTCTTTGTGCATATCCGCCGACCTGAGTCACAATTTTGCATTGGCTCTGGTTGGTAGACTACAAAGTAGATCCCACAAGCCTGATGTGTTCATAGCTGGGGCATGGTGAAGAAAATGCCATGTAAGCAAAGAGCTGCAGATTGCTCAAGGAAGGAGGCTGAGTCATTACGCAGTGATGGAAGGCAACCCCCCTACACACACACACACACACAGCAAGCCAGTCTGACTTTGAGAAGAACCCACATCAGTAATGTATAATCAGACCCTCAGTTTCCATTGGGTTGCAACTGCTTGCCACCTACAGTTGGCTTGTAGATTACACCCCGGGCAGGAGAAGTAGGTGTTAATGGGGAGGGAGTCCTGTCCTCAAGAGAGCCACAACTCTGAGATGCACAAATAGAAAAACCACAAGGTAGGTTTCAGATATTTCTATCTTTCAGTCTTGTTCCCGGTGGTAGTGGTCAGGTTCCACGAGATGTCTAAAGAATGTGATTAGTTAGCTCTTGTACTTTAATTACGATAACCATCCTCTTTCAGTTTTCCTTTATTATTAATATTTTTTAAATAATCATAAATAAATAAGAATAGAAATGTGCACCCTACCCCCCCCCGAGACCATTCCATTGTAACCATCCAACCTCCCAAAATTTCAGCACCTCCTGCGATGGTTTGACCCCTTTCCATTTTAACAGTACAAATTCTACAAACACCCTCCATATCTCCTCAAAATCATTTCTCCTGCATATTCCCCGTCTTACCTTAATGGCACATGTTAATTTATCATTAATAGCTATATCCCACACCTCTTTATACCGTTCCTTCCATTTAATACTCTGCTCGCCCCTTCCACTTCCTAGCAGTTTCCCATTTTTAACGGCCCTGTTTTAGCCATTTCCCTTGTGTTGTGGGCTTGTTACTAAGCAGCTCCTTTTCCCTTACCCATCTCTGCATCACAGTGCCCAAGAAGCTGTTGCTCTTGTCCCTCTCTCATTTGCATCCTTTTCTATGCAGCCCCCACCCCATCAGAAGCCAAAGCCACACCACGGCTAATTATCCCCAGAAAGGGAGGGGTTGCCATGGCAACTGAGCACTTTTTAAAGCACCAGGAATAGTCTTCATCATTGTTCAGTGTGCGCTGAAAAGGTCAGCTCTCGGCTGTTCCTTTCCATATGAATTTTGGCCTCTGGTGCTAAAGAGGAGCAAGTTGCGCTCGGGATGCCGCTAAAATGGTGAGTTGATAACTGAGCTTTATGACACCACCGTGATGAGTCCAATTATTTGGTTCTCAGCTTGCAAGAACGGACACGGCCAAGTATTTCCACGGGAAAGGGACTTGTGGGAAGCAAAGTGAGATCTTTCTCTCCGCTCCTAAATTTGTTGCTGTTGCAGAGAGAGGTGTTTGAAAGTTAAGGCTCGAGTGATGTAAACCGGCTGTGTTGTTTCATCTCCGAATATGTGTATCTGAAGAAGTGTGCATGCACACGAAAGCTCATACCAAGAACAAACTCAGTTGGTCTCTAAGGTGCTACTGGAAAGAATTTTCTATTTTGTTCCGAATATATGTGTTTCGATGAATAGAAAACTAGCATAGTTTGTCTCCCTGGTGGGCTGACATGACTTTGATATTGTCGGGTTCAGATCTGCTCCGCTCCTGCGTTGTACGATCCTGAGATTTATCTGTGCTTTATATGAAATGTATTCTTTGAGAAGTGGACGACAGAGGATGAGATGGTTGGACAGTGTCTCTCGAAGCTACTAACATGAGTTTGGCCAAACTGCGAGAGGCAGTGAAGGATAGGCGTGCCTGGCGTGCTCTGGTCCATGGGGTCACGAAGAGTCGGACACGACTGAACGACTGAACAACAACAAAAAAACTTCTTTGAAAAGGTTTTACATGAATCATGTTTGTTACAGGGAAGCATAATTATTAGGGAGAAGTGACTTTCCCCCAGTGTATTGAAACATACTCTTGTTCCCTAAAGTATTTTGAGCACATTTCCTCGATCCTGATCATAGACAGACTTTATTATTGAACATGAATGTTTTCGTAAGGCAGAACACATGAGTAAGTTCATTAACTACGACAGCTTCCATGGTATCAATTAATCACATGAAGCTCAACATTGGAGTGCCACATGATTTTTATAGTGGAAACTTGAAGTGTGCTCACTCACTGACTCACTGCCATGTGAACTCATGTATACCCCACAAAATACTTTTCAATAGCCTAGCCAGATTTAATCATAAATATAAGAAATAATTTACTATGCCCTTTTAAGCTATAGTTCTCTGAAATTGATAGTAGACAGTAAATGTGTTTACCAAAAGGCAGCAAAAAAACACCCCACGACTAAAAAATATATTACATGTTACATTAGTGTCCTTTTAAACCCCCACCCCATTTTTAGTTGGAATATTTAACATAATTTGCATTCTTTAGTCAATTTTCTGTCCGAGAGGCCGTCTGTAGAACACACTTCATTGCACCCTTAATACCCCATCCCCCCTTTTAAAGGAGCATTTTTTTGTATAAATAAGCTAATTCTCAGCCGTTCCTAAAGGAATTAAGCCCATATTTTGTGTCAGTGGCATTTGACTCACAAGCGGGATTTGATTACCCCTTGGGAATACAAATCAAGGCATTTAATTTCCCCCAAAGGCTGGCAGCAGTTCCTTCAGAGATGCTATTATATTGTGTCATTGCCAGAGCTCCTTTATACTCCGCCATTACTGTCAACAGTTTGGAATTGCTAAATAGCAATGAAGGGGAGTGAGATGGGATTGCTGATCGGATTAAGTAGAGACTAAGGCTCTAAATGGGGGGGCTGGGGGATTACCTCTGTAATTGTTCCTTTGGTTTACTGCCTTTGGAGGCCGGGTTGCTACCTCCTCTTAATTGGCCCTGTTGCTGTGCCTTTAACAACATCATTTTTAACCACCTGTCTCCTTGACTCCCCAAAACCCACCTGCTCAATTTCAGTATCTCAGGCACAAAAGTAAAGGCATAAAAAAATTAAAAATGCAAGCTGAAGAGGAGGGGAACTGAATAGTCCTTAAAACTGATGTCATTTTACATTTTGTATTTGTGTATAGATACCAGAGCACAAATTTTAGCGTTCTCTCATGGTGCCTGAAGTGTGCAAAGTGTAAAAGGCTGGTCTGTGTTCTCCCTTTAAAGGTCTCTGAAGCTGGTACTGTCTTATTTTCCCTGTGGTTGAGATTTTAAGCAGCATTTACATGTGTGAATCCACATTAGACAAGGGATATGCATCTTGTCTAGACTCCCTAGAAAAGACCCTGGTGTTGGGAAAGATGGAGGGCACAAGGAGAAGGGGACGACAGAGGATGAGATGGTTGGACAGTGTTCTCGAAGCGACTGGCATGAGTTTGGCCAAACTGCGGGAGGCAGTGAAAGATAGGCGTGCCTGGCGTGCTCTGGTCCATGGGGTCACGAAGAGTCGGACACGACTGAACAACAACAAATGCATCTTTTGAATTTAGGCATTTGTCTCCACAGGGCTCATCCTAAGTCTCATACTTGTAAACAGTGTTAGAACTTCAGGTATATAAACTAATCTCGAAATGGCACTTACATTATGGTTGCGACAATAACATTAGGCGCCAGGGTTTTTTTTTTGTTTGGTATTGCAACTGTATTGCTGCTGCTGCTGCTGTTATTCCATTTCATATTTTAAAGAACAAATCTCAAAGCAGTTTACAACACATTGAAACATCAAATAAAACAATCAAGAATAAAAATCCAAGCTTCAAGGAAAATACAGTGGCACCTCGGGTTACAAATGCATTGGGTTACAAACTCCACTAACCCGGAAGTAGTACCTCGGATTACAAACTTTGCCCCAGGATGAGAATGGAAATTGTGCACCAGCAGCGGGAAGCCCCATTAGCGAAAGCGCACCTCAGGTTAAGAACGGTTTCGGGTTAAGAATGGACGAATTAAGTCCGTAACCCAAGGTACCGCTGTATCTCAGATCCTCCTTCTCCAAGTGACAATTTGCTTTCCCTAGTCGCCAACTTGGCATCCAGAGATCTCCACGCAGACTCATGCCTGTCGCAAAACATGCCTGGCACCTGGCTAATTTTGAGCATTGCTTGCAAAGTCACCTTTATCGGTTATTTATCAGATGTCGCTGACTGGTTTTTTGTTTCGTTTTTCAGATGCCCGACCAGTTTGATCAGAACGTGGTGTTGAACCAGCTGCGGTACTCTGGAATGCTTGAGACCGTGTGGATACGAAGGGCTGGTTTTCCAGTGCGGAGGCCGTTTGCGGATTTTCATAAAAGGTAAGCCTACCTTTTGTTTGGTTGGGTGTTAAGCATTTTAGATGAGGTGTGTAGTCCAAGTGAAGCATTTTTTTTTTAAGGGAAAATCAGCTTGGTTTTTTTTTTTTCTTTTTTTTTTCCCCCAGATATAAAGTCCTGATGAGAAATTTGACTCTCCCTGAAGATTTAAAAGGAAAGTGTGCTGCCTTCCTTCATTTGTATGATAGCACAAGCACTGAATGGCAGCTTGGGAAATCTAAGGTATAAGAGACAAGAATTCCTAATGCAAAACTGTGTTGTTGTTGTGGATTAACATACAACAGGAGCTAGACCTTGCCAGGTGACTTTGCCTCAGTTCCTAAGCCAGTGAAACTTGCTATATTTGCACCTATATTAGCAAACAGCATGACTCCCCACCTGTGGTCTAAACCACTGAGCCTCTTGGGCTTGCTGATCGGAAGGTCGGCGGTTCGAATCCCCGTGATGGGGTGAGCTCCTGTTGCTCTGTCCCAGCTCCTGCCAACTTAGCAGTTCGAAAGCGCACCAGTGAAAGTAGATAAATAGGTACTACTGCGACGGGAAGGTAAACGGTGTTTCTGTGCGCTCTGGTTTCCGTTGCACCAGAAGTGGTTTAGTCATGCTGGCCACATGACCCAGAAAGTTGTCTGTGGAGAAATGCCGGCTTCCTCAGCCTGCAAGTGAGATTAGTGCCGCAACCCCATAGTCGCCTTTGACTCATGTGTTTGAGGGAGTAGGACGTCTCTAATACTGCAAGCCTCCCCTTCTCTAAGAAATAGAAAAATGGATCCATCTTGAAGGCTGATATTGATTGCCTGAGAACAGCTTTTGCCCACTTTTCTCCCAGACCCTCCAAATGTCGCAGAGTAAGTTTTGCATCATATTACGAAGAAACCCTCGATGTGTATGTTGTTGTGCTTTTCTTCAAGGTGTTTCTTCGTGAATCTTTGGAACACAAGCTGGAAAAGCAACGGGAGATAGAGGTTGGCAAAGCTGCCATGATCATCCGAGCGCATGTCTTGGGCTTTGTGGCACGGTATGTAACAAGGAGTTGCTTTCTGCTGCACCAGACCAGTGGACCTTCTAACTATGTGTACAATGATCTCAGACTTTCCCAACCTTGGTACCTAGGACAGAAGATCAGGGCTTTTTCCCCAGCCAGAACTTGCTGGAACTCAGTTCCGGCACCTCTTTTTCTAGAAAAATAGCACCGCATAAGATTAACAGAAGATTGAGTTGGAGTCTCATGCTTCCAACTGCGTTGGAAGCTACAGCCCCTTCCTGCTTTGTACATTAGGCATGGATTTCAATTGGTAAAGCTGCTCAGGATTTCCCGTCTTTGGGATGACATCTTTAGACTTCCAGCTTTTTTTTCCTGTCTGTCTGTCTGCCACAAAAACTAACATTGTGTTGGATGATGATGCCATTTAGCAACAAAGCTCTTCACTGTTACACTCAGGAATTTCCAGGGTACAGTGGTACCTCAGGTTACATACGCTTCAGGTTACAGATGCTTCAGGTTACATACTCCACTAACCCAGAAATAACGCTTCAGGATAAGAACAGAAATGGTGCTCTGGTGGCGCAGCGGGAGGCCCCATTAGCTAAAGTGGTGCTTCAGGTTAAGAACAGTTTCAGGTTAAGAATGGACCTCCAGAACAAATTAAGTACCTAACCAGAGGTTACGTCATACGCAGAGGAGTAACGAAAGTATGTGGTATATGTTCCTTTCTTAAAACTTGAAAACTTTTTCTGAGGGGTAGCTTACACGTTCTCTTTATCCCATGGAGTCTGAGACAACTTGAAACTATATAGAGTTTTCACGCTAACTGGCCTCTTGGATGATAGTGTAGCCCAGTGTTTTTCAACCACTGTTCCGCGGCACACTAGTGTGCCGCGAGATGTTGCCTGGTGTGCCGTGGGAAAAATTGAAAAATTCGAAAGATTTAAAAAAACAGCCAAACAGACCCAGGTTGCGCACTGAATAAAGTATTTTATAATTTTTCATATTTCTGTTTACTTACTATTTCATAATAAAGTAATTATAAAATACTTTCTTTGTGTTTATTTGATTCCTATTCAAGAGAATTACTTTATATATAGTCAATATAGGCACAGAGTTAAATTTTTTAACATTTTCTAATGGTGGTGTGCCTCGTGATTTTTTTCATGAAACAAGTGTGCCTTTGCCCAAAAAAGGTTGAAAAACACTGGTGTAGCCCATGCAACTGTAAGTAGGAATTGTGACGTACTTCTGCAAGTGCGTGTCTCTTACGTTATACAGACATAAGAAATGATCCACATCACACAGAAGAGCAGTTAGTGTCCGTATGTTACACAGCTGTTGGGGAGAAACCATCATGGGGCACTACACTCAAGCATTCTCTGTGTAGTGTAGACCAAAAGTGTTGATGGCCTCAAGTTACACCAGTTGAAGATTTGCTTTTGGTTGTGCAAATCACTTATTTGGGTGCATTTCAAACGTTTTTATTTGCACTGTTTTAAAGAAAAGAGATTTGTAGCCTTGGTGTATTTGCAGTGGCAGGAGGACAGGGGGGGAAACCCAACAGACCAAGCCATTTAGTTTGATTTTTTTCCTCCAAGACACAAAAGAACAATAGAACTAGGTGACTGAGTTATAACACTTTATTTGCTTATTTACCGTCATGCATTATGTACTAGAGTCTGAGTCCTAGGTCCCATCTGTTTACTCCCCCCCCCCAACCAAGTCAATAGAAGAGCATTCAGTAGCTGTTTGGGCAATGAGGTCATTTCTTTTCATGTGTATATTAGACCTGCCTATATGTATTGAATGGTGTGTCTGTTAAAAGAGCAAAAATACTTTTCTTATGGACAAAAGCTGTCCTCTGATACACAGCTTTCTTTAATGTCAGGATATATACGTATCAAACAAGCTTGATGGATTACAAATAGATGCTATTAGACAGTGGCATAAAAATGCTTCCTTAACTAGGATGCATCTCTTCCTACTCTAGAGTTGGAGTCTAGTCATTCTAGTGTGGTGTAGTGGTTAAGAGCGGTAGACTCGTAAACTGGGGAACCGGGTTCGCGTCTCCGCTCCTCCACATGCAGCTGCTGGGTGACCTTGGGCTAGTCACACTTCTTTGAAGTCTCTCAGCCCCACTCACCTCACAGAGTGTTTGTTGTGGGGGAGGAAGGGAAAGGAGAATGTTAGCCGCTTTGAGACTCCTTCGGGTAGTGATAAAGCGGGATATCAAATCCAAACTCTTCTTCTTCTTCTTCTTCTTCTTCTTCTTCTTCTTCTTCTTCTTCTTCTTCTAGTGAAATAGTATCGGGAAGCACAAGTAAAGAATGTTCATGAGAGTGGAATTAATATTACTGTTTTTGCTGCCTAGAAGTTTAAATTCCCCGGTATTAATGGTTCCCATCGCTGGTTCATCAAACCTTCTCTTCATATAGACGTGTGTCTCTGTTTCATTTCAGGAAGCACTACAGAAAAGTCCTTTACTGTGTAGTTATCATACAGAAGAACTACAGAGCTTTTTACTTAAGAAGGAAGTACTTACTGCTAAAGAAAGCGGCCATCACTTTCCAGAAGCAGCTACGAGGCCAGATTGCCCGTCGTGTTTACAAAGGGTTGCTGGAGGAGAAACGACAGCAAGAGGAAGAAAAAAGGAGAAAGGAAGAGGAGGAAAGGTATGAAATACGTTGTTACTGGACAGTATCTGGTAAGCAACTTAGCTTTCCTGCGAATTAGCTACAGCAACCTTTGTAATTTTGTGCAAGTTACTGTCAAGCACATTGGTTTCAGAAGTCACATCTTGAAAAACTGGATCCCCGTGTAATGATGTCTTGGTTTTGATTCCTTTCTGATATTTTCTTATTTAGAAAGCGACAAAAGCAGGAAGCAGAACGTCTTGCTCGGCAGGTAAGCTGTTAATGATGGCCTGTTCCCTTTTGTGTTTGAATAGCTCTTATTGTGGGAAGCAGAACCCGGTGAGAGGACTTGATAAAGCTGTTTTCTGTCCGATTTCTGCATTGTGCTTTTCTTTTTCCTGAAGCAAGATTTTCAAGGAAAGATTTACATGTTACATGAAACATGGGACTGACAAAATTAGCAGTCCATGTTTATTTCTCCTCCTCCTCCATCTCCATAAAACGTTCTATAATTTGCTCCATATGCTGATACTGTTTATCTCATTTCATCTATTATCCCACCCTAACCTATGGGCTGATTGTGGCTTGTAACATTTTATAGTCCTCTCCCTGGAGGCTCACCCAGTAATATTTACCATGGACCTGGGTGTTATTTTCTCAATTTCCACTTCTCCAGTGTGTTTTTGCCTTGGCACGAAGGATGCCCAGGAACCATCAGGAGTAAAGTACGATTTATTTCTTGAATTTAGTCAAGAGTCCCCGACAGTTCCATAGGTCTGTAATAAGCATTTGGGAGTGTCAACTCTTGCAAACACAATATACCCAATTCCGCCTCTTCTTCTACCATATGAGCATCTGTCACAATGCCACGTAGTTTTATCTGCCCCCTCTTGGAACTCCAGTGTGACTTCCACAAGGCTCTCTTGTGTTTGGAGAAGGAAAGCCAACCAGGCTGAGCTACAATATGACACACAGTGTTGCAGATGTGCACTTAGAACCGCACCATTGTTTGGTATTTCATCACCTCCAAAAGAGGACCCCCACAGGGAACTACCGTTTTCAGCAACAGCCTTGTGTGCCTTAAAATATGTCATTCCACACCTCACACCCCCAGCTTCGGTCATGTTTTTGCTGACCGCAGCTCAATGTAATCAAATAGGCTTTGTGTCTTGTGCAAAAGGGGGAGATGAGTTCTTCAGAGGGGAAAAAATGTGGCAGAATTGCAGTGGTTAAACCACAGAGCCTAGGGCTTGCCAATCAGAAGGTCGGCGGTTCAAATCCCCGCAATGGGGTGAGCTCCTGTTGCTCAGTCCCAGCTCCTGCCAACCTAGCAGTTCGAAAGCATGTCAAAGTGCAAGTAGATAAATAGGTACCTCTGGTGGGAAGGTAAACGGTGTTTCCGTGCGCTGCTCTGGTTCACCAGAAGCGGCTTAGTCATGCTGGCCACATGACCCGGAAGCTGTACGCCGGCTCCCTCGGCCAATAAAGCGAGATGAGCGCCACAACCCCAGAGTCGTCCGCGACTGGACCTAATGGTCAGGGGTCCCTTTACCTAGCAAGGCAAAGATTAAGGAACCTTGTGTGTCAAAATGCAGGCTGAGGAGGAGAAGCGGCGGCAGGAGCTGGCGGCCATTCAGAAAGCCCGGAAGGAAGAAGAACTGAAGCGAGAGCTGGAGAAGCAAAAAGAAAACAAGCAGGTCGAAGAGATCCTTCGCCTGGAGAAAGAGATCGAAGACCTGCAACGCATGAAGGAACAGCAGGAGCTGTCGCTGACAGAGGCGTCGCTGCAGAGGCTGCAGCAGCTCCGGGATGAGGAACTGAAGCGGCTGGAGGACGAGGCCTGCCGAGCGGCGCAGGAGTTCTTGGAGTCCCTGAACTTCGACGAAATTGACGAATGTGTCCGAAACATCGAGAGGACGCTCTCTGTGGGCAGCGGTTTCTGCTCGGAGCTCGGCGAGTTGACCGGGAGCGTGGGCGGCGAAAAGCCCAATTTCAACTTCAGCCAGCCGTACCCCGAGGAGGAGGTTGACGAGGGCTTTGAAGCAGATGACGACGCTTTCAAGGACTCGCCAAACCCAAGCGAGCACGGCCACTCGGACCAGAGGACGAGTGGCATCAGGACGAGCGACGACTCATCGGAAGAAGATCCGTACATGAACGACACGGTGGTGCTGGCAAGTCCTGCCACAGGCAACAACAGCACGCTTGTTGCTTCTGGCCACGACTCCCTCAGTCTCCACAACTCCTCCAGCGGTGAATCCACATACTGCATGCCGGAAAACGTATCGTGCAAGCCCCAGAACTCCACGGAGTTAATTACTCCTGATGCGGACTATGATTATGACCAAGACGACTATGAAGATGGCGCTATCACTTCTGGAAGCAGCGTGACCTTTTCCAATTCTCATAGCAGCCAGTGGTCCCCCGACTACCGCTGTTCTGTGGGGACATACAACAGCTCTGGGGCGTACAGGTTTAGTTCAGAGGGTGCTCAGTCTTCCGTGAGTATTGCTTTCTTTCTTTCTTTTTTGTGAGTATTGCTTTCTTTGCCATTATTATAGTGGTACCTTGGTTTACGACCACAATCCGTTCCTGTGGTCTGTTCGTAAACCAAAACAGGTCGTAACCCAAGGGGCACTTTTGCCAATGGGGCCTCCAAAACAATTTGTTCGTAATCCAAAAAAAAAAAAAGTTCCTGAACCAAAAAAATCATTTGTAATCCAAAAAATTTGGTTGTAATCCAAAAAAAGGTCGCAAACCGGGACACGCACTTCTGGGTTTGACGTGTTTGTAATCCAAAACGTACGCAAACCAGACTGTTCGTAAACCAAGGTACCACTGTACATCTCTTTGGGAGGAATAAGAGTAATGTCAAGATTTCCTGGTTTAACAGTCACATTGTCAAAAGTTATTGTGCCACAGTAATCTTGATTAAGGAATACACTTAACTACAGGAGCCAGTGTGGTGTAGTGGTTAAGAGCGGCAGACTCGTAATCTGGGGAACCGGGTTCGTGTCTCCGCTCCTCCACATGCAGCTGCTGGGTGACCTTGGGCTAGTCACACTTCTCTGAAGTCTCTCAGCCCCACTCACCTCACAGAGTGTTTGTTGTGGGGGAGGAAGGGAAAGGAGAATGTTAGCCGCTTTGAGACTCCTTTGGGTAGTGATAAAGCGGGATATCAAATCCAAACTCTTCTTCTTCTACTACTACTATTATTATTAATTAGATTTATATAGATTTAATTAGATGAAGGTCAGCATGGTCCATAAGATAAAAATACAACCTGACAATCCAAAAGTGTAATCACAGCTTGTTAAAATAATTTTTACATCAAATTATTTTCCTAAGTTGGGGAAGCCGACTTGGCAATTGTGGTTCTTCAAAGTACACAAATGTAAGGACATTATTTTAAGCATTATTATATTCCAAGTACAATTTCTAGTTAGCGACAATATAAAAACATAAAATATCTATTTCCCAGTGCTTACTTTAATGACTGCTGTTCCAGTGTGCTGTAAGCACCACTCCTTAGACCTCACAGGGATAACTCTTAACACAACAATAATAAGATTCTTCCCTGAATTGTATATGTCACCACAGGGAAGAATTCCTTCATCAAAGGTAAAAGGAAGTGTGTGAAGAGTCGAGGTTAAAAAAAGAAGCATTTCTTAATAGTTGTTGTTTGTCAAAACATTAGGTTTTGGAGGCTGGTTTTCTTTTGCCGTGACTCAGAAGTTCATTTCTGCTCCTACCCATACAGGCAGTCCACTGAAAAAGACTTTTTTTGTAGCTATGCTGCAGTCACACTAAAAGTGAACTTGCTGCCTGTTAAAAATGAGCACAGGATTAATTTTAGTGGCCATGAATGACACAACAGATGACCAACAGGTCAAGTTATTTTGTAGAAGCAAGGTAAATAGCCTTGGTAGAAATAGACAAAGGGAAATAATATTTGTGCCAAATGGAACATATTATTTTAGGAATGTCCGTATTCTCGGTAGGGTGGGGGGTGAGAATGCATGTAATCTTACAGCAAAGGATCTGTCAAACATGGAGATCAGGAGATCCTGCATTTATATGATTGTACCACTGAACTTTTAACATCTGAATAAGGCTGGAATATGATGAAAACATCTGCAGCTAAGCCTTTTCCTATCAGTTAATTTCCCTCGTTATGTTGATCTTCCAGTTCGAAGACAGCGAAGAAGACTTTGACTCAAGGTTTGATACCGATGATGAACTTTCGTATCGGAGGGATTCTGTCTACAGCTGCGTCAGCCTCCCTTATTTCCATAGCTTTTTGTACATGAAAGGTACGGAAACAGCCCAGAGTAACATAAAGAGCCAAACGAGATGAGGTGGTCTTCTTTCTCAAATACAGTGTATTTGCGCTACTTATTTGTGGGGTGATGTAAAGCAGAAATTATGATAAATTAGGGGCAAGTAATGAGTAAACAAATCCAAGAAGATCATTAGAGGCCGTCGATCAAGTTGATCAGAGGTGCAAACTGTGGTCAGAGTTTACCAGGATGCATGAAAGTGCCATAAGAGAGAAGTAAAAGCTGCAGAAATAGCTGCTCTTAAATAGTCCACTTTTCAAGTTGTTCCTCTGAAACAGTCCCCTCAAGACCAAGTTTTGATCTATACTGTTGGTTTTCACGAGATCCTGTCAAATTATTAAGTTTCTGCATGTATAATAGTCACACATAACTGCCTTGTATTTCTTCATTTAATTTGTAAGAGTGATAGACCCATCACTCCATTTGCCAGAGTGAAGGCATTCTGACAAGGTGCTTTGACTTTACTGGTAGATCCCTGCGAGGTTTTAGTAGATCGCGGTCTATCTTTGGCTCCCTTTCCTTAGCATCGCTAAAACAGACTGCTGCCTCACCCTGCCCTCTATTGGTGTATGATCTCTGGAAGGGAAGACAGAGCTTTCTCTGTGCTGCCGTTTTGATCCATAGCGATCTTTTTGTGAGTGACTTTACCCCTTTGTCCCTTTAACCCCCCAAAAAGCAGAACTCCCCCCCAAATAAGCTTTTTTTCTTAACCCCCCCCCAAAAAAACGGGGCTTTCCTTCCCAAAAAAGCTCAACAAATTTGAGCCGATCCCCCCTAAAAAACATTCCACCTCCCTAAAAATAGCTCAACCACTTTGAGCTGAACTTCCCCAAAATGGGGGTAGATCACTGCCAGTTTTTAATTCTGAAAGTAGATCACAGTCTCTTGAGAATTGGCCACCCCTGGATTATACCATCCACAGAAGGATTGGGTCGTGGAGAAAAATGTTGGGATGAGAGAGCAGCTAGGAGAAAGATCCGATTGTTCTCTCGGATAATGGTTGAGGTTGGGGAGCACAGAGGGGTACAACTCTGTGACAATCAGATGTTAAATCTGGTGAATGCTTGGTTGTTTGACCATAGGCAGTTTTTAATATTTATTGATTGTACAGACCAATGGTTTTAAGATCCTGCTTCTTAAAAGCATCCAGATTGCCTGATGAGAAATCGTTCTGATCTACATAACGTTCCCTTTGAAGGAGCGTCGGGCATGTTGTTTTTGTTGCTGTTGTTAAACAAAGGCAGGTTTTACAACCAATTCTTTTCCCCTTTCCTCAAGGTGGGTTGATGAACACTTGGAAACGCCGCTGGTGTGTCTTGAAAGATGAAACCTTCCTGTGGTTCCGCTCGAAACAGGAAGCTCTCAAGCAAGGCTGGCTACACAAGAAAGGTGGTGGGTCTTCCACGTTGTCCAGAAGGAACTGGAAGAAACGCTGGTTTGTTCTCCGGCAGTCCCGGCTGATGTACTTTGAAAACGATAGCGAAGAAAAGCTCAAGGGAACACTTGAAATCCGAACAGCCAAGTAAGCAAAGTCCACTTCAGGCATCCCATGCATAGAGTAGCCTCCTTCGGTGTCCTCGGAGGCAAAAAGAGCCAATGTGGTGTAGTGGTTGAGAGCGGTAGACTCGTAATCTGGTGAACCGGGTTCGCGTCTCCGCTCCTCCACATGCAGCTGCTGGGTGACCTTGGGCTAGTCACACTTCTCTGAAGTCTCTCAGCCCCACTCACCTCACAGAGTGTTTGTTGTGGGGAGGAAGGGAAAGGAGAATGTGAGCTGCTTTGAGACTCTTTCGGGTAGTGATAAAGCAGGATATCAAATCCAAACTTCTTCTTCTTCTTCTTCTTCAACTTCAAGGCACCGTTCTTCCTCACTTCCCTCTGACTGGGTGTTAAAAGTCATGCCTTTCCCCTCTTCCAGGATCTTGGCTGAGGAGATGGTGTTGGCAGCCATCCCTTGTGCTCCTCTGATCAGCAGAGCAGCACGAAGCACCCATTGTCCTCCCAGTCGCGGCCCTTTGGAAACCAACCTTAGGTGCTCTGTCCAGATTAGCGGGAGCTCCACGGTTTTTTAAAAATCGCCTGCCTAAAACAACACATAATAAATTTGCACGCGGCTGGTGGCCGGCACCAATCAATAGCTGAAGAAAAATGAGATGGAGATGAAGGAGATCAATATTAAAGCCTGCATGGGCATAAATAATGGATTGGTGCCTCCATGGAAATAAAAGAGGGGCAAAATTGTTTGTAGGCATTAAAAACTAGACTCCACTGGCTTAATATTAAGAAAGACAGGGCATCAGGGTTCTGGCAGTATGAATTCATCGTGTTTCTCACTCCTCTGTCCATTTTAGAGATATCGTTGATAACACTACTAAGGAAAACGGGATTGACATTGTCATGGCCGATAGGACCTATCATTTGATTGCGGAGTCGCCTGAGGACGCAAGGTAAGAACTGTCTCCCCCTTTCCCCTTCCAGCCGCTGATGTTTTGCAGATGTGAAGTCTAGTACTACTGTGCCAGCAATAAACTCACTGCGGGATTCTTTCCCCACCCACAGAAAAATAAAATAAGTAGAAGCAATAGAATGGTTTTCAAATGGAGGTTTTCATGCAGAGTTCTGCTGACGGTATTCTAAGTTTTGGGCTCCAGTGCCCAGGCTCCCAAAAGATGGCCATGAAGAAAAGAGCTTAAAATGTACTACCATTTGCTATTGTCTCTAAGAATGTGCGATCTGTGGTTTGATCAGTTTGGCCCACTCTTGATACTTTTGCAAATTGGGATGTAAAATATGCGGAGTAGATGGGGGGCTGTAATTCCCTTTAGGGATAATACTCAGTAACTGGTGACTGTGTCAGGTAGAATAAAGCACCCTAAAACCCATGCTCCCCAGCAGATTAAAAACCTTCGGATTGCTCAAGACAACTGCTAGCAGAATAATATTAATATTTCAGCAATTGCCTAAGAGAAGGCTACAATCTTTCAAAGTTACCATAGCTTGGAATTTTTCTCCTCCTCTCCCAATCTTGCTGTGGATAGTTTCTTTTCAAATGGAGCAATGAGCTCATTGAAGGTTTTTTTTTTTTTTTTTTTAAAAGCCCCTAATACCCCCCCTCTCCAGTGGTCTGATTCTGTTTGTTCAATTCCCAGTTCTTTGACACTTGAAAATATTTATTTATTGCATGAATGTCGCATCTCAGCTCAAGGCAGTATACATTTTAGCCTCACCAACTGCGAAGTGGATTCGAGACAGTGATTGGTCCAAGGTTACCCAGAGAGCTTCATACCTAAGTGGAAATTTGAACCATATTTTCCTGCATTCTAGTCTCACACACTATCCACTTAT
Source organism: Lacerta viridis (assembly GCA_900245905.1). NCBI lineage: Eukaryota > Metazoa > Chordata > Lepidosauria > Squamata > Lacertidae > Lacerta > Lacerta viridis. The sequence continues at coordinate 108,886 of OFHU01002335.1, read as the reverse complement.
ACTTTACTAGTTCAGGTTCAAATATAGGATCCAGATCTGGTTTTTTTTATCACCACCTGTGATCTGTCGAAGTGCCAACAAGATTTACTAGCGCTTAAGGTGACTTTTCTCCTCTGTCACATAAACCATTTTTTCCCTACAAACATGAAGATAATTGTTTGCATTTCAAAATGTGTGTAGTATACACAGCACCCACACGTCCCGCTCTTATCATTTTCTTTATCTTTCCATGACACACTGTGACAAGAAAGATTAAACACAAAGCTGGTTGTTGGCAGAGAATTGAAACACTGAGGTACCCATCCGATTTGTGAAGCATGGCCATCAGTGTTGTCCCCTGGAGATTTTTTTTTTAAAATATTTTTATTGGTTTTTCCATGTATACATTGTTATAAGAATTTAAGGCCTCAAATAATATAAATAAATGTACAAGGCAAACACGTACATAAATATATACACCACATGTCTGAAACAGTACAGGATGACAGTCCTGAAACCATTTTGACTCTCCCAAACTGACCAAATGTTTCTCTGCAAGGAGGGAGGAAATGAAAAAAACCTCCCCATTGTCTCTGTGCTCACAAATCCTGCCTTAAGGGCACATTTAAGGTGTGAATAGGGTGAGCCTGTGACCTGGATTCAGGAATTAAGTACGTAGTTATAATAACAAAAGAGTGACCAAAATCCAGATAATAATGCAATCAGGTAACCTGCCAGACAGGAGATAAACAACACACTCAGGATTCTGGAAAGACTGGAAAGAGAAGTGGCTCTTCTCAGTTTCAGGACTGTCTTCCTGTACTGTTTCAGAATTGCAACTAATCACCAAACTTAAAACCATGGAGAAACCTGGTCTGAACAAAGACATTGGATTCTTATCTCATTATACATGACAAAGCTATCTTTAGCCATCTCACCCCTTGCCTTTCCCTGTAAGACCTGTAAAATTCGTCAACAGGTTTTCCACACCTATCAGCTGATCACCCATTCCCACCACCCTTCTGAGTAATACCCCTCCCCACTCCCTCACTATATTTAAGGGTCTGGTGACTTCCGTTTCAGTGTATCTGAAGAAGTGTGCATGCACACGAAAGCTCATACCAAGAACTAACTTAGTTGGTCTCTAAGGTGCTACTGGAAGGAATTTTTTATTTTATTTTGTTTTGACTCAGGATTCTGTTTTAGACCGCCCCCTGTGATGTATGTATGATGTTTCTGGGGGTGGTCTGGAGTTTGAGGGTGGGCAATTTCAAAAGTCTATATATGGGCGGGCATGCCTTTGTTCTGGGTTCCTTCTCTTTCCTGCTTGTGGTGAGTGAGTACCCTGTTGCAACAGCTTAATAAAGATCAGGCTTACTAGCTGCTTTGCTTCTCAATATTCTCTGGTTGGCCTCTGTTATTTTCTCCTACCGATAGGGAACCCACTTAAGGACTCTATACGGGCTCTTGGATACCCCATAAGGGAAAAGGGGCAGATTTTGTTTATAACAACATCCTCAAACAATATTTATCTAACAATTTTCTATATTTCCCCCCCTTCTCCCCTGGACTTCCCTCATATTCCCATTTTGTTTTATTTCCATATTACTCACCTTGTGTGTTGTTTCCCAAAATTTTCCCAATACATATAATCTTACTTTTTGTTATATACAATTGTGTTTGTTTATTCAAACCCTGCCAGTGAGTCCAATTCTTTATGTTGTTTCTTCATATATGTTGTAAATGGTTCCCATTCTCTTTTAAAGTCTTTGTTATCCTTTTCATGTAATTTATCTGTTAATTTTGCCAGTTCTGCATATTCCATAAGTTTCCCTTGCCCATCGTTCTTTCACTGGTATTTCTTCTGTCTTCCAAGCTTGCGCTAATATAATTCTTGCTGCTGTTTATGCAGTCCCCTGGAGAGTTCTGCCTACCTCCCAAGTACTTGGCTCTTTTAACAAAAAATGTACCAATGTACTGCAGAATCAAACCTCTCCTTCTTCCTCTGTTCCTCTTTATTCCCAGGCTTTCATGTTCCTTACATAAGAAGTTCTGGGGTGTGTGTTTTTTAAAAAAATCATTTCTTGTATAAACATTCTGACTTCAATTTACCATCTCTCAGTCAGTAATTCTGTTAGTGTTGACATTTCAGACACCTTCGTTATTTCAGAAAACAGGTTTTTTTTTTAATGTGGGAGCAAAATACCGGTAGGTTCTCCCATTTCTTAGCAACCAGCATTTTTGCAGCAGCTAGCAATTTCCAAATAGTTCTTTGAGGCCCAAGACAGATTGTCACATGATACAGAGTACTGGGTCTTCATGTGGATATTAAAATCATGTTTCTTCCAGAATCATGTTGCAATTATGGGTAGCTAATCCCTGGCCCACGGGACAGATCAAGCCTTCCCCACCAAACCAATTTTTTATCTCTCCCTATAAGTTTTGGGCAGCTGAGACCAAAAAAAGGGGGAGTGTCTAACCCTCTCTGCACACATTAGGGACCCTCATGAAGAGGCAAATAACCCCAGATGTCTGTCATCAGATTAATATTTTTAATAAGCACGGAGGCAGCAATAACTCCCTCTCCTCTGCAAATCTACATAAATCATCTGAGAATACAAACTTCTGCCCTTTATGTATATGCATGCGAAAGTGGGTTGGCGAAACCAACTTTTTGCCACACCCACATCTGGCTTGCATGTATCCCTCGAAGAGTTGATCATGGGTGAAGTTTTGGCCCTTGGTCCAGAAAAGGTTAGCCTTAGATGATCCCAGCTTCGCATGAAGACAGAACAGAAAGGCGGGGACAGCACAGTACAGCCTTTGTTCAACTCCTCTGATACTGGAAAAGATGCCAGAATAGTTAGTCATTATCTATTTTCACCTTTGCACAAGAATTAGTGTGAAGAGCTCTAAACAGAAACACCAGGAGGAAGTTAATGTTTAGCCGATTTAACTAGGGGACTATAAAGGTTCTTTGTTTAGTCAATCAAAAGCAACTTTTAGGTCTATAAATCAGTGTCATTCCAGACACTGCTGGTTTACATTCCCCATCATTGTCAGTCCTTGGCCAGGCTGGCTCCCCCCCTCCCAACAACAACTGGATGGGCCAGAGGTTCCTCGTCCCCACTATAAATGAGGGAAATATCATGCATCTCCTAAAAAATACAGTAATCAGAAATCAATCCCCCTTAGAAAATGGATATATTTGGCAAAGAGAAGCGTTGTATTGCCTTGGCCAACCCCCCCCCCCCTCTTTCAGCCTAATTCAGTACATAGGCTTGTTGTAATAATAATAATAATAATAATAATTTATTTATTTATTTATACCCCGCCCATCTGGCTGGGTTTCCCCAGCCACTCTGCGGCTTCCAGCAGAATATTAAAATACAATGATTCATCCAGTATTAAAAGCTTCCCTAAACAGGGCTGCCTTCAGATGTCTTCTAAAAGTCTGATAGTTGTTTATTTCTTTGACATCTGATGGGAGGGCGTTCCACAGGGCGGGTGCCACTACCGAGAAGGCCCTCAGAGCTGGACCTCAGTGTCCAGACTGAACAATGGGGGTGGAGACGCTCCTTGGGATATACTGGGCCGAGGCCGTTTAGAGGCTTTAAAGGTCAGCACCAACACTTTGAATTGTGCTCGGAAACATACTGGGAGCCAATGTAGGTCTTTCAAGACCGGTGTTATGTGGTCTCGGCGGCCACTCCCAGTCACCAGTCTAGCTGCCGCATTCTGGATTAATTGCAGTTTCCGGGTCACCTTCAAAGGTAGCCCCACATAGAGCGCATTGCAGTAGTCCAAGTGAGAGATAACTAGAGCATGCACCACTCTGGTAAGACAGTGTGCGGGCAGGTAGGGTCTCAGCCTGCGTACTAGATGAAGCTGGTAGACAGCTGCCATGGACACAGAATTAACCTGCGCCTCCATGGACAGCTGTGAGTCCAAAATGACTCCCAGGCTGCACACCTGGTCCTTCAGGGGCACAGTTACCCCATTCAGGACCAGGGAGTCCTCCCACACCTGCCCGCCTCCTGTCCCCCCAAAACAGTACTTCTGTCTTGTCAGGATTCAACCTCAATCTGTTAGCTGCCATCCATCCTCCAACCGCCTCCAGACACTCACACAGGACCTTCACTGCCTTCACTGGTTCTGATTTAAAAGAGAGGTAGAGCTGGGTATCATCCGCATACTGATAACCCAGTATGATAAAAGCATCAGTGTCAGCTGCACCTGGGCTCCTTGAAAGAAAAATAAAGTGCATGAATAAATGTGTCACGATACTTTACACCCATTAACAGTAAAAAAAACTAGCCAAGTGGAGGATTTAAGAATGCTGTGGAAAGTGACAAAATGTTTAAAAATGCCATGGTACTGGATGGTAGACTGCAGCATAACATGTTCAATAATGCACATTAGGAAGGAAATAGTCTCAGTTTTAAATTACGAGAGAAGGACAAAAATGACTTCAAAAGAGTCTGGGAACCATTTACAGTTTATTTGCAGAAACAACAGAATGGACTGGATTCACTGGCAGGATTTGAATAAACTTTCACAATTTCATTTGAGTAACAGATATTTCAGAGAAATGATAAGGGATTTTATTTTTGTGTAGGAAAAGCAGGATACGATAAATAAAACTAAATAACTCAGCAGAGGGGGAGTTGAGGGAAGTCCAGAGGAGGGGAGGGAGAATAATTGTAAATAGCACAATGAATGAGATTTGTATCATTAATTGTTATGAAATTCAATATTTAAAAAGAAATAGTCTCAGTTTTGCAGTGTTGGGTTGTACATTAGTTCTTATCTCTGTTGGGTGTAAAGCCATTGTAATTAATGTCCTGAAGCTGTCAGCTCAAAGTGGCATAGATATTAGAAAAAGGAAGTTTAGAATTTTTTTATTTACTAAAGGACAATGTCTTTCAGTAAATTAAAGAGAGAATTGTGTTAAGATGAACAAACCATGGCATTGAACTTCGTGGGAAATGGACCACATAAGTAGAGATTCCTTACATGGCAAGTAAGGAATCAAAATGAGATTTCCCCACATATGGTGGAAGTTTGCGACCACGATGAATTATTGGAGGATTGTGGTTAATTTAATAAATGAACATTTTCAGACACTTTGGTTTGTTAAAACCAGTGTTTAATTGGATAAGCAGACAAGTTTTCTATCATACATTAGCTAGAATTGTTTTTGCTAGTACTTGGAAAAGGAATCAAATATCAGCTAAGAATAAATAAGGAAAACTTGAGGACAGGTGGTGCTTTTAAAACAGCATTTTTGGGGAACATAAAAATACAGAGTAACTTTGACAAGTTGGGGGTCTAGTGATTCAATGTATGAAAAGGTGATTCAGGTAGGGAATTCTATTTCAAGTGGATGACAAAAAGTTTGATGTGTTGAATGAATTGTGTATGGAATCTAGGTGCTTTTTTGTCTTTCGTTTGATAAATTTTGTGCATTCTAATCAAAAAGAAAAATGTTGTTAGAGATCGCTTTAAAGTACTCGAATACAGTGTTAGTGTAAAAATCACTGGCGGCTTTCCTGTGAAAAAATCTTGGGGTTTCTGTCTACCAATGGACAGTGTTCCTTCTTTTTAAAAAAAAAAAAAAAAAAAAAAGTTTCATCTTGTCATAATGGTAAATAATAATACAGTGGTACCTTGGTTTACGAACTTAATCAGTTCCGGAAGTCCGTTCTTAAACCAAAGCGTTCTTAAACTAAAGCGTGCTTTCCCATAGCAGCGGGGGACTCAATTTACAAATGGAACACACTCAACAGGAAGCAAACCTGTTCTGCTTCCAAGGCAAAGTTCACAAACCAAAACACCTACTTCCAGGTTTGCAGCATTCTTATTCCAAGTTGTTCATAAACTAAGCTGTTCTTAAACCAAGGTACCACTGTATGTTTACGAACGAGACCCCTCGGTGTCCCTATGTGTGTGTGTGTGTGGTTTTTAGACACTAGAAGTTCATAATGAGTTGAGCAATATCCTATTAGTTTTTGTTCATTTTTTAAAGTTACCAGCCTGTAGACTTTGTGATGCCTCGTCGAAAGGGGTGCTGCTATTATATCGTAAAGTTATTTAGAACCCATCAGCCACAGAACTTCTCTGTGAGTGGCATTATAAACTGTCCTATGGTCATTCTATGCTGGACATTAAAAAAAAAAAAAACTCAGCAAGATTATAATCAGCGTCCCTAGTTGTGTACACACACACACACACACACACACACAATATCAATATGCTGTTATTTCAACAGCTGGAGCAGAAATTGCTTTAAAATACAGTGCTTTGTTCCTCTTTGAAACCGTCAACTGTATTGTGCTTGTAGGATTTGCAGAAATAGGACAGGGCACAGTATATCTCTGCCAGGTATAAGTGAAAGAAGAAATCTGCTTCTAGAAGCACGAACTGCTCAGGAATACATATAGGGGCTTAAAACATTATATTCTGAGTATTATAACTTAGTCGAGCTGGTGTAGAGTGAACAGATCACTATATTAAAAACCCCTACCAATCTGTTGTATAAAGAGTAGTGAAGAATAAACATACATTTTAAAAAGGCATAGGATGTCAATCAAATCAACCAAAGACCTGGTTAAAAAGTCCTGGCTCTGAAAGGTGTATAATGAAGGCGCCAGGCGAACTTCCCCGGGGAGAGCATTCCGCAGATGGGGAGCCACTACAGAAAAGGCCCTTCTTGTGTTGCCACCCTCTGGACCTCTTGTGGAGGAGGCACACGAGAAAGGGCCTCAGAAGATGATCTCAGGGTCCGGGTAGGTTCATATGGAAAGCAAACTTGGGGGGTCAAGTACTTTGGTTGTAAAATGGCTCCACCCACATATACAGGTGAAACTTGGAAAAATTTGAATATTGTGGAAAGGTTCGTTTCTTTCAGTAATTCAACTTAAAAGGTGAAACTAATATATGAGATAGACTCATGACATGCAAAGCGAGATATGTCAAGCCTTTATTTGTTATAATTGTGATGATTATGGCGTACAGCTGATGAGAACCCCAAATTAACAATTTCAACTTTGGGGTTTTCATCAGCTGTGCGCCATAATCATCACAATTATAACAAACAAAGGCTTGACATATCTCGCTTTGCATGTCATGAGTCTATCTCGTGTAGCAATGAAAACAATTGCTTACATAAATGGACTTTTCCGTGATATTCTAATTTTTCGAGTTTCACCTGTAACGTAACAGGAGCTCCTTAAGTATGCAGAAATGTGTTCGTTTTATTCCAAGGCAAAGTTCACAAACCAAAACACCTATTTCCAGGTTTGCAGTGTTCTTAATCCAAGTTGTTCATAAATTAAACTGTTCTTAAGCCAAGGTACCACTGTAGTGACATAATGGCACACAAATTGGAGAATGAAGATTATTGGATTCAGATTCTTGAAACAAATTTATTTTGTATTTATAGACAATAGTTAATTGTTTTAGGAGCCCATTAACTGCGGTAGGGAGCGAGTGGGGTGCCTCTTGGCTTTATCTAGAATGTGGCGAATGTGAATATCCTTCCAAAGACAATTAAACAGGTCATCAGACATTTGTTTCATTTCAAGACAGTAGGAAAGACAATCCTGAATGAGAATCTTTTACTGATCTCCTTTTTTTTTCATGTGTTTTCTGTTCCTTCAGTCAATGGTTCAGTGTCTTGAGTCAAGTCCACGCTTCCACAGAACAGGAAATCAGGGAAATGCACGATGAGCAAGCAAACCCACAGAATGCCGTGGTAAGGAAGGCTGGGGGTGGCACACAACCAGCTTCAGAATGTTGCAAATACTGTTATAGCAATATGGTTGGTGGATCCACTGCTCCGTTTTTTCCAGGACAGAGGTAGCCTAGTTGTTGGATGAGTCCTGCCACTACATGTAGATTAGTGGTAGATCATATGCAGAAGGTGCAAGATTTAGCTTCCGGGATCTCCAGGCAGGGCTAGGGAAAACTCCTTTCTGAAACCCTGGCACGCTGCCACCAGTCAATGTAGAAAGATTCCCTTTTTCCTGTGTACTTGGCAAAGTAGGATTGTTTTTACTTGCTGACAGTCTCCACCACTTAAAGCAGGAATGACCAAACTTTTTTCAAAGAGGGCTAGATTTGATGAAGTGAACGTGTGCAAGGGCCGACCAAAGTTGTTGACCTTTCTTTAGGATTGAAGGCCGGAATAAGCCGACAGGCGGGCCAGACTTTAAACATGCCTGACCTAAAGAAAGAGCATTCTCGAGTCAGGGTGCTGCAACAGAGAAGACCCTTTCATGCATCACACGGCAGTGGGTCTTGTCTGCCGCTGACAATAATTATGAAGTGGTAAAATGTTACGGTGTTGTGCAATGTCGGTTGAATATGTTCCCCTTGGCATTTGAAGTAAATCTTGGCATTTGAAGTAAATCAGAACCTGCTGCTTGGTTTTCTTGTTCTGCTCTAGTACTTGTTTCCATTAATCAAGTTTTAAATAACTGTTAATATATATTGTTCCGTTTTGTGCACTATTGGAAACCAACCTGGAATCGTGTTGACATGATGGATGGGTCTACAAATTGGAGAAATAAATAATGAATAGAAAAATGGGCATTCATGCTACCCCTATAAAAGCCTCCAAAAAGTCGTTTGGTGAATGTGATGGCAGAACTGGGAGCAGCTTGTTGGGGGAAACTCTGGAACAGATTTTGACATGTACACCAAGTGAGATTGCCACAATTACAGTAAAACACCAATGATCATACAGGCTGGGATTAAACATTTTTCTGTTCGTGCCTGCAAGAGGTTTTTGTTCAACTTGCTCAAAAGCAACTGATGTTTTTCACTACCTCTTATTATTGAATTCGAACCCACTAACCCTCATTTTCTAAATCATGTATTACCATCATCACAGTTTGTGTTACCATCCACACATGGAACTAAACGGGCATGTATTCCATGGGCCAGACAACACAGTGTTCATTTTCCCTTTTTATGTAGGGCACACTGGATGTGGGCTTGATCGATTCCGTCTGTGCATCTGACAATCCAGATCGGTAAGAACAAGTTCCACTTTCACAAATTTTAATTTTTGTTCAGCCCTTTGTTCTGAAACAGGACATGTTTTTTTCTGTGAGACTATCAACTTGAGAAATTAAAGAAGAGGAGAATAGTAGAACAGTTCTTAATTCAACCACTCTATTTTGTTAATGGATCGAGCACCTCTGTTTTGTGTTCAGAACCTGTGTCTTCATGTAGATCTTTGGAACAAACAAGCAAAGGTTTGAGCTAATTCTCACTGAGATAGACCTGAGTAAGGTGGAAGCAGAAAGAGGTTTAGCTGTAGTTTTGAAATTGTGGGATTGTGCCAAGCTGTCAAATGTCAAGGTTTAAAAAACAAGTCAGTCAAAGTTGAATAATAAAGTGAATCAGCATTTGCTTAAATACACAATACAAACAAAAGAGAATTGCTTTGTATGAGTCAGACTCATTTTGTTATGGTCCCAAATAGTATCCATGTTTACTATACAGGCCTTTTTTGCTTTTATTTGTTTTTCCTGTGCAGACCCAATTCATTTGTGATCATCACCGCTAATCGTGTTCTCCACTGCAATGCCGACACTCCAGAGGAGATGCATCACTGGATCACCCTGCTGCAGAGATCCAAAGGGGACACCCGAGTAGAGGGACAAGAGTTCATAGTGAGAGGTAGGAGCATCTTTCAGATGAAATCCACCTGCAAAATGGGGTATTTTTCTTACTAAACTCTGGCACCCAAAGTACTTGCTAATAACTTGAGGAGGCCACATTTAAGCAGTACATCTTAAGTCAAAAAGCCAAAGCATGGATGTTTGCAATTGTCTTTTATGTCCAGAGGAGATTTTAGTTCCTTTACGATGCCATAAGAAGCAGATTCTTCCTGTACTAGCCACAATATTGCTATGAGATCTGTTGCCTCTCCTCATCTGTACCAGTCAGGCAACTTTTAGTTTATTTATGATGATGCAAGACTATAGGACAGGCATTGGCAAACTCTGACCCTCCAAATGTTTGGAACTACAATTCCCATCATCCCTGACCACTGGTCCTGTTAGCTAGGGATGATTGGAATTGTAGTCCTAAACATCTGGAGGGCCGGAGTTTGCCTATAGGAGGTGGGGGGGGGAATCTGAAAAGGCTATAACAGCAGAGTTGGGTGGGGAAGCTTCTTAGAGTTGATTGAGGTAGACCCACTAGCATCACTGATATTTTTGGCAACTCTGCCCCAAATATATCCTGTTAAAGCTTGTGACATTGGGCTGAATTGGAAAAGGATTCCTTCTAAAGCCCAGGGAGGATTTAAAAGCTGGGTATTCTCTGTTTGTTTTACATTAACACAGAGGGTGGATTGAACAATAGCAAAGTAAAATAAAAAAATTCCTTCCAGTAGCACCTTAGAGACCAACTAAGTTTGTTCTTGGTATGAGCTTTTGTGTGCATGCACACGAAAGCTCATACCAAGAACAAACTTAGTTGGTCTCTAAGGTGCTACTGGAAGGAATTTTTTTTATTTTGTTTTGACTACGGCAGGCCAACACGGCTACCTACCTGTAACAATAACAACGTAGTTAGTTCACCGCAATGTTGGGGAGGCATTTGAGAGGGGAAGGTGCAGTTTCAGGGTAGCTGTGAGGACTAAATAGTTTCTGAGTTGGCATTGTGGAATGTCGGCTTAAAAAACAACAACCCTAGTACTTCCCCCCTAAAAAACTAGTAGCTGCTATCATGATAAAAATGCCAGTGGGTTTGGAAGGGTTTTTTTTGGGGGGGGGGGTTCTTTTCTAAAAAGTTTAAATATTTACTAAAAGTTTAAATATTGCCAGCCAACCTATGCCATTTTTTTTCCTTCTTCCCTGAGGGGGAAGAATGGTGGAATGATTTAGTACACACCCAACTCCCACTCACAAAACATGTTAATATGTGACATGCCTACATGTATTAGACCTGACGGCATCCTGTCCAGATGTGCATATTCAAAGAGAAACATTTTGGCCTCATCTTCATTGACTTTAGAACAGTTATTAAGTCCTAAATCAAAACAGCCTTCTGAGAAGAACTCAGTAAATGCTGTTTTAATGTTTTATGTGTTGTAAATAGCAGGGGTTTTAAAAAAAAATGTTTTGAGAAAGTGACTAGCAGCCAAAAGTTGAGAGCAGCTCTAGAAGAGCATCAATATTCAGGAAATGTCTTTTCTCCAAACTAGGATGGTTACATAAGGAGGTTAAGAACAGCCCAAAGATGACTTTGTTGAAGTTGAAGAAGCGGTGGTTTGTCCTGACACACAACTCGTTGGATTATTACAAAAGCTCCGAGAAGAATGCCCTCAAACTGGGCACCCTGGTCTTGAACAGTCTCTGCTCTGTGGTGCCCCCGGATGAGAAAATCTTTAAAGAAACTGGTAACTAATCTCAGCAGGAGCTCTTCCCTTAGATTCAAGTGATGTGGCCATCGACGATCATATTAAAAATCTGCTAAAATACTTTGGGGTTTGAAAAAGATTTCAATTTAAAGTGTTAGGCAAAATAACAAAAAGTGTATTCTTAAGCCTACCCATATACACTAGTAAATATAATTTTATGGTATTACTCCAAAAAAAATGGTGCTATCAGCCATCAAACTTCGGAAATACACTTTTCTCAAAAGATTTCCACAATTTTGGTCACTAGTGTACTGTTTTGGAGCTAGCTATTCTTCCTAAATTGGCCTCTAAAGTGGTTTTAATTTGCACACACTTCAGAGATGTAGAGAACCGGCTTTTGTACTGTTTTGATCTGCACGATGTTAAGTAAGACCACTGAGCCTAGGGCTTGCTGATCAGAAGGTCGGCGGTTCGAATCCCCGCAACGGGGTGAGCTCCCGTTGTTTGGTCCCAGCTCCTGCCAACCTAGCAGTTCAAAAGCATGTCAAAGTGCAAGTAGATAAATAGGTACCGCTCCGGCGGGAAGGTAAACAGCGTTTCTGTGCTGCTCTGGTTTCACCAGAAGCGGCTTAGTCATGCTTGCCACATGATCCGGAAGCTGTCTGCGGACAAACACCGCTCCCTCGGCCTATAGAGCGAGATGAGTGCCGCAACCCCAGAGTTGTCCGTGACTGGACCTAATGGTCAGGGGTACCTTTACTTTTACCTTTTATTCTTCCTAAATTGGCCTCTAAAGTGGTTTTAATTTGCACACACTTCAGAGATGTAGAGCAGTGTTTTTCAACCTTTTTTGGGGAAAGGCACACTTGTTTCATGAAAAAAATCACGAGGCACACCACCATTAGAAAATGTTAAAAAAATTAACTCTGTGCCTATATTGACTATATATAAAGTAATTCTCTTGAATTTTTCAATTTTTCCCACGGCACACCAGGCAACATCTCGCGGCACACTAGTGTGCCGCGGAACAGTGGTTGAAAAACACTGATGTAGAGAACCGGCCTTTGTACTGTTTTGATCTGCACGATGTTAAGTAAGACAGGATATAGTATATCAGGTTGCTTCAAGAAAGCAGTAAAAGTTCCTGTATACTATAAACATTAATGCAAGTCTGCAGATCAGACTAATGAACGGCACTCTTTTGAGTCACCCACCGTCGCTGTTACGATTTTTGACAGCTCACCTTCACCATGTGCCTATTAATAGTTTGAGTAAATCAGATTAACAAGGTGTTTTCTTATTTGCTCTTGCCTCAGGTTACTGGAATGTGACTGTGTACGGACGCAAGCACTGCTACCGCCTCTATACCAAGCTTCTCAACGAAGCTACCCGCTGGTCAAGTGCTATCCAGAATGTGATAGACACAAAAGCACCCATAGACACCCCCACCCAGCAGCTTATTCAAGACATTAAGGTAGGGTCATGGTCTTGGAAAAATACGCTTCGAGAAGACAATCAACTATATTATTTTCCACTCATAAAGAGAATTGTTAAATGTTCCAAAACTGAGGTGGTTGTTTGAAGAAGAAACTCATAAGCACTGGGGGGGGGGACACTCCAATGAGGATTGTAATTGCTCAGTGGCATATGACTGTTGGGGCAGGGGGAGGCAGAACAAGAACTGGGAGGGTGGTATATCCTGAAAGAGCTATAGCTGACTGGCTAAAACCTTGAACAAGAGCATTCCACGCTGCAACATTTTGTTGCAGTTCCCACTTGCAATAGGAGGAGGAGGAATATGACAATGGTAGTGACACTGTTCTTGTTCACTTTTGTACTACCACAAAGAGGTGCTCATGCTGCTCTGCATATTTAGGAGTCGGAAATAAAACAAAAATCGAGAGAGTGCCGGATCTTTGTTTCATTCTGTTCTGTTTGTGAATTTGGCCCATGATACCAGGCAGCAGCCTTAACAAGCACAGTAGACTTTATTTCAGCCTCTAGGGCAACATATTCCTATTTTGTCATGATATTGGATTCTTTTAGTTTTGCACTGTGCTGCTACAAATGGTTTAATGTTACTCTGGTGGGGTTTTTTTTTTTAGCTCTTACATATTTTATTGTGATTTTTAGGGGGCACAGTGTTTATTTTAGTGGGTTATAACTTCTAAATTGGTGGTGGTGGCTGTTATTTTTTCTAATTTTCACCCTCCATTTCACCCCAGAGGAGCTCAGGGCAATACAAATAAAATAAATTAAAATGTAACACATTTAAAAGCATTATTAATATCTAAAAATACTTCAGTGACCATGGGTGGGTGGGTGGTGTGCTTTTTCCTGAAGTTTATATTCCGCTCCAAAACAAGTCAGCTCTTTTTGGTAGAGCCATTTTCCCTTTTGAGCTGTTGACCTTTCACAAGCATTCAGTGGAGGCTTGTTTTCCATCCTCGGCCTGTGAATAACCTTGCCATTTACACAGGAGAACTGCCTGAACCCCGAAGTTGTTGAACAGATCTATAAGAGGAACCCGATTCTTCGCTATACACAGCACCCACTGCACTCTCCGTTACTGCCACTTCCATATGGGGACATCAACCTGAACAGTAAGCCCTTCGGACACTCGAGCCCATTCCCTTCCCTTTGCAAAACCACTTTTGCCTTGGGGCACTTTCATGAAGATGAGATGCCTTGGCTTCTTCTCTCATCACCTTAACAGTAATCTTCTCATCAGTTTGCTGCTATATTTAAACAACAGAGGTTGCCAGGGACTGCCAAGTGCAGTTCCCACCTCATTACACCTAATCATTCTCCTGGTTTCTGTACCTCTTCCCCATTCTCCTTCGCCATCAGTATTCTAAGCAGGAAAGGGCAATGTGAAACCAAGAGGGCAATAAACATTGGAACCCAACTGCATGGGGCTGGTTCATTCATACACTTCACGAGGAAAAGTTTTGGCAACGCCCAGGAAGCCTGAGGTTATGAGGAAGCTAGCACTCCCCTAGCTTAGCTGCAGAGGGAGACAGTGGCTTCCCCAGTGTGGGATCAATGCAGTGTTGGCCAGAATTTTCAGGAGCCAGACACGATCACTTTGCAGCCCACTGCTCCCTGCTCCAAATTAATTTATTTATATGATTTTTCTACCTCCCTCCCCATCTCTGCGGGTGGCGCTGTGGGTTAAACCACAGAGCCTAGGGCTTGCTGATCAGAAGATTGGCGGTTCGAATCCCCGCGACAGGGTGAGCTCCCGTTGCTCAGTCCCAGCTCCTGCCCACCTAGCAGTTCGAAAGCAAAAGTGCAAGTAGATAAATAGGTACCGCTCCGGTGGGAAGGTAAACGGTGTTTCCGTGCGCTGCTCTGGTTCGCCAGAAGTGGCTTTGTCATGCTGGCCACATGACCCGGAAGCTGTACGCCGGATCCCTCGGCCAGTAACGCGAGATGAGTGCCGCAACCCCAGAGTCGGACATGACTGCTCAGGGGTACCTTTACCTTTACCGTATCTCTGGCCAGATCACAAAAAATTAAGCCTTATAAGTATACAGATAAAACATAGACATTAACTGCATTAAAACAGTTAACGCAGATTCAGAATAAAAAACCAAGCACCAGTAAATGATGCTGCAGAGAACTTTTAAAAATAAATCATTTGACACAAAAACATTGATACCCAAATACTTGACAAAATAACCCAATTCCAAGGAAGGAGGGGGGAAAGAATAAGGGTGGACATTAGGACATCTATGCAAACTATGTATCTTAATTGTTCCAGTATAATAAGAGAATGGGAGCTTTGTAAACACACTTGTTGAGAAATACGGTTTCAGATGCTTGCCCCATGTGAATTACGACAATGGTTTGATATCTGAGCAGCGAGATGTACTTCCATGTTCTGTTTTCTAGTGCTAAAAGACAAAGGCTACACCACTCTCCAGGATGAAGCTATCAAGATATTTAATTCTCTGCAGCAACTTGAGTCCGTGTCAGACCCCATTCCTATTATCCAGGGGATTCTGCAGACAGGGCATGATTTACGGCCTTTGCGCGACGAGCTCTACTGCCAGCTGATCAAGCAGACCAGCAAAATGCCTAATCCTGGGAGCGTTGGCAATCTGTACAGCTGGCAGATCCTCACTTGCATGAGCTGCATGTTTCTGCCAAGCCGTGGGATTCTCAGATACTTGAAGTTCCACCTAAAAAGGTAAGCAGAGCTATGGATGATTGCACACAATGGTGTGCCATGCAATAGTTTGAAGGTACAAAGGTAGGAAACTTCCACAGCTTATTTTATTTGACCCATAGAGCTAACTGAGTGGTGTGATCTGCAGGAGCTGACCTTGGTTAGGATTTTTTTATTTTGTCTTGGAGAGAAAGGTGGCCATGTGGTGTGCCGTTGAACTGGGTATACAGCTTGCCTCAGTGTTCATGTTGGGCTCATTTTCGTATCTTGGAGAGAGGTGCGTTGGGACGGGGACAGATCCCCAAACACCCTTAGAGTTGAGTAAGAGCAGGGCTCAGCAGGTTCCGCAGATGTCAGGAATTTCTGCCATTGGTCCATCAAGCAAACTTTGGAAAGTAACACATCTTGGAGGAGATAATGGGAGACAGCTGTAGGACTGGCTGGACCTCAGGGAGCCACACTGCATAAGGGAATGGCCAGGATACAAAGTGAGGGCAAGTAGGGCAGAGAGGGAGAATGAAAGTGCAAAGCGGGAAAGAGACTCAAAGGAAGCAGAGATGGAAGCAGAGAGGACAGGCTATATCTCCCAAGATTGGAACGCTGGGCCAAATCCGAGGCCAGCTGAGCCAGAACTCAGTGCAGAGAAGAGCTGGACTGAAAAGACACCAGATGAGAGAAATGTAACCAAGCCAAGAGTCCTATGCAGTCTCCTGCCCAGAGCTTGAGGGAAAGAAGAACTGTGACTCTGGGAAGATGGGACAGCACAAGGCAGTGATAGGGTGCAGTTATGCACCATCAACATGCCTGCAAATATAAGATGTCAATACAAAGAAGCTTTCTGTGCAACCAACTTGCTTGTGAGAATGATCTATTCATGGGGTGGTGGAGGAGCCTTTTGATATACAGTGGTACCTCGGTTTTCAAACATAATCCTTTCCGGAAGTCCGTTCGAGTTCCGAAACATCCGAAAGCAGAAGCCTCAAAACGGAAACCGCATTTTCTATTCGACTTCCGAGGCGCGTTCGAAAACCGAGGCACTTACTTCTGGGTTTTCAGCATTCGAATTCTGAAACGTTAGACTACGGAGGCGTTTGAAAAATGAGGCACCACTGTAGAGGGTTGGTGAAAATGGTCTCACAACCACAACAGTAGTTGCTTGGGCTGAATGCTCCCACCATTGCCTCTTAAAATGCTTTTCAAATCACCACATTCAAGAAAACAAAACATGAAGCAATTAAATCTCAGGGTTTCTCCACACAGGGTGCGTGACCAGTTTCCAGGCACAGAAATGGAGAAGTATGCCCTCTTCATTTATGAATCGCTGAAAAAAACCAAAGGCAGAGAGTTTGTGCCATCCCGGGATGAAATTGAAGCCTTGATCAACAGACAAGAGATGACATCCACGGTCTACTGTCATGGCGGGGGATCCTGTAAGATCACCATAAACTCCCACACCACTGCTGGCGAGGTAAGATGAGGCTTGGACTGGATTGCCTGGGTTGAGCTTCAGGGTATGGAGGGTCCGCCATTTTGTGCAGTGTGTTTGTGGCCTATTGAACTCTAATTTAAAGATGTGTGTGACCTAGTAATAACCATACAATTTTAGTCAGTAATCTGTCTTCTGAGATGCAGAAGCATATAGGGCGGTAGGCAATGACATTTTACTCAGAGATCTTTTGAAATTAATGGGCCCAACTTAGTAATGTTTATTAATTTCAGTGGATCTACTCTGGGTAAAACGCAGTGTTTATGAATGTTGCCTATTTTTCATTGTGTAGAAACGTATTAGGAGACCCTAATAGCTTTGATTTGTTCAGACATGCAAATCACAGTGCAGGACCAACTATTCCAAATATGAGGAACAGTATATGAGAGAAATGTGGTATAGGAAATGTATCAGTAATTTGCTTTGGGTTGGATGTAGTTCTGTCTATGCTTTTGCTGATACTACATATTTGGTTTTATGATTATGCTTGGCTACTTTTAGTTGAAGAGCAGAAACTTTGCAGTAATACCAGTTGTTGGACATTCTTAAGTAGAATAGTCAATGTGTACTATATGTGTATCTTCCAATAGTTACTGATGTTCCTAGCCAACTTAAAAACGTGAAGTCTATAATCTGGAAATGCTTTATCAAGAAAGAACCTGGAGGAAAACTAATGTGAAATGTTGACTTTTGAAAGTTAAAAACAAAAGCAAGTGCAATGAAAAAATAGATGTTGGTATGCTTTTGAACGTAATTTGTACCTTAGCCTTCAGTGTGGCTAATTGATGCTTTTACCTTTTATGGTCCAACATTCATTGTTTTGTCTCGTTTTTGTATTTTGTCTACTAGGTTGTTGAAAAGTTAATTCGGGGTCTGGCCATGGAAGACAGCAGAAATATGTTTGCCTTGTTTGAATACAATGGAACTACAGATAAAGCCATTGAAAGCAGGACGGTTGTGGCTGATGTCTTGGCAAAGTTTGAAAAGTGAGTGTGCCTCTCCTAATAAGTAAGCAATTAAAAGCCCTAACCGCAGCCTTTCGTGAATCAATGGCATCTCCCCATCCACTGCCCTCTCCTGTAAAGAGGGATTAATGAAGTGCTTGTAAGCCTGGGAATGATTTCATCACTATTCATTGTGGTACTTGTGTTGTGCTGTCCTAAAATTTCCTCTCTCGTGCCTTACCACCTGCAACCCTCCCCCCTTGGACTTTGTCTTCAGTCCAAGCCTTTTCTTCTTTAGAATTTTCCACAATTGGTACGTCTCTAACAAAGGAACTAGTCACAACGCATTCGCACAGGTAGTTTTCCCAGAATCTCAGTGGCAGTTTAAAGCTCATCTGTGCACCGGTCTCCTAACACTGCTGCTGAAACTGGTATTGGTGCAAAGCTGGTTACTGCAATTGTGGCAAGTAGTAGAAAGAGCTTCCCCAATACTTTCTCCTTCCCATTTCTCTAGCGGTCCTGTTTAATATTTTGTTAATGGGCTGGTGGACCGGGTTTTAAACCTACTTCAAATTTTCATCCAGTGCCTTATGTCTTTGCTTCAGCTAAAGTTTTTACCAATGAATTAAAAGTCTTCTGTGGGTTTTGATTCCTTGTATTATCCTGGTTAAGGGACGTGGGGGGCGCTGTGGGTTAAACCACAGAGACTACGGCTTGCCGATCAGAAGGTCGGCAGTTCGAATCCCCGTGACGTGGTGAGCTCCCGTTGCTCGGTCCCTGCTCCTGCCCACCTAGCAGTTTGAAAGCATGTCAAAGTGCAAGTAGATAAATAGGTACCGCTCCGGCGGGAAGGTAAACGGCGTTTCCGTGCGCTGCTCTGGTTCGCAGAAGCAGCTTAGTCATGCTGGCCACATGACCCGGAAGCTGTACACCAGCTCCCTTGGCCAGTAAAGCGAGATGAGTGCCACAACCCCAATCCTCCACAACTGGACCTAATGGTCAGGGGTCCCTTTACCTTTACTATTATCCTGGTTAGGACCTCAACTGTGAGACAGCAATCCATGATCATGCTCACTTGACCACCAGTTGCTCTGAGCCAGCTCCATAATGCTAGATGCCATAGGCTTATTAAAGAAAAAAAAAACCTGCCTACAGATGGAAAAATAACATTAGAGTTGGCATCCCCAACAATGGTATCCATGGCCAGCACAGTGCCCTCATATATGACTTTTGGCCCCAGCAGAGGCTCCCTGATCCTCCCAGTTCTCTTGGTTTTATTTTTTGCAAAATGCAGTTATTTGGCTGGTATATATGTGCTTGACTGCGAGGTTGCAATTGGGGTGTGTTCGTTTGCTTGTTGCTTGTCTAAGGATCCTCTCCAGAGCTTAAAAAAAAAAATGCAATATTTTAAACATTAGACTGCTGTGTCAAATAACCTGTTCTCATTATTTTGTAGTCTCTCCCCCCTCCCCATATTTGGAAAGTACCATTCTTGCTGCAGTTAACGTATTTGCCACCATTATTTTGTCTTTTGGGGGGGGGGTACTTCCTCCTCAACTTTCCTAATAGAACAACCTAATAGATCTGTCTCTAGTTTGCAATTTGTAGTTTTCCTAATCTAAAAGATCCCTGCAGTTTTGCAATTCCTGCTTGATCTTGAGCACCTCCATCAAAGTGGGACAGAGTTTATACATTTTTTTGTAATCTGATAGGCTAGTGCACTCACATAGGGGTAAATTCAAACACGCAACTCCAACTCTACAGCCTGAACCCTATCAGTAACATTTGACTATTTGATTTTGCTGAGTGTATGAAGTGGTGTTCATGGAAGTTGATATTTGAGCCATAGATTAAGATCCTGATTACCAAATCCACATGTTCCACATAGCAAAAGTTTCAACCCTCATCTTAAATAAAGCTTTTAAATTTTATTGTCAGTTTATATTTGATTATTTGTACTCAAACTGATGAGTATTTGTGTTTTCCCAGGCTTGGTGCTGCTCCAGAAGGAGAGAATACAGCATGGAAATTTTACTTCAAGCTCTACTGCTTCCTGGACACTGAGCATGTGCCAAAAGATAGTGTGGAATTTGCATTCATGTTTGAGCAGGTAAGGAGAGGAAATAAGGTTGTTATACTTTGGGGGAGAGTAAGTGATGTGAGATATACACACACACACACACACACACAGGGAGAGAGACTCCATTCAAATCAAAGAGGCAAGCTGCTGTGGTTTACACCTACCTGACGTAACAAGGATCTCCTGGTTTAAATGGACCTGGATTGAGGCAGATCAGCAAGGAGAGAGGTGAGCCTGGTGATGCTCATTCCTGACTTCCTCAGCCATGTTTCATAAGCTGCAATTGTTACATAACTAGAAATTTAGAGCCCTGATGTATCTGAACTTGTTCAGTGTCCATTTTCCCACAGCACCCAATCAGATGCCTGTGGGATGCCCACAAGCAGGGCACAGGAGCAGAGGCGCTGTTCTCCTGCCATTGTTGCTGCACAACTGATATCCAGCATCTGATATCCAGCCAACTGATATCCAGCCTCCAGCATCAGAGGCAGCATATAGCCATCATGACTAGTAGCTATTGATAGCCTTTATCCTCATAGATTTGTCTAATATCCTTTCAATGCTACCACTGCATCTTCCATAGTTAATGTACTGTACTGTCCCCTATATCTCATGTCATTTGCCCATCAGTAAAATGGGTATATATGTTCCATGCATTTTGTAACTATTCATGAGAATTACTTGTAGCAAGTAGCTATATCACTTTCCCAGTCACTGTATATTCTGGAGAAGTTATATCCAAACAACCTCACAGGAGTCCTGCCATATAAAGTTGAGAATAGCCAAGCACCATCAGAACCTAAACATTCATGGATTAGAAACAATTTTCCCCAGAATCCTTGCATGGTATCATAAAACTTGGCAGGCTGTTTCTTTTGCAATTACAGTGGTACCTCGCTAGACGAAAGGCATTCGCTAGCGAAAGGCTGACTCGCAAGACGAATTTTCCTCGCAAGACGAAATTTTTTTGCGATTTTTTTTTTGGGGGGGTCAAACCGCTCTTCCCCTGTTGGTGCTTCGCAAGACGAAATTTTCGCTATACGACAGCACTCGCAGAACGAATTAATTTCGTCTTGCGAGGCACCACTGTATGTCTGCAACTTTTTGTCATTTGAGTTTTATTCATTTTCCTTTGTCACATATGTATCAAACAATTGCACATGTACTTTTGGTCAATCAAAGGAAACTTAACCCTTTATAATGCAACAATACCAAAGCCAGCTTTAGGCTTGCAAGTATTTATAAGGAAGTTTGTTCCCTGGAGAAGCTGCTGCTTGGGGTGCCCTCTGGTGGTTCTCTTCATTTAAGCACTCTTTATGCTTTGCCAAGAGTACCCCAGTGGAAGAAACCTGTTCATATATGTTTGCTGTGGGAGTTATTTTATTTGTGCTTTTTCAAGGAGCAAAAATGTATAATGTACATAAATAATACTTGTATACAGTGGAATCTCGGTTTTCTACCATAATCCATTCCGGAAGACTGTTCAGCTTCCGAAAAGTTCAAAAACCGAAGATCAATGGGCTGGCCACAAAGACAATGGGAAAAAATGAAAAATGCGCCAAGGAAGCCATTTGGCTTCCGAAAATCGTTCAAAAACGGAAGCATTCACTTCTGGGTTGTTAGCGTTCGGGTTCCGAATTGTTCGCCTTCCGAAGCATTCAACAACTGATGTTTCACTGTACTACTTAAAAGCCAGCAAAGCATCTCACATATGTTACTTTGTCTTAATCTTTACAAAAGCTCTGTAAGGCAAATATTACCTTCCTTGTTCTGCATTGGTTTTTTTTGTGGAGGGAGCTCTGAGGCTGAGAGGTAGCAGCTTGACCAAGGCCATCTAGCGAGATTATGGGTGAAACAAGATTGAAACTAGAGCCTTCTTGGTGCACAGTTCAGTTTTATTACCACTATGCTACAGCAGCAAATTTAGGATTCAGAATGTTCTTCTGCATGCCTGTAAACGTCTTGTTTTCCTTTTTTCCATTAGGCACATGAAGCAGTGATTAGAGGACATTATCCAGCTCCTGAAGAAGCCCTCCAGGTCCTTGCTGCCTTGCGGCTCCAATACCTACAAGGAGACTACACTTCATCCAATATCACTATGCCAGAAATGGAAGAAGTCTACCCACTGCAGAGGCTCACATCCCGTATTATCCAATCCACTAAAACATTTACTGCTGCAGAGAGGATAGAGAGGAAGCGGGCCAATTTTCTAGAAGGAACCCTGAGGAGGAGTTTCCGCAGCAGTTCCATCACCAGGCAGAAGATGGAAGAGGATCAGATGCTTGATATGTGGGTCAAAGAGGAAATCTTAGCAGCCAGGACTAATGTGATTGATAAATGGAAAAAACTGCAAGGAATAAACCAAGAGCAAGCAATGATCAAGTACATGAGTTTGATCAAGGAGTGGCCTGGTTATGGGTCCACACTCTTTGACGTAGAGGTGAGTATACCAAAATTCCACGAGCATCGCTGACGGCAAAATCGTAAGACTAAAAAAAACAACACAAAAAACTACAGCTAAACAATTTGTAGCATAACACATATTGTATGGTCACGTTCTATGGGTTTGCAAATTTGTCTGCCTTCTCCTGCTGAATGTTTTACAGGTGAGGGTTTGTAGGTTTTGATTAGAACCTGAGAGAAGGGTTAAGGCTGTGGAATTTCACCTGCGAGCATGCACATACCCAAATCCCCCTTCTGCCTCAGGAACTGCATAAGAATGTCAGCTCCTCCCCTGCTTTAAGGAACCGAGCATTTGTGACATTATCAGACACCACTTTAATCTGCAAACACATCCCATATTATCCATTTTACACAGGAATCGGCAACGGAAACTGAACAGTAAAACATTAGTGTGTATATATAAATCTTGAGGAACAGCTACCCCATCCACTCAGCTACTACCCATCTTAAGGGCCACATTTCCGCAAACAGTTGAAGCATTTGATGTGTCTTTTGTGGATTAACATTAGTAGCTAAATGTCCAAAGAGGTTTAGGCTTAATTTGTCTGTGCAAGGAATCAGACTTCAGATATACAGATGCAGGAAATCATAAGATCATAGTATGCAAGAGTTAATTGCACATCCTTTCTAAACCAGTTGTGACCCCCAAAGTGAGTGTGTTTAATTTAGTTCTTTGAAACAAGTTCAGATTTCTCCTCTGACAATGAGAATAATTGCATAGGCTCAGGCAGATTACAGTGGTACCTCGTGTTACAAACACCTCAGGTTACAAACACTTCGGATTACAGACTCCACTAACCCAGAAGTAGTACCTCGGGTTAAGAACTTTGCCCCAAGATGAGAACAGAAATTGCACGACGGCAGGAGGCCCCATTAGCTAAAGTGGTATCTCAGGTTAAGAACGGACTTCCAGAATGAATTTAGTTTGTAACCCGGGGTACCACTGTACTCCCAGAATAATCTACCTCACTAAACATATTCAGTGAGAATTGTAAAAGGCATTGTATGCTAAAAGAAATATTATAAAAATGTATAATTTTAAATTGCATTTTTGGAATCATCATTTCTATTTCCTACCATTCACCCTAACATTTTTTTCCCCCAGTGTAAAGAAGGGGGCTTCCCTCAAGAACTCTGGTTGGGTGTTAGTGCTGATGCAGTTTCTGTCTACAAACGCGGAGAGGGAAGGCCTTTAGAAATATTTCAGTATGAGCACATCCTCTCCTTTGGTGCTCCCCTCGCTAATGTCTACAAGATTGTTGTGGATGAGAGAGAGCTGCTTTTTGGAACACTTGAGGTAAGAAAGGAACTAGTCATTCAGTTCTGCTTTCCTTGTTTTTTCAATAAGCAGGATGAATAAACTGAATCCACTGTGCCAGTATTCAGAAATAGAAAGCCTTCCATGATTCTTTTGCCTGCACAATTTCACATCAGGATTAAAATCTTTTAACTGCAATCCTATGCATGCTTATTTGGGATTAAGCTCCATTGAACTCAGTGAGACTTGCTTCCAAGAAAGCATGCATCAGACTGAGGCAATAGGAAACTTGAGTTAGCTAGTGAAATGCTTGTGTGCACCTTTGCTCTTCTTCAAAAGTGAAGTTCTGTAGGATTTTCAAATCTGTGATCTTGAACTCTGGGTTACAGTTCCATACAGAGTAATGTTGCTGAAGTCCCACTGAATCTACTCATGTCTACTCAGAAGTAAGTCCTATAAAAATCAGTGGGGTTTACTCCCAGGTTAGTGGGGTTAGAATTGCAGCCTTGTTTGGGAGCAAACCTCCAAGTAATCTTGTATAGGTCCAGGCTGGAAGTGTAGTTTTTCTTCAAAATAAAAGATAAACATTTGCAAATTGTATTTAGTTTAGCCATTTAAAGACAGCTGAACAGTCTTCAGAAATTGCACCCAATAGTATAGGTTTTCACAATAATAAATTGCTGGCCTAATTTTCTTAGACTACCATCCCTGCCAACATTTGGTTATAATTTTTTTAAGGTGTACATACAGTTTCGTGAATTCTAGTCATGTGAATATTGGCCATTCAATTTTATAGCTTGCTAGGTAGAGGGACGCGGGTGGCGCTGTGATCTAAACCAGAGCCTAGGGCTTGCCGATCAGAAGGTTGGTGGTTCGAATCCCCGTGATGGGGTGAGCTCCCGTTGCTCGGTCCCAGCTGCTGCCAACCTAGCAGTTCGAAAGCCTGTCAAAGTACAAGTAGATAAATAGGTATCGCTCCGGCAGGAAGGTAAACAGCGTTTCCGTGCGTTGCTCTGGTTCGCCAGAAATGGCTTAGTCATGCTGACCACATGACCCGGAAGCTGTACGCCAGTTCCCTCAGCCAATAAAGCGAGATGAGCGCCGCAACCCCAGTCGTCTGTGACTGGACCTAATGGTCAGGGGTCCCTTTACCTTTTTAAGGTAAACTTTGCCAGAGTTTTCAGTGACTACCTAAAGGCTTGCTTATTTCAAAAAAATGTATGTTTAACTATAGACTGTGTTACAGCCAAGCTGATTTTTTTCTGTGACAATTTATAAAATTAGTGCTAATCTAAAAGAAACAGGGTACCAACTTTTTGTATGTGTGCATTAACTGGTTTTGCATTGTTATTGTCTTGGTAGGTTGTTGACATTGCCAAACTGATGAAAGCCTACATCAGCATGATTGTGAAAAAACGTTATAGCACCTCTCGATCAGTGAGTAGTCACGGAAGTCAAGGCAGCTCCAGGTGAAACTAGAGAGAGAAACTTGCTGTTCTGTCTTTTTGGAACATATCACCGCCAACCTGTTGAGTTTCTCAAAAAATGGTGATTGGAGGCAGCTCTCAGGCTACAATCAAAACCATGATTCTAGGAGAATCTTTATTCAACACGTGGTGTTCGACGAGCTTAGAAATAATAACAGCCACTTGCATAGTCCCATAAACTTGTTGGCTAGTTTGCTTCAAGCCTTCTAAAGCTTTGTTACCTCTAGATAACGTAATGTATGCCTTAACTTAATGCACTGCTTTCTGAGCAGTGAGAAGTGCCTTAAAATGTTTTAAAACCAACTTGTGTTGATTTGTGATTATCAGAGGAGTTGTGTTTTGTAATAAACCACTTTGAATTAGCTTCTCCTTAATTTGCAGCCATCTTGCACTAACTGGCTGGTTCTTACATGAGGAGGGAAAGAGAGCATCTTTGTTGGAATGCTGCAGGCGGCTTCCCGTAGGGACTTTAATAGCAATGCTGTATTCCCTCCCCCCTTTTATTTTTCATATGTGTGCATGCATATGACTCGGGTCAACTCTAATTTTATTCCACGTTTCACAATATTTTAAAAGTAAAAGGGAATAATAATGTGCAATGGTGTAAACAGTCTTTCTGTACATTTTAATAGTCCAAAGCTATAGTTGTCCCAAATGTTGAGTTTCTTTATAAGCCAGTTTTATTAACAAATTTGGGGGTTTTCATAATTTTTGTATTTTCTTCTAGATAATTTTTTATTCTTTGTTACATCTGTATGTAACACATCTGCATTTCTGTACCTCTGCTGTATTATACATAATGTGTAGTTTGAAAGACACTATATTTATAGACTGCCTTTAATACAGAATTGCCATTATCCACGCAATATTCAATCATATGTCTTCAGTTTATACAGTTGGGTTTCTTAAGATATTAAACATTTCTTTTAAAATATTAATCTTGTGGTCTTGTGGTATGCTACTTGGAACTTGCCAAATGAAGAACATACTATAAAAGAAGTAAATTGAACAGAAAAATCATGATATATCTGACTTAATGTTGTGCATGCCCCTCTCAATTTTTTCTGTGTGCTAATTGAATCGCAGCAGAAAATTGGAAAGTTCTAATATAGGCTAAATTGCCAGTTTTGAGGAGAGAAAACTATCCACAACGTATGGGTCATTTCACACATATCTTCATAGGCTCTATGTACTATGGAATAACAAACTGCTGTTGCCCTTACAAGTGCATTCTTCTAATTATGTCTGATTTGCAGAATATACTTAATCTACAGGGCAACCATTATTTTAAAGACTGAATTTGTAACTGAGACAGAGATGGCACACACTGAAGCTTCAAATCTCTGTGCATTATATTTATATGCTGCTTTTTCAAGATGCACCACAATGAGCATCAAAAAAGACTGTTTATTACAAAACCTAGTTGAACAGGACAAAGTCTAAACAAAATAAAAAAATTCCTTCCAGTAGCACCTTAGAGACCAACTAAGTTGGTTATTGGTATGAGCTTTCGTGTGCATGTATACTTCTTCAGATTCAAAGTCTACAACTCAAATGATACAATCACATGAAAGATCAAATTCAAACAGCACCGTGAAGCACAGCCTGCACTCAATTTTCAGAAGGAACTACAATATAGCTCTACCTTCACTGTCAGAATCACTAGCAAAACATCCAAGACAGAAAACAGCTCTTTAAACCTGTCTGGAAAAGTGCAAAGCTTCTTCACTAGGGAGCCCAAAGGCACTGCAATTCTTTAATCAAAGGGGCTTTCACCTATTCCAGGACATTGGGGAATGTGCCTGCTTGCTACAGAAATCTGGCAATGGGGGGGGGCATGGTCCTAGGCTATTCATTCCTCCTTACCTTGTGATGGGTCTAATTTCAACTCCCAAGTAGCCATGCTGTGCATCAGTCCAATTACTTTGTGTCCTTAAAACAATGTCTGCATCTGCCACTGAAACAATTGGTGGCATACCTATGCTGAAGCTACTGGGTTTAAGATTGATCCTTTTCTGCATGTGCAAAGGGGGAGGGAATTGGATCCAAGTAGTCTTGCTGTTGCCAGCTTTCATCAGTTTGAAGTTTTGGGTGCTGCAGCTATGCTCTAACTGTACTGGTCACAACCTCCAGAAGGCTGGACCAAATCACAGTCCTCCATCCTGACCTGTAAAGAGGCCCATTTATGTTGGTTCAGAAGAAACAAAAAAGCACTGCCTAAAGGAAGAAAAAAAAGCAAGAGATGAGCTCTCATGAAGCTCAGCAAAGACACTATCTAATGTTTTTAAAACTAGTGGTTTATTAGTTTGATATTTCAGACTACTTTAAAAAAGGAGCCTGAAAACTCTTCACTTTCAGCCAAGATTCCATTTTCCAACAGCACTTTATCTGCATAGAACACACCTCCCTACAGTAAAGGAGCTGTGCCTTTTAAGGGATTCTGCCTCTTCTAATGTCACAATGTTAGGGTTCTGGTCTCCATAGAGACAGAGGAATCTTAAAGGATGCTGCACTGCACAGCCCACTAGGTTCACTTTGGAAGTAGGATATGCCAAGTTGTGACTGAATTTGCAGAGGTCTGTCCAGGTGACCTCCAGCATGTGACCAAAGACATAGTAGGAAGTTGCAAATAGTCCACCTTCAGGTACAAAGTGTTCAGAGCCTTGGGGATAGACAAACTTTCTAATACTATATAATACATACAATGGAGCTACAGAAGATAGGAAATGAGATGAGCAAACAAGACAACAGGGAAAGGAATGTGTGGAGTGTGAGAAACTGGTTATGAGTGGGAATTACTGGTAATTAGTGTGATTTAGTTTAGTCTGACTGCTAATTGAGGAGTCTAGGAAAAGTATAGGAAACCCACCCACCCCCCAAAGGAAGAACTGGAAATTTACTAGTATATTTAAAACTTTTCAGTGCTTTATTGATATTTCAGACTACTTTAAAAAGGAGTCTTAAAGAGTCCAAAAGGTCCTCATTTTTATCAGATGAAGATTCGGAGGAACTGTTCAAAGAAACATTCAGAATTTGTCCCACAGCTTTTGTACAACCCAGTCTATCTTGCTGAAGCTAAGAGGGTCTGCATCAATCAGCACATGAATAGGATATTGCCTGGTGAACTCATACATGCTGTCTTGAATTCTGTGATGGAAGAAAGATGGAATATAAATGGACTAAATAAGTAATCCACAGAGGAAGTTTTGAGTAACTGCCAGTACCAGTAACTGTTGGTTCTGAATATTCTACTGCTTCTCCTCTAATCCTGGGCTCAGCGTTCCAGAATGTTCGTGTGGCTGGGGTGGAGAAAGAGAACCCATCAAAATGCTTGTGAGCTTGGAAATACTAACTGCCCTAGCCCTCACTACTGGATGAAGAACTCTCAGCTCCCAGCTGTAGTTCTACCAAAGGCTTTAATGCTCAAATCAGATTGGTACATAAGGCAAACAACAGATTCTATAGTTCAGCAGGTACATAAGAGGTTCAGTGCATGCTAAGACTTTGATGCAAAGATCGACATGCCCCTGCACCTTCCTTTTGAAGACTGAGGTGGACAACCAACTGTATTTGCACAGCATGTGGCCAGAGTCACAAGACCAGGCAAGTAAACAAGCACTCCTTTGAGTGGGTTGACTCCACAAGGTTTGTTTTCAATGGTGTTGTCATCTCCATAGAGACAGAGGTGGACTCGCTGCTTGCCCAGTATTACTTACTGTCTGTGACCTCAGAAAGGGAAGGTGCCTCACTGACAGAAAGAGGCACTGGAGCAGCTCCATGGCAATAGGTGTTAGGGTAGGGATGTCTAATGTTGGAGGGACCACACTCCTTGGATCCTGATCTCCATCCTCCAGGCCACAGGACCCATCCCCAGAATCAGGCACTTATCTGGGTCCTGATTCTACTTCTCCCATCCCAGTAGGACCCTCCTCAGGGTCCTCCAGCTCCCAACTCTTCGAGCTTCCATTCCTTGGGTCTGACTATTGCCCACACGACATGCCTACAGCAGAGCTGTCAACCTTCCCTTTTTTTTGCATTGGGAAACGGCCATAGCTGTCAACTTTCCCTTTTTTTGCAATGGGAAACTGCGCTGGAATAAGGGAATTTCCTGCAAAAAAGGGAAAGTTGACACTATGGCCTACAGAGCTCACTTCTAATGTTTCCTTCCTCAGAGTGATGCTCTCCCAAAGACCCTCATTCTCCTTGACAGCAGGGAAGCCATTGTCCTGGGAGTAGGCCACATATGTAAGTCCCTGAAGGCCTCATCCAATAACCTCTCTGCCTGTCTTAACTTTTACAATACTGCCACCTTTGCCCCTCCAGGGCTTCATTCCTTGGAAGCCATAAGCTCATTGTACCTTTGACACACCCACAACCTCTGTCCAGCAGGCAGATAGCCATAGAAGTGACAGAAAGTGTAAAACTCTGTAAATACTGGCATCCTGTCTCCATAATTTTTCTGGAGTTTGTGTTACTTTCAGAATTTAGGTTTTATAGGTCAAGGAGACCCAATAAGGAAATGATTTAGCTTCAACACACACCCTATTGAGCCTTCATGAAGGGTGAGGAGAAAAAATACTGAGAAGTAGCATACTGGGAAATGCTGAGCTTTCTTGCTATTACAAATGCCTTCTTAGTTTACACAGACTCTTTGTACAATATAACTCTAGCAAAAAAAAAAAGCAGGGTGGAAAAGAACAGCATTTAGGAAAACTTGTGTTTTGGTTTAATTATTTACTGTGTTTTATCTTGTATTTTATTTTGTGAACCACCCTGAGATCTTTTGATGAACAACGGTATATACATTTAATAATAACAAATAAATAAATGTTGTGATACTACTAATAGCTTAAGAGGCTTTAAGGGCAACGATGGTGCCTTCCATGTTTTTGGACAACTCCCATCATTCCTGACTACTGGCTAAGCTGGCTGGGACTGATAGTAGTTAGGAGAACATCATCCTTAGGGTACCACCTTGGCTCCCTGTGCTTTATGAGAAGCAACTGGCTGGAAAGTGTATCTGAAAGTCTTCCTCCATGAGGGCACCCTTGCTCCTAGAAGTACAAACTCTGAGATGACATTAAAAAAAACAACCACCATTATTTATTTTGCTTAGTTTGGAACATTGTTGTTTAAAATAACTGACCTTGTAAACAGAGTTAGATTAACAGGGGCAAAACAAGATCACTCATCTGAGACAGTTTCAAGGGCAAAAGTGGCACCACCAGTTTTAAGAGGGCCTGGGCAAAATGCCTTCTGCTGCCCCTTCATCTTATTATTCCCTTCAATAATAAGAAGTGGGGTGGAGGAGAATGAGCCCTTTTTTCTTCAATGATCAGACAGAAAAGGGAATTTATCCATACCTGCTTCTTAACAAGCAGCGGGTAAGGGGCCTTTCTCTTTTACTAACCTTTGTTGAAAAACTCTTATATGGTGCACTTAGCTGCAGACCCAGGGACAGTCCTGGATTTACAGAAGCCGCCCCAGTTTCTGATTTGATGCCAGAATGTCCCGCTTTTCCTTAGGATTTCCCTATTTTCACTGGAGAAATGTTGATGGGTATGGAGTTATGTGTCCACCAAGCCAAGGAGGTAAATAACTATACAACCTTTAGAAGTTATCTGAAGGCAGCCCTGTATTTTTTATATATATATACAGTGGTACCTTGGTTCCCAAACGCCTTGGTACTCAAACACCTCTGTTCCCAAGCGCCAAAAACCCGATAGTAAGTGTTCTGGTTTCCA
The DNA here is from genome assembly GCA_900245905.1 of Lacerta viridis. Classification (NCBI taxonomy): domain Eukaryota; kingdom Metazoa; phylum Chordata; class Lepidosauria; order Squamata; family Lacertidae; genus Lacerta; species Lacerta viridis. The sequence continues at coordinate 77,891 of OFHU01002335.1, read as the reverse complement.
AACGTTTTTCAAAAGCCGAACGTTCAATGTAGTTGTCGGCTATTGTTTCCGGGGTACCTGCACCAATCAGAAGGTGTGCCTTGGTTTTCGAACACTTGGAAGTCAAATGGACTTCCAGAACAGATTCAGTTTGGTGCTTTTGTTTTTGAGGCTTTTTTGGTTAATTTGTTTTTGTGACTGTGTGGAACCCATTAGCCCCCCATCCAAACAGTGACTATCTTCAGTGCAGGTAAGAAATTTTTAAAATTAATCCATTTTGTATTCCTTTCAGGAACGGATTAAGTTTGAAAACCAAGGTACCACTGTACTGTACAGTCAAACCTCAGTTCTCAAACCGCTCATTTGCTGAATGTTTCGATTCCCAAACGTCAAAAATCCGGAAGTAAATATTCCGGTTTTTTTAATGTTCCTCGGAATACAGACATCCAACGCGGCTTCCAATGAGTTCAAGAACCAATCAGAAGCTGCGCCTCAGAACTCGGAACGTTTTGGAAGTCGAACATCCTTCCGGAACAGATTACTTTCAAGTTCCGAGGTTTGACTGTATATTAGAGGTTGCCCAGAGTGGCTGGGGCAACCCTGTCAGATGGGTGGGGTGTAAATAATAAAATTAGAATTATGGAAGAGCAATTTTTTAAAAATTGGCTATATATATATATATATATATATATATATATATATAATTATTATTGAATGGCACATCCCTATTTTCATCGGATAAATGTTGGAGGGTATGTAGCTGTTCTTTTTTTTATCTGTAAGCCATTCTGAGTCCCTGTCAAGGAAAGAAGCAAGATATAAGTAAATACATAAAGCTCGATAGTAATAATAATAATGGAATCGTACATTTCCCTCGCGACTGGCATGAGTTTGGCCAAACTGCGGGAGGCAGTGGAGGATAGGGGTGCGTGGCGTGCTCTGGTCCACGGGGTCACGAAGATTCGGACACGACTGAACATTTCCCTCAGCGACTCCTTTTCTCCTTCTCTAAAGGGGTACTTATAAAGCACCGAAAGCATTTTCCAGATAGGTAGTGGTATAAATCATAAAACACCCCCCACTTACCCACCCTTATCGCTTTTCCAGCGCGTGAGCCGCAGCTTCGTCCCCGGATTTTATTTTGTTTTTCCAAACGCCCAACGGCGTCTCCCAACATTCTAAACCGCCACTCGCCCTGAGTCACTGCGCACGCGCCACGCCTCTTGAAATTTATACTCCGCTCGCGCCGCCTCGCCACGCCCAGCTTCTCCTCTTTTCACCTCCCCGCCACCGCGCGCGCGCCGGCTTCTGCGCGCTCGCCGCTCCTCTCTCTCCAAGCTAACCAATCGCCGGCGCTGCCCATCCGCGTCGGAAACTCCTCGTTGGTCGGCGGCAGCCAAGAAGGCGGGCGTGCCTCGTACCCGGATGTACACAAACCCCGCCCAGCCGGCTCGCCTCTTCATCTCGGTTTTGGTGTTGGGTCAGCCGCCTCGACCGAGATGGCTGACGAGAAGGAGCAGGTGGCGGCGCCGGGTCGCCTGGACGAAGAGCGGCTGGCGGACGAGGACGGGGGCTGTGAGGCGAAGCCCGTAGGCGGGCGGGAGGCGGCGACTTGGAAGAGGCCGTTTTGTGCTGTGGCCGCCTTCCTCTGCGCCAACATGATCTTCTGGTGAGAGAGACGCGCAGCCACTGCGCTAATCCTATATGACCACCACCCCCAACCAAAACATATATATGTGTGCGCGCGCGTGCCTCTTTCGTGTTTTTCCCCACCTCAATTGAGCCTCGGCTCACCCTCGCCCTCCGCTCCTGGGCTTTGCAAAACGTGCAAATGAGCTTGGGGGGGGGTGCATCTGAGCATGGGCAAAGTGCCTGTTGTAAAAGGCCCAGGCCGTTGGTTTCTAAACTAGCAGCGCCCATTCAGAGGTTTCCTGAGAGGGGCGGGAAAGCAAAATAACGCCACCCCCCACCCCACCCCTTTTCTTTCTGTCAGTTTTCAAGCAGTGTGCCGTGGCACCCTAGGGTGCCTTGAATGATAGTCGGGTGCTGCGGGCATCACTGGCCTCTGTGTCTCTCTCCAGAGTGGCTGGGCAATCCCAGCCAGATGGGCGGGGTATAAATTTTTATTTATTTATTTATTTATTTATTATCTTCCTCTGATGCCCTGGTACTGAAGAAGCATCCTTCTCTGAGCACGGTGCCTTTGCTTTGCTAGCCTTGTGAATGCCTGTTAGGCGTGCTTGCTCACCATGAATCTACCTAATCCTGTAAAGCTCATCCTGCGCTGGAATCCCATAAGTTAATTACTGTGCTTTGGGAGGAAGTGCTTTTAATTTCAGCAAATTGAATAAATTACCTCTTGCAAATTGAATAAATACATATTTTATTTTTACCTCCACGCCGATGAGGTTTCCTCACAATGGGTAGAGATGGAGAAGGGAGCATTCTCCATCATACGTCATACAGGTAGATTTGATGGAGACATAGAGCCCTGCCATCCTTGGTGTTTCTGTTTAAATTGAGCGCTTCTTAACTGTGCTCGCTTTGAAAGAGACTCCTTTTGGTTTCTTGGGTGTTGCCACAAAATGTTTCCTACAGAAAAGCATGGGAAAGGAAACCCATAGAAAGAATTAATGATCTGGGGTGGGGTGGGGTGTGATGGGGGATAACCACTCACTGAGGGTAAAGCAGTTACAGGTAGGTAGCCGTGTTGGTCTGCCATAGTAAAAAAAAAAAATCCTTCCAGTAGCACCTTAGAGACCAACTAAGTTTGTTCTTGGTATGAGCTTTCGTGTGCATGCACACTTCTTCAGATACACTGAAACAGAAGTCACCAGACCCTTAAATATAGTGAGGGAGTGGGGAGGGGTATTACTCAGAAGGGTGGTGGGAATGGGTGATTGGCAGATAGGTGTGGGTAAAGCAGTGCTAGTGGCCACAAAGTGGGCTTTGTGAGACACCTGTTGCAGAAAGTGAAGATGAATCAGCTGTGGCTGGATGATGCCGGGGAGCATCAAAGGCTCCTAAAGAATGTTTAAAGGGAAGGTGGGGCGCAGATTGACGTGGCAAGGTGAAATAATGACCAGGAAGTGCCCATAAAGTAGAGCATATAATCTTGCATAGTGGTTGCCTTGTGCATCCGAGTGATTCTGCAAAGTTGGCAAAAAGCAGAGTGACAGCATCCCAAATTGCACAGTCTGTTTCTCCCATGGATTGGCACTGGACTGCCAGTCTGCTGGTTTTATGCTTGAAATTGTCCCTTTTCAGTAGATTCTTCATACTCTTATTTTCCTGGTGCCCAAACCAATCTCTGTCGTTTCTCCCATTCTTTAGTTTTTCTGTTTCTCTGTGTTACCAACCCTGTGCTATAGGTAACTTCTCGTTTTAACCCTCTAGTGTTTTTCAAAACAAGAAGTACCGTATGTGCTTTTTTTCTTCAAGTGGCATCTGAAACTGAGATACTTTCCCCCCCTACAATGGCTTGAAGAGAACATTCCTAGGGTCATTGCTTTTCATTACCCAGTTAAATACTCAATGGACTGGGATGTATAATTGCATTAATACAATGTCCCAAATGTAGATTCAGATTTTGAGATTAAATAAAGTACTAACTTGAGTTGCTTGCAGAGTTGCTTGAAGATTCACAAATACACACACACACACACAATCCTTCTAGTGCTCATGCACCACAGAACCACTTAGCAACATATCTGCATGGTGCTGAATTTTCTAATAAGCAAAACTAAGCACGTGGTTAGGGCACCAGCAAAAGTGGGGAATCAAAAAAAAAAGATTTTTTTGAGTTTGACATTGATTTTATTTTTTTTTAAAAAAAACTTGAAGTAGTTATCATAGGAAAAATCAGAATTTTGGTGGACTTCCTTGCACACCACACGCTTCCCCCATTTTTCTGTTCTCTTTTTATTACCTTTCCCCACCTGAACCAAGGGGCATCCTACTCTCGTAGATTGAAATAATGCGAGGAAATCAGTTCCTGTCATGTGTTGCACATGACATACATGCATGTACATTTCAGCATACATGTAAGTTTTGTGTCATTTTGAAAAAATGTTTATTTTATAGTTAGTATTGCTTTTTATTTTGAATAACATATGGGGGCACCATACTCTTTTCAGTGCTTAGGGCTATAAAGATCTCAATCTGGCCTTGTAACGGAAGAATTTATATTTCAGCAAGTATGTTATCTATGTAAAGAAGAGGAATGTTCCTATTTTACATATGGATAAGAATGTTTTGTTAAATATTGAGAGCTTCTTTTTTTAGTACTTCTCAGTTGGACAGCAGCTTCATTATTGTTATTATCATTAGCAGCACTTTGTCCTTTGATTAATTTGAAGCTCCCTAGTACTGTATGTTAATTGAGGCTGCCTAAGTAAGTACTGTTTAGGGTGTGTTGATCTCCCATCCTTTGTGACAGAAGTAGACTCAGAACTGCCAGAAAACAACTATTTTAGGTATTTTTTAGGGTAACCTGTTGGGCCTGTGTATTGCAACCAGCTGTACAAATAAGTCTACTAGATGTTGTACTTTCCTGCTTCTACATAAAAGACCTACATGGTCTGGGATCTTCCCAGGGGGTTGATGTTGACTGAGGTGGTGGTTGTTTGCCTCATTTAGTGCCTATGTTGATGTTTTTGAGCAGTGTTGAAAGGACCATTTTATTTCCCCACTACAGTATTTTAACATCTGATGTTACAGTACCACTTCTGGTATCTGTTTTGAATTCTGCTTTTATTCAGCACCATGCAGTCTTGTGGTGATGTAGTTTTAAATCTATTTTAAACCACCCTCATTCTTTTTATTAAGTGGGTAGTATATACATTTAATATATGACAGGTAATTGGTAAAGGTAAAAGTAAAGACAAAGGGGGCCCTGACCATTAGGTCCAGTCGTGGACGACTCTGGGGTTGCGGCGCTCATCTCACTTTATAGGCCAAGGGAGCCAGTGTTTGTCCGCAGACAGTTTCCAGGTCATGTGGCCAGCACAACTAAGCCGCTTCTGGCGAACCAGAGCAGCGCACGGAAATGCCCTTTACCTTCCCGCCGGAGCAGTACCTATTTATCTACTTGCACTTTTATGTGCTTTCGAACTGCTAGGTTGGCAGGAGATATGACGGGTATATGGGTGCAAACAGAACAAAATATGTATATACACATTAGAAGCATAGCTGTCAACTTTTCCCCTTTTTAAAAGGAAATTCCCTTATTCCGAATAGGATTCCTCGCAAGAAAAGGGAAGAGTTGTCTAGATGTAAAGAGTTGACAGCTATGATTAGAAGTTTGTGACACCCTGACTGTGTTTGGAGAATGCTAACCAAGTTATACTGTACATGAGCCTTCTGCCTGCACATTCAGCCCCTTTGCTGCTTTCTGCAGCAAGCTGTAATTAAACCAAGATGTCTCTAATTAACCATAGTTTCCCATTTTATCTGTTCAGGAAACTGTGGCTACCAGCTTCAGAACAACCAGTTTCTTAAAGCCTCATTGGTTTAAGATCCTGGATTGTTCCAAAGTGAGTAATTAGTTTTTACCTGTTCATATAAACACAAAGCTGAGGTTAATTAGAAGTTCCTGGTTTAATAACAGTCCATAACTGGACCATTGAGATCAAAGAAAGGAAAAATCCAATTCTCTGCCAATGTAAAATTGCTTTTGTCCCTTCTGGAGGTGGTTTTTGCCTTCCACGGGTAACCAGGCAAATGACTATTTTCAAGCCTGATTTCATTTCATGGATGTCAACTCTTTACATCTAGAGACCTTGTATTTTCTTTTGGGCTATGCACTTAAAGTGGGGATTGAGGCCCCTTGAATTCAACATGCCTTACTTCTGTTTACACATTAATCTTCTGGTTTGCCTATTTTCCACTGTTGGTCATTGATTTTGTCATTTGTTTCACTACATCCCATATACCAGTGCGAACCATGAATACCTGTACAACATGAGGAACTTGCTTTTAAGCTTATTTGACTGGTGGTGCTTCTGGGTTTTTAATAGGTTCCAAGTTTATTTTTTTTGTAACTTCGGATTGTCCAGCCATATAGCTGGGTACTTAGAAGCGTCTACACATTTTTGTCTTGTGCTTTCTAAGTTGCCTCTCCTGTAACAGCCTTGCAACTTATTAACCCACAAAAATACTACCATCATGCCACACACTTGTCAATCACCTGAAATCACTACAAAGCCAGGTGAGCCGTTTTTGCCTGCATGGATCTGAATCAAATAGTGTGGGTGCACAACACTTTGTAAGTCTTGATGATCTGCTGTTCATTGCCATTTGTAAAGCACTGAGCCCAGGGCTTTGTAGGTAGTGCCAATAAGATAGATGATAGTCTGTGCCCACAAACTCCCTTTTGGACCAGCCACAACTTTATTTGCTCCACAGATAGGCAGGTGGTTGTGGCTTGGCTGAAGAGGTGGGGGAACAGTAGCTCTTCAGTTATAGAAGCTAACTACAACATTACATGGAAATGCTTGTAACTAAGCCCTCAGGTCATATTTTTTAAATAAAAAGCATCTTTGTAAGAGGGTTATTTAGAACATAGAAACAGAATTGGGAGAGGGTACGGAACCCTTAGAGTGCAACTGGATGACAGACTATTTTGTAAGAATCCAGGCTATCCTTGTTAATTTCTGTTTTTGTTCATCTCTAGTAGGTCACTGAAGTGATATGCATTTTTGCAGGAGGTTGATGTCTTCACCAGAGAACATGCTAGCTTTTACAGAAACTAAGTACTCGTGTGACGCTGTTTGTATCATTCTTGTCTCTAGCAATAAGTATTAGATTAGGGACAAAGCTATTGTAGCTTAAGATGCTAAATTTAGAACATTAGCCAAGGGATTTCCATGTATCTCTTAATTCAATAAACATTTCAGAATCTATTTCTTTATCCCAAGAAGCTCTATAGGTTTTTAAAAAATAAATCAGCAAACGTCTCTATTCTGAATCGCAACTTGTTCTGAACACTTGAAAAGGTCATTGCTATAATTCAGCATAAGTTCCATTCAAGTCAATGGGATTCAAGGAGCCTAACCATGTGCAGGATGGGGACATCATCTGAGACAAGTTATGCACTACGCTGTTCTTATGAAAACAGCTATAAGAATATAAGAGCTTTGCTGGATCGGACCAAAATCTAGTTCCACATCCCACTTCTCAGCAGCAGCACAGCAGATGCCTCCATTAAGCCCACATACAGGGCTTGAAAGCAATACCCACTCTTGCTTGTATTCCCAGTTGCTGGTATAGAGAGGCATACTGTCTCTGAAACTGGATAATAGCCACTGATATGCCTATCCTGTGTGGATTTGTCTATCTAATCTTTAAAAACCATCTAAGCCGGTGGCCATTACCACTTATTGTGCCAGGGAATTCCAGTATTACTTATGTGAAATACATACTTTTGACTGTTCTAACCCTGCTGACTGCCAGTTTCTTTGCATTCTACAGTGTTCAGAGATAGACTTCTTACTCTCTTCTTTCTTTGCACAATGCATAATTATACAAACTTCCATTATACCTTTCCACTTATGCTTTCCGCACTCAGCTTAAAAAAAATCTGAAAGCTTTAGCTTTTTCTCATAGGGCTGATTCTCTTGATAACCTTTGTTGCCTTTTTCTGTACCTTCCTCTGTTTTTGGAGGCAGGGAAAGCAGCATTATGCACATGGGCATAGATTGTACGACAGCATTGTGGTACTGCCAGTTCTGTTTCCAAGCCTCTCCTGATGATCCTCCTATGGAATTTGCCCTTTTTCACAGCTGCTGCATGCAGACGACATTTTTACTGAGCAACCTTCCATGACCTAAAGATCTTTCCTAGTTGGTTACTTGGTTAATGCTGGCTCTTTTCCAGCTACTAGTCCCAGGGAGGCTGTGCAGATTTGGGCAGGGGTCTGGGTTTGGGGTGCATGAAGGCAAACCAGCTCCAGTCTGGGTGGAGCCTTGCAACTCATTTTTTGGGGGGTGAATGGGTTCTCCCAGACTAGGAATTATCAGTGAAGGTGCAAATAATGTTGGTTGCTAAAAGTACACTTTACCAGCTAAGGCTTGTTTCAGACTGCTTTCTGTTGAATTGTATTTTATTAGTTGTATTTTAAATTGCTGTTTTTTTAATTTTTGTAACTCGATTACTCTGTGATTTTAATTCTCTTTTTGTAAGCTTAATAAACATAAAGAAAAAAGATCCCTGTGTTCCACAAGCACTCCTTTGTTGTCTAATGGCTCAAATGCCATGCTGAGTGGTTTCCTGCTTCTAGTGTATTTACAAACATTTTATATTTTTGGTCTTAAACATTTTCTAAATATGTCCATCACATTATTTTATTTTTACTGCTTATTGTCAGTTAGCACTTGCCAGCATTTTTGCTCCTCTTTGTTTTTCTTATATGGGCTTCAATTTTCACCTGAGGCACAGCTGCTGCACCTTTTTTTCCCAGCCCTTGGACTGAACAGACATGAGGTTCCAGGTGGAAGGGAATAAGAACCATGCAGACATTGGGCTGTTCAATTGCAAGCAATTTGGGAGGGAGGGAGCTGGACTGAAATCCAGCCAAATTTTCTGAAAGCAGCCTTTTTATAACTTTCTTGCTTCTGGCTGTCAACTATATTTGCATCCTTTTGGATCTGTTGGCAGGCCTTGGGGAGTGGGAAGATCTGCATGACCTGCCTGTTGGTACATTTCCTTGTCTGTTGCATATATTCTAGCTGAGCATTTGAGTGATGATTTAAAATTTATTTCCAAGCATCTTGGAAAAGAGCTAACTTCCGCTCTCTCAAAAGCTTCCTTTTTACTAACCCTCTCACTTCTAAGATGTTTAGTCTTTTGAAACAAAGTGTGACTGTCTTGAGCTTTTTTGGCAACTTTTCATGGACATACGTTTTGAACTTGTTAGCACTTTGATCCGTGTTCTCAGTTGATTTGCGTACTCTGAAATCTTGTACTAGGCACTGGGCACCACTCAAGACTATGGCCAGGAAGTGTTCATGAGCCAGTTCCAAGGCATAGTCATGGATTGCATATGGAAACATTTTTCTGATTACTCAAGTGTGCATCTTTCTCAGTCAGTGTGAAAGAAGTTGAAGACACTGATTATTATAAAACTTTCTCCTTTGGATCCTGACTCCCCACCTCCCATCTGAAGACCACTTTCACTGTTTTGATGAGGAGAGCAATAATATCTCTCTGGCATTAAATATTTTTTTTGCATCTGGCACTTATACCCATAGTTCCTGTTTGTTGCTATTAGAAGTTTTCTAGTATGTTGCACTCCATGCCCTCTTTGGAATGCCCCCACTAAGCCCTACACTACACCTTCTTTCCTATAGACATTGTATCCAGGGATGCTACTGTACTGATTCTCTACACTTTTCCAATATGCCTGTCAGCACCAAGTACTCTAACTTCCCCCCACCTTGCCTTAGAGGCTTCTAATATTACCCAATTAAGCTCCCATCCGTTGTGTCCCTCTCCAGATGTTTTTGATGTCTACATTTTACCCCAAAGCCCCTTGACTTTTTAAAGCAGCTGCTATGCTCTTGGCTTGTATGGAACAGGGTGGCCAACTCCCAAGAGACTGTGATCTAATTCACAGAATTAAAATCTGGCAGTGATCTACCCCCTTTTTGGGGGTTCAGGTCAAAGTTGTTGAGCCTTTTTTAGGGAGGAGGAAAGCCCCGATATTTGAGAATTCAAGTCTAAGTTCTAGGGACAAAGGGGAAAAGCCACTCACCAACGGATCGCTGGGGAAACAAACAGCCTCACTGAGTAAACTCAGTCTTCCATTCTGCAGATTGTGTAACAATGGAGGGCGGGGCAGGATTCTATTTTTCCAACGCTAAGGAAAGGGACCCAGCCATCAACTGTGATCTACCAAAAACTCCCCGGGATCTACCAGTAGATCGCAATTGACCTGTTGTACATCCCTGGTGTAGAAAATTAAACGCTTCCTCTTACCAGCTGCCACTGAAGGCAGAAAAGACTCAGAGTGCTGGATGTCTAGTTGCTTTGCCCTGTGTCATTCTTCCCCTCCAAGAAAACAAAAGTTGCAGCCACTGCATACTCTTGACAGGAGCAGCTCTTGAAGGAGAGGTGTAACATGATCTAGCCTCTTTGTCTCTCTCCTTTCCACTGCTGGCTAGGAAAGGTAAGCAGCATTATATATATAAATGGAAAAGGCCAGCCAGGGATGGTGACACCTTCCTATTTGCAAGGAGATGTGCTCCTCTCAAGATGGGTATGGCAGTTGGGGCTCTCTTCTTCATGGGAGCACAGGAAAAGGAAAGCCAGGAGTCACTATTTCAAGTCTGTTTTGCTTCTCCTGCCTTTAGAGCAGGTGTGGGGAACCTTTTGTCTTCCAGATGTTACTAAACTAAAACTCCCATCCCAAGTTCAGCAACATCTGGAGGGGCTAAAGTTGCCTCACCTGCTCTGGAGGCAGCTAGCGGGAAGGAACTTCCATGATTTTCAAGAAATAAAGAAGGGATTTGGAGAACAGCTTTAGAAAACAGATCTCAAGCGGGTGGAGCCATGTTCTCCTTTTAGACTGCTTTCCCAGGATAGCAGCATAGCATGTTGCCCAGTTCTCTATCTAGGAAGCAGTTCATTGAGATTGAAAATAATTGCAATTACTGTATGTCATGAGCAATGTGTATTGAATCAATGGTAAATTTTTATTTGGCCTTATTTCTAGGCTGCCCTTCAATACAAGGTTCTCAAAAACCCACAGATATAAAAATTCAATATTAAAAATTGGCATTAAAAATGAATGTAACAGAAAGCAGTGCTCACAGAAGTTCAGCAGCACAACTAGATAAAACCATGCTCAAAACAACTTATACTGCATGCTAGAAATTTGGGGGCGGGGGGTTTAAGCCTTTGCCTGATACCAGAATGATATCAGTGTTGTCACCAGGCAGAGAGCAGAATATACCGTAAATCTCAATGAGAAAAAAGAAAGGAGGAGAGGAAATGAGAGCTTAGTAAGGCTCCTCACAAACATATGAGGCTTTTTTTGTGCAACCATGAAGGTGGAAACTTGAGTCTAATCAGTGTTTGAATGAAAAACTGCTTTTTATAGTTGGATGTAGAATTTTCAGCCATGTCTACCAGATGTTAAACTTGTCAGTTGGGGCCATCTGGTATTTCATTGACAAATCTTCCCTCTTCCTGCTCACCAGCATAATAATCTGTATTGGTCAATCTTTTTCCTGGTGTTTCACATTATATCACATATCCTTATAGCAGCTATGTGCTATGAACATTTTTATTATCAGGTTAGGGAAGGGGTTCATGACACAAGTGTGAGACAGGTGCTGCCTGCTCCACAAAACTTAGAGGTTTGTGGCTGATGAGTCTTGACAGTTGGTATAGTATAGTGACTAAAGAGTTCTGTTAAGACTCAGCAGCTATGAGCCTCTAACTTTAAAAAATAATAATAGCATTTTCAAAAACAGGGACAGAGAGCATATTTAACCCCCTCTCCTCCCCCGTCCTACTTACAACCATACCAGATACAGCATGTATATACGGTATATACCATATGACTTCCCTTCCACACTTTTCCTTTAGCTTTTCTACTACGCATAATCCACATATTTTTAATCATCCAATTTGTTATCTATTAAATACTCTATTTCAACTCTGCTGGATTTACATGAGACCTGCTAAACTTTGGATTTGTCTATACTGGTTCTTGAGATAGTCAATAAACATTATCCATTCCTCCTTATATTCCTTATATTCGTTTTCTCTTATCCTGTTCGTCAGACTAGCCAGTTCAGCATATTCGAACATTTTACACTGCTATTCTTCCTTAGTGGCTGCTATACTCCACCTTTGTGCCAATAAGGTTCTAGCTGCGACGGTGGCATATAGTAGTAAACTCTTTTGGTTTTTTGGGACCTCCGTTGTTACCACCCCCAAGAGGAAAATCTCAGGTGTTTTGGGGGAAGTTTTTTAAAGTATCTTTTAAAATTCATTATATATGGTTTCCCAATATTCCTTAATTATTTTACAGGACCACCACATGTGAATAAAAGATCCCTCAATTTCCTTACACTTCCAACATATACCTTTTTCTTTAGACATTTTCGCCAATCTGGTGGGTGCTAAACGCCACCTGTGAGCTATTTTCATCATATTTTTTTTCATTGCATAACATGCCATAAAATTCCTATTTATGAGCCTCTACCTTTTGTGGATTAGGGAAGTGACATTTGTGTCATGAACCCATTGAGTAGTCTCTGCAGTCTGATGATGATAATGGCCTGCTATACCTCTAACTCCCTAATTCCAGATTAACCCTCTTAGACCTTTCTCCTTCATCAGTGGCAGCCTTCCCCAAGCTGGTCAGCCCTTCAGATATTTGGTACCCCACTCCCACCATGCTCACACATCATGCCCTGTGCTCAGGAATGAGGGCACCAGCTTGGGGGGAGGTTCTTTATAACGTTAAGTTACCTGACTTGCTCTTGTGCTTTCATATGGCAAGGAAAGCTTTATATATCTGCATGGTAAAATGATTTTTCTCTTCTCCTAGGTTCCTCGCACTGACTCCTTGGAGACTATATCATCTAATTTCACATGTACTCCTTGGCGTTGTAATGCTGCAGATCATGCAGGATTTGGTCTTGTCTAGAGAAAGAGGTAAGACACTGCTTCAGTATCTGTCTAATATGCAAAATGTGTATAGCAATGTATGGAAACCTGTCAATATCCCTTTATCCTCCTAACTGCAGTACTAAAATTTTATGGTAAACTTCTGTGAGGGTTATGTTAAGTAGAAAGGTAGGTTAATATTATTAGCTTGCTAAGGAAAGACTTTCTGAACAGTGTCTCCTATTGCATAAATTTATTCTTTGACATATTCAGATACACCAGTCTCCTATAATATGTAGACCAAGACTACATTCTAGATTTCTAGTATAGGTTTGTTCAAGGGCTCATGTTTGTACAGTGGGATATGATTTCTTTCAGTAGAACATCAGGCCCCAATTTTGCATTTTTATAGTTTAGTTAATAAAAGAGAATGTGTGCATATACTATAAACATTGGACCACATGCGGAAAAATATCTTATTCATCCTTGTCTTGTTTTCAGGTGCACAATTGTGGAGAAGCCTCACTGATCGGTAAGTGTTAGTGTCTGACACATGCTGAATTCCTTATATTGCTGTTGACTACTCAATATTAGAACTTTATAATGGTATTGGGACATTAAGCACTTTAGCTCTAGATCTTTCATGCTTTCTAGATTAGCCTTTATTTATAGGACATTCTCCTACCCATATTTCTGTGTTGACAAGGTCCTTCTAGATACTGTACCTAGATACCTTCTAGGGATACCTAGAGCTTTGCAGCCTCTAGTCCTGTTAGTATACTTGAAATATTTTAAGTATCCTGATCCCAAGATTTATATGGGCTTGTACACCAGAGCCAATACCTACAATATTGTAATTGCATTTTGTGTGTGGCAGTTTGGTGCACAAAAAGGATAAAGTGAGATTTGTAATGTGGCTCATCCCTTAACCCAGCAGTGGAAGTATTGTGAATGAGCTATAGAACCATGTACTCCATTTTCCCTGCCACCATTAATTACGGTTCAGCATTATGCCTGTACTTACGTTTTCATGATTAATGTTAACCAGTGTTCACTCCTAACTCAAAATTGAAAATCAGGTTTTCAAATTTCAATACACCATTGTGGTGCCTTGCATTTGATCATGGTTGACTCAGGTGACCTTCTTGTTAACTTCAGATAAAATTCAACATTTTTCTTTTATAGTTTCGTGACTTAATATTTTATGTGCATTTTATTTTCTGGTACAGAACATGGCAGTGCCAAGAAGGTTAGATAGGTTTCAGGATGCAGGGTAGGGAATGAAGAAAGAGAAGATGAGGGTTTATTTATATCTGAATATCTGTATTGTCTGTTCCAAAGTTGTACCGTGTCTTTTCGTAGTACTTTTCATATTCCTGACACTCCTCAGTTGTGCTATCCTTTATTCTGTTGTACAGTATGTGAATGTTTCATCTGCTTACCACACTTTATGTGGGCTGCGTTTTACCAATGGAATGACGTATAAAATAAACTGCTAGTCACAGATCAGCAATGATTTTGTGTGTGTGTGTGTCTATCTGTCTGTCTTCATGCACTTTCTCAGCCCCTTTCTGCCCCATCTCTGCCTTCAATAGTTGTCAATACAGGGCACAACTGCAAGTGTTTTAGATAACAATATCCTTCAGGGAGCATCTAACATTCATATCTTCTCACTAATTGGGCACATAGCTATGATTAGCGTCATTGACAGAAGCTGAAAGAAAAAACAGACCCTGCCCATAGTTGTTTACTTTTGAACAAGTGGAAGCATGCCAGTTTGCTGAGGGTTTGCAGGCTCTTCCAACTGTCTCTGCTTTTGGTTTTAAAGGAATGGGCCATATGTTTGGAAGCTGGTGTGAAGTTCCAGTAGAGGGCAGCAGAGTGTTTTTTTCCCTTTCCTATTGTCTACTGTATTAATGCTGTAGAACCATGTTTCCCAACTTTTTTCCCACTGGGGCCCCTGCTGAATGGTCAATAAAAAACCCTTGTGTATATTTTAAATAACAAATTGGGGGCACATATCCTTTTAGGCAGGCAGATATGGTTCATTGTTTTTAACTGTATTAAAAGGGAAAGATTTGGAAATCTTTATCCTTGCAAATAGAAATCCCTCTCTCGACCTGATATTAATGGAACTCTTGGAACTGGAGTCCTGAGAGTGAGTGACATAAAGCATATACAAAAACAATCAAAGTGTGGCACCTTAAAGACCTAAGAAATGTATTGTGGCAGAAGCTTTTGTGGAGTCAGTACTACTTTATCAGATGCATTAGTGAATTCTTAGTTGGGTATATAAAGGAAACAATGGTACAGTGAAGTTGAATGGCAAGGAGATGCAAACATGAAATATGTGATAATTAGAGCTTAAATATATGTTAAGTAGGCACACATTTCAACCTCTTACAGTACCAGCTTGCTGAGATAATTGTATTAGCACCTGTAGTGTGACAAGGAACCATTGAAACAGTCTTGGGTAGCATAGATAACCAGATATTTGGTAAGCTAATTTAACACAGGTAGTGTGATTTAAAAAACAAAACAAAACACATTTGCCTTGATTTAACCCATGGGTGATGGCATTGGACTTCCTGATTGTTTAATGTTTACCTGTTTCATGTTGTTCACCTGTTTCATGTTGTATTCTTCCTCTGAAGCTCCTTTACTCCTAGGAGTTTGACTCTTGTATTTTGCCTCTGGAAATATCTGCAAACGAATTCTTTGCGTAAATGTAATGGCTGAGGGGATGCCTTTCTGGAGTGTTTTCATTGCTATAACAACATAGCTCAGAACAGCAACTGTGGAGACCTGATACTCTGTCAGACTCCTTTCAAGCTGATGCACATAAATTTATATCCACCTCCTCCTCCTTGTTCTCCTTTATTTTGTTCCTTATCTTCCTACCTCTATTGAAAACAGAAGACTGGATTTTAAATACTTCCATGGAGATCTAAGATTCACAGGAACACAATTTAATGATTAGAAGCCTCTTTCCCATTGTTTAAGAAAGGTGTGGTATGTTTGTTTTGTAAACTTGTACATTTTTATTTGAACTTAGTTACATTTCTTACATATTTTCTATTAATTGTTTATAGAAAATGGAAAATCTTACTAAACTTCAGTGAGGGTAAAACAAGGTTTTGATTTGTTTGTAGTCAAAGACTGGCTGTTTGAAGTTTGAAAGATTATCATGTGGCTGTTGGGTTTTTAATGGTTGGGAAAGTGTGAGAGAGTGAGGCTTGTGAAGCACAAAAGGGTAGAGCCCAGAATGGTTATTACTGGAGAATAAAACTGTAGCCTTGTGACCTATTCTTGTATCCTGGTTTTCGAAACACAAGCATTGGATTACAAAACACTCTCTATGGGAATTATTTACAGAAGGCACAAGAACCTGGAACAGCAGCAGCTGAGGTTCATGTGCAAACATCCGGGTTATGACGACATGGAGGGTGTGCTTCCCCATCAGCACTTCTGATTAGTCACTAACTTCAGCAGGAATGTCCTGGAACGAGCTTATCATAGCATGTGAACGCATCAGCAGAATAACATGTTTATTTCCTTTCAAGAGTTTCAGCATGCCCTCTGCTCGTATGTAGTTTTGTGTTTTATGCAGCTCTGCATAGAAGCACAACACATTACAACACAGTTTCTGTGAAGCCATTTCCCTAGAAAACGGTGGAGCTCCAATGTGTTTATGTGCCATAAATCACTTATGACTTTGAAGTGGCGCACTGTTTCTTTTTGTAGCACGTTCCCTACTAAATCCGCTATATAAAACAACAGTGTCTGTCCTTGCTTAAGCTCTCGGCAGCGTTCCCTGCAAGCACTTCTCCCTAATCCCAGTGTCTGCAAGACTGATTTTAGCTTGGGATCTTTTTATGCCTGAATATGTAGCAAGCACTCATGTGTTTGCCAGTCTTTGGGGGCCTGTGGGCACAGCTGCAGACTGGAGAAACTGTTGTGAGCACCACACACACAAAAACACATGACAAATACACGCTGCAACCTACTCTATTGGCTACAAAAATACTGTTTTAAACCTAGCTTGGGGAGGGGTGGAGAAATGGACCATGTGAGCAACAGGAAAGTTGGTTTATTTATTGGATTTCTTACCTTTCAGCATAAGGACCCCTGGTGGGTAACTATAAATATAATACAAAATTATAAAAAGGTAAAACTTTGAAAATGATAAAACAACCAAAACCATTCCAAATGGAGCGGAACAGTGTGAATTCCACAAAAGAGGTGGATCCTAGAAAACACAGTACCTAAAATGTCAAAAGACCGCAGTACAGATGTGTGTCTTTAGCATACAGTACAACAAAAGCTGTACAATGTTGATTCTTCAGAGTAAGCTTTGGGTGGGGGGAGGTGGACTCAGCAGCACAGCAATATCCTGAAAAAGGGAGCAATTGGCTGTAGGGACGCACTTCCACAATTTTGGAACTGCCACAGAGAAAGCAGTCTCCCAGCCCACCATGCCCCACACTTCTGAGGATAGTAGAATTACCCTCTTGGGATTCGGCTGGCGCTGTGGACTAAACCACTGAGCCTCTTGGGCTTGCTGATCAGAAGGTTGGCGGTTCGAATCCCCACGACGGAGTGAGCTCCCATTGCTCTGTCCCAGCTCCTGCCAACCTAGCAGTTTGAAAGCACACCAGTGCAAGTAGATAAATAGGTACCGCTGCAGCAGGAAGGTAAATGACGTTTTTGTGCTTTTGTTTTCCATCATGGTGTTCTGTTGCACCAGAAGCGGTTTAGTCATGCTGGCCACATGACCCAGAAAGCTGTCTGTGGACAAACGCCGACTCCCTTGGCCTGAAAGCAAGATGAGCACCACAACCCCATAGTCAAGTTTGACTGGACTTAACCATCCAGGGCCCCAGGGGTCATTTACCTCCTTTTACCTTTAGAATCACCCTCTGAAAATCTTAACACCCAATAAGGTCAGTAGGGATGAAGATGGTCCTACATAAAAGGCCTCTGCAGGTGCTACATGATCTGTCCCCATGTACAGAATGCTATGCAACCTTTCTGATACAAAGCTTTGTTGTGAAATGTATAATACCCAAATGTCTGTTTTGAAATATTGCTGTAATAACTATGTCAAATATACTCAACATGTATAGAATAGTTTAAGGTCTTTTCTTCTATGATGAGAAGCAGCTGATTTGTTTCCAGAATGCAGTGGAGGATTTATCCACTGATATTAGCAGTGGTTTAGCTGGCATTTTGGGCTAGGAATCCTTTTAGCATTCTTCCAGAGGAAAATTGCCATGGAGATGATTAGCTTGAAAACAGAGTAGATAAACATTTGTAGTAATACAGTAGTGACATGCTGGAGCCATAGAGTCCCATTGTGCAGCCTATATGGTGCGAATGGCAAAAAGGCATTTCTTTCTACTGCTGTTCAGTCCTATGGAATGCTGCTGTACAAATCTCTTCCACATGCCTGTTGCAATCCACACTGTACCTGTTTGAAGCAGAGTTACCTACAGACTTTTGTGACATGTTTGCTAGGCATTTACAAACCTCCTCCAAATCAGTAGATTGATGTGGATATTTTTAAAAACCTCTTTAAAGTCTATTTCATCTTATTCTCCTTATTCTCCTTCTAATTATTATGAGCAAAAACAGAAGTCCCTCATTATAATTGTAATTGACAGGACATGTAGTTTGTCCCTGGCACAAATATGCTCAAACTGTTTGGAAACTAAATTCCCTTTCGTAGACATATTTCTTTTAAGGAAATTTTTTATCGGTTTAAATGGAAAGCCCCTTCTGTAGCCAGTAGCACGCTCCAGTTGACACTTAGAAACAACAAACTTTAGAAGACCACATTTTCTAAGTGTTTCAGAGGACAGGTCTAATAATATCTGGATTAGTGATTCAGGCCAACTGTGTGACCGACTTGGGTGGTACCTTTCTTTCCTTTCTGGACATAAATAGGGTTTGATTTTCAGGGATGCTTTTTTGGACACCATGGCAACTATCGTGTTGCTAGAGCATTTCTGTTCAGCTGGCTTTCCATAGGATCTGAGAATCATCCTATAGTTGCTTGTATTACTCCTGCATAGTACTGATATTTTGGTGTTTTTAGCTGATATGCACAATTTTATGTCTAACTTTTAAAGGCACGTATATTTAGCTGTTTAGCTTTTTGTTTCCATTACAATAGTGCTGCCAAAGCAAACAAAGAAACAATAATGCTTCCAGATAAGCTTCTTCAGCCTTGATAAGTAATTAAGCTTGCAGTGTAGCAGTAGCCCCAAAGTGCTTGCAGTGCTTGCAGGAAAAATGAAAAATGAAGTTCCAAGTCCCAGAACTTCACAGGAAAGTTTTTCTAGTGGTGATACCTTATGTACCTTCATTGTTCTGTGACACTTCTTTCTGTAACAAATTCAGAGAATGTGATAGTGCGGCAAATTAGTTATTTACCTGTTTACATTCTAATAAAATTGAATGGTATAAGTTTCAAGTAAGCATAATTTAAAGAACTTAAAATGGTAGGAGTTGGACAACTTGAGTCCTATTGACTTTAATGGGAGAATTAAGTGCTAACCTAAATCTCTCCACTAGAATTTAATGTGCTTATCCTTGGCTGGATTATGCTAAGTCTTTGTAGTTTCATGTGTGTTTCTCTGAGGTCTTAATACATACGCAAACAACTCTGCTTTCATACTGAACTTCATTTTCTCAAAAATTAATAATTAACCTTGGTATGTTACCACTAAGATAATGTCTCCTGGCCGAGGCTGACTTCAAGGCTCCTTGAACATGATGAATTCTCTGTGAATATGGGCTGACTCAGTCTTTGTACAATTGGAAGTTGAGGAGCAAGCATTTGAATTAAATGTGCAAAACCTGTTTGCAGCATTGTTGTGAATAAGGAAACCTATGCTTAATGAGGAGCTTTGTGTGTGCATTAGAGACCTGTCATAATAAATGTACGGTATTATAATATAATACAGGAGCACTAGTATCATCATTAATTTACTAATCATCTTTTGAACAGCATTGATGTATACTGAAGATAATTAAAAACAGTTAAAACCACAAGAACAGCAAATACATTTCCAAAAAAATGCTATGTAAAATATCTCTATTTTTAGAGCATTTGAAGGTGAGAACAGCTGAAACCATTCCAAATAATCAGGACCATGCAGTGCATGTTCCAAACTCTACATTTGAATAATTACAACAAATTTTGGCTGCAAAGTAGATGGACATTATGTTAAGGCAGCCTAGATTAGCTTGGTCATGGCAGTTTGCTGGTGTGATGGATTTATTTGGTGCTACCATTGTCACAGCATAGTTTTGTCTGCTTCGTTGTACTACCTCTAGGCAAGTTGTCACCTCCTCTAATCATCTTTAAGCCAGTGGTACACAGTGATGGTGGGAGAGAATGCCTGAGAGCAGCTGTGGCTAGCTATCAAGATCGGAGGCCGAAAATTAGCCGGCATTTAGAAATATAATAGGCCAACTGAGTAGATCCACTACCACAAAAGAGGCATAGGAGATCAGAGACCTGCACTCTCAGAAGGCAAATGATTCAGTTGGCACCATGTGGAAAAGCTAGGCTACTGACTGGGACCAATAAGAGGGAACATATCTCAGCAGCACTGGCTGCTGGTCCATTTCTAGAGGCTGCTCAAAATGCTGGTGATTGCCTCTTAAAGCACAAATTAAGTTTTATACGCATGTACCTCAAGGATTCTGTTGAACCTGCTTGAATGCTCCATTTTTCACCAATGCCCCAGCGATGAGCAGGGAGAGGGCACTTTATGTGGAATGCTTGCCTAGCACCAAATTTGATGCCTTTCTGGAGCTAAAAAGCAGGAGTGAGTTATCTGCTTCCTCTCTCCCAGTATGTCAATTTGTAGGCTATGTTAAGTCGGTTGTCAAACACCCTTCTTCTGCTGAGCAGGAATTGTATTGTTTTAACATTCGTTTGGGAGCCGCCCAGAGTGGCTGGGGAAGCTCAGCCAGATGGGTGGGGTACAAATAATAAATTATTAATAATATTATATTAATTGAGCATGGGAACTTGCTATTGAAATTTCCAGTGCCTCTGACCTACCACCAAGGCAAAGTACACTAAGCTCAGTTCTGAAACTGCAGTCCTGATTGACTGCTCATGTAGTACTGGTATGTTGTAATGGGTTTCCTGACAATGCAAATTATATGTCTCATCCCATCTAATAATGTCCAGTGACTATACTGAGTTCCTTGTTTAATCTGAATCACAAAGATTGGGAAACTATATAACCATAAAAATGGGAGAAAGAAATTGCAACCACTCTTAGCATGGCCACATAAGAAAGTCTGTTTACCTCCACCAGTTTTCCTATAGAAATGAAGCTGTGCCCTTGCGTCTGACTTTGAGATTCTGTTGGGCCAAAGAAGGTGTGGAATGCCTTCTGGAGAGACAACTCTTGTTTCATGAGCTTCAAAAAGTAGCCAAATATCAAATAGCTAAATTCATACGGAACCTACAAAAGACAACTTTTTCCATAAGTGACTGACAAAGCACTGTATTGGGTAGCTTGTCATTGCATCTGTAAATAGGATTTTATTTACTGTGGTCAGCCTGACAGTGTGCACTTAGACAAAAAATGGTTAACAATCCAATGCAGGCATCTAGAGGCATATATTAGGGTATACGTAATTCTGACTTGTATGTGGTAGTAAAATTGCCTGTTATTCGTGGTGTGCTGCCAGCAGTAACCAGAACTGCACTTTCTCACATGCAGACACCAGCTGATGCCATATTCACATAACACATTTAAAGCACTATGATACTACTTTAAACAGCCATGTTGTCGTTTAGTCGTGTCCGACTCTTCGTGACCCCATGGACCAGAGCATGCCAGGCACTCCTGTCTTCCACTGCCTCCCGCAGTTTGGTCAAATCATGTTAGTAGCTTCGAGAACACTGTCCAACCATCTCGTCCTCTGTCGTCCCCTTCTCCTTGTGCCCTCAATCTTTCCCAACATCAGGGTCTTTTCCAGGGAGTCTTCTCTTCTCATGAGGTGGCCAAAGTATTGGAGCCTCAGCTTCAGGATCTGTCCTTCCAGTGAGCACTCAGGGCTGATTTCCTTCAGAATGGATAGGTTTGATCTTCTTGCATTCCATAAAGGTAAAGGTAAAGGGACCCCTGACCATTAGGGCCAGTCGCGGACGACTCTGGGGTTGCGGCACTCATCTTGCTTTACTGGCCGAGGGAGCCAGCGTACAGTTTCCGGGTCTTGTGGCCAGCATGACTAAGCCACTTCTGGTGAACCAGAGCAGCGCATGGGAATCTTTACCTTCCCGCCGGAGTGGTACCTATTTATCTACTTGCACTTCA
Organism: Lacerta viridis; assembly: GCA_900245905.1. Taxonomy (NCBI): domain Eukaryota; kingdom Metazoa; phylum Chordata; class Lepidosauria; order Squamata; family Lacertidae; genus Lacerta; species Lacerta viridis. The sequence goes on along the minus strand of OFHU01002335.1, from coordinate 55,947 downwards.
TGCTTTTGAACTGCAAGGTTGGCAGGAGCAGGGACTGAAACGGGAGCTCACCCCGTTGTGGGGATTCGAACCGTCAACCTTCTGATCAGCAACCCCTAGGTTCTGTGGTTTAACCCACAGTGCCACCCACGTCCCAAAGAATTCTGAGAGCTGTGGTTTGTTAAGGGTCCTGAGCAGGGATAGGCAAACAATTTAACTCTGCGAGTGGAATAGGGGCCTCCTAACAACTCCCAGGACCAGGCATAGGCAAATTCCGGCCCTCCAGATGTTTGGGACTACAATTCCCATCATCGCTGACCATGGGTCCTGTTAGCTGGGATGATGAGAATTGTAGTCCAAAGCATCTGGAGGGCCGGAATTTGCCTATGCCTGGTCCTGGGAGTTGTTAGGAGGCCCCTATTCCACTCGCAGAGTTAAATTGTCAGAGTGGTTTAACAATCAATCCTTCTTCAGGGAACTCTGAGAATTGTAGCTCTGGGAGTGAAATAGGGGGCGTGGCCTGACTGCCTACCATATTGCTGCTTCCTTTAGTGAACAGAAGCTAGAACACTCTATATTCAGTCGCTATAGAGGTTTCAAAAACACACTTTTCAGTTTACTTCAAAGGGTTCCTTTTTTAGGTGGGAGCGGGTTGTCAAGGGTAGGTGTGTGCAAATAGCAAACCACTTTTTCCAGCGATTTGATGTGTTTTATGCTTTAATCTGATAATTTGCATGTCTCTGCACAACCTCCTTCCTGTTTTATCCAATGAAGTGAAAATGGCTTTCACTTGGAAAATTATATAGAAATGTTAATACAGCTGAAAATTCAGAGTGAGAACCCATTTGAGGTGGCAGGGAACATGTCATTCCCTGCCCCACTGTGACTGTGCCTGCTGCTATCCCATGCATCTCATAGTAGTAATTGTCACTATCTATTGGTCATGGAAGTGCTGCTAGGAGTCAATACTAACTGCTGCCAAAAGTTCATTAATGTGAAGCTGTGATGTGAGAAGGCTGCTCTTATCTTGTCCCTGCTGACATAATTTGGAGCAGTTGGTGAATTTTTTCAAGCCTGTCAAGCATCCAATTGTTTACGAGGATGATACTCAAATGTTATACTGCTTTCTTGTGTTTTGCTTTTGTTGGCTATCTCTTGCCTGCTGACCATCTGCTGCTAAACACAAATCTTGAGCTACTCTGCCTGTCACATGGAAAGAAGGGACCATGTTAGGAAATGGCTTTCCTCATTTGAGAACATGCCAAGTAAAATGTTCATGTGCTGCTGTTCCGAGAAGGAAGCCACATTTACTTGGAAAAAATGTAGAACCTCCCATGATGTCACTTTATGATGTCACTGGATCATAAGAAGCTAGTGTAGGAGCAGGGGGGTTGTATGCTAGCAATGTGACTGGTAGAGGTGGCCAGAAAAATATTAGCCAAAAGCTGAGCTTGGGTTGGTAAAGGTAAGATGAAAGTGTAAGATGATAAATGTAAGTTGTCATTTTTTTTCACAAGGCTGGCATAGCAAGCAAAAGAGGAAAAGGTAAGGCTCCAAACTAGTCGGGCAAATAAAGGTTAATAACTGGGTAGTGGTTACTGCTCACATGACCATAAAAGTGTTGGCTTCTGGACAGTGCTTGCCGCCTAGGAGCCTGTCACAGTATTTGGAATAAGGTGTGACCTGTTTATTCGTGGAATTAGCCAATCAAAATAGTACACTGTGAACTTCATTCAAGACAAGCAGGCACTTAGGATGTGTGTAAATATACCCTGTACCAGAGGGACTTAACAGGAGCCACAAAAGAAGACTCATAGACTGGATTTCTTCAAGCTCAAAGGAAGACTGACAAACTTTCCTTGAGCATTGGATTTACACTTAAAAGAGACAAAAAGTTAGGAATGTCAGAAGGCAAGGACCTTGGACCGAGCGAAAGGTACTGTAGGTTTCTTTTCTGGAATTTTGTTGTTTGGCTTCTTTGATTCTTAGCATAGGAATACCCACTGATTTTTGCCATGGCTCTCCTATAAATAAATTCACACCTGTGGAAATGTGTATGAAGTTTTTTGCATTGCAATAATAGTCCAAACAGCCATGTTTTTGAGCTTGTGGTAATAACAACGTTTCATTCTGTAACTTCTAAAAAGTCATAGCCCATGCTTGCCCTCCAATGAAGCTGCCAACAGAAGAGACTTGAAATGTCAGAGACACAAATAACTCCAGTGTAGTCTGTTATTGACAGATATGTAACGTATTACTACTAGAAAGGGCACAGTGTTCCTGTGAGAAATGCCTGTGGAATACTTCCTTCAGGTCAGAGCTTAAGTCTATATCAGGCCGTAACAAAAAAAATTAAGGCAGGGGTGGATGAGCTGTGCCCCTTCAGATGTTGTTGGCCTTCAACTCCCCATTATCCCTGACCATTGGCCATGCTGGCTGGAACAGACAGAACTGTAATACAGCAACATCTGGAAGGCTGCAGGTTAGCCATCCCTGTTGTAAGGGTGTAAAACAAAGGTGGGGAACCTGTCACCCTCAAAACACAACTTCCAGCAGCCCCAGTCAGTATTTTCAGTGGATGATGGGAGTTGTAGTCCAATAACTTTTGGAGGGCAAATGTTTCCCACCCATGATATAAAACATATTGTTGATTCTATCATATTTTCTTCTGAATCAGTATAATACTCAAGAGCCCAATTTATGTCCCCCTCACATAAACACCCATATATATTTACAGAAAACCTGAGACTAGAAAAGGTAATGCATCTGAGTGCCTATCCTATTAGATCAGTGAGATCAAAACCAAAAGAATAGAGCTAAATAAAACTGAAGAAGCAAAATGGATGATCAAAAGTAGAGTCCAGAACAAGCATAAGACAAAATATTGCTCTGAATAATTTTAAAAACACATTTGAACCATTGATCTCCTAAAACTGAAAAGAGAGACAGAATATATCCTTCATGGAAATGATGGGTGCTGTCAGAATTAATCTCATTCCAAAAAATCATGATTCTTAATAGAAGATTCATTTAGAAACAGTCTTGTCAAGAAGCAAATGGCATACAGTGCAACTTTTTATTCTTATTTTTTTTAAAGAGAACTTGACATTTTAGATCTTAAAGCATTATTGTGAAGCAAATAGGAAAGACTAGAAATGGGTTCTTTTGGAAGCTGTGATCAGAGACAATTATTTAGACATAGGGAAGCATATAAAGCAGGTTAGCATATGTTGATGGTGCCTGTGACGTAGCACAATGCCTTATTCTTGGGACATATTTTGGTCATTTAGACCTTTGGAAGGCACACTGGGCTCAGATTGTGTATGTGTGTGTGAAAAGAGGAATACTAATCTTATAAATGCATAAAGATTTGTGAGGTGTAGCAAATAAGCCGGACATTTTTATTTTTTGTCATTTTAACTGTGTTAATGCTTTGGGCAGATAAACCCCTGGAAATTCTCTAGTTGCTCCTGTCACTTGTAATCCAAAATTCAGTCTTGGCAAACTTGTTCAATGTGAGGAAAAGAATACGTATAATCTGACTCAGTGAACAAGAAATCGGAATATGCTCTTGATACCCTTGACAAGTGGGTATTAACATGATTACCAGGTGGTGTGGGTTTTTTATTGGCTTCTGTGGATAGTGTCACGTACCACAACGGGTAGTGACTTACTGTATATGTGAGGCTATGGGGTGAGATTGTGCAGAGGTTTGGAGTCAAGTTTCAACATGGTGATGACACGTAGTTCTACCTCCTTGTTTCCACCATGACCCAGGTCTTTACCTACATAGGTTCAAACTGTGGTCAGTGGAGTCTGTCACTAGAGTCATAATATTAAGGATGTCTCTAATACAGGCCATTTACAGCATTTGTATTCCCAAGGTTTAGTTTAACCCCCCACCCCCCCCCAAAAACCCCTCTTTGTTCACCAGTCCTTGAATGTGATACAATCTTTTAATTGTAATTTGTTTTAAACTGCTTTTAACATTGTGTTTTAAATTCTTGTGATCCACCCAGGGACCTTAGGGTGAAGGGCGGGTAATTAATCAGAATAATAATATGTGGGTGAAGTGATTTATCTTTATAGTCTTTGGCTAAATTTGACAGGGCTGTATATAGGAACTTAAATATGTCCAACGAAAACAGGTGTTGCTAACCCACAGCCCAGGGCCTGATGCAACCCCTCTCAGCAAATTGTTATGCTCTGCCAAGTCCTCATCAGTTTTTTTAGTGGCAAAAAAAATTAAAAGACATGACTCTGAGTTGTTGTTGTTTTTACAAATTTATTTATTTGTTTTTTCAAATTAATTTTTTTCAGAGATATATCAAACATACTGTATATCATAAAAACAAGATTCGTAGGAAACTCCTGGGCTTCCATCCTCCCCTTTGTGGGTCCTATTATTAATCATTTTCTCCCACATCTTTTATTATACTCCAAATCCTTTGCCTCTTCCATTATGTCCAGAATTCAACCGTAAACTACAAGTGATCTTCCAATCCTAGTAACAATTTTAACTATTTACAATGGTTTACAATAAATTTTCCCCATTCCTTACTAAAATTTTGATTTTCCTGATTTCTGACTCTTCCAGTCTTTTTAGCCATTTCAGCATAGTCCATTAACTTCATCTGCCATTCTTCTCTGGTAGGGACTTTATCTTCTTTCCATCTCTGGGTTGGATTTAAACCCCTACACTCAGCCCGCCTCCCTGCTAGTCATTGGATCAGTCAATTGATATAAATATTATAGGTTGTTTTGGAATTGTATTTTTATGTGTTGGGCCAGTGGCCGTAAATAAAACTTACTTACTATCATGGGGAGTGGGTAATAACCCCCCCCCCTCAGCTGATCTACATGGATCAGTTATGGGGGAGTACTGTGTACTTACCATGTGTGATAGAGAGAGAGAGAGTGCAGGATAGCCATGCCATTTTTGGTGACACCCACTACTGGCATATGGCATTGAAGCTTGGCAAAGGATTAATGTTTCCCTTGAGTCCAACAAATGTTAACCATCCATTAATTATATGTACCATGTTTAATGTATGTAATAAAGTTCTGCTTGCCAACCCTATCTTCCTGCCTCAGTTCCCCCCCCCCAATTATTTCCCTCTCCAGGATGGTGACATCTCCCATCTCCCTGCCTCAGTTGTCTCTGAGGACCAGAACTTCTCCCTGCCTCCATTTACCTCCTCCAGAGTTTCCTTTTCTATCTCAGTGCCCCAGTTTCCCTCCCCAAGACCATAAAGTGCTCTTCAGCTTCTGAATCCACCAAATTGTCACACTATTTCTCCTTCCCCATAATTGCTCACCTGCTTGCAGCTTTTTGTCAAAAATGCAATGGTTCCCTTCTTTCTCTGAGAGCCAGTGTGGTGTAGTGGTTAAGAGCAGTAGACTCGTAATCTGGTGAACCGGGTTCGCGTCTCCACTCCACCACATGCAGCTGCTGGGTGACCTTGGGCTAGTCACACTTCTTTGAAGTCTCTCAGCCCCACTCACCTCACAGAGTGTTTGTTGTGGGGGAGGAAGGGAAAGGAGAATGTTAGCCGCTTTGAGACTCCTTCGGGTAGTGATAAAGCGGGATATCAAATCCAAACTACTCTTCTTCTTCTTCTTCTTCTTCTTCTTCTTCTTCTTCTTCTTCTTCTTCTTCTCTTCTCTCTCTCTCTTGCTTTTTCACCTACTGGAAAAGCCTCTCTTGTTGCCAGAGAGAAAGAGGAGATGAAGGAGAGCCCACCTGTCAGGTCATGGTGGTGCCTCCCTGTTGTGTCTTCCTCTGGGGATTCTAGCTCTGAGAGTAAATAAAAAAGAGCACAAATATTATATAGGGACAAGTTTCAAAGTCCTTGCATTTAATAGTTTATGAGTCATTTTTGTCTTAATCAGCACGTTGTCACAATGCTGTACATGGTATATTTCTGCACGGATCAAACCATTCGTCATGCAGGTGTTTGTGTGTCTTACATAAGACTCATTTTGCTTGCAAGGCAATGGTGCTAGAACTGACTCAGATGTTGGTTTTTCCAGTCGTTCACTAGTTTGTATATTTATGTCCCTATAATAGGCTTCTGTAGGTAAGTAATTACTGGTGGTAAAGGGAAGTTTTTAATGTTTGATGTTTTATTGTGTTTTTGATATTCTTTTGGGAGCTGTCCAGAGTGGCTGGGGAATAAATAATGGGTGGGGTATTATTATTAATAATAATAATATAATAATAATAATAATAATAATAATAATAATATTATCATTATTATTACATAGGGTTGCTAACATGGATCCTATAGCCACAAGGGCATCTTGGAGATCTTATCCTGATACCCACAAATCTTCTGAGATCACCCACCCAACTCTCACTGCTGCCTTTGTCATGAGGTGCTGAGGGTGGTTACCTTTTAAAGCATGGGTAGGCAAACTAGGGCCTGGGGACCGGATCCGGCCCAATTGCCTTCTAAATTCGGCCCAGGAATCAGCATGCTTCTACATGAGTAGAATGTGTGCTTTTATTTAAAATGCATCTCTGGGTTATTTGTGGGGCATAGGAATTGGTTCATTTTTTTTTCCAAAATATAGTGGACCAGCCCCCTGCTGAAAAGTTGGCTGACCCCTGTTTTAAAGGGAGAAAGTACATGGAGCTGAAGTAGAAAATTGGGAGAGTGACACAAATCAATGTTCCGACCCTATTAGGTACATTGATTTCAACTGGTCTGACACACACACTGCAAACATTTTCTGCTCCAAAAGTGTGCTCTGTTAATGTTTCTTTCCTACACCTATTTGCTGTGTAGGGAAATTATTGCACAAATTAAGCATCTTTTTTCCTATACAAAATGGCTCCCTTCCATCATTTCTTTTTTAAATTTGCAATTACTGTGCTGCTGCTGCTGCTGTTGTGCTTGGCATTGGAATGGGGTGGTGGTGGGGTATTTTCTCTTGGAATAAGTTTGTCATTCTTTCTTAGCTAGGGACCTTTCTGCATTTACAATAGTATAGTTCCTGTTTGATCTGACATTTTAAAGAGATACTTTGTAGCTGATGGTCTACACCTTTGTTCACTTGTTGCTTTTGTTACAGAGAGTGGGGTTGTCCTTTTCACACTTATGGAGAGCTGAGCCTGAGCTGAGAAAAGTTTTTTGACTGTAGTCACACCCCTTTACATGTTCCTCCAGCCAGTAATGGCTACATTATGAGCATGCACACAGAGATAGTTGTTCATTGTTTTTATTTATTTAATGCCCAGCATTCTAGAATTCTCATCTTATAAAAGTATAGGAAATTAGAAGAGGAACTGCATGTCTCCCTGAGGTATAGTGAACTTTCTAATTGTGATCCAGTGTTGTTTTCAGCTAATGAATGCTAACATGGGCAGTACTTTGACTCAGTGCCATCATCTCTCTCTGCCTTATCTCTCCTCTGAACTGAGTTTCCAAACTGACAGCTTGCACCATTCAGACGGTGAAACCACTTCCATCACCCACCCACCCCAAAATCGGCAAGATGCTTGTACACATGCCACTTTCCAGAGCTTTGATAAAAGTCAGGATTTTTTGAGGTACAATGAGGAGGTCTTTAGTAGCTTGTACTGGAATGGGGGTGTGCGGGGGCAGTATGGTCTAAACCACTGAGCTCTTGAGTCCTTTACCTTTTTACCTTACTGGAATGCTTGCTGAATAATGATAACATTGCGTGGCAGCATGCCCCAAAATATGAAAAACCTGCTAGTATACCACTATAAGTGCAGAAATCCCTGAGGTTTTTAGTGATCTTTCTCCCTAACAGACTGTACTTAAGTGCTGTCATTGCAGATACCTAACCATGCACAGCATTCATTTTATTGTTAAGATGGGGGTTTTGTTACACCCTCCCCACATGCTCTGTTTGGGATAAAAAGTACCCACACCCTCACTTTATAGGCAAATGGATAAGAATGTGTTTAGTAAGCTCACATGTCTGGTTCGATTTCTGGAACAAATTGATTGACAAATGTCAGACGGTATCTAGTTCTATCTCTCATTTCCATCTGAATCAGGAAAGGTGGCTGAGGTGCTAGATGGGTATTTGGAGGCAGTGATGGGCTGGATATGGGACAAAAAATTGAAACAAAATCCTTGAAGACAGAGGTGTTATGTGTTCCACGTTCTCAAGTCCAGGAGGTGGGAAGACAGTTTGTTCTGTACGGATTTGCACTCTCCTGGAAGTGTAAGCTAAGGTACTACTGGATCCAACGTTGTCCCTTGAGGCTCAGGTTGCCTCAATAGTTGGAGTGCCTATTTCCATCTATGTCTGGTTTGCTAGCTGTGGCAAAGATGACTTAACTAACATACTTCATGCTCTGGTAACTTCCACATTGGATTATTGCAATGCACTCTGCATTGGGCTGCCCTTGAAGATGACTTGGAAATTCCAACTGGCCCAAAATGCAGTGGCAAAATTACTGGCTGGAATTCTATAGCCTCTGTTATAAAACCACTGCATTGACTACCAGTTTACCTCTGGGCCCAGTTCAGGGTGTTCCCCTTCAAATATGGAGTAAGTTGGTTCCATCTAGTTTATCTTTCTTTTGTCATTGCCTATTTACCAGTTAAATATTTATCTTTCAGAGACTTTATAAATCCACCTTCACACTGGGAGCCAGTGTGGTGTAGTGGTTAAGAGCAGTGGATTCATAATCTGGTCAACCGGGTTCACTTCCCCGCTCCTCCACGTGCAGCTGCTGGGTGACCTTGGGCTAGTCACACTTCTCTGAAGTCTCTCAGCCTCACTCACCTCACAGAGTGTTTGTTGTGGGGAAGGAAGGGAAAGGAGATTGTTAGCCACTTTGAGACTCCTTAGGGTAGTGATAAAGCGGGATATCAAATCCAAACTCTTCTTCTTCTTCTTCTTCTTCTTCTTCTTCTTCTTCTTCTTCTTCTTCTTCTTCTTCTTCCCTTCCAAGTGAACTATATGTTTTCATGTTTTCTCTTGAGGAAGCTGCATGGATAGCTTTCTAGTATGTATTTGTACTCTTCACTTATTGTTAAAATGGATGGGATTCGATTAATAGGTCCCTCTAGCAGAAACCCAAGCAAAAGGCCTTCTTCTTCCCCCACATAAGTTGAATTCCTCCCAGTATTTTTTTGCAAAGGCAAATATGGAAGAGGGAAAGGATTTGCTATTTAGTAGCTCAAGAATTCTCCTTTCAAGGGATTGAAAAGGAGATGGTTGGCCCTGTGATGCTGGGGCCATCAGTTGACTTTAGTCATTGCTTTGAGGGAGGTATCTCTCAGGCTTTGGTTATTCATAACTTTTTTTAATATACTTACTTTTTCATGAACTGTTTTGCAATCAGTGATTGTTTACCTGAGCTTTGTTTCTACAAGAGTAATAGAATCGCCTTTCTGTATCCCTTCAAATCCCTCTTCAAAATGTAATGCTTCTACAAAGTCTGCCTCAGCCTCCTAGTCCTAATCGGATTGCAAGCCTTTTGTGACAGGGACGAGCTTCTTACTTTGCATATTGATGAACGCATATTGATAAACTGTTGTGCATAATGGTGGTGCAATCAATGGTGATAAGGTTTTAGAAATTTTGGTAATTCTTAGGAGGGCTTTTTTAAACCGGAGATCACAGTCACTTTTCACGTGGCACCATTGCCATTCTAAGAGAAGGAAGGAGAAGCTCATGGTGAGCTTGTTTTATAGAAAAATAGCACTGGTTCTTTGTGATAACAGATATTCATTAAGCTTTTTGGGGTTTTGGTTTTTTACAAAAAATAATAAGAGTCTCGTTCTGCTTTGATAGGTTGCTTTTCTATCTTTTTCATAAAGATGCTAGAAAAGCAACTGACAAATTCTAGAGTTATGTGTTTATGTCACCATATGTGTTGTTTATCCCTAACAGAATCTGTAGAAATGGGGGTGGGTGGGGTGCTTATTAACCTTCTGCGTCAAGCTGCCACTTTAATAAAAAAAAACTCCTACAAATTCAGCCCAACAGATGCACCTTAGATGCTTGCATTTCTGTATTCAGCAGGGGTTTAAAAAAGCAAGTCATGATCGAGAACAGCCTTTCCAATTTTAAAATAAAAATTGATGGCAAATAATGCCTTTCGGAATAAAGGAGCAGTGTGAGGGTGGGGAATCAGTTTGCCACTGTATGGAACAGATCAAAATGAGAAGCTGAACTGGGTGGTGAATATTCATCTCTGTTTTCAGGCTATTAGAGGTGTTAGGAATACCGGAAGCTGTGTAATTGCTAGCATTTTGTTTGTGCTTTTATAATCCCTTATTTGCCACGTCATAGAGTTACAGTACTTCATACTAACTGGGAGCAAAACTAGAGCATCCATGCAGACACTAACCAGCTCATGTGACTACAAAATTCCAGCACAGCTTTGGGTGGCGGCAGTGTGTGTGTGTGTGTGTGTGTGTGTGTGTGTGTGTGTGTTAATCAGTAATATGAGATGTTACTGACCTTTCTAAGAAAACCTCAGTGGTTTATTTTGCCTGGAGCAGATGTCTGGTTACAAACTGGCAGCATGAGACCATTAGTCATTTTCAGTGAACCTAATAGAACTGAATCTTCTGGCCCACGCTGGGAATGGGCTGCAACACTTGTCACAACTGCTAGGTGACATCCTGAGTATGTGTCCCTCTGTGTTTAAGCAGCTTTCATCAAAACAAAGCCAAAACTTCAAGTCAACAATTCTTATTTCACTTCACTTGCTAAATATTTCTGTCTGTATGGGCATGCATAGCCTCTTAAGCTAGGCGGGATTTATACTGGGACAGGCAAGTGAGAATATGACGGAAATTTACTAAAGGCCTCTTCACAAGAAAGGGAAAGTGGGCTCAGGCAGCATGCTGTGAGGCAGCAGGAGGAGGTCCCTCACTAATAATAATAATAATAATAATAATAATAATAATAATAATAATAATTATTATTTATACCCCCCATCTGGCTGGGTTTCCCCAGCCACTCTGGGCAGCTCCCAACAGAATATTAAAAACATGATAAAACATCAAACATTAAAAACTTCCCTAAACAGGGCTGCCTTCAGGTGTCTTCTAAAAGTCAGATAGTTGTTTATTTCCTTGACATCTGATGGGAGGGCGTTCCACAGGGTGGGTGCCACTACCGAGAAGGCCCTCTGCCTGGTTCCCTGTAACCTCATTTCTCACAGTGAGCGAACTGCCAGAAGGCCCTCAGAGCTGGACCTCAGTCTCTGGGCTGAACGATGGGGGTGCAGATGCTCCTGGGCCAAGACCATTTAGGGCTTTAAAAGTCCACAGTGTGTACTGAGGCCTTCCCAGGATCCTGTTCCCACCTCACACCATGTATCCTACAAAGAGCAGTTCCTGAAGGTTGCGGGGACCCTATGAAGAGTCATTTGCAGCTGGAAGGAGAATTCAGCACCTATTCATGAGATTCAAGTGCCTGTTTAAGAAAAAAGAAACTTTTGGATCAGATCAGAAGAATCTTTATTTGCATCAGCCGCTAGCCATAGCAATAAAATAAAATAAAATGTACTGAAGAAAGAGATAAAAACTTAGCTATGCAAAATACATTTTAGAGGTTTACAACAATAATCAAATAATAGATGTTATCCTAATTGCCCCTGCTAAAAAAAATGCAGTTTTTTGTTGTCACCTGATTAAATTTTTTGGGTCCTGTCCTGACTTCAGTTTTCAGTACATGTAAATCTGGTAACAGAGTCTTTGCTTCTCCAATTTTAAGGGATAAAGCTAATGTGCTAGGAGGGTTAATGTGCATAGGCACCAATTATGTGGCACAAATACCAGGTAGGCCCAGGGGTGGGGGTGGGGACAGGTTGGACAGGTGCAGCTCTACTACCCAGATATGCATGCATTACTCAGCATCTGAATAAGCTTTAAATGACAAAATGTTATGCACAGTTTGTTTGTTTGCTTGCTTGCTTGCTTGCTTGCATGCTTGTTGCGACAGCAGGAGGAGAAAGAGATGAGCTTAATATTTCATTTTAAACTGGGTGATAATCCTTACCTATGTATCTCAAGGTCTGCAGGTGAGGGAGGAGAGAGGCACGGGGATTTGGTTTTCTTATGGCTTTGATTTTTGATATGGCGATAAACCAAATATTTTTTTATTAAAACCATTTCCAAACCACACTCATTATTTTATAAATCCAAATTTTATACATGCAGTCAAATACATTTTATTATTGTAAGCCACTTTCAGATATTTTTTTTAAAAGCAGCATAGAAATCACAACCCCCCCCCAAAAAAAATCCAGTGAATAATCAAAGCAAAACAAAACCAAGTGGATGTTTTATTATTTTGTTATATTAAGGAATAAAACATTCCTAAAGCCATCAGTGCACTACCAGAATCATTAAAAATTGGCATCAACAGCCAGGGAAACAGCTGAGCAAAGATGTATGTTTTAACAAGAGACAGGCGCACCTCACTGTTAGTGCTTGCCAAATTGCAGAAATCATGGAAATGGGCGAGAAAGTGTGTGGGTATTTCCAAATGCCTTGTGCGTCCTCAAGGCAGTTTTCTACTGGGTTGTGTTGGACTGGTTAGACTGCTTTTGCAATAAAGAATACAATTATTTGTTTAAAAAGAAAATAGGCAGGAAGAGATGGTTTGATACCTTGATATACCCAGTTGCAATTAAAGAGCTCAGTACTGTCCACACAGTTTTGGCCATATATTTTGTTCACCTGTTGCCTCTTGTTGCCACTGAGCTTTCAGGCCTTTCTGCAACATACATAAGAATAGAAGCTGTAAATCTGAGTGGCAAAGTTCTTGTCCTGCCCAGCGTTGACAGAAGTGGTTGAGGGATTGAAAAAAAACCTTTGAGAGCAGGAAAAGCTCTTGTGCAGAAATGTCAAGTACAATTTAAGATGTGGCAGTTGCATTCGCTGTCTTTAAACAAGGCTGGAGTTTGAGTGCCACTTTACAAGCTAGGGGGTGGCAAATGTGTATTTGTTGCTGTGTGTATATGTATATCATGGAGCTGATGCCATTTTCTGGCATGCAGAGGGAAACATGCATTTCTTCTGTATATATGCTACATGTTTGTGCACAAATGTGTAGTTGCAGATGGACCTATGAGAGTAGTTGCACCCAGAAATCGGGGCAACAAGTTGATCTCCAGGAGGGACCTAACCATCATATTATGGCTATAACTGAGGATTAGTTTTGCTGAGTATCTAAAAGATGAAATTCTGTTTGTTTTATTTGTTGGTGAGTTTTTAATGTATGTTTTAATTTTTCAGCTGGGAAGTCATTGATTCCAAGTCTGAATACAGGATCAGGCTGAACCAGTGCATGGAAGAAGCAATGATGAGTTTCTTTGTCTTTCTCCAAGAAATGTCTCACTTCAAAGAACAGAACCCAGGCAAGGTAAAACGAGGCTTGCAATTTATCTGGTTCTAATGAATAAACTTTCTGATACTTTGTGTCAATAATCAATGTATAAACAAGGCTGTTAACAGCAGAACCATATACATGTGTACTTAGTGGTCCCATTGATCTCGAGGGAAGGCAATGCTAACATACTCAATAGCATAAAGCATAAAGCTATGTTTATGGGTGCCTATTGTGATGAAGCACTATTTAGCCCAGGAAAAAAGTTCCAGGATCTCTTTAAATATTGGAAAAGATGCTGGAGTATAACTTTGGATTGTAGGCAGCAGCACACTGTCTCACTGTTCTGTCCAGCATCCTTTTCCAACATTGCAAGTGCTTTTCCTGATGTTGCACCGCTTGAATCATGCAAGACAGCCACTTAAGATCGCAAAATATGTTGGACCAGGTCTCATTATGAGCTGCCAATTAGTTTTGGGATTAATGAAACCTTACAGGTATGACGGTGTACAATAAATTGAATTACTCTCCCCACTCCTCTTTTAACCATTGTTTTAGATGCCAGCATTAGTGAGCTGACTTCTGCACCATAACTAGGAGAATATCTGTTAGTAAAGAGGGATGCCTATATGCGGAAACACCTCTTGCTTAAATTACCAGCTTTGGAACAAACTGGGCTAAAACTAGCAGCTGGTTAAAGCAGCTCCTCACTTCCCAGAAAGCACGCACACACTCCAGTTGTGTGTTGTGCATGTGCACATCTCTCACACCACCATGGGATATCTGAAGAAGCAGAGGGCAGTGTTCAGACTGGCCACCCAAAGTCATATTACTTGCTGTGGCCCTCCCCACAACTTTGTATTTCCTTTGGAGTTGAAGTGGGGGCTCAGCCACCAGAATGATTGGGTGGGGATGCAGCTGAGCTGCAGAAGAAGCTTTTCTCTGAGCACCTCACTCACACACAATGTATCTGTTGTGGTGTAAAGGAAAGTGAGTGACAAAGACACAAAATATAATCCCTTATGGGTAACAAGCATTTTCATCACTCTTCTGATTTGTTTACTAAAATGATGGTGGTGGAAAGTAGCTCTACAATTTCTGCTGTTGGTAAGGACATGTTAAAAGCCATGTTTTAGTTTAGATACTGAATGTGGCAGTGATATCTCTAATCATTACTTGGTGCTTTCTCTTAAACAGTTTTGCCTCCTGGTCTGCAGTGTGTGCACATTCTTCACAATCTTAGGAAGTTACATTCCTGGAGTTGTACTCTCTTACCTTCTATGTAAGTTTCTTCCAATTCTTGAGGGATGCAATAGTTACTTTACTTTCTCGGGGGGGGGGGGGCGGAGAGATTCCCATAGCAACAGACAAACCACATTCTGCCCAGAATTCACCATTGCAATTAAGATGCTTGAAAAGAAGACAAAATCGCATTTTTCCTGGCAGCAAAATAATTGTGGCTTAAATGTTAGGGAAATGTGATATTGACAAAGCTGAAGTTCTTAAAGGCAAAAATCTGGATTCCCTGAATAAACGAAGCAGTAAATTAATATTTATTTCCTTAAAGAGATCATGCTGCTACACTGCTATAGAGCTTTTAGGCTGCAGTCTCATAAACTATTACATTAGGTGTAAGTTCCATTGAACTAATTGAGACTTAGCCACTATGCTACACTAACTCCCCACACAATATATTCTTAGATGCTGTGGATCCCACTAAACACACACACAGTGCTTTATTTAGCAATAGATATTTCTAACTTGCATGTTCCTTGGAAACAGGCCATTTTATGTGCTTCAAGAAGGATTTGTAAAGAGTATTCAAAAAATGGCACAGCTCAAAAGTTTACTTTTCTGCAAACTTGTTGTAAAAAATTGAAGAACTTATTTATTTATATTTCCTACTTCTGTTGCAGTACTATGTGCCTTCTTGTGCCCACTCTTCAAATGCAATGAATTTGGGCAGAAAGTATATAGCAACATTAAACCGCTTCTGCTGAAACTGGACTTTGGCATTTGGGACTATATCAACCAAAAATTGAGAGAGAGAGCTGGTAAGCAGGCAGCTTTGAATAGATTTTCATCCCCGTGTAATGTCAGCTTTCTTGAGGAAAGAAGAAGAGATGTGTTATTTTTGTGGTTGTAAGTTTATCCACAAATACAAACAAATACCAAAAAAACTTAGGCTTTCCATGAGCGATAAGAGTAGTTTCAAAACCAAACAATGTTGTGTATCTTGGGAAAGTGGATATTTTTACTACGTATGCATTGTAAAGCAGTGTGTATGTAAAACTTTGTGTAGAAATATATAATAAATAAATGCTATGTAAATAAATTTTACACATGTAGAATTTATGCACATAAATATCTTGATTTCTTTGTTAGCTACAACAACAAAACCTAGGAATGTTTGACAAACAAAGTAGGTAATGGAAAGCTAATTGGTTGTAATCTTTTCCAGAAATTATAAGAACAAAGTTGGCAGATGACAACAGTGAACTAGATGTATCAGCCTTGTGTCCTAAGGTAGGTTGGTTATATATTGAGTTCTCTAGACTACAAATAAGCAAATTGACTGTTGTGCTTTCGTTGTCCAGAAAGAGAAACATTTCTAAAGCGTTGTCCACTCCTTTCTACTTGTTTGCTGCAAATTCCAGGTGTGCTGGAATTTTAAGAAGTTTCTACAACCTGAGCCTGTTTATTCAGAGACATGTCAGACTGAGATCAGTAGAACTTACTCAGGAGTGAGGGTGCACAGGACTGCAGCCAAGAGTAATGTAGGAACTGAAAAAATAAACCTATGCTGCCAATACTCTTAGTAGACCAGTATACAGTAAGCAGCACATAAACGGCGCACAGAAATCTACCAAACCATTCCACGTTCCGAATCCTATATTAGTAATCCAAGAATAGAGAACAATGTGAAAAATCTAATACAGAAGCTACAAACAGAAAACTCATTCAAGTTAATGCAACAGGAAACTTTCAGTCTTTAAAGCCCCTTTAGCCAGGCTCCTGTGGATATTGACAAAGGTAAGTCCGATCAGGAGCCTGGCTAAAGGGACTTTAAAGACTGAAAGTTTCCTGTTGCATTAACTTGAATGAGTTTTCTGTTTGTGGCTTCTGTATTAGATTTTTCACATTGTTCTCTCTAATATAGGATTCGGAACGTGGAATGGTTTGGTAGATTTCTGTGCGCCGTTTATGTGCTGCTTAGGAGGCATTCTTTCTCTGAACCTGCTTTTTGGCATGAGAGGTTTGTCTTGTGAACACAACAGGTACCACCATAATCACTTTCAGTCCATGGAAATGAAAGTCACGACTCATCAAGCAATTAGAAACAGGGCTCTGATTTGTACAGCTGCCCTGATATTATGGACCCTTTGCAACACAAAAAGATTTCATCACAATACAAACTTCATGTTCTACTTCTTCAGCACCTGGAGAATGCAGATATTGGCATTAACAGTCCTGTGCCAACATTCAGAGTGTATATATGATGGGAGATCAGGATCCTACAAGCCCATTCCACCTCTCCCTACAGCACATAGCCCTCACTTGTTTATGCATTCCGTCTAATGTGTATATATAAAGATAGGGGAGAAAAGTTTGCTGCAGTGTGCATTACTTTACACTTGCATTGAACAGTATTGCCATTTCAATGCGCATTCAGTCAGTATGGAGAGATCCTTCTGGAGCATCTCACAATCCCTTGTATTGTGCATTTAACAATGTATTGTTAAAATACATTACTATACACTGAAGCAACACTAAAATATTGTTGCTGCATAATTGCAGTTTTTTCCTCCTTGTATCTTGTAGTTAGAACTTTATATTCCACAAGTATATAAAGCAAGAATTTCTTGAGGTGCTATCTGACTAAGTTATACTTAACTCATAGAAATCAGTGGACATAACTAACTTGAATCCAACTATTTCAATTAAATCAGTGGATTCAAGTGAGTTAACTTGATTGAATTCACCTGGTGTAAGTTTTAAATGTGTAAGTATTTAGTTTAGCCTAGAATTTAAGAGTGCCATGCTTGACAGTTTTCTTTTTTTTTCCAAAATACAGGTTAGCCCTACAGTTGTGGCCAGAGAGATGTCTGTATCAGATACAGATATATCAGAAGTATCTTGGACTGACAATGGGACTTTCAATCTTTCTGAGGGCAACACTCCACAAACAGACACATCTGATGGTACGTGCGTCTTGCTTCCAAATTTGTAGGGTTTTTGTTTTGGTTTTTTGCATATGAAAGCACTTTTATTTAATTCTGCCCCTCTCAAATCTATTTTAGTTCACCTTGTAATCTACATTTAATGATTTATGCACAAAAGGTATCTTAAATAGATACTTTTGTATTAAAACTATAGTGGTAGAAAGGACTAAATACCACCACCCCTCCACTCACAGATGACATTTTCCTATTCTAAATAAAATATTTGTTCACTAACATTTGCTTTGCAAATGTTGGTAACTGTATTATCAGTGATCACTTCTCAGTGTGTTGTGTGAATGAATAAGGCATGCACATGAATGTAAATGGTCTGAGGGTATCAGATGATGTGAGTCACTGAAGAAGCTAAGTAAGGGCAGACCTGATTAGTAACCTGGATGGGGCAACCCAATCAGATAGGCAGGGTATAAATAATAAAATTGTTTTGATTATGATAAAAAGAAACTGAATGCAATCAAATGAACTTATAACAGATCAGCTGCATGCGTATATTAAACCAGCGGCCTTCAGCCTTTCCAAATCTTGGGTAACATTCAACAAATTTTACTCAGAGTAGACCTAGTGGCCCTAACTTAGTCCTGTTCATTAAATACGTCTGCTCTGAGTAAAACTTAGTTGATTACCATTCTTAAAATTTACCTTTTATCTATAACTTTAATATTTACCTCTCTAGATTTTTTTTCTTTCTTTCTTTCTTTCTTTCTTTCTTTCTTTCTTTCTTTCTTTCTTTCTTTCTTTTTCTTTTTGTCTGTTTTGCGGAGGAACTGTTGATGTACTCAGTAGGCATCATGTCGTACACCTTTAATCATTTTGGCCTTTTATGGAGTCCTTCCAAGTTAATTTACATGCTGACATTTGTTTTTTAGTATTGCTGGAAGTGGGCATGACTTTTATTTATTCAATAGAGATTTGTGTTGTACCATATCACAGAAACAAGCTGTTGATAATGGTTTCTCCTGTCGGTTGTTCGATAGATTTTGATCGCCACGAGGAAGCTTTCGCAAAAGATCTCGCAGAATTTCCATCTGTGGAAAACGGCGCAGGAACAAATGATGACGACGATTCAAGCATTGGCATCCCTGTCCGTCAAGAGAGAAAAAAGGACCATCTCTCTACCACATCAGATCGCCGTACCAGGCAGGATAAGGAGGGGCACTCTGCAGCAGGCCTTTCCTTGCCGTTGATCAGCGACCCGGCTTTCAGCTTAGTAAGAGCAGTTGCCGGAGATGTTGTTACGTCGGTGGTGTCCGCAGCTGTCAGAGACCAGTTGCAGTCTGTGCAAGGCGACCCAAACTTAAGCGAAGAGACAGACACAGAGGAAGGCGATGATTTTGAACTGCTTGACCAGTCAGAGCTTGAGCAGATAGAAAGCGAACTGGGGCTTACCAAAGGCCAAGAGGCAGGACCACAAGAAAAGAAGTCTTTAGGCTTCCTCTCAAACCTGCTTGGGGGCCATTAACTGGAGCTGCTTAATAGTATAGAGAAAATAAAATATAGACCATGTGAAATGCAAAAGAAAAAAAAAGGAAAATGATGAGCTGTAAGCTTTATCTATTATTTTAGATGTGCTGTTATGTCCTCCATGCAAAGTGTACTAACTTGTTGCAGATCAGTTGATGCTGGTAGTTTTGTTTCTGATAGTGATCCCATAGAAATGAAAAATGTATCTCATTATTTTGCATCAAAGGAATTTAAGAGGCAAGGTTTTAAATATATAGATTTAGATATATATATAAATTGCCAAATGTAGCTCCCTCGTGGCTGTAACCAAATCCTTTTTCGCCTCCAGCCTGTTTACTCTTACTTTTCAAGCGTTTAGGAGCAGTGCTTCAGGGAGAGGAGATATCAACAGGAATCAAGAAGCCATCATGTCCTTGTTACCTCCTATGTAGCAGAATATCTAAAACCTCCGAGAGTAAACAAATGTCTGATAGGCTCAGAGACTCTGAACCCTTTTGCAAATATCTCTGATTTATGACTCCAGACACCATCATTGTAACTGATTGCCATCATTTGTGTTACCTATATGAATTCCCGGAGATTCTTTTCACACAGGACAGTGTGATGCATTTAAATTTTACTTCCATTCTTGTAGGCCATTAGCTTAACAGAATGGCATAATTCCATGCTTCGTGTACTCTTGTACTAGCTTCATAGCAAAAGGAAAGAACAATACATTTGAGGCAATATATAAGCCATCTACGTGTAGTATATGTATATGCAGTGTGGGGTTGAATTTGGGTTTGGGGCAAGGAAACCAGGGAGATATTCAAAAACTGAATAGACAGTCTCCAGTTCATCAATTCTATGCTCTTAGGACCTAAGTATTACATTGCATCTAAAATGAAAGAGATTGACTGCTATATTCAGTTCCTCAAGAACTACTGCTTGCAAAAGAAATGTAGAATATTCTATTCCTAGCATATAAGTAGAGGCTGTTGCCATGAAACACTCCTAATTTTAACAACGTGCATATTGTGTGGCTGACTTTGGATCATCTTAAAATGTAACTTGTCTTCTCAGCTTTGTGGTTTACCTTTAAAGTTGACAGTAGCAGGCAGTGCCTTATCAAGGTAAACCAAAGTTTAAAAAAAGAAATACTGCTAGTTCTTATAGTATGTTATAAAAAGCCAGCAGATTGAGGGACCATATCGGCTGTTTTGATTAATCTCAAACTGTTACAGATTTTTACTGGCATTCTAACAGACAGACATGGTTATGTTGTGAGCCTCTAAAAAGTGGGGCCCCACTTTATAGGGTGGTGCTCTTTTCCCACCATAGCTTCCATTTTCAATAGGCAATGTGTGTAGTATCACTGCCCAAAATGTTGACTTGGGAAGGGTATGTTAGGAGCTCGGTTTCCTTCTCTTCCCTCCTGCCCTACGCAAGGTGTTTAAGGAGACCCCAGACAGACAAGACCAAACTACCCTAGTGTCAGCTCTCATTCCAAAGCAGCTTGGTCAACTATCTCCATACTTGGCTTGATAATTGATTTTACCTCCCATCAGATGGGGGCATGGTGAAATGGTTATGCAGAATGCAGGGATTTGGAAGGTACTACAGACTCAAATGGATACTTGCTTATTATTGATTCTGCTAGTGCCTGTGGTGGTATATATATCACAGGCACAAGCAGAATCGTGTGTCTGTGTCTGCCAAGTTTTCTGTTGGTTAAGTCGGTGCCTTCATTCTTCAGCCTAGAGTCACATGCAAAAGATGGGAGACATAAACATTAATAATAGTTACTCCCAAGTCCCACTGACTTTCAAGCAGGTTTGCTCCTTAGTTGGTTTAGGATTGCAACAAAGCAATTGCCTAATGCAAGATTCTGACAGTTGTTTCCGATCAAAGATGCCCCACAAATAGTGTACTCACTATCTCAGGTTTTTATGAAGCTCTGGCTTTGATACCATTGGGCAGTGCTCTTATTTTATTTTATTTTAAAGTTGTCTGTGAACAAATAAAGGAATAGAGGAAAGCACTTCCACCCAAGAGAGTGCTGTTCCCATAGAGATGTGCTCAGCAGAAGCTCACAGTGACCTCTTCCCCTTGTTAAACACGGGGTTCCTTTTTCATGGTGGAAGTGCAGTTAATCAAACTTTATCCATTCTATAGATACGTCCCATCAATCCTAAACACATTTACTTGGGAATAAGCCCTACTGAATTCATTGAGATTTACTTCTGAGTAAGCATGCACCAGATTGTGCAGTTAAATACTTGAGGCTGCTTAGGGAGAGAGCAGGGAGGGGTAGGAAGAAGACTTGTAAAAAGACTGGCAGAGCATCTTCCTGGCTCATACCAGCTGTGTTGTAAAATGTAACTGTGTGCACTTTATTGTTGTTTTTAGAAGAAACGTTTCAGGGATTTCCAAATATCCAATACTGCGGTGGTACTCTTAAAAGGACTGAAGTTCCAACGTTCATCATTAAAAGCAGCTAATGGGCCTGCTTGAGACTTCCTGTAAACCAATATTTCTGGTATTGAGACAAAAAAAAGTACGATCCTAATATTAGAAAATAAAGCCCCAGTCCTGAAAACATTTGTTTGTGTAGCTGCATTGATTTCTCACTTCTTCCACCTTCAGCGCCTAACACAGAAAACATATGTCATGATTAACTACCTAGGGGTCTTTGCATTCTCTTTTGAAAATTCTGAATAGAGGCTGGAAGATCTATTTATGGCCAAAAGGATTTGTTCTGCCCTGCCGTCTTTGAACTCCAGACTCTTGCTTAACAAAGCCCAAACTGCATTACAAACATTTTCAAAAAAAAAAGTTTACCATGTGGCAAAAGTTGCAGTTTGAGGAATGAGTCTAATGCCCCCTGCAGCATGGAAGATGACTTGTACGCTGCTCCTTGGATTTTGGCTGCCTTTGTTGACATAGGAATTGATTCCCACTTAGTAATGTAATAGCTTCTCTAAGCTCATCATTGATGGTGAGAAAAAATATTTCAAATTCTTAGGAGCCAGCACCCAACTTCTAAGCATCAGTTCATCAAAGGGCTGAGTAAACATTTGATTTCTAGAGGTCTATCATGGATATGGGCTAAGATAGATTTCCAATCCTGCTAGTGTAGTTCCTCATATTAGCTTTCTGTACTCCAAAACAATACAAATGGTATCAGAAGTAGCCTTACGTTTCCTTAAATGTACTCTAGGACATTCTAAGTAAAAACCATCACTATGCTTTACAAATTGCAGAGTGATCCATAAAGTACTGATGGGATTCCTAACCCACGGGGTCACAATAACAAAATCTGATGTTATCCAATTCATTCAAAAATGGTGCCAAACTGTTGCAAATTCTCCCCTGCAAGGTTTGGCGGTGTAAACAGCATGTTTTATCATAGACAAAAAAAATCAGCCCTTGGCGCCCTAACCCACAGAAAAAACATTTTTTTAAAAAATCCCTGACCCACGGAGTCATAATTTCACCAGAAACCTGACGTTATCCAATTTACTCAAAAATGGTGCCAAACTCTTGCAAATTCTCCCCTGCAACATTTGGTGGTGCAAACAGCACATTTTATCATTGTCCAAAAAATCAGCCCTCATTGCCTTAAACTGCGGGAAAAATTTTTTTTCGAAAAAATCCCTAACCC
Source organism: Lacerta viridis (assembly GCA_900245905.1). Classification (NCBI taxonomy): domain Eukaryota; kingdom Metazoa; phylum Chordata; class Lepidosauria; order Squamata; family Lacertidae; genus Lacerta; species Lacerta viridis. The sequence continues at coordinate 33,288 of OFHU01002335.1, read as the reverse complement.
ACGGGGTCACAATTTCACCAAAAATCTGGCGCTATCCAATTCACTCAAAAATGGTGCCAAACTGCTGCAAATTCTCCCCTTAAGGGTTTAAACAAAATAAAAAATAAAAAAATTCCTTCCAGTAGCACCTTAGAAACCAACTAAGTTTGTTCTTGGTATGAGCTTTCGTGTGCCTTAAAGGTTTGGCAGTGGAAACAGAAGGGTTTTTATCATACCCTTCAATAGTCCAAAAAATCAGCCCTCGGTGCCTTAACCTGTGGAAAAACATTTTTTCCAAAAAATCCCTAACCCACCAGGTCACAATTTCACCAAAAATCTGACATTATCCAATTCACTCAAAAATGGTGAAAAACTGTTGTAAATTCTCCCCTGCAAGGTTTGGCGGTGCAAACAAGGGTTTTTATCATAGTCCGAAAAAAATTATTATTTTTTAATTAATTTTTATTAAATTTTCTGTTTTACAATTTAGAATATTCATTTAAACAACCTTAAAATGTCAGTGACTTCCCTTCTTCTATTTCCATGGTTCATTTTGCATAACATAAATCCTTGCATATTTTATATAAACTAAACAATTCAGTATTCCATTATTACATCCATCGAAACTTAGCATTTTCAAATGTACACAGTTCCCACCCCCATGTATTCAATAAACGTTTTCCAATCTTCTTTAAAGTACCGTATTTGTTCTTGTTCTGTATGTCCGCAGCTTGTGGACCTATAAATTTAATTTTGAAACCTTAAGCATATGGGGGATTGAGTATTTTTCTCCTCTTCAAACCTCCCAAACATAAAAGGAAGAACCTGCTCGTTTACTAAAAAGGGATAACGAGCAGATTACAGACAAACATTTCCTTAACAGAAAATGTACCTTCAGATATGTTCAAGACGATCATAACATGATGTGTATAAAAATCCACAAGGATCCAGGTTCCCCATTCAGTGTAAATGGATATTGCATTTTTGGTGGTGCCATTGCATAAAAAGGGCCTGATCCAGGCCAAATAAAGCAGTTCTTCCCCTACTGATTTCCATGGCGCCCCCTGCAGCTCATGGTGCCCAGGGAGGCCACACCAACCGTGCCACCCTAAAACTGCCTCGGCTTTCTGAATGTCCCTAGATCATATTATAATGTAGTTGTGTTCTATGTTACGAATCAAGCACTGCAAGGAGTTGCTTCTTTTTGTTCTCCAGCTGTATTTCTTATCAGCAAGAAATTCGCTGTGTGTGAGAGCAAAGTTTGATTCTGAGGAAGGAAGTTTGAGAGCCACTGCCTTGGAGAGAGCAAGAGGAGAATGTGGGGGGCTTGGAGATGCTTGGAGAAATATCCGCCGCCACTTCGCTCCTGCCCTCGAACGCTCCCCTCACTCTCTGGATCTTATGATTGGGCCCGATCCCCCATAGCAGCACCGCCCGCCGCGGAGCCAGAAGAAGGCGCCGTCTCGATCAGCCTAGATTTTGCATCTTCCGGGCGTTATTGGACTACAACTCCCATCACTGATGGGAGCTGCTGTCCAACAACGCCTGGAAGGCGCCAGGGTTAGCCCAGAGATGGAGAGAGGACAGAAAGCGGCCGGGGCAGAGGTGGATGCTTGTATTTTCTCCCTAGCCAAGGGACTAGTCCTCATTGCGCAGCGCCCGGAGTGGGTACAGAGGGCAACTGAGAAGAACCCGGAGAACCAGACGCTGCCTTCCGTGGCTCTCGCGCTTAAAAGGGGGTGGCACCATGGGCTGGGGGTGTCCAAGCTGGGGCCCTCCCTCCTCTTTTCCAGCCTCTGCCTTGTGGGGCACGCAAAAGGGTCGGTTGCCCCTCTTTGCGCCTCTGGGGAAAAAATGGGGAGAATAAAACGGCGCAGCATGTAACCCTCCGTGCGCGCAGAGGGCGCGCGAGAGAAGGAGGAGGAAGCGGAAAACAGCTGTCAGGCTGAGCAAAGCCGTCTTCCTCTTCCTGCGAGCGAGAAGGAAAAGCTTAGACGCTGAAGCGTGGCTGCGAGGCCGGGAAAAGGGAAGGGAAGCGTTGTATCTTTGGAACCGACAGTGATCAAAGTTCGGTGGAATCTTCGCCGCTCCAACGTTCTCTTTTCCACTCTCAACGTTCCATCGCGCTGCCTTCTTTCACCAGCGTTCCGTGTCGTCGTTCAGGATTCGAGTCGCTGATATCTTTTCTTCCCCACCTAATAAAAACAACTCCTTTTGCTTCCGAGGCGGCCTTTTCAGCCGCTGGATTATGAGCAGCAGCGAGTCGCCCGACTGTGCGGCGACGTCAGGTAGGATGGTGCGAAGTCTCTGCGACGGTGGAGCCAGGTGTCAATTTAGGAGTTTAAATTTAATGTTTGCCTATTTATTCAGTGACGGGTCTGAAAAACATGTTTGGGGGCATGAGGCATTTAAACCTGTTGTTTTTGTGACTGGACAGCATTTGGCTTGGCAAGGGTACATTTGATTAAGAAGCAATACCAGAGAATTTTAATTTTGTCTTCTGAAAGTGTCAGGTAATAGAAAAGATGTACAATATATAAATAAATATATATAATAAATAATAAAAATTGCAAGTACTCGGCAATCATTTTTAAGGATTTGTATGCATTATTGCACCCATTTTTTTTACCAAGCAAAAACTTAAGTTACATTAACAAAATCAAAAATTCTTTCCAGTAGCACCTTAGAGACCAACTGAGTTTGTTCTTGGTATGAGCTTTCGTGTGCATGCACACTTCTTCAGATACATGCATGCACACGAAAGCTCATACCAAGAACAAACTCAGTTGGTCTCTAAGGTGCTACTGGAAAGAATTTTTGATTTTGTTTTGACTATGGCAGACCAACACGGCTACCCACCTGTAACTGGAATTAAGTTACATTAATTTAACTAAAGGACCTTTTTGAATTCCCTAGTCATGTTACAACTTTTTAGCATCCCTTCATTTTTGGAATATGGAAGTTGAAAAATTAAACAGGCCCTACCAACTGGTGCATTTCCTTCTCATACTGGTTCTGTGGAAAATACTAATTGGGATTTACTGTGCCAATATGTACCTTAGCGTTGGTTTTTGTTAGCATATTGTGCTGTAAAGGCAGATGGAGCTCATCAACCTGGAAAGACAGACCATATTCTAGGAGAAGGAAAACATGTATCCCAAACCTCCACAGCCTTTTGGGAGAACCCAACACAAATTCAGAGTGGAGTCCCTAAGGTGGTTGGGTGGTGCCTTGTACTCCTCCTTCCTACAACTCCTGCAGCCAAGCTGGTGCCAAACATTGCTCTGCTTTCCTTTGGACCACATCAGCCAGGCCAAGAGGGGAGACTTGTTGTCTGGGCAGCCCAGGACCTCCATACGCACTACGCAGGCTTGCGCCCCTGGGAAGTCACTGTTGGTTTCACTTCATTGCATCGCCTCTTGAGACAGACAGATGCCAACAATATTCTGCTGATTTTGTCTGTTGGGGAAATCAATAGGACTTCAAAGTTTTTGTTTGGATTAAGCTCTATTTTCAGATCCACGGGGTGTGTAAAATTCCTGCCCTCCCAGGTTGCCTGTTTTTTCCTGTTAATATAAGGCATAATAATAATAATAATAATAATAATAATAATAATAATAATAATAATTTTTATTTATACCCTGCCCATCTGGCTGGGTTTCCCCAGCCACTCTGGGGCTCCCAACAGAATATTAAAAACACGAAAACATCAAACATTAAAAACTTCCCTAAACAGGGCTGCCTTCAGATGTCTTCTAAAAGTCAGATAGTTGTTTATTTCCTTGACATCTGATGGGAGGGCGTTCCACAGGGTGGGGTGCCACTACCGAGAAGGCCCTCTGCCTGGTTCCCTGTAGCTTCACTTCTCGCAGTGAGGGAACCGCCAGAAGGCCCTCAGAGCTGGATCTCAGTGTCCGGACTGAACAATGGGGGTGGAGATGTTCCTTCAGGTATACTGGGCCAAGGCCGTTTGGGGCTTTAAAGGTCAGCACCAACGCTTTGAATTGTCCTCGGAAACGTAACGGGAGCCAATGTAGGTCTTTCAGGACCGGTGTTATATGGTCTCAGCGGCCACTCCCAGTCACCAGTCTAGCTGCCGCATTCTGGATTAGTTGTAGTTTCCGGGTCACCTTCAAAGGTAGCCCCACGTAGAGTGCATTGCAGTAGTCCAAGCAGGAGATAACCAGAGCATGCACCACTCTGGCGAGACAATCTGCAGGCAGATAGGGTCTCAGCTGGCGTACCAGATGCTGATTTTGTTTGTTGGAGAAATCAGTGAGACTTCAGAGTGATTGTTCGGGTTGTGTCACATATTTCATTAACCTCTGTTTTTAGATCCATGGGGTGTGTAAAATTCCTTCCCTCCCACGTTGCCTGTTTTATTCCTGTTAATATAAGGCGTGCCTAAGACCATTGTGCTAAGCTGAATTTCAGGCTTCTGCTCGTGTTGGCTAACCTCTGTTACAATGTTTGTGTGTTGTCCTTCCTCTCCAGCCGTGGCGTCCTACACTTGCATCACATGCCGCGTGGCTTTCAAGGATGCTGATGTCCAGCGTGCCCACTACAAGACCGACTGGCACAGGTACAACCTGAAACGGAAAGTCGCCGAGATGCCGCCTGTCACTGCCGAGAACTTCCAGGAGAGGGTTCTGGCACAGAGAGCCGGGCTGGAGGAGCAGAGCAAGGCCACTGCTACCTACTGCACGGCTTGCAGCAAGAGGTTCTCCAACTTCAACGCTTACGAGAACCACCTGAAGTCCAAGAAGCACCTGGACCTCGAGAAGAAAGCCGTCCAAGCGGTCAGCAAGAAGGTCGAGCTCCTGAACGAGAAGAACTTGGAGAAAGGCCTCGCTCAAGAGAACGTCGACAAAGATGCCATGAATGCTGCCATCCAGCAAGCCATCAGAGCCCAGCCCTCCTTGTCTCCAAAGAAGGCTCCCTTCCTGCCTGGCGGTGGCGCTGGGTCTTCGGTTGCTGTGGAAAGTAGCAGAGAGCGTGCGGAAAAAGCTCCTCGGCTGCAGTGGTTTGAAGAACAGGCCAAGAAGCTGGCAAGAGAGCAATCGGAGGAAGAAGAGGAGGCCGACGATATGGAAGAAGGTAGGCTGGGCAAAGGCAGTTTATTCTGGCAGCAATCTTTTGGGGAGTTGTGCTTTAGCACAGGGAAAGCCATCCAGAACTTCTGGACTACAGTTCCCATCATTCCTGGCCATGTTGGCAGAGGCTGATGGGAGGTGGTCAACAACAACATGTGTTTGTGTTGTCTGGCCCCTGGTTTATTAGAAAGTCCCATTAACAGGTTTTGTACAGCAGCTAGTTCAAATCAGCAGTTTACATCTAGGCTGAAAATAGAGTGGAGATAGGGAGAATTTGGGCTGCTTGAATATATTTTTTTGATTGTAAGAAAACCCCTAAGCTGGTTACAAAAATATAGAGCAGCAAAATTATTCATTTGTTGTTGTTGTTGTTCAGTCGTGTCCGACTCTTCATGACCCCATGGACCAGAGCACGCCAGGCACACCTATCTTTCACTGCCTCCCGCAGTTTGGCCAAACTCATGCTAGTCGCTTCGAGAACACTGTCCAACCATCTCATCCTCTGTCGTCCCCTTCTCCTTGTGCCCTCCATCTTTCCCAACATCAGGGTCTTTTCTAGGGAGTCTTCTCTTCTCATGAGGTGGCCAAAGTACTGGAGCCTCAACTTCAGGATCTGTCCTTCCAGTGAGCACTCAGGGCTGATTTCTTTAAGGATGGATAAGTTTGATCTTTTTGCAGTCCATGGGACTCTCAAGAGTCTCCTCCATTATGAAAATTATTCATAACAATGGTTAAATACAGATATAGAAAAACATTCCGAAGGATTGTTAGAATTGATAGTAGCTCAAAGGAGGTAAAACATGTAGTTTCTACATGTCTCAATACACTTGCCTAAACAAAAATGTGGGGTTTTTTGCCAATTATATGGCCTCAGCCCAGTATGCTTGAAAGAGCGTCTCCACCTCCATCGTTCAGCTCCAAGGGTCTTCTACTGGTTCCCTCATTACGAGAAGTGAGGTTACAGGGAATCAGGCAGAGGGCCTTCTCAGTAGTGGTGCTCGCCCTGTGGAATGCCCTCCCATCAGATGTCAAGGAAATAAACAACTATCTGACTTTTAGAAGTCATCTGAAGGCAGCCCCTTTTAGGAACAATTTTAATGTTTGATATTTTATCGTGTTTTTAATGTTCTGTTGGGGCCCGCCCATAGTGGCTGGGGAAATTATTGTTATTCTTCTTATTGATTTCCCCCCAAAATTAACCAATTGTCACCAAATTAATACAAAGTTAAGGCCTGAACAAAAAAAAATTCTAAGCAGGCACCAAAAAGAAGACAGCACAGTGTTCTTAGGGGTTTTTTTGAGCGTTCGACTTGAATGCTCAAGCAGCCCAAATGATTTTGGGGGCAATCACAAGGGGATGGTAGACCATTCATAATTATGAGAACACTAGCCTGCCGCTTGTATGGAATAATTAACCTGCATCTTTTGGTCAGCATGAAAAGATGCCTCCTAAGCTTTCGCTTTCACTTGGTTTGAAAGGTTGGGAGGATGTAGACTCAGATGAAGATCTGGAGGTCGAAGAAGGACCGATGGAAGGAATCCCAGATGAGGCCAAAGAGAGTGCGTCTGGGAAGGATCACCCCAGCTCAGACGCGATCCCAGTAACCGACTGCTTATTCTGTTCCCACCATTCAAGCTGTCTCATGAAGAATGTGTCCCACATGACAAAAGTTCACAGTTTCTTTATTCCAGATATAGAATATCTTGTGGATTTCAGAGGTCTGATTAAGTACTTGGGTAAGTCTTAAGACATGCCAGCCTCGACTATCTGTTGATTTTAAGAGGGCGGCATGTGGCATTCATCTCAGTGTCGTTCCTCAGAGTAAAATACACTTCGTTTGAAACAGGGTGGATTTGATTGATTTAAATCACGATTTAAATCACTAGTCAGTAAGACTTGATTTAAATATTTATTTTTTAACAGAAAGACTTCATTGTTGGTATAATCTTAATATTTACAACCAGATGAAGGTTTCATTTTTGGAATAATAAATTTTCAGAGTAGTTTTTACAGTTATATCAAAAATTACTGATTTGGTTATACTATTAGAAATACATAGATAATTATGAAATTATTGTGCAGTGTAAGGTTTTCAGTGGCTGCTCATGAGTAACCAGGCTGACTCCGAGGTTTCTGAAACTAGGTTTCTTTATTGTGCAAATATGTACAGTGCAGCTATAAAAAGACGTCCAGCTCATCCTTTGGCAGAGTCCGGGAATGACCCCTTCCGGTTCTTTGCCCAGCATAAAAGCCGCGGGATGCGGAACCCCCGCCTACCCCCTCTGCGTCTTTCCCCCCTGCGCAAGTGGGGAGACGGAAGAGGTGCCTCCCCTCCAGCCTCTGCTTGGTGCGTGGGCTCTCCTTCCCTGTCAGAGCCCTGACTCCTACTTCCCAGTCCCATCTCTCCCTCCCCACTAGAGGGATCACTGCCTTCCTCACTGGAGGAAGATGAATTGCTCAGCAGTTGAGGCAGGGGCTCGCAATACCGATAAAGCCCTGGCAACTCCTTGCCTTCCGGCGAGGGCAACCCCCTGACATGCAGTGAAGTGATACACGGCTATTATATTTGTAGGGAATGCGGGTGGCGCTGTGGTCTAAACCTCTGAGCCCCTTGGGCTTGCCGATCGGAAGGTCGGCAGTTCAAATCCCTGCAAAAGGGTGAGCTCCCGTTCCTCTGTCCCAGCTCCTGCCAACCTAGCAGTTCAAAAGCCCACTAGTGTAAGTCGATAAATAGGTGCCGCTGTGGTGGGAAGGTAAACAGCATTTCTGTGCGCTGTGGCTTCCGTCACGGTGTCCCGTTGAGCCAGAAGCGGTTTAGTCCTGCTGGCCACATGACCCGGAACACTGTCTGCAGACAAACACCGGCTCCCTCAGCCTGAAAGCGAGATGAGTGCCGCAAACTTAATTCTATTGTAGCAAACTTAATTCTGTTGTACAAACTTGATTCTGTTGTACAAACTTAATTCTGTTGGTCAAACTTAATTCTGTTGTGTTTTATGTTCGCTTAGTACGTTATGTGAATCTGGTCTGGGACCGTAATAAATTCCATTCATTCATGAGTGCCGCAACCCCATAGTCGCCTTTGACTGGACTTAACCGTCCAGGGTTCCTTAACCTTACCTCTTTACTATTTTATTTGAGAAAGTTTTTGTATTTGCTGTGTAATGTGAAGCAGGGATGTGGTCTTCCAGATGTTGCTAGACTTAAAACTTCCACGGGGTTAATTGGATTTGGGAGTTCAGCAACACACAGGTTTCCCATCCCTGATGTACAGTAGAACAACATTTGGGCTGTGAAACCACCAAATACGTTGTGTTAGCATAAGATGGGAGAGCACAGTGTGTGTGTGTTTGTGTGTATCTTTCTCCTCACAACCTACAGGAGAGAAGATTGGCCTTGGAAAGATCTGCCTGTGGTGCAATGAGAAGGGGAAATCCTTCTACACAACTGAAGCTGTGCAGGCCCATATGAACGACAAAAGCCACTGCAAGCTCTTCACGGAAGGAGATGCTGCTCTGGAGTTTGCAGACTTCTATGACTTCAGGTGGGAAACGGCAGCGGCCAAATTTAGACACACAGCAAATGAAACGTTTCCGTTTTGGCCCGGTGGGCCCACATTTGCATTGGTCTAGTATTGTGCTACTCAGGTAACATACACAAGCAAGACTCTCGTGGATGGACAGAGTAGCTTTCTACTTCCCTGCTGCTGCTGCTGCTGCTGCTGCTGCTCCCTAATCATGGTTGGATCCTGGCATTGGAAACAAGACACTTTATTCTGCTCGCTCACAAAGTGTTCGCTCACTGGAGCGGTGTGGGGCTGTTGTTAATGTGGAAGACGCCTTCTTCTCACTTGAGTGCTGACATGCCTGTTAGCCTCTTGAAAACCTGTGGCTTCCCCGAAAATCCATTTGAACTTTCGGAAGTCTGTTTGGCGACAAGCTTGCTTATATGCTCACGTGAAGCCCAAACATTTTATTTCGCAAGAACGTCGTAACCCTTTCTGCAGCAGTGGGACAGATGCTTGCTAGAGATTTAGGGGAGCATTCAGATATGCAGTCCTCTAGCTCTCATCTAAAGCATTGCAGTCCTCTAGCTCTCATCTAAAACCTCCATGTTTCCTGATTTTCCTGTGCTTGGCGTCTTCCTGTTTTCCTGGTCCTGGTACAGCTATACTACATGACAGTTGTGAATGAGAAGATCAGCTTTGGGTGTGCTGAGAGATTTCAGAAGCCAAGCCTCATTCGAACGATATTCCAGAACCCTGCGGTGGCTTTGCTGTCACAGTTCTGGAGAATATGTAGCTGCTTGTGGCATATTACTCAAAAGAGACTTTCACCTCCTTCTCCGTAGTTTTAACGGGTAACCTGTTTACATCGCTGGTTGGTAGCTGGTCTTGAGCTTCTTGAGCATGTAGTTCTTACTAAGGGAAATAACACAGGATCTCTTTCTGTTTCAAAGGAGCACTTACCCTGACTATCAGGAAGGAGATGGTGCAGAGATGTCTGAAGAACTGCCACCGGAGAAGAATTTGGATTATGATGATGATTCAATGGAGCTGATTTTACCCTCAGGTAAGCGTATTCTTGAAATATACCAGGATCATCCCAGGTGCTCACTTTACAGATTCAGTAACTTTGGTAGGTGTGCCTTTTCAATCTATAGTGGCACAATTAGTGCAAGTCACGGTGGGTGGTTCACACTGCTGCCTTCTCAATGACTTGCCTTGAAGTTGAGCCGTCCCTGCCTTTCCCCAGAATATTTAATAATAATATTATTTTTTTTATTTATACCCCACCTATCTGGCCGGGTTTCCCCAGCTACTCTGGGTGGCTTAGAGCATATCCAAAAATGTCAAACATCAAGCGTTAAAAACCTCCCAATACAGGGCTGCCTTCAGATGTCTTCTAAAAGTTGTGTAATTTTTTATCTCCTGGACATCTGAAGGAAGGCATTCCACAGGGCAGGTGCCACCACCGAGAAGGCCCTCTGCCTGGTTCCTTGTAACTTCGCTTCTTGTAGTGAGCGAACCAGCAGAAGACCCTCTGAGGAGGATCTCAGTGTCTGGGCTGAGCGATGGGGGTGGAGACGCTCTTTCAGGTATATAGGATTTCAAAGGTCAGCACCAACACTTTGAATTGTGCTCAGAAACATACTGGGAGCCAGTGAAGATCCTTTAGGACCAGTGTTATATGGTCCCGGCGGCCACTCCCAGTCACCAGTCTAGCTGCCGCATTCTGGATTAGTTGTAGTTTCCAGGTCACCTTCAAAGGTAGCCCCACGTAGAGCGCATTGCAGTAGTCCAAGCGGGAGATAACCAGAGCATGCACCACTCTGGCGAGACAATCTGCGGGCAGGTAGGGTCTCAGCCTGCAAAGTGGAGTGTGAGGTCTCAGGATTCTGCCCCTGTTAAGAATTTTCTTTGACTGATTAAAAATCCTTATGGGGACAGGAAAGTTCTTTAAAAGAAAAGAAAAGAAAAAGAAAATTGGAGGTAACATATGATAAAGGTGGGCTACAAATGAAATGTTCACTTTCAGAGCCTTTTGAGTTATTTCTAGCACATTAGAGTGCAGAGTCATCACATACTGTTGGAAGTGTTGCTGCCGGCAGTGCTTAAAGAGAACGCTGTATGTTTATTATCTTTTGTACAGGTGATGCCTAGCTCAGTTGGTGATTTATTCCTGAAAATAGAGGTGTGCAGTGTAGAAAATCTGACCCTCAAGCTTTTAAACCATGGGTAGGCAACCTAAGGCCCGGGGGCCTTCTAAATCCGGCCCGCAGACAGTCCAGGAACCAGTGTGTTTTTACATGAGTGGAATGTGTCCTTTTATTTAAAATGCATCTCTGGGTTATTTGTGGGGCCTGCCTGGTGTTTTTACATGAGTAGAATGTGTGCTTTTATTTAAAACAAAATAAATAAAAAATTCCTTCCAGTAGCACCTTAGAGACCAACTAAGTTTGTTCTTGGTATGAGCTTTCATGTGCATGCACACTTCTTCAGATACCAAGAACAAACTTAGTTGGTCTCTAAGGTGCTACTGGAAGGAATTTTTTATTTTATTTTGTTTTGACTATGGCAGACCAACACGGCTACCTACCTGTAACTGATTTTATTTAAAATGCTCCTCTGGGTTAATTGTGGGGCATAGGAATTCCTTTGTTCCCCCCCCAAAAAAAATTGTCCGGCCCCCCACAAGATCTGAGGGACAGTGGACCGGCCCCCTGCTGAAAAACTTTGCTGACTCCAAATGTAAACTGTACATTTAAACATGTAAGCCACTAGGTGGCACTTTCAGGATTCTAGCATTCCGGTTCCAGGACTCAGCTTGTTTACTGGAGATTGTTCCCATGACAAACGTTGTTTGAAGTGGTCAACACATTCACGTGGGTGTGGAATGCGATACCTTCTATTCCAGTATATCAGACATGGGTCGCAGTGTGCGTGCAGGGAAAACATCCAGTTTGTCATGAGGACAGCATTACAATATAGCCACTTGCCCTCTTTTGAAGAGAGGCACACTGGAAGTCTCTGATTGTTCAAAGCTCTCCTCTTCTTGTTTCAGCCAGTTAGTTCTTTGTGTTCTCTCACCTCCCCAGATACACAGACACACATAAATACATGATGATCTTGTGCTGTGGGGTCGCTCTCAACTATATGCTCTGTTAAGAATAATATGTTTCTAATGTTTCTGATTCAGCAAATACAGTTTTAGTGCTTGGAAGGCTCTTAATTTTGCTGCTAAGGTTTTACAAAAATGATAACTAGTAAACAGAGCAACCTGAAGAAGTGGCATTGAAAATACATTAGAGCACAGGGTGGATTTGATTTAAATCGATTTAAATCTCGATTTAAATCACTAGTCCAGTGTTTTTCAACCTTTTTTGGGCAAAGGCACACTTGTTTCATGAAAAAAATCACGAGGCACACCACCATTAGAAAATGTTAAAAAAATTTAACTCTGTGCCTATATTGACTATATATAAAGTAATTTCCCACGGCACACCAGGCAACATCTCGTGTGCCGCGGAACAGTGGTTGAAAAACACTGCACTAGTCAGTAAGACATGATTTAAATCTTTTTTCTTCTTTTTTCTTTTTTTACAGAAAGACTCATTCTTGCTGCTATAATCTTAATATTTTCAACCAGATGAAGGTTTCGTTTTTGGAATAATAAATTTTCAGAGTAGTTTTTACAGTTATATCAAAAATTACTGATTTGGTTATACTATTAGAAATACATAGACAGATGATCATGAAATTATTGTGAGGTTAACTGTTTATATTTTGACAACTTTTCTACTGTACATTATTGGAAGGAGAAAAATAATCATTTCCTTAATAATAATTTAAACAATTTTTCTAACTAAAACATTATAGCATATGGATCCATGTTTGTTAACTGATGGGGTTAAACATTTTTTTAAATTAAAAACAAAACCACAGACTGAGTTTTAGCACACATGAAAAACTTAAAACAGATCCTTATCTGCTTATGACTAGCCTTTGGACTATAATGTTACTTAAATATAGAAAACTATCTTTAGGAAGATTTTCCTCCAAAAGCATTTTATTTTCAAATTCAATTTAAATTTTTTTTAAAAATCTGATTTAAATTTTAAAAATCCGATTTTTTTATTATTACAGTGGTACCCCGGGTTACGTACGTGATCCGTTCCGGGTTGCGGTACGTAACGCGTGCGTGCAAATCACGAACGCACCAAAAAAAAAAAAAGAACCCTGGAAGAAGCATGATTTGAGCACTTCTGCGCTCCCGGGGGTTGTGTGCACTCCGGAAACACTTCTGGATTGCGGGCGTTCGCAACTCGAATGTCCGCAATGCGGGGTGTGCGTAACCCGGGCTACCACTGTATTATTTTTAAAATCATTTATTTTTATCCACCTTGATAGAGCATCACTTAACCAAAACTGAAGAGAAGAAAAGCCTAAGAGAGAGAAGGAGAGAGGCATTTCCCCTATTTGTTGCATGTAGTGTGCTATGGCAGTACGTAAAGAAAGGGGTGTTCAGCTCCCCACCCCCAAATGTGTGAAATCCTTAGTGAAGCTAAGTGGGATGAAATTCATTCTGAAGTTTTCAGAATGAAATGAGAACCACATTCTTAGCATGGTTGGGAACTGTTTTTGGGACAAGGGGGTCACGTTATCCCAGTAGAAATCTGTCGGGGGCTGCATTCCAATAGTGGGTGAGGCCACACACAATCATTAAACACACACACACACACACACACACACACACAGCTGTTTCCTATGGAAATAGAGGCATATATTTAATTTAATTTTTAGTAACTGCACTCGAGCTACACTGTCCCTTTTCTCTGTGGATAGTGTTTTTCCAAACTGTGTTAAGGGGTGTTGGGACTTTTCCCTAAAAATCTGTCCTGCAGATTATAAGCAGAACCCAGCCAGATGAGTGGGATATAAATAAAATTATTATTATTATTATTATTATTATTAGTATTAGTATTATTATTACTGCTACTAAACACTTGCAGGCATGCAGCTACAAAATACATGGATAACTTTTTGCATATTTGCAAGGAGTACAAGCCTGCCTCTCCCTGGGCAGACATTTTCCTCTCTACCAAGATATTCTTGCAGTAGAACTGTTTGCAGAGGAAGGAGCTGCAATTGTATGCTTTACTCATCATCAAAAACCCGTTTTACCTTCTCCATGCTGAACAGCTGGTGGCTGGATTGTAGCCCACCCCCCACCCCCAATCCCTGATTTAAGGAAGTAAAAGATAGGTCTTCTGTGGAATTGGATGCTTTTTATACACACATAGTTCGTTGGTGCTAGAGATATGCAAGTCTAGCATCATGGTGAAATGTTCAGGTTTGCCTTGTGCCTAAGGAAGTATTATAAACAACCAGGGTGGATTTGATTTAAATCAAACTGATTTAAATCACGATTTAAATCACTAGTCAGTAAGGCTTGATTTAAATCACAGTTTTCTACATAAAGACTAATTCTTGCTGGTATAACTTTAATATGCAAGTAGATGAAGATTTTTAGAATAACAACTTTTCTGTTGTACTTAGGAAGGAGAAAAATAATCATTACCTTAATAATAGCAATTTAAATACCGTATTTTTCGATCCAAAAGACGCTCCGGACCATGAGACGCACCTCATTTGTAAAGGGGGAAAACCAGGGAAAAAATATTTTTTCTGGTATTCCTCCCCTACAAGGCTGCGAAGGGGAGCGAAGGAGGCTCAGCCCTTCTCCCCAGCTCCCTTTAAAAAAAAGCGGGGATAAGCCGCTCTGAAGGGGCGCCATGCACCCCTTCATAACGGCTCATCCCCGCTTACGTTGAAGGGAGCTGGGGACAAGGGGTGAATGCTCACCCCTTCTCCCAGGCCCCCTTTAAAAAAAACGGGGATAAGCCACTCTGAAGGGGCCCACGCACCCCTTCAGAGGGCTAATCCCCACTCGCTTTGAAAGGAGCTGGGGACGAGGGGTGAGCGTTCACCCCTGTCCCCAGCTCCCTTCAAAGCAAGCGGGATGAGCACAGGGCGTGGGGTGGTGGAGAAAGCAGCAGCATCCCCGCTGCTTTCTCCACCACCCCGCGCCCAGCCGCCGATCCCAAAAGCCTGCTTTTGGGATCAGCGGCAGGGCGAGGGGTGGAGAAAACAGCGGGGATGCTGCTTTCTCCACCCTGCACCCTGCCCCCAATCCCAAAAGCAGCATCATCATCCCCTTTGCTTTCTCCACCACCCCGCGCCCAGCACCAATCGGTGGCGGGGAGGTGGTGGAGAAAATAGCGGTGATGCTGCTTTCTCCACCACTCCGCGCCCTGCCGCTGATCCCAAAAGCCTGCTTTTGGGATCGGCGGGTGGCGCGGAGGATGCAGAAACATCTCCGCCGCCACCTCCCGCCGAACTTGGCGGGGGGGAGGCAGCAGGGAGCGAAGCAGATGTTGCTGGATCCTCCCACAGCCTCCGTTCGCAGAACGGAGGTGCGGGGAGGATCCAGCAACATCTCTGCTACCGCCTCCCGCCAAACGCGCAGGGGTGGGGGGAGGCAGCGGGAGCCAAGCCTTCGCTCCATAAG
Source organism: Lacerta viridis (assembly GCA_900245905.1). NCBI lineage: Eukaryota > Metazoa > Chordata > Lepidosauria > Squamata > Lacertidae > Lacerta > Lacerta viridis. The sequence goes on along the minus strand of OFHU01002335.1, from coordinate 18,145 downwards.
ACGCAATAACATTTCCCCTTCCTTTTTGGGGAGGAAAAAGTGCGTCCTATGGAGCGAAAAATACGGTAGATTTATTAGATCCATTCCACTCCAAACAATCAGAAAAATATTGTTTCTATTCTATTCACTGAACTTCTTGAAACTTAACACTGAAGGGGTTGATTCTGTATTCATAGGTTTGTAGAACAATAGGATTAAGGTCTTTTTCTCAACTCTGTTCATGTTATAACATTTTTGCTGTGAAGAAGAGGCATGTGATCTCTGCTGAGTCAAATTCAGTTTTGAGAACTGCAAAAGTAAACCAAGCATCTGTGATAATATCTTGTAGGCAGAGAAACTGCCCAATAATTTTACAAAAACCTCTGGAAGAGCATAAATGACATTGTGAATGGATTAATGGAATTTATTTACCAAAAAAATTAAACATATACAGCCTTATTCTACATAATTAAAAAACTAATCTTTATTTCATGATTGAATAACCTTTGGATGGTAATATATTTTCCTCAAAAACATTTTATTTTAAAAAATCCGATTTAAATTTAAATCATTGATTTTTATCCACCCTGTAAACAACCAGGGTCTGCTGTATCCCATGTGGAATTCTTCTTACCTGGATTTTAGTATACAGTGGTACCTCGTTTTTCGAACATCTCCATTGACAAACGTTTCAGTTTTCGAACGCCGTAAACCCGGAAGTAAATGCTTTGGTTTTCGATCAAGCCTTGGCAGTTGAACATGCCACGTGGCTTTCATATTGAGTTTTCCGTATTGAGGCTTCCGTTTTGAGTTTTCGAACGTTTTGGAACTCGGACCAGTCTTCCGGAATGGATTGCGTTCGAAAACCGAGGTACCACTGTATATCATTTAGTCTTGTTTGGTATAGTAAGCTGCCCCTTGCAGATCTTGCAAACTAGAAAGGTATGATATAAATCTCTACATGTTCTTTACATAATATGTCATTTGCAGTTACTTCTACCCTAAATGGCATTGCCTACCTTCTCTTATGGCAGTGGTTCCCAGTTAGCTAAGTACTATGGACTCCCTGTTTTTCAGAAGCCAAGCCATGGACCCACTACTTTTGAAAATGTTGATATCTCTGCGGTAGTTTTTGTTCTGTAAATGGTGTCGCGGATCCCCCGAGTGGATTATGCATTCCTGCAATTGGGAACCACTTCCTTATGGGATTCTGAGTTTCACAGTGTGGCTAATGATATCCCCATTTTCCAGTTTACCTTTGTTTTAAAATCTACTCTGTTGCTTTTAATATTCACATTTCCTTCTTACAAAGGTGCCCGGATCGGTCACCGTTCATTGATGAGATACTATAAGCAGCGGTTTGGTTCTTCAAGAGCTGTGGCTGTTTCTAAAAATAAACATGCTGTGGGCAGAGTATTGCAGCAATATAAAGCTCTAGGATGGACAGGCGGCACAGGTAAGCAAACAGCATTAGTGTGTTATATGAATGCAGTTATTAGCCATTGTCCTTGAGAGGCATCTCTTTCAGCCATAAGAGAGGACATTTTCCTGGAAGTAGCCAGTTGTAGTAGTTGCCTGCTATTCTCTCTTATTCTGAACTAATTGGTATACCTTTTCAAAGAGCTGGTGTCTCTTAATTCCATGTGTGTAGCATCTGTCTAGAGCTTTTTTCAGAGAGGGCCAGATTTGATGAAGTGAATATGTGTGAGGGCCAACCAAAGTTACTGAGCTTTTTTTAGGAAATAAACTGCCGTACAATTTTACCCCAAAGTTGCTGAGCTTTTTTTACAGTTTTACTCCAAAGTTGTTGAGGATTGAAGTTTTACCCCAGGAAATTGAGTGCCCCCAAAATGGACTTAGGACATGCCTAGGCTAGGCATTCTGTTACTTCCCAGTTGTGTGTGTGTGTGTGTATGTGTGTGTCTATTTATGCTTTGGGAATTTTTAGAGGTTTCTGGCTAGCTTCTTTTAGAAACAGAATACTGGGCTAGATTTAACTGGTTCCCAAATTTAGGCATGCTTCCTGTGCCCAATTTTAACACATCTCCCAACATCAACAGGCAGCCCTATTTAGGGAAATGTTTAATCTGTGATATTTTAATGTATTTTAAGATTTGTTGGAAGCCGCTCAGAGTGGGGAGACTGAGCCAGATGGGCGGGGTACAAATAATAAATTATTTATTATTATTATTATTATTATTATTATTATCAACGGCATTTTATGTAGGAAGCCACTAGACCTGTGCAGACATCATTGTAGGACCGGGTGCTTCTGTTCATCATAAAAGTTGCTTTGCCTTCAGGTTAAGTGTTGAATGTTGGAAGGGGCAGTCGGGTGGCGCTGTGGTCTAAACCACTGACCCTCTTGGGCTTGCCGATCAGAAGGTTGGCGGTTTAAATCCACACGACGGAGTGAGCTCCCAGTGCTCTGTTCCAGCCCCTGCCAACCTAGTACTGTACTTCGAAAGCATGCCAGTGCAAGTAGATAAATGGGTACCGCTGCAGCAGAAAGGTAAACAGCGTTTCTGTGCACTCTGGCTTCTGTCACGGTGTCCCATTGCACCAGAAGCGGCTTAGTCATGCTGGCCACATGACCCGGAAAGCTGACTGTGGACAAACAGCGGCTCCCTCGGCCTGAAAGCGAGATGAGCGCTGCTGCAACCCCATAGTCGCCTTTGACTGGACTTAACCGTCCAGGGGTCCTTTACATTTACCTTGAATGTTGCCTCTTTCTCCATAACTGCAGGAGCAGCACTGGCTCGTGAGCGTGACATGCAGTACCTTCAGAGGATGAAGGCAAAGTGGATGCTGAAGACCAGCATGCAGAATAACGCTACAAAGCAAATGCACTTCCGTGCGCAAGTCAGGTTCTGAGAGTGCCCAGCGATGAGCGGGACGAGCCTGAGCTTGCCTTGTTCTTTCTGCAATACTGTGGAAGGAAGATCCAGTCGTGGAGAAGTGTCGTACTGCATGCTGCTATTTCAGCATGTTTCCCAAGGAGATCTCAGCCCGGTGTAACTGGCTGTCAGACTTCAAATCAATAAAGCCTATGCATAAGAAAGCATGTTTTGCTGGTTATTTGCAGTATCGGCTCTCAAGTATCTATGCTGTGCAGCTGAGTTTATTATTATTATTTTATTGACGATTTTCTTGATTTACATAAGTGTGTGCAATGTCTCTCTCGTATTTTTTCCATGTAACATTTTTACAAATCAGTTTTGGTTGTTGAGACATTAGGGAGAGAAGGGGGAAAGAGGTGGGTGGGATGGGTGAGGTGGGGTGACGATGTTTCTATTTTCCTTAATATATGTAGGGTTTGGTGTCAGCGTTGATTGTGTTGTTCTCTTGTGTTTCTTTGGTGATGGGAGAGGTCGGGATTGGCGTAGGGTGTGATTGTTCATTTGTGGTTGGCTGTGGTGATCTTTGGTTTCCTGTGTGAGTGGGGTGTGGGTGTTTTTCAGGTTAGCCATATTGATTTGTATGCTGTCGGTAGATTTTTGTCATTGTCTTGTTGGGCTGTGTGTGTGATGAAGGGGAACCATACCGGGGTGAAGGTGTCTCCTTCTGTTTGTCCCCGTGTCAGTTTCAGGTTACTGGTTAGTTTTTCTAGTAGGGCTGTTTCCCATACTACTGCATGCTTACTCCTGACAGGTCTTTCCAGTGTCTGGCCACGATGTTTCTGTTCAGCTGAGTTGCGCTTCAGACAGTTGAAAGGTTTACCGAGGAAGCGTCCAGCACTTTGATCAACGCTGTTAGGCAAGAGGGTCAGTTTTATCCACATACACTTACCTTGGGTCTCAAACGCCTTGGTTCCTGAACAAATTGGCTCTCGAACAATCGAAACCCAGAAGTAACTATTCCGGTTTTCGAACGTTCTTTAGGAAGCCAAACGTCCAACGGGGCTTCCGCAGAGCGTCCTGCAGCCAATCAGAAGCCGCACTTTGGTTTCCGAACATTTTGTACTTCTGGAACGGATTCCGTTCAACTTCCAAGGTACGAATGTATTGCAGGGGGCAGCTGCTCAGAAGGAGGAGTTTGCTTGAGAGGCATTTGCAACGGATGAGAACTTCGAACCAGGGGCTTTCTAACCCATACCCAGGCCAAAATGCTATACCAGTTCCCCCTCTGTTTCTGAACACTAGGGAACAGTGAGCCGGAGCTTGATAATTCACAGAAAAGAGACTAGGTTGATAGGTAGGGAAGCAGGCCATAACAAACGAGGCCTTGCCGAAGTGTGTGGGGATGAGAGACTTTTGAGTAGATTAACTGGCAAATAGTTTCCATTAATTCCACAGAAGCCTTGCCTCCAAATTCTGAGCCTTTAACACTTCAGTCCAAATCCTTGACTTTGTATTAAGTCCCACAAATTCAAGTGCGCTTTAGTGACTTCCTAACAGGTTTTAAGGCTGCATTGTGAGAGGCTGAAATGACCACTTTCAGCAGCCACCCGGAAGTTCTGTGGTGATGCTTTTATATCCGTGGATGGCATGGAGACAAACTGGTGACATGCTTCAATTAAATTGCATCCTAAATTGAAACCAGGGGGACATAGGTGTCTCATTCTGCCTTGATTCCCCCTTCTACCATTTTTGTGTGTGTGTTTTTTATCAGTAAATATATGACAAAATGCAACACCAGCCTTCCCCAACATGGTATCTTAGATGTTTTGGACTACAATTCCTCTCAGTCTAAGCCGACACAGCTGGCTACAGCCTCACTTCCATGAAGAGGAGGCATGCTACAGGCATTACCCTTCTACCATTGCTTGCAGTCTTGCACCAATGCGCCATGTTTCCCTAATGCTTTGCAGGAGAGCACAGACTCAGGCTTTTAGGAAAACATGAATGCAGTTAAGTAGGAGGAACCCTTTAGATATATGCAAACTTACCTGGATCCCTTTGTACATCTTCCAGCTCTACCCAGGCTCAGCAAACTCACTGGAATGCTTTTGAGCATCACTCGGAGGAATATTTTTCAAGAGATAACCAGTCTGACTCCATCGCAAATGGCCTTTCTCCCAGAAACGTCGCGGTGCACACAATTAGCATTCATCACACTCGAGCTGGGCATCTCAAGAGAATTAAAACAAGGAGAATGCAAATCAGTAACACAAAAAAAACAGCCTGACCTCTGAGCTTATAATGCCTGCTTTGGTCTTCATATTCATCTGCAATAGAGCTCTGCCCCACCATGGTTGCAAGAGCATAGACAGCTCATTTCCTATGTAAAATAAGATCAACAGATAATGTCAGTAGGTAATCCACTGCCAGCTCATTTCTGCCCCTCCTCGCCTGTTTTCAGATCTGGAATAACAGAAATGAGGTGGTCTTGAAAAAGCATCTTAAGGGTGAAGGCTGTTCATATGTTAACTTACAAGTTCACCGTATCCCTCCTCTCACTCCCCTACCTTGTGTGGAAACTCTCCACAGTGGTTCTTTAATGACAATGCCACAGATAGTTAAAGGTCAACGGCCTGGTTATAGTTGGGTTGCCATATTTTGAATCGCCAAGAAAGAAGACACATTTGCTGGGTTCTACTTTTAACTAGGGATCACTATGACGGCTGTGATTTTACATACCCATTAAAATGAGGACATATCCTGGGAAAAGAGGACATATGGCAACCCTAGAGGAAGGTTTTTGCCTGATGCCTAAAGATGTGTAATGAAGGTGCCAGATGAACCTCCCTGGGGAGAGCATTCCGCAGAAAAAGGGAGCCACTGCAGAAAACGCCCATTCTTGTGTTGCCACCCTTCAGACCTCTTGAGGCACACAAACGGACCTCAGGGGGGTGATCGAAGGGTTTGCGTTGGTTCATATGGGGAGCGACGTCGTGGCCCTGAGCCGCTGAAGGCTTTGAAAGTAAAAACCAGCGCTTTGAATAGATAGCCTTTTGCAGGAATGGCGTTTGTTCTCTACTACTTCAGCACTCTCCTGCCAACCTGGCAGTTCGAAAGCACGTCAGAGTGCAAGTAGATAAATAGGTACCGCTCTGGCGGGAAGGTAAACGTTTTCTGTGCACTGCTCTGGTTCGCCAGAAGCGGCTTAGTCATGCTGGCCACATGACCCGGAAGCTGTACGCCGGCTCCCTCGGCCAGTAAAGCGAGATGAATGCCTCAACCCCAGAGTCGTCCGTGACTGGACCTAACGGTCAGGTGTCCTTTACTTCAGCATTAAAAATCTAGGAAACTGAATTATTTTATTCTGCAGCAGTTTATGGACTGAACAATGTTCAAGAGCTGTTCAGCTCATGATATTAAAAATCCTGACTACAGGGAAACTGGCTGGGTTATCTCTCCTTGCTTCTCGGTTTCTGTCCTCCACAAAGAACAGTGTGTAATAACAGCAGCTCACACAATGAGTGTTGTCAGTGAGTCAGCAATTTATTCCTCTTGCTAGAGCTGGGCAGTTCTTGCTCTCAGCTAGCAACACTTACATTTTCAAGGATTGTTTGCTCGCTGACTTCCAGGAGCCTCTGCAGGCTCTATTGGAAAAAGGTGAAATTCCAAGTAGACTAACCATAAAAAAAGGCTTTCTATAGTCACGCGTACATAAAACGTGCTAGAATATTTCCACAACATGTATAAAGAAGGAATCTGCTGGGCATAGTCTAAAGATATTACTTACCAGGAAAGTCTGAAAATAGACCATTTCCCCCTCTCATCATTGAAGCTTGGAGCCTGATGTTTACCTCGTCATAGAGACCAGCACTTCAGAAAGCCAAAATACACATGGGATGGCTGCAGGAATAACAGAGTTTCCCCTTCACATACTTGAATCAGCCCCAGTTTCTGGAATGTGTAGTGCCAGCCAGTTAAGTCTAAAACAGGATGTCACACGAGAGCCAGTGGGTAGGAATTTGAGACTTCCTCCTTGGAAACACTTTGGCAAACCTGAGACTGGGGGAATGTGGATTTGCACCAGCAGCTGGATACGTAAGGGCAGGTTCTGTTTACAAAAATATCACGCAACTGTAAAAGTGTTGTTACTTTCAACTTTACCAAAGATACACAGGAGAGGGAGTGAGAGATCACTAAACTGCAGCTGCTAGGTCCCAGATCAGAGCTGAAATCTTTGGGGCTGACCTCTTCTAGTTTGTCTCCTGAAGCCTCACACACAATGGATACTTCTCCTGAATTATGATTATTATGATTATTATTTTATTATTATTAATACCCTGCCCATCTGACTGGGTTTCCCCAGCCACTCAGGGCGGCTCCCAACAATTTTGTTGTTCAGTCGTTCAGTCGTGTCCGACCCTTCGTGACCCCATGGACCAGAGCACGCCAGGCACGCCTATCCTTCACTGCCTCTCGCAGTTTGGCCAAACTCATGTTAGTAGCTTCGAGAACACTGTCCAACCATCTCATCCTCTGTCGTCCCCTTCTCCTTGTGCCCTCCATCTTTCCCAACATCAGGGTCTTTTCTAGGGAGTCTTCTCTTCTCATGAGGTGGCCAAAGTACTGGAGCCTCAACTTCAGGATCTGTCCTTCTAGTGAGCACTCAGGGCTGATTTCTTTGAGAATGGATAGGTTTGATCTTCTTGCAGTCCATGGGACTCTCAAGAGTCTCCTCCAGCACCATAATTCAAAAGCATCAATTCTCCAACAATAAAAATATAAAACATCAAACATTAAAACTTCCCTAAACAGGGCTGCCTTCAGATGTCTTCTAAAAGTCAGAGAGTTGTTTATTTCCTTGACATCTGATGGGAGGGCATTCCACAGGGCGGGCGCCACTACCGAGAAGGCCCTCTGCCTGGTTCCCTGTAGCTTCACTTCTCGCAGTGAGGGAACCACCAGAAGGCCCTCGGAGCTGGAGCTCAGTGTCCAGCCTGAACGATTGGGGTGGAGACATTCTTCAGGAATACTGTGCCGAGGCCGTTTAGGGCTTTAAAGGTCAGCACCAATAATTTGAACTGTGCTCGGAAAGGTACTGGGAACCAATGCAGGTCTTTGTAGGGTTTGTCTGCTGGACTAATTGGCTTTGTCTTTTGGTTTTGCCTACCTCCTAGCAAACTTGGCAACTGAAGCATTAGGTAAGCCTTAGTCTTTGGTGGAGGGGAGGGGAGGCTGTAACCCCTGCCTGCCCCTTCGGTATTCCAGGGTACCCCCTTAAAGGGATCAGGAAGGAGTTGCTACTGACCAGAATCCCAGGTGGGTGCTACGACAACAGCACTCCTCAAGGCAGCAACCCCATGGCGGTTTCCTGCTTGATGTGTGTTATAGGACCCTTTCGCCTTGGGTTGGTCTCGCCAGCAGTTGAGCTGACGGCTCAATGGTTATATCCAATGCCTTGCCAAACCCTACATCTAATCAATAAAGTTGTGGCCTCATTTGACTCAAAATGGTGTGTCCTGGGAGCTTTCTTGGGGGATGGGCATGCGTGGTGGTGGGCACCTGGTTCGGGCAAGGGTGTTCTTAAACTGTCTCTGTGTTCACACTGTATAGTATTTAGAATAATGGTTAACCCAGTCCAGGATTTCTCTTCTAGACCATGATAATCTTTCCCCAGGCAACAGACATTTGTGCTGTCATCCTTGTATAAAAATGTGGTGCGTTTGTAATGCCTATTTTTCCAAAGGAATATAATAGGCTTGTCTTAAATTCAAGCTTACTCTGAGAGCCATTCTAAACATTGCACAGAATTACTAAGAGTACATTTATTACTTGCACAGAGCTTCCAAGGATATTTCAAGCACTTCCAAAAATATTCTGTCATAAGATTTTTTTACTGTTTTTTTTTTTTGTTTTTTTTTAATGAGGATCAGAGTCTGAAAGCGGGTTTCTGACATTAAGGGCAGAGGAATCGAGATTTTAAGGAGGAAAAGACCAAGAAAACTGGTGGATATTCAGCTGCTGTAAAATATGGTAAAGGTGACAGAAGGGAAGGCAAACAGAACAGAGAATGCACAAGAGCAAAGGCACAAAAAAGGCACGAAGAGAAAGAGTGGATATAAAAAGTTTGAATACAAAAAGTTTTCAATGAATGTGATGTAAAAAGAGACCTAGGGGCATGCAAGAAAAAGAATTTAATCATTCCATTCATTTTCATTATTAAAAAAACCACAGTGATTTCATTATTTATTCATTTAAAGTACATTCCTTGTTTTTATTGGTTTTACTGCTGCATTTAGCAGCGGAGCTAATTTCAGCAGCTGCCTCCTGGTGACAGACAGAATGTATTGACATTGCATAAGGCCAGGGCCATTTCATTCCGGGATGCAACTTCCAAGGCGTTGGGGCCGGGTGTGTGTGTGTGTGTGTGTGTGTGTGTGTGTGTGTGTGTGTGTGAAATTATGGCTGCCAGGAGGTGGCTGCTCAAATCAGGCACTGGTGCCAGAGAAAGGTACGTTCCGTCATCCCCAAATAAGTGATGCATGGGTAACAAATGAGATACCCCCTAAAAAGGACTGCACCCCCTTTTTTGCAGGGCTCTTTCACCTGCAGTCTGTGAAATGGTATTATTCTGAATTTTTGCATTTCATCCGGGGTAAGATGTATGATCATTCTGAAGCGCAAATATATGCAATGCCTTAAAACAAATAAAAAGAGGTTGTTGTCACTAAAATCGTTGTTGACATGCTGAGCAGCAAAACGTTTATGAACAGTAGAACATTTCCATAGCCCAAATTTCCTCCCAGTTCCACTAGTGATGCCAGTTTCTCATATCCATCACATTGGCACATCGGAGCCTCTGAAGCGTCACCTTTGATGGTGAAATGTATATTCACATTGTTAATCTACAATATCACCAGTTTGCTGTATGATTATGTGAGAAAAAGTAAAATAGGGAGATCAATTTCTTTATTTTAATTGCTTTGAAATAGCACACAATCCCAAGGGGCTCTGGGGAATGTTTCTTTAAAAAAAAAAAATAGAAAGAAGTTGTGCCATAATGTGATATATATTACTTAGAGGAAGATGCGCTCAGTGATGCAGAACCATTTTATAAAAACGTATTAAGTCCCCCTACATCAGCAGTAGATTGAATCAATCATATTTGTCATAGGTTACTCTCTTCAGCTGAATCAAGGTGTTTGTGAATACAAGGTCGAAGAACAGCCAAGAGTTTCTGAAAAATGCAGTCTCATCTTGGCTTGAATCTATAACGGTGAACCTATTCAGACAAGTTATGCACCTTACCTAGCAAAGAACATTAAATTGATCACTGGGAAAGAATCAACAAGTACTGCATTTTTAAAAGGAGGGCAGCCACTTCCCTAACTAATAATACCATTGGATTCCCCCCCCCCAGTTGTTCAACCCATTCATTTTCATCCAATCTAACTTTCTCCAAACCTAAATTTCCCTATCTAGATACAAAATAGATACAGAATTCCACCTCAAAAATTAAAAGGAATTACTATCCCTTTCCATCTATTGCTGGAGAAGAGGCCAAGAAATGGATCCTTCACAGCAAACCTATGGGGAGTCCGTAGGTTTCATTAGTACTGTATTTTTTGCTACATAAGACGCACTTTTTTCCTCCTAAAAAGTAAGGGGGAATGTCTGTGCGTCTTATGGAGCGAATGCATGGTCCCTGGAGCCGAATTGCCTAGGGGCCAAAAGCAGATCGTGCTCTTTTTTTTACAAAGAGAGAAGGGGGTGTTGAAAGGAAGCCGCTGAACAGCTGTTCAGCAAGTGATTGGGAGAGAGATAAGGCTCCCTTTCCAGCCCCGCCCCCTTGCCCAGGCCTCCATTGTTGAATGCAGAGGGAGGCTGTTTGTTTCCCCAGCGATGTGACTGGCTGATTAGATTATCTGTCTGGAAACTGTAGAAATGGCTGTAGGACTAGAAGCTGCAGAACTGTGAGTTGGAACCATAAAAACAGGGCTTTTCCTCTTTGAAAAAAAAAGCTGCACCACTTTCAGCTGATCCTCAAAAAAGCAGGGCTTTTCCCTTTGCAAAAAAAAGCTGCACCACTTTCAGCTGATCCTCAAAAAGCAGGGCTTTCCCCCTTTCCTACTCTAAAAACTAGGTGCGTCTTATGTTCTTATGCCGCTTATCTAAAAGTTCTCACTTTATTATTCTTATTTTTAATCATACATGCAGCTGACCTTACTGTTTTGCAGATTTGAAATCTTAGAAGCTGCAGAAACCTGCTTTTTGTGCAGTCTTCAAATACAGACACAGCAGTGAACTATAGAATGGTATACTTGCTGCAGTGGCACAAAGATCATTCTTTTGGGAAACGTGAAAATGATCTTGCTCATTGTGTTCTTTACTTTACATAGTGTTGGCAACAAGCATTATTAGATGCGTACTTGACCAAAATTGTTCATGGCAGGGAACTGCAGTTAACTTGATTTTCTACAATTCCTATATGGGGGACTAGTTCTTAATTCTAAGATGTCCCCTTTGTAATTCAAAGCCTGGCCTAGGATTCGTATGCAAATATGGAACAAATCTACTCCCCCCAAAAGCAACAATGAAAGGGTTTCTTCAGGTCATTGTGATATGCCAAACACGCCATTTAATCTTTACCTTCTGCTGCCAGGTACTACTGCACTCTCAGGTGAAAATTTTTCTACAGAAAGACCAAAGCATGGCAACAATTTCCTTTTTACAGTAATCTTTTACGTAGTACTTACGTAAGTGCAAAGAGCCTTGTTATCTTTTTTTTGGCCATACTAATGGTCTTATGGGGGGACGCGGGTGGCACTGTGGGTTAAACCACAGAGCCTAGGGCTTGCCGATTAGAAGGTCGGCGGTTCGAATCCCCGCAATGGGGTGAGCTCCCATTGCTCGGTCCCTGCTCCTGCCAACCTAGCTGTTCGAAAGCACATCAAAGTGCAAGTAGATAAATAGGTACCACTCTGATGGGAAGGTAAACAGCATTTCCGTGCACTGCTCTGGTTCGCCAGAAGTGGCTTAGTCATGATGGCCACATGACCCGGAAGCTCCCTTGGCCAGCAAAGCGAGCTGAGCGCCACAACCCCAGAGTCCTCTGCGAATGGACCTAACAGTCATGGGTCCCTTTACCTTTACTTTTAATGGTCTTATGATGTATTTGCTTTGACTCCCATTTTGTAGGTAGAAAATTGAAGCTGATAGTTAAAAGCCACTGAATAGGTGATGACTAAGCAGAGAGTTAAACTCAGGCCCTCCCAGCTTGACAACCTCTCATTTGTAGTTTAGATTTTTGTGCAAGGCAAAATCTTAATAGGAAGATGTACATTTGCCCCACTAGGAAGGTGGCTCTGCTGTGCATTGGGTCTGCTTGTTTGTTTTTGCAATCAGCTGGAAGTGAAATTAAGCCATGCCTTTTCTTTAATACTGAAGCACAAGTCAGTCCCATTCAACAAAGCTTCCTGGCAAAGTTAATTTGTAGCTTCTTCCTTACAGCTTCTGCCCATGTCTGAGGGATTACTGATGATCTGTCACTTAATTAGTCATATTCTGTTCCTTACATTAAGAGGGCTTTAATTACTGCTTTCCTTTTCCTTATTATCTTCTACTTGTTTTGACTATTTTAATCATCATCAGAATATAAGAATATTACATTATATTGGCTACAATTAAAAAAAAACCAGACAAACCAACACTGTGGCTTGACATAAAATTTATGGATGTAGGTGCCATGATTCATGAAATAGGTTCTTTAGGAGGATAATGGCTTACACAGATTTATGCCAACCTGCACATAGTGTCCTCCCTCACCACCCCCCATTCCAAACTATGTGTCATTCAAGTAGAAGTTGCCACCAATAATGACTTTTCTGTGGAAGTTTGTTACGAAGATAGGAATATATGGTGGATGACTAGAAAACCAGGAGCAGAGTCGGTTGTGCAACTCCTGGGTCACATTGGGTGAAATGTGTGAAACTAATAGCCCCAAACTATTTCCCTCCCAGTAATTGCTACTAATTACAGATGGTCAAAGGGGACGTGGGTGGCGCTGTGGGTTAAAGAGCCTGATCAGAAGGTTGGCGGTTTGAATCCCCGTGATGGGGTGAGCTCCCGTTGTTCGGTCCCAGCTCCTGCCCACCTAGCAGTTCGAAAGCACGTCAAAGAGCAAGAGCACTGGACCTAATGGTCAGGGGTCCCTTTACCTTTACAGATGGTCAACAAGGCAAATAATTTTACCAGGGCCATAGGCTATTTTAAAAGGTTAAGTTGTTTATTCACCCCACATACTAACGATCATTCCATATTTAGACTACTGGCTCATACACTATTATCTCAAAGACTCTTCTAATAGGTTATATAGCAATTCTATGGGACTTCTCTTTTAGGGCAGCATATAAATAATGTAAGTAAATAAATGAATAAAATATCAGTTTAGGCCATGCCAAATGGATACTCTATGCCACCCTAATGTTAAAAAGGTCTTCCAGAACTGGGAAGGCACAGTTGCTGTTTGTTTCTGTTTGATAAGTGGCAAGATTGCTTTCTCTTTGGTCTTTGCTTCTTAAATATTCAGCTCAAAATATTTTTAAATCTGCATTTGTTTAAATGAATTAACTGTGGAACAACTGTTTCTCTACCCTTGGGAGAGATGACAACTTTGCTAAGTGTCAAAAATGACAAAGATATTTATGAATGGGTTCTCTCCTAGGACAACTGCAGAATGAGTGTGTGTAAATCAGAGGTGTTGGTCCAGTGTCAGAAGGCTGTAAGTCAGTTATAAGGGTTGGGGGAGAATCTACCTTGTGATCTCAGTTCCAGCAGTTATATAATGTTGTGCAAACAATGGCAGAACATTAGTTGTAGAAGATCAGAGCAAATTTCCAGAAGCACTTAAATTTTGATAAGACAAAGTTATTGAAGTCATTTCGGAAACAATTAGATGGCTCTCTAAGAAAACAAAGAAAGGAAGAGAGAAATAAACAAAGTTGCATATTAGTGCTGATGACTACATGCAAATATTTCCTTGGCATCATAAAGAATGTGATTGCTTTAGGGCAAGTGTCCATATATTATAGCTATTAAAGCTTCAACACAAAGTCCTTTCAGGAGGTTTTAATGATCAATGGATGACTAAATGAATGTGGAGCTGCAGGCTATTAACCTAGACTATAACCTCTATTAGCTGTGAGAGAAGGAAGCAAAAACAAGATGTAGCTTGAGTCTAAGATATCTACATAAATTTGTGGACTCACTAAATCTCATGTCTCTAAAATACTGGGTACTATAGTGTTTAACTGTAGCTTCTTAAAATAATTATCTCCTCTATTCTTTAACTAAAACAAGGTCATTTGTTTGTGTATTAACTTTAGGTCAAGGTGCAAAAATGAGATGATGACGATCAAAAAGGGGCAATATCTAGAATAAGCTGTGGGAAACAGGCAAATATGAAACTACTGATAGCAGCTCATAATTCTACCACATTAACTTGATCACGTGTGGAAAAAAACCTTTTCAAGCATCAATTCAAAGCCACCAATGACAAATGAGGGAAGATAAATTATAGTACTTTTCTACTAAGTGAAGGCACATAGATGTGAACATGCAGTATTTTATCACAGTGTGTGTGTGTGTGTGTGTGTGTGTGTGTGTGTGTGTATTTCGTAAAGATGGAAGTCTCCAGTTAATGAGTGCTATTTCCCTTAATAGATTTATTAGTAATGTTTACTTAAAATGCCAACCATATCTTAAGAACAAAGAAATGTGTTATTTTAGCTGGTTTTTCTATATGGTATGCAATTCATCACTTTCATTGCCTATCATTACTAGAGTCTGGCCTTTGAGCTATCTGTGTGAAAATTAGTTTGGACACTGCGCTTGCCTACGTTTAAACTACAGTGTAATTCTATCGTTCAGGATGCTTAATGTGTCTTGATGTTTATTGATGTGAATAATGCAGCCCAATGGTATGCAGATTTTCTTGGAAGTGGGTCTCATTGAGTTCAATGTGGTTTACTGTCAGTGTGCATAGGGCTGCAGCCTTAGATTGATAAATACGCTTCTGAAAGACACTTGACACATAGTTCCTGTGAGGCTGTTAATTGATCCCTAAATGCACAGCTTCCATATGCCGTTTAAGTTTCCCAAAGTAAACATGATATACGGGGGTCCTTGGATCTGCAAGGCAATTAGTGGGCAGGAGTTAGCAGCTGCAATACAGAATATATATCCTTTAAGTTCCACTGAGGTCACGGAATCACTTCAGAACAAGTCAGCTTGAGGGGCTGCACTTATAATAAGAAAAGTTGGTCTTTCTGCTAACAATGACAATGATCTAAAACCTAACTTTTTCTGGCAACCAATTGTTTCATCTACAGTGGTTTGTCATTAAAGAGGTAGTATTTTAAAACTGGGATATGTGGATAGCTTTAGTAAACAGGAAGCTAACACCTGCCCTTTTAATTGTTCCTTTTCCAAGGAACAACATCTATGATTGTTGTGCCAGCAACATAGGATGCATGCTTATCGTTTCTAGTTTCTGGAAACAAGAAGTTTGCATATACGGAGACAGACAATGCAACTGTCCCAGCCTATTAGCTCTGTCCTGCTTGGTTGAAATCCAATACTAATTCATTGGTTGAAACACAATGTGGCAGTTCATGGCTCTTATGGGGTGTGCTATGTGCTTTGAGTAAAATGAACCTAGAGTTGCATTAAAGAATATAGGAGGAGTCAAGAAAGTGAAATAGCTACCACTATCAGTCCTTGAAGTTTTGACCTTTTACCGATCATCATTTCCTCCCCTCATGTTTTCTCCATCAACTATGGATATCAGTTCTTCACAATGATGTTCTCATTCCCATGTTCCATGCCCACTGTACAGATGACATTGTACTTTTTGCTTTCCTTTGCTGCCCTACTTGCTTTCTGTTCTTCTAGGCTCAATGTTACCTGCTTCTGAATAAGTGTTAACAGGATCACAACCTTGTCAGAAAATTAAGAGAACTATAAATATTCATTAAAGATCTATATCTCTTCACAAAATAATATTTGATACCCTCTGAACACAGTTTGTCCAGACAACAGCACTTTCTAGCTATACATTAGATAATGATAATGGGAATGAATACATAGTTCATTCTGTCAACAGGTTATGTAAACAGTGTGTGTGTTTTAAAACTAGGGTTTTTTTTAAAACAAATACTGTATACAGGTTGAGAATGGTTGTTGTTTTTTTTAAAAAAATAATGCTTTTCAGGTTTATACATTTCACTAATTTTACAATCATTTTAACATTTCAAAACTTTACCAGTAAGCTTTAACCTTACTTCGAGACCACCATCTTATATAAACTTTTATTAATGGACAGCATCAGCAATAGATACCCTCTGAACACAGTTTGTCCAGACAACAGCACTTGCTATATCTTTTATTTTGTTCTTGTGTTTATCTTCTGTCTGTTTCACTATTCTCTTTCCTCTTTCCTGTGCATGTAAAATTAGCAACTTCTCTGTGCTTCTGTGCGTGGATTATGAGCCACTGCAAACAAAATGATCCAGAGGCCACAAAGTATGTGTGGCTATGCCCACTGCCCTGTTACAGACCATAGGAAGTCATCATAATGTGGATGGAGGATTCTACAGCCTGTTTATAGTTTACCAGGCTGCACCACACAGAGCTGCAAAGGATCTTCATATACAGCTATGGGCTATGGCTTGATACATTGCATACCCCCCGGCAGCATGGGGGATTCCCCTAGTACCCCCCAAAGCTCTTCTAATGCCCCTCCAGCTCCTATCAGCTTCACTACAAGCAGGAGTAACTAATGCTCATCAGTCCCAGGCAGCTGGGTCAAGTTATTAATCCTGACAGATACTACTGCAGAAATGACAGAAGTCCTCTGCCTCCTAGCAGATAATCCAGCTCCTTGGGACTGATATGTAAAAGTCAAGATAAATCTTAGTCAAAGAAATGGTCTCTCGGCTCTTCTGCTGTTCAGCACACTTGTTCTCTGTTGACAAATCTTCAAAGCATGAGGAGTGGCGAGTGATGTATTTTGTAACATTCCAGCATAACAGGGAAAGAATAACGCTTTCATGAACATTATCTTGTGATTTCTCAAGCTATATTATTACATGGTCTTTGCATTTTCAAGTAGTTCAATTTATTTGCAGTAACGTTAAATTAGAACATACTAGTTTTGATATAAAAGATAAGTAATTCTCTTCTAGTTCTGTTTTCTACTTTCTTATATATACACATTTTAAAAGCATTCAGTTTCTCCTTTAATTGATTTATGTTATAGGGTAGTTCTTCACAAAATACTTTTATTGATTTTTGTGCTTGAAGAAGCAAAAGGGAAGCTACATGTGGTGATATATGGCCATAACTCTTTTTTCATTTATCAATCCCATATATCTATTTCAGTGGTTGTATTTCAAATTTTTTGCGGCTTCCTCATCTGCATTAGCTCACATCTTTATATCCATTCAACTTAATTTGTTTTGTTAAAGTTTAAGGATCACATTATAAAACATGAAATGCAGAACAGAAGCATAAATCTTTAGGGCTGAAAAATTCTCTTGTGAACATATGCTTGTGGGAATGTTTAGGAGTGGGGATGAGTATATATTATTTATATATTTCAATCCCAGCTTGTGGAGCAAGCTCCAAACTTAGCAGTTACATTCCTTCTAAAAACACAGCGGAATATGGTTGCTAGGTTCCTAGTAGCCTCTATAAAAGAAATATATATATTCCTGGTATATCCCTTCTTTCTCTTTAAAGCAACACACAAATACAGCACTGATTATTAGATATAAAGTGTTTTTACTCACGGACATCCAAGAGTCACAGGCTCAAAGAGGCAGATAAACTTAGATAACATATTTTACATGTAGTGAAGCTGATTCCATAAGGAAAGAAGCTTCACTTTGCGTCTCTGCAGCTGCAGGGTGAGAGAGCATCTGTTTGTTCAAAGGACGAGGCAAAATGGGCGATCTACTTGGGATCTGGTTCCCAGGTAGACACACTACTTCTGGTTTCTGTAGCTCAGTCCAGGTAACAGGAAGTTAAGCCTGGAGGACTGAGTTACCTTCATGTCCCTCTCTAGGAGTGTTGTGTTTTGGCTGCTCTGGTTGTTATACACTCCACAGAACGCCCTTCTCCAGTACGAGACACAACACATACAAAAATATACACTTTATGTCAAACCACCGCAGAGTCCCGAGCGTGTACTTTACGTAGATTTCTATAGGAGAACTCTCTCATCTTGGGAGGGGCTTCGTCAGGATGTCCGCAGCACATCTCATGGTGCA